>JBAJHX010000039.1:5085624-5102394 GCA_037176925.1 Amniataba percoides | reverse complement strand
GAGAACCCAGCCATCACATGTACACACACCACTCTGTCGCAATTATGTGATCAGCTCAGCTTTGCTGGTGAGTTTAGTTTAGTCTCTTAAATTCATTTGTGCAAAATATGTGCAAAATACAGTCATCTCAAAAGAGACAGCTAGGAGTTGCTTTTTACCGGCTTTAGCTTCTAGCTTATTTCTATCTTTAGTCTCGGGCAGGTGAACAAAAGTGATAAAAAACAAAGCAAATCCTTCGTATCATGTTATCACTGTAAATGGACCAACAAACTAATGATACACATGCAGGTGTATGCACAAACAAACACACTTGCATAATAATATTGCATAGTAAAAAAATAAAAACAGAATGCAGATATGAGATATTACAGAGTCATCTTCTATTCGCAAGCAGAAGTCAAGCAGCAGCACTATGAGGCAAGCGTCTGCTGTGCTTACAAACAGAACATTTTCCATTTTTCTCAAAGGAAGAAGGAAAAAGCATATCCATGTTCTCCATATGTAATGTTTATACATCCCGCCCCAGTGGGAAATTTCAGATTGCTTTGCTGATTCAAATCATTTAGCTCAGATCAGTTCAACCTCATTTGGCTTTGATGTGGACACCATCCCCGACCAGGAGACGGACCTCTGAGGAACTGAAACTGGAGAAACAAGAAACCAGAAAAGACATTTAACAAAATGATTCATTACGAATAGATCTGATGCACTGATCAACAAAACCAGACTTCAAATACAGCAGATAAATTATGCAGAAACAGACGTCAAAATAAACTAAAATAAATGATTGCGAGGGATTTTCTCCTGATCACTACTCTAAGTTTTAGGGTGAAGCGTCTTTTCAGTATCCGGGACAGAGCCCTGGGGTTTCTCTGAGTGATGGGCGGCCCACAAGGCAAGTGTGTGTGTGTGTGTGTGTGTGTGAGATACTTCCCAGTTGCTCTGCTCCAGTTCAGGAACAGGAAATATAAAAGGACTCGAGCTTCTCCGGGGTGCACACACCACGGTGGAGCAGATAAACAGACTCAGATCAGATCAGACCCTGCTCAGCCTCAAACTGACCCAAATACAGCCGCTCGTCACTCACCCCTGCTCCACTGACGTCTGGTGAAGCGAGTTTGGTGTCTTAACATGCAAAGATAACTGAGGAAAACATGTTGCCCCGCCAGGGAAGGATGATGTTATCTGACGTAGTATTTTCGGAGGTGGATGAATGTGAGTTTTTGACTTCGGGTCTAATTCCTGAATCACACTGCACACTCCAAAAAACGAAGCTTTTTTTTACTTTCAAAAAGATTCAGATCAGGTTTGACCAGTATTAACACATTTCAGGGTCACCGTGTCCGCCCTCATCAACAGAACAGATATCTGAATTATCTTTGGTTGATCCCGACTCAGTATTTTATGACGATGTATATTCACGAATGAAATAAAGCTGAAACACACTAAAACTAAAACAAGGGCAGATACACTTATAAATATTTTATGTGTTGATGCATCTGTCATCCTGCTGACAAGCATGTTGAGACAAGTTTGGTTATTTTGACATGAATTTCCATCGGGGATGTTTCAACAGCAATTCTTTATTCACAGACTGCGCTACTGTACGGTTTAAAAACTCACGACTGGCAGTCTGGATGTGTTCCTCCTTTCTTTTCCCCTCTGCCATGTTCACGATGCACTGAAAGCATCATGCCAGGAGAGAGGAACCTGTGCAGATATGACAAGCGTTTGATGTTATTACAGCCTCCCTAAGCCTGAGGTGCTCTCTGCATCTCCGTCTGTTGCTTTGTCTCTCCGTCTCTCTCTGAAGCCCGTATTGACAACAGAGATGCAATACTCTGACAACTTCTCGTGTAGCTGTGTGCTCGGATCTTGCGTGAATTACCAGAGGAGATGTACGCGGAAACGGTGACGCCCTCCTTCCTGCTTTCAGACTTTCCCCTGCGTCTTTATGACGACCTACCTCGCCTCCCATTTCTCACGTTGCTAATGTTAAATAAGGTCAGCGGTGCTCGTTGGAGACTGTGACCCATTTCTTTGAGCCCACCAGGGCCCCGTTCTTCATCCATGGATAACTGAGTTATCCAGATAAGACAGCCGACGTAGTTCAGAGTTTTTCTGGGCCCTCAAAGCCGGTTTAAAATTCATCTAGAGCAACAAGTCCTTAAAGCCGAGCCTGCAGGAGTTGAGGCTTATTGACAGTTAGCTGGATCATGATGACCCAGATGGTTTTTGGCGAAGCTCATACGTGAGCTAATATTGCTCGCCTAGATTCCTAATGTGTTTATACGATGATGATTTTATATAAGAGCAGGTTATTCTGAAGGCACTCATTCATGTGTGCAGCATCAATCATCCGGAGTAAAAAAATTACACGTAATAAAATCTGATCACAAGGTTTGTCGCGGGCTCCTTTGATCTCATAAAAGCTGCAGCTCATAGGTGGCTATTTCGGACCAGCATCCTTAACGTCTCTGTTATCTTTCTCAAAGACACGTATTGGCTCGAATCCTCGGATGAAAACACATCCCTCCTCTTCATGTTTGTGCACATCCTCCATAAGTGGGGCATGATTGGAGGTGAGTGATCTTCACCCCTCTTGAGCCACATGTCGAATTGTCCTTGATTCGACATGCGAACCTGCGCAGAGGTGATCAACAATGATCAATAATCGGTAAATAATTAGTTAAAGCTGCATCACTTTTTGATGTCTCTAGTCATGAGAACTACCTAAAACTTCCTTAATGAAATATGTTTCATCAACAGCTTTAATTAGTGTCCGTTTCGCAGTCGCTCCTTCCACCTCCCTTTGCACTTTTAAAAATAAATCACAAGAGGCGTCAGATGATTATTTGTTTCTGAGGACACATAAGCCAATTACAAAAGAAAGCTAGCAACAAATACAGTATATTGTAGTCCTATGTGAGATATGCTGGAGATAATAAGCTCTGTGGCGCTGCATTTAATAAAATGCAGCTTTTAAATCTCTCCCTGCTCCGACGCCCACTCTCACAGATTCAGGCCTATACTTTGAGTTTCTTCCTCCTTATCACTGTCTCTTAATGTGGTCCAAATTGTGAAAGGTGCCTCCGTGCTTCATACACCCTCATTTGTACCTGTCAAACTTTAATGAATGCTTAGGCCATGAATGTTGCATGGGTTAGAGAGATGCATACTGAACTGTGTCCAAAGTGAAGAGACATGTGATGTATTATTTTCTTATTGCAGCAAAAGAGAAGTACATCCCGTTGTTCTCCAGTGAATAACACAACACTTTAATCTACATAACAATACACTCACTTATTAAGCTATGTGTGGATGCTTGAGGGGAAAAAAAGAAAGAAATGCACAGAAACCTCTGATAATATAGCACATCAGCAGTTGGTAGTACATCATCTTAATTGGCCTTTGCACTGTTGTGGCCACGCAGCTTCCATTTCTGAAGTGATAAACAAATGACGGCCGATCCGGTTAGCAACGGGGGAAGGAGTCTGCACACAGCGTGCAAACTGCGTTTGACGGGGCTAAATGCAGGAGACCTGTGGTTTTGTCTCTCTCCACACAGACCTGACAGGATCATTTGGAAGCAGACTCTGCTTTGTAGTGAGACGTCTTGTCAGCATCTCAAACGCTGCATTTGGCTTTCGCTCCCCCCCGAGGAAGCCTTCTGCCAAATTACATTCCTCGAAAAAGACGCAATAAATGAATAGTTTGTTTACTTTAATCAGGCTCTGGCTCGTACAGTGAACAGAACAGCACAAACAGAGGCAGCGCTTGTTATCCAAGACAAACTCTGAGTCTCACTTTGCTAAGTAGATCTGATTAAAGACGTCCTTGTTTTGATGCGATGGATCCACCTGATGGAAGCAGATTGGACCGCTGCATATTTTTCTCCTCTGAGACACATCTATCACCGCAGAGAATGGAAAGAGGCACTTTAATCACTAATGAGTCTGAGATATTCACAGTGGTGCCTGACTGAGACAGAATAGAAACTGCGTGGTTTCCTGCCTCGTGTCAAGACCCTTAGACCTCTGGAAATCTTACTCTCTAATCAGCTCAGAGTATCCTCCAGCGTGCACTCACCGAACCCAGCGGAGGTGTGCAGGAAACAAAGAGAGCACACACATCTCTATTCTTCTGAGAGGAAGCGGTGGCTGCTTGTGGTTCTTATAATGCTGCAACTTCTTAGATATTTCTGTTAAGTTGCTCTAAAACTTTTGATTAGTTCAGTTCACTTGAATGGCAGATTGAGGGAAGTGATCTGATGCGCAGCACATTACAAAAACAAGCAGCGCCGCCTCATCTTCTAGATAAGATTCAGAGAGGGAATTGCTTTGGTTTTTCAAGGCGTGCAGACTTTTCTGCTTTATTTATATCAGCTGTTTTCCAGTAAAACACTCTGATTAACCCACTGTACTCCACCTGCCCAGACAAGGTTTGCTGCTGGCTGGTGGAGAAAGAAAGACAGAAACAAGGTGAAGCATTTAACAGCTGCACTGATATCTTACATCTTCAGGAGGCGGTCGAGACAAAACATTCAAAGTTAAAAGGAGCTTGAATACTGGACTTGTGATAATCTTGCTTCCTGTCTGCTGGATGTGTAAATATATGACTGTTTGCTTACATGTTTGCAACCTAAACTTGATCAAACAATGGGATTACAGCTGCCTCCAGTGAAAACATAAAAGTGTGTACATTTGGAAATATCACAAATATGCAACATATTTGGGTTTTGGGGAAATTCTTGGCCAGTTAACCTCTCTTTTCAAAACAACTTAAGTCATACTAAATAACTATATGACAAATGTAGCACTTCTTCTCCCTGAAGATCAAAGTGTGCTTTTTAATCATATGAGCAGGGGTGCAACCAGTTAAATGGGTTAAAAAAAGGTTAACTATAAAAACAAAGTTGTGTACTGAAGCTCATTCTTATTATACTTGTTTGAAATTCGGGTTCTGTAAATTAAATTTTGCTTTTAACTATCTGCAATTTAAGCCAGTTTTCCAATAGTTTAAGCCCTTGTCAACCTTTCAAGTTACGGCCAATGAACCACAATGTCTAATTAATCTCTTTCGGTTTAAGTCTTCTTGCGTTTCTGCTCAGACTGTGACAGCAGCATCTCTAACGCAATGACAAACAAAACACGCCAGTGACACTTAACCTCTGCAGATGTGAGCTGACAGCAGTCGTATTTATTCTTTGTTAATTACTTATCACGTATTAGAGTCTGTCAACTCATCAGAGGCAAAGATTAACACTAATATATACGTAAATCCATTCTGACTGCTCTCAAGCCTCCAACAGACGAGCGTGTTAATCCTGATGGGACTCGCGCGATGAAAGCGGTCACTGACTGGTTTGATGAGAGCAGCAGTCAAACACTGCTCATGTCATAAATTGTCTTCATCGTGAAACAAAGAAAATTAATCTTGTAACGCTCAAAGCAATTTAGAGGAACTACAGATGAACAGCAGCACAAAAAAAAAAGAAATGAGAGCAAAGCGTTCTGTAATTCGTCACGTTTTCATGAGCAGCACTTCAAACATAGGAAGCCCATAAAGGCATCTTTTTAAGGGGAGTTTTCGAGGTTAACATATTATCCTCAGGCAGACCATTACCCAGCTACAACACACCTCAGTCACACATTTTTGTCACATCACCTTTTGTATCGTTTCCATTATTTTGACAGGAACACTGTTTGGAGGTGAGGCAGCGTGATGGGAAAAAGGGAAAATCAGCTTTCTCGGCACGTTCGGCGTCTCACTCTTCAGCTTCAGTCTGATCAGAAACACATGGCAGTACTCTGGATATTAACTGTCCTGTGCAATAAAAGCAAACACAAAGTGGAAAAAAAACGTTCATTTTCACTCATTTTGAATACCTATTCTTCCAGGGGCTCATTATATACCAGGACAGGTGTGTGTGTGTGTGAGTGTGTGTGTGTGTGTGTGTGGGCATACACGTGTGCGTTTTTGTCCCCGCTGGGAGACGTCGGCCATGTTTGGCAGAGAAAAATGAATCGTCTGGAGAGCCATCTGTCTGTCTGTCAGATAGCAAATATTTTCTTGTCTGTGTAAAACACCAAAAATAATCAAAAGGCTACTTTTCTCAGCTGAGCGAGGTCAAAGCATGTCGTCACGCTGCCAAGCTTCTTACTTCCTCTTTCCTTCAAACGAAGAAAGAAGTAAAGTCATTGTTTCTCCACTTCTTTGATGATGAACTTGCAGGAAGTAAAGAGGCTCCGGGAAGATTAAAGTGACTCGGCATTCACTCTCATCCTTTCTTCCTCTCTCTCTCTTCCATTGCTTGTTCTTGCTTTGGGTAACGTGAGGATTTAATCAGCAAGTGTCCACCAACGTTTGTTTTCTCATTTGGCTCTGAGACAATAAACCACGAATGTCAAAGAAGTGAACCTTTGCATCTCTAAACCTTGTTTGTCCCACAGCATTATTTCGTAAAAGAAGTCTGCTGCCATTAATATGCAAATATTTAGGTTTTATTGTGTACCTCATGAATCAAACACAATGTGTGTTGAAGGAAGAGTCCGATGTTTGACTTTGTACTGAGTGAGCGATGAAGTTACATGACTGGATTGCTGAATGTTGGCTCAGTTTGCAGCCACAGAAGAGGAAAAAAAATCTGGTCACCAGTGACAAGTCAGGTTAAGGTCAATTAAGGTGAAACCAGAGGTCACCTGACTCCTGTTTGGAGCCACTGATCTGGAAAGGTAACATGGCAGTCATACTAATCTGATTCATGCTCTGGTAACATTAAACGAGAGTCACACAGCCTTTACAAGCAACAACTGCGTTTGTATTGATGAAGTGTATCGGATGATTGATCACAGAACGTTTTTTTTTTTCTCCTTTGGGATTTTATTTTCGCTGTGGTGGCAAAATTTTACAAGTGAGAGGAGGAGACGATGGTCACAGATGGTAATAGACCAACGCAGAGCTGAGCAGGAGAGAGACGAGAAATGAGCTGTGCAGAGGGAAAGTTTAACTCTGAATAACAACCCGTCTCACAAACGATGAGTCAGAAAAATGTCTGATGCACTGCAGGTAAAAACAAATAGAGGAGCAGAGGAGTTAATTCATTAAATCTGCAATAAAAACAAGTTTCATGTCACTGTTAGACATGAGTGTACAGTTGTGTCTTACTATATAAATACATGTGGCATCAATATTCACATCTATCCACATTTTTTAAATGTTTTATATAGAAATAACTTCTACAGAAGATGAAAACATTTTATTTCTGTTACAGTAAAATTCTTAAATCCTTCGAAACAAGTGTGAAATAAACACAAGTTGGCCTGATATAACCTCAGGCCAACTCCGTACTGCTTCTTTTGTATAATTATGCCTCATACATAATGCGACTAATAACAAGGAAAACTCCCCCCCTGTGGGAATCTGCGCTGTGCTTACAGATAATATTCTTTCCCACCCCTAATCTGTATCAGACATGCTGAGATGAAAGCCCAGTTGAGAAGCAAAGATATAAAAGGTGCACATGTAAAGAGGAAAAAACACAGAGTGCGACGTCCTCTGTCATCCCTCTCTGGTCTGCTGTGACACAGATGGTGTTGGTGACAGGAAGTCACAAGGTATGAGAGGAGGATAATTAGAGTATCTGACATCACGCTGCGTGTCACCGAGCGGGCTGCCATATTTTACTGACACGTCGCTGGCGTATTTTGTCTGTGGTGTCAGACGCACCGGAAAGATTACAAACCTGACTGACAAAGAGACCCGTAAAAGTGGTTCGACTCTCGTGTCACTCGTCCCCCCCTTTTTTTTTTTTTTTTTTTTTTGCTTTAAAGCGCCGTGGCTTCGATCTAAAAGGTTGGCAGGTTTCTGTCTCAGATCAGAGGATGAGTCACGATGAGCTGCGTCTGAAAAGAGGCCACAGATGTTCCTAAATCTCAAAATGCAAGTCCAGCTTTAAACTCAGGACTTAAGTTTCAAAGCTAAGCACCTTAAAGGTATTTCTCAACATTTTACTGTCAATAAATTATATCCTGTTCAGTCACAAACTCTTTCACAGCCAACCCTCTTTAAACACAGTTCTATATCTGCATATTCTATATGTATTTATGTATATTTTTATCACTAGAAAGACTGCAGTGACTGAAACAGTCTTATACACAGTAGTACAACGTGTGTGATCCAATATGACATGATTTCTGCTTTAATGAAGACATTTGTTCTATGTAATGTTTATTACTGACAATGCATAGGTCGTGCTAATGGCTAAAAACTTTGACCTGTGTGAGTCTATATTCTGGAGCACAATGCCGGTTTAGTCTTTTGTTTTTTTTGCCTTCTTGCAACTTCTGCTGTTTTTCCAAAACACTTTGAAGTCCCTAATTCCAAACACTGCAGCGTATGGCACGCATCCCGTGGAGGCCTCTTGGAGTCCAAAACACATTGTTGTTGTTTGTCGATTCGCTGCAGTCGCGCATATCTGAAGCTGGCAGGCGTGCCGTGCGTTTCGGAGATGGGCTGCAGAAATGAGCAGATACTCCTCCGCTGGGCATAATCACCAGTCTTTACAAATGAAACCTCATCATTCGTCGGTCATGATAAGCAAATCTGAGTCCTAAGTCAATAAAGACGAGATGTAAATGAAGTCTAAAGATGAATTATCGGTAAATTGAGCCTTTGGCAGTTGGATTAACTTGTTGATCAAGCAGATATACAGAACTGTGAACTATTTTAGCTGTCACACATTTTTCATTTTTCCTTTGTGGATTTATGTCAACTAAATTAATTACCTTGTTATATTTTCTCTGGGGTTGATCTCTCATATGATACTTTGCTATAAAGGATTTCTTGCTGTGAATTAAAACTTACTATGTATCTGGCACAAAGATAAAAGTTGCATAATGTTGTCACAGCACTTTGAAACTGTTTTAATTTTTTAGGTGTGAATGATCTGAAAATGCTCATGTGTCTTGTTAAAGGGAAATGATGATGCACATATTTTGATCTTTAGTTTGATGGAAGTACTGAGAGCGAGTTGTTGTGTTATCTAAATATTTTGTTTGTCCCTTTGAGATCCGATTTAAAGCCTCTGTAACCTTTGTGTCACTGTGCTGTCTGACCTTGTCTGAAGGCAAAAATGTTCATCCATCTTCCGAAATTAGACACTTTGAATTATCCAAACGGGAAATTTTGCGACTGTCAGAAAGAGAGAACGTTTCAGACACTGTTAGACAATAAGGCAGCTCTTCATTTCAACTTCAACAAAGCCCCTTTTCTGTTTTTATTTTAGGAACAACACAATTACTCGCTGCTGTTGCATCCCGCTGAATCTGTGCATGTTTACCAAAACAGCAAGTGGAGAACCTGCGGTCCTGATGCTGCACGGCCCACTTCGAAGACACTGGTGAGATTCAATTAAATCTGCCGGTGTGAAATGTCTGAAAATGTCTGGAGCTCCTTTTTAACAGGCGAGCTGGCAGGCTGACAGACGGGCAGATGTTCAAACAGAGCGTGCGTCCTCCTTACGGGAGGAGGGGGCTGCTGTGTTTGGCCGCCTTTAAAGCAGCCACGGTGTGATGGAGATTAGGAGCAAGCTGCGCAACCGGTGTTTAGCGGGTCAGCCGGGCAGGCAGGAGGGGGGACAGATTTTACACATCAAAGCCGAGGAGACAGAGGAAGGATGGTGAACATCAGGCGTGGCAATCCAAACTCCACTCTTATCTTTGTGACATCGAGGTGAGAGAGAGTATGAGGAGAGCAGATTTATCGAACAAGTGAGCCTCCTTACTGGAACTGAGTATTAAAAATACACATGTATATTATTACCATATGCAGATTGCAGTAATTCCTTAATTAAGTTGTATTACTGTCCATCAAGCAAGGTTATCACTCTCTGCAAGCATCAGCTGTGTCTACAAAACTGCATCTCACAAGCCTGCAGCTCGGCCTGCTGTGTCACCTCTTCACGGCTAAAACCTGGATTAAAATACTGCAAAATAGCATTTATGTGTTTTAAGTGGAGTTTGATTCCCCAGAGACTTCATGCATTGATCCCAACGAATGTGCTGCCAGCAAAACCAGTTCAGACTGGTTTTGTTGGTGCAGAGTGCATCATCATATACACTTTAAGATTTAAGCATCTTCATGGATTCTGTGAACTCAATGCATTACAAGTTTTAGAAAGCTTTTTATTGGGAGAGATACTATTTTAAATGTCATATATTTTAAATGTCGGTAGCATGAACGGTGCCTGTCCAGAGCTTTTCACAGTAACTCACTCATCCTAAAGATCTGCAACCCTGTAGTGTCGTTGCTTCCTTTAAAGCTGCCTTTTCATTATATTAGGAGAAGTACAGTGTGTCTAAGTGTTAATTGGCTCTTTATTAAACGAAGATCCGTCAACGTGCTGTGTGTTCACGCCATGGTTGTGGCAACAAAAACAAGAGAAGTAGTTTTCAGTAAACAACATTTTAGGCACAGGCAATTATGAAAAGCTATCACAAAATCAACAAATACAATGAATAATAAAAAAAGCACATTTATATGTATTTAAGGACACTTCTGAGGAAGGAATACGGTCATACACAAACACAACAGGAAGGGGATTCAAATCTCAACACCTGGACATGAAAGATGTGCATATGTTTTGCATGCTGATGAATCATTTCATACCCAAATGCCTTTTTGATAAAGTGGTTTAATTTCCATTGGAAAAATCAAAAATATAGATTGTTTGTTCAATACGGTTTCACACCTGGGTGACAACAAAAAGGCCCGGTTTAATATCAGTGTCTGAAAAGTCTCATAAGAACCAACTAGGATTGCTTGTAAGGGAAGTAAATGATTACTTACTTTAGTCATTGAGGAAATGCTATTTGCCTAATGTCACTCAATAGGATACCTGGCAGAGACACATTGGAGACCGGCGCTGAAACACTCCCACGGTGACACTGTCAGCCTCCTCTGCTTGCTTAAACTAACGACTCGGTGGACCTCGCTGACACCGTTTTCGTGGGTTTTTAGGGAGGCAGCTCCTGTCTGAGGTGTTTTTCGAAGGAGTTTCAGCCTCTGCTGTAATGACCCTGACCCGATGTCTCCGCAGGTTAAAAATACCTGGAGCATGAATACTTAATAAACAAGGCGAGGCGTAGAGAGGCTCATTAGGAGGCTGTCTCGCTGACTTTCCCGCACTGTCCTCCAACTCAAGTCTGCCTCTGACATGTTAATATCAGCTCCAAAGTGAGGGAGTTGAAAAAGTTCTAAACGATAAAGAACATCAGTCTTATCTGTCAAAAAAAAGAAAAGAAAAAAGAAGAAGCAGCGGAGTACATTAATTTCTCATTCGTTCCCAGCAGATAGATTTGTGCATGTTTTGATGTATATCTGCTTCATTTGTAATCCACAGTGAGGCGTCTCTTTGCACTGTTGCACCAACTGTGAATGAATGGTTAATTAGGCCACTTGTGGTGTCTAAAAGGGAAACGCGCCTGAGTGAATCACCTTACTGAGAAACACACACACACACACACGCATGCATGCATCTTCAGGCACACAAACACACAACAAACAGATGCAGCGTCTGTCACTCAAAAACAAGCATCTTCTTTCCACCACTGTCACTACGGCAACATTGGATCCCCTTTGTCCTGCAACGCTGCAGACTACGCATACAGCTGTGTGTGTGTGTGTGAGAGAGAGAGAGAGAGAGAGAGATCACAGTGGTATTCTTTTCCCCCCACTCTCATTTAGCAAAATCAAACAAATGTGTGTGTTTGTGTCTTTGCGTGTGTGTCTATGTGCGGCCATGAGTTGGACCACTGATCTGAACCGCAGATATTAAGCGTGTCATCTGCGGCGCCGTGATTTATTCTTCCTTATCCACACCGAGCGAGCCTGTGGGAATCTGGGAAAAAGAGAAAGATGGCAAATAACATCGGAGCTCATCTCTCTCTGTAGCGTTTTAATTTGAACTCGTCTGCTTTGCAGCGGAGAGAACCACCGTTGACATGCTTTGAAAATAATGAATGGCTGACTGCATTGATTTTTCCATGCATACATTACCATAATACTCGCCCGTGGGCTGTGTGTGGGGAACGTGTAAATATTGGTTCTTTAAAGCTAGTGTGTGCGACCGGACTGAAGTGCTGGAATAAGTCCTCGGAGAAGATGTGTAATAGTGACAATTCTCTGGGGACTTCCCTCTCATTGCTCCACCTAACGCAACCCGGGCTAAAGATCGAAGGACCAATCAATACTTGTCTCTCTTGCCACAACCTGACCCATGACCTGCGACGCAATCCGATGCACGGAGGCTTGGGTAATCACTCGGCTCCCTGGGGACAGCTGGTGTCAAGAGGGACTGGAAGATGGAGCCCTTTTGTGGCTCAGAGAGAAGTTTGGTGCAAACCCTGCACAATGACCTCATGCCCCCACCCCCCTCCCCCGGCACGAGAAATCAATCACTGTGAGCCCTGATCATCGTAGCTGCACACATGAGAGAGACTCTCAGAAACACACAGATGTATAGAAACTGTAAATCAGTAGTTACCTCTTTTTGTCTTTTGTTGTCGCGTTTAGCTGCGTTATCACAGCTCGGCATGCGGAGGAGCCACACAGCATCTCTTTTTTTGGAAGTTTTGGTCCTCCTGTGTGTGGCGATCAAAGGGAGGGAATTCAACATCAGTGTGTTCGTGCGGTTGTAAGGCATCATATAATATTCAGTCTCATTTGTATTCTGTTGTAGACCTGTCAGCTTCAGAGGCTGCGTTGTCTCTTGTGTTGATACTTTCTTTTCGACAAACACTATCTGAGACAGTGCATGTAAATATAATGAGCAGAGGGGCTGAAATCAATATCGTGGTAATAAGAATACTTTTCCAATATAGGTGTGGATGAAGAAACAGGCATATTTACAGATGACACTCTATAACAGTGCACTTTACAACGATTCTGGTGTCATGCTCACATCTGGGAAAGTTTATGTGATCCTCTCAGTTACAAAAAGACCTTTTTTGCATATTTATAATGCAAACTAAGTAGCTTTAAAAGCAGCAATAATGTTTGCTAAACATCACACGCATTACATGAAATGTGTACTCATAAACCACCAAAAGCAATATCAGATTTTATTGTTTTATTTCATCTGTGCCCAGTAAAGACTCTTTTATGCATTATGTATGAAATTCTGTAGGTGCATAAGAATTTGACAACTCGCCCCCGGATTAAGTCGGGTTTTGAGTTCAGGTTTTGTTTTCAATACCTTCATATAAATATAAATTCAGCCATATGGGTTTCTACTTGAGAGAAATTTTTAAGTTTTTCCCCAGCCTTAATGTCTGGACAGAAAAATCCTGCTAAGTTAAGTTGAATCAAAGGCTCATATTTCTGTATAATATCCCTGCTGTGCGCATTTATTAAATATTTGTGAGTCTGGGATTTCAGCATGTGTGGGATTTGGACTGCAAAGTCAATGTCGGGGGCGTGTTGATTAATAAAAGTTCAAAGCACCGGCATCATAAAATCATCCTAAAACCACAATTAGGCTGCACACAATAAATCAAACCCAGTGGCACAGTTAACCTCTCGCTATTTCACACTCATAGCTGATACCAGTAGTGTTTTTAGGCCCAAGCACACAGGGCTAAATGAATAACAATGAGCTACTTGACAAGAAACTGTGTGTGTCAGTACATCAAATGGACACACACACTGCCTGTATCCATGAACCGCGACGCCATCATTGCATTACACTGATCATTTCTCCTCTTCTCTTGCACTCATAAATGAAAACCTGTGTCTCAAACATCAAGAGTAATGGCTTTCCTCAGTGCTCCATTTATCTATTTACTCCCCTTTTTTCCTCCTTATCTGTTTATTTCTTTTTGGTTCCTTTCTGCTCTTTCACGGCTGCGTTCTCCGCGCTACATTGTGCCCGATAAGCACTTTTGCTCCCCGGACAAATCGTTTGTCTGACGCTACCTCTTCTGTGAAATTGTACTTGTCACATGCAGGCGCGCATTTTGACGAAATACGATCGCACGATTTTCAAACGTGCGCACATTTCGACATCAGAGGCTCCACTGCAAAGACACACATACACAAACTCCATTTGTTTCCCACTTTTCAATTCCTCACTTCACAGCCTTCAGCAAAAGCAAGAGAACCTTTTTTTTCTGAGACATTATTTGAAATCCATCTTCAGACACTGAAAAGTCTTTTACTTTTTAATCACACTCTTTTGAAGGACTTTTAATCAGGCTCTTCCTGCTGTGTCCTGCATTGTACTGAGTGTATGGGCCTGTGTGTGTGTGTGTGGAGGGGAGTGGGGCTGAAGTGTGACAGTGATGTGGGCAGTGAGTGAAAGCCAAGGGAATAAAAAGAGACCCCATCATTACACACAGCCGTTCGGTCGTTCCATTAGAAAGAACAAAATGACCCTTATCACCCTGTCTTCCCTACAGAGACATAATTGGGTTTTCAGGGGGAAATTTCTTAGGACCTAAATTACATTTGTTCTGGCTCCTCCTGCCCTGCCCTGCTCAGCCCACCCCTGGAGCGAATCGTCCATGAGGGCTCCACAGGAAATAATAATTCCTGTTGTCACACACTAATGGCCTCTGCCTCATAACTGCATCGCCGCATGGAGAATAATAACATTAATTCTGTGGCGAAGGGTGTCGTCAACTTATATATGAGGCCAATTTCTTCGGATGTGAGTAGGGTGAGGTTCTGGAAGTATTAAGAAAGTACCGAACGACCCATCGTTCATTTGGATTGTCTGATTGCTTTTTGTCCTCTGGTAATACGTGACATATAGGTGTGGTTAATCACTTCAGTTAAAATAAAAGAAGGATTTATTCACATAACCAGGAAGGTAATTGTGAGCATGGCTACATTAAACGGTTTAAGGGCCCTTGGCAAAAATAAGCTATGGGCGACTACTGATGTAGGATGGCTGCATTATTTATATCTGCAATTTTATGTAGGGATATTGACATTTATTATGATATAGTAAATTCTCTGGGAATTCAATTGGGAAACAAATGCAATAATGACAAAATGTATTCCTGATCATTCATTTGCAACATTGCCATCAATGACCTAATTTAGCAGCGTAGAACAGGGTTTTCTACCTTGAAACAAGCACTGATATGAAAATTTTATGATTTGTTGTGCTTTTCTGCAGGTTTCAGTGCCATCAAAAACATGTTAGTGTTGCAAAAGTGCATTTTCTGATCTTTCTGTTATCAAAGTCACAGGAAAATTAAGACTATTGTTTCCAACCGTTTGAACTTATAGTGTAAGTCAAAACCTTCAATTTCATTAAAAGACACCCATGGTCTTATTATTAAAACTAATCCAAAGTTACCTGATATAATAGATCAGGTTTTATGGTGGTTTGGTGCCACAGCAATTGCCTAAAATGCTGCGTGTGAGATTGAAGCAGCTGTACTATGCAGGCTACCGTAAGTACTGAAGCAACAAATCTCAAACCGCCGTACATATTCAGTCAGTGTGACAGACATTATCTGCTGTTCCCCCTCCCAAACAGACTCACAGGAACGAGATTTCAGGCCGAATGAATGGACTGAAGCGAAATGACAATTCAGTTTGAGTGTCAGAATGATTTGCAGGACCACTGTGAAGGTTTTCATTTATTAGTTAGTGAATACATATCAGTCACATGAAAAGCTATGAACTGCAACCTGGTTTTAATAATAGCAGCGCAGTGGGTGGTTGACAGTTGTCAGCGGAGTCGAGGAGAAAGAGGCTGTTCACATGAAATCACTCAAATAAAAAAAATAAACATTGCATCTTCAGCCTGATTGATTAATTGAACTTGGGGGTCACGTCATTAAAGCAATAATTAACTTTCGACGTGCTGAACAATGGGTCACTCTCCTTGTGTGCTTGTGCCTTCCCTTCGAATCACCATATTCGGTGTCATTATTACCTGTCTCCGCGCTTCATCTGAGGTTCTCTGTCTTGTAATGAGCCCATTTCTATTCATTGTTGTGTAATTTGGCAAATCATACGCAGCATGAGAACAGCGAGAGACTGCGTGTGTAACGAGAAAGTGTACAAACACGCGCATGAAGCTCTGTGTGCGGCCAAATAAGAGGAATAAAGCGGTGTGCACTTTAAGCTCTGTGTAAACGATGTGGGTGGTCGAAGCTGCAGATACATAATGAGAGGGGGAAGGTCTCTGCAAGTGCGCAGTTAAAGCAGAGAAAATCTCCCTCTTCCATTGATTTTTTTTCTGCCTTTCTGCTGCTGTAGTGGTTAAATTAAGGCTTAGGTGTTTTAGGCACTCCAGATACGCTGACCCCGTAGTGCTGAGGAAGCTTTGTGCGGCATGACAGCAGTACAGTGTGGTGTGTCTATACCTGGATTTAGTTTAGCCCCTGTGTCTTCTGCCCTCTGATGCTCTAATCTCAGCTCTGCTCTCGTTTTGTTCTTTTAAATTGTTGGAAAACATGCTGGTCACTGGGATGTGCTGTGCAGTAAATCTTCAACTGCACTGGCTGGTGATGTGAGATTGTGGCCATCTGCTCGGAAATGCACTGAAGAGAAGGCTACAGAATCAATGTTTGGGTGTGTTTGTCAGATGTGATGTCTCAATGACCACCTCACTCCTCTTTCTGCAAGGTGGCTCAACTGCAATCAGCCTCCATTTGCTAACAATTCATATTCTCTCTCAGCAGCATCATTATCCTCTAATACTGTCCTATATGCACGTTATCCAATGAGAAAAGTGCTCCTTGTCAAGGGGAC
>JBAJHX010000039.1:5042200-5076841 GCA_037176925.1 Amniataba percoides | reverse complement strand
CAAGCAGCAACACTGTCGCTATCAGCAACGCTGAAGGCTGCTTATCCTGGGCGGTGTTAAGCGACCAGACCACACCCTGAGCAGATGTTGCAATAATTGTGATAAATGGGAAAGAGACAACCTGGTTAAACATCCATTGCATCCTTTCTTTCGCTCCACAATCATCTACACTGTGTTTTCAAAAAGCCTGACTCACTATTTCGTTGTTGTCAGTTCAAAGTTTTCTGTTTGTCAGAAACAGAACAAGCAGGAATTTGATTGCAGCTCATGAAAGCTGCTTGTTAACCAGGTGAGCAGCAATTTCAGTCCTGCACTTCACTATTTTATGACATTATAAAGAGAAATACAGTTTGGTGGTGACACCTGCGCTGAGTGATCGTCTGCACTGACGTTAAAAATGAGGAATGACAAAGAGGCTCTGGAGTGAAAGAAAGTTGCCCTCTTACTTTTACTGGCAGGCAGACCATTTGAAAGTAATCACAAGGCCAGCTTTGGCAGATTTATCCACTTTAGGCAGCATGTATGAAAAGCCTTTTTTTGTTGTGACAATCTTAAAGAAATTGCACCTCAGCATAGACGTGACTTTTACTTTGAACTGTATATTTGTGTTGTTCATTATAATTTTACACACTGTGTAAAGCTGTGGACAGACCCATGAAAAATGTCTGCTGGCTGTTTTTCTCAGGTTTATGCGTGCATTAATGGGACAGCTGTTCACACACATAATTGAGTCTTCTGCTGCATCTCGTCCTCTCTTCTGCTGGGAAAACGTCTGAATCATGGCCCATCCGAATTTGACTGACCAATTACTGTTCCCATTAGCAGCTCATTAAAGTTAGATCTCAGCAGCCTGCCAAAGATGACAAAGCTTGGTCCATCACAAGTTTAGGACAGAGCAACTTTTCGCAAAAAATCTGATTGATACTGGACAATCCCACAAAAACGCGGCTTATATTCAGTGACAATTCTTTTAAACAGTGCAGATGTCACTTTATATGTCACAACTCTGACCTCCACACGTCCTGCATTGCCATATTAAGGGTGATACTATCCCATAAATTGGAACTGTAATTTGACATTTTTCCTTTTTAATGCAAGAATGTGCACATCTAGTCAGAGTCACACTGATTTGGTGAGTGCACAGGCTTACGCATGACCAAAATAAAAAAAAATAGACATGTTGGTGCAGTGATCAGGTCAGTCAGTTTAGAAATGCAAAGTCTCTGCCTGAGATGTACTTTGTATGTCTTGTTCTCTGGTTTCGTTTTCTTCCTTGGAAAGTGTTTAAATCCTCACTGTGACACTCAGTGACTTTGGCGGTAGTTGCCAGAAATGGTGTCTCTATGTTCTTGGCCAAAAAATGTGTTTTGTTGTGACTGTGCTGCCTCCGATTTCCTTCTCGGGGCTTGGAAAATGCTGTAACAAGGCTCATACATTATTATCCTCAGGAGCCCGCAGATGTGGTGTTTATTCAGGAATAATAATGCTATATTTCAGTGCTTGTGAATTTATGAGTTAAACATTACAAATAAGACAGGCTGCACCTCACGCATGCCTTCTTCAGAATGCCTCAGAGAGAAAACTTAGTCTATATATGTGTGCGTGTGCAGGCTTGTGCATTTTTTAGCATGCTCCTGCAGCAAAACATCCTACATCCTATGTGTAGATTCTCAATTATTCTAGTACGCAATCCCAAGGAGTGAGGAGTGTGAACAGTTCAGAGTCTTAAGGTTTTCTGGCTCTTGGACTCACTAATCAATGACTGCGGGGCTTCAAGTCTTTCTCTAGCCCTCCACAACCTGATAGTATAATTGCATCTCTATTCTTATTAGAAAAAAATGGAAATCAATTCTAGTTCTGGTGACTACAGCGTATGTAGCACCCAAGAAGATTTCTCTCCCTCATATGTTTCTGAAATAGAAAGCAGCACTAGTACAATGATAATATATCTTTTAAATCTGTTGGTGATTCTTTGTATGTCTCCTCTCTCTTAATCTGAGTCTCTCTCTGACTCCTTCACCACTTTCCATCACTTTCAATCAATTCCTTCGCTCCCTCACCCCCCCTCCCCTCTCCCACCCTCCCAATAATACCAGAGTCATTTTTTCAGCTAGGATGTTCCACCAGGACGCCCTCTGAGGCTGTCATGGATGCCCTGCAAAGCTACGTTTCAGCTGCTTATGGCGGGTCTCTGTGTGACAGCTTCCAGTGGTCTGTCTCTCTCTCCTTTCTGCCGTCATCCAGTAATCACCCACAACAGCTCAGCGGAGCTCCAGTAGGCCGGCAAACTGTCCAAACACAGCGGCACCAACAAGTGTACCCAGTTTAAATGGGCTTTGTCATCTAAAGGTTTCTGCAGATTTAAACTCTCGTCTTCAAGGATCACTGAACCTGACATTTGCATGTATGTGCTCAGTGAATGATGAGCCCATTCAACTCCATTGGGTTTGACCTGAAGAAATGGCCTCTCTGAGCCCATTCTCTATGCCTTTTTATTGAGTGTATATAGATAAATATGATGTTCCAACCTACGCTGGGCAAAAATGAGAGCTGCGGCTTCATCTCAGGACTCCATCAATACTTAGATCTGTAGCTTTGTCACCTTGTCTGATTCACAGCAGCCATGTGCATCAGTGCTCACTCAGCATGCTGCTGCAGGTATCCAGGACACCACAGAATACAGGAATGATGACATTTCTTCTGCTGCTACAGTCTGACAAATATTATATATTTCTCTTGGTGCAGATTCAGATGGCATTTCTTTTTCTTCTTTCACTACTAATTCGGGCAACCAGAGGCTCCTTCCTGTCCAACCGACCCAAGAACTGTGCTTAGTGATCAGTGTGGCCCTCGCTAAGCCCTGCTTGGTTTCCTGGGAATCACCACAGAGAAAGGGAAGACCCAAATTTTATACCTACATGGGCAGCCAGCCAGAGGCCCACTTCAAACCAAAGGTCAGTGGGTCTGTGAATTGCACTCGGAGGAGCATTTGGGAAGTGAAACATGCTTTTATCGTCTTACACACTAACCCATTGCACTAAAAACTATTTTATGTCCACATCCCCATCCACATGAATGACTGAGGTCAAGAGTTCAATTCAGCAGAATTTCCCAAGATAATCTACTGCTGAGTGATCAGTGATCTGTCATGGGATCTTGTAATCATCTGTATTGTGACGTAATCGAATCAACCTTAATAACACAGGCAAATGCATCTGGATTTGTTTCAACTGAACCAAACAGAACCAAAAAGTTTGGTGCAGTGGTAATTTAAGATGAGTAACTTGGCTTCGTATCTTCTAGTAGAGGGAAAAACTCTGTGAAACCAAAAGTAGTTACGCATACAAACTCAAACACTGCAGATGCGAGACGATGCTGTTAATTGTGAATTAACCACCATAACTCAACATCTCAAAAGTCTGTACTTTCACATGAGGGAAAACTCAAAATACTTCAAACTAAACTGAGGAAAAGCTGATTGTTGCTTCGAATGGCCTCCAAAAGTCCTTATGACGTAAGGTCAACAAGTTCAGTGAGGAAAACAAGGCTTGGACGCAACTCACTCAGGAAATGAGTGCCCAATCAGAGCTGAGTATGCAAAGTATCCACTAGATTTGAGTACACAAGAGGCATCAGAGCCTTCTTCTTTGACTCCACAGCTGATAGAAAATGTTTTACAAGCACAGACCTCGCAGTGTTACACAAGTCAGCCTTCAATTACACACTGAAAGCTTCTGCACTCACATTTGGAGAGTGAGTGGTCTATAGAGTCCCATTAGAAAAGACGGAGAAGATATCATCCTCTGTGTTAGAGATTAACTGGAGTCAGCACACATTTAATCATAAAAACCAGAGAGGCTAATGAAAAACCTTTTCATGTCGCGAAGTGTGGTCAAAGAAACTGTTGTGTTTTGATTTGCAGAGAAGTGTGAGTGCATCTGGTTAGACTTGATGCCGGAGAGCTGTTCATTTACTCTGCGGCTTGATGGACGAACCATCACAACAAACAAAAAAAACCTCTCTCTCTCACACACATACACACAAATAAACACACACATTGAGTTTCCACCCAAGTTAAAAATGATTCCTCTGCCAGCAGTGTGTGAGCATTTTATATGACGAGGCACGACTCGGAGAGGGCTGCGGTTCAACAGCACCACCAACACTTGTACGCGGGGACTGCACGGACAGCATTCAGTCTGAGATGTGACTAATTATGTTTTTTTATCTGAAGATTTTAAAGGTATGCTCATCCTAAACAATGCCTCTGTCCATGAACAATGACTCACTTCTTTTTTCATTTTTTTTCATGCTCTGTACTCAGAGCTGCTGCAAAAATTCTGTCTCGGTGAGGGAGTCTTTGAAGCGAAAGAATAAGGTTAGACCACAAAGCCCTGAAGCAAAACTTTAAAAAAGAAGACAGAAAAGAAAAAAATACTAAGGAGTACACAGTGGATGCTGTATTTATTGTATTTCACAGAGAGAGGGAGTGTAAAAATGATTCAGGGTTGGCAGAAAGGTCTTGGAATTTATACTGATTGTACTTCTCGCAGCCCAGAAGGAAAGATAAAAAGAGAGTGGCTCTGCGGTGTGAGTAGTCCCTGAGCCACAGTTATTTTGTGATGTGATTTATACCTTTTTTGTAAAGTAACACAGACCCTGATGATTTTCCTTCACTGCAGTCTCTCTTTTTTTTAAATCTTCCAGTTTTCACACTATACTATACAGGACTATGTAAGTGTGCTGATACACTGAGATTCACAATATAACAGTGAAATTGGTGCAGACGTGTGCAATTGTACTTTGTGGCCTACGGGGCTGCTCGCCTCCTCCACGCTTGTAACAGTGGAAGAGCTCGGACCTCCCTGCCTCCCTCTCCCTGCCGCCTGCATGCATCATTAAGCTGACCAACGCTGGGTGCGATGTGGCCGTGCAGGGAGGGAACACGGACATAAACAAGCTCCAAGCACCTCGCTAATGCTGTTTGTCTTCTTTATGGCCCATTTTGCACAGTGAACATGGATGCGGCTGAAAGGAGCTCTATTACGATAATTAAAAGAGGAGCTGGTCAACCTCGCCGCAGCTTTGTGGTAATTTTCTGCATTGTTGCTAGTTTTCACAGAGTGGGGTTCATTAGCTAAATTTTCCCCACAAAAAATCTGTTCAGAGTTCTTCATTAGTCGATAACCAACATGGCACAGATGTTGAGGATTCGAAGCTACAAAACTGTGACCGGAATAGTTGAGTTTTTTTGTGCTTTTACTGAGTCCTCTTCAAACACTGACATGCTTTGTAACACAGTGTATATCTCAGGGAAGGATACACCCTAAAGAAAAGAAAAAAATATATATATAATGCATTGCTTTATGATCCCCATAAATACTTTTTATGGCTGCATGCTCTCTCCCAGGAGTGCTGTTTTACTGACTCCAGTGATCTGTGGCGGTGTGCGAAGCGCCTTCTTGCTGCTGACTGACTCGCTGAGCCCAACTTTCCTCCTCGGGGGAGCCGTCTATCTGTCACATCCACTTACTGATACGCACCTATCTGTCCAGGTGTCGCCGGCCGAGGCAGGACCACACTGCACAAAGACCAGCAGCTCTGTTATCTCAGGTGTTTGAGATGCACCTGGCTGCCACTCAGCCGCACCATCCTGCAGCTGAAGGATTATGGAAATTCTTCCTTAAGCTGGTTTTGTTTAACAAGGAATATATTGTGTAGTGGGCCCTGCTTACATTTAAGCTTTGAATAAAACAGAGGTTCATTTTATCCACTGATGTGCACTGTGCAACCGATCCTTTTTCTTGTGGGCTCAGATGAGAGGAAAGTAAAGGGAATAAAGATTCTTCAGAGATACTGGCTGCCAGTCAAGAGTGCAGTCAATGTGCCAAAAAGAAATGGTCTTTTTTCTTTCAGAAAGCTTCTACTATTTGCATTCTTCTACACTGTACTTTGATTTTAAAGTGTTTGACAGACCCAAGAGGAGACAGTGACACCAAATTCAGCAGCAAGGAGTCTTAGAAGTTATAGAAAGTTAGATAATACTGAATCATTATGTTTTTGTGCAACTTTATTAAAAGGCTTTATTGGTGAAAGAAGGTGAAAGGCTCAACTTTGACTTCAGGGTTTGAGTGAGTTCTCTGGCAGCTCTCATCATCTTACCTTTATGAGTTTGCACCTGATCTGCGCGGACACCATGTGGCTGTTCCGCAGGTTTCCCACCCGGAACATGAGGCACAGTTTGCCGTCGCGCTGAGAAATCACCGCGTCCTGGCTGAACATGAGCGTCTCTGCGCGCTTCTTGGGCTGGGACATCTTGATGAACATGCAGCCGATGAGGAAGGCGTCCACGATGGAGCCCAGCAGCGACTGGAAGAGGAAGAGGATGATGCCCTCCGGACACTTCTCCGTGATGTAGCGGTACCCGTAGCCGATGGTGGCCTCGGTCTCGATGAAGAAGAGGAAAGCAGAGGGGAAGTTGTACACGTTGGCCACGCACGGGGTGTAGGAGGAGTCGTGTCCGTGGTTCAGGTCTCCCCTGATGTACGCGATGATCCACCACATGGATGCCATCACCAGCCAGGCGATCGTGTAGGTCAGGATGAAGATGAGCAGGTTCCACCTCCACTTCAGGTCCACCAGGGTGGTGAAGAGGTCGGAGAGGTACCTGCTGGTCTCCCCGCCGAGGTTTCCGTGCTGCACGTTGCAGCGGCCGTTCTTGTCCACGAAGCGCTGGCGTTTCTTCTTCACCGGAGCGGAGAAGGTGGTGGCCCGGTTCGTGTTCACCACCTGGTAGTCTTCGCCAAATTTTCTACGAAGTGCAGCCATGGTGCTCTCCTGGGGTGGAAGGGAGAATTACTCGCCGTTTAATCCATGTTTTTGGTTTGTTTGAGCCTCCAAAACGCTGGTTACCTGCAGTGCGTAAAATGCGCCATGGCCACTTCAGCGCGCACAGTAAATCCTTGGAACAAAAAAAAATAAAGAAATAAAAAAATCACGTGTGTGTCAGTGCATTTAAAGCACTAGTATGATCCGTTTATTTTTCTTAAAAAAAAGATCCTCTTGTTCATCCAGTTTAGTGTGCGTGGCATCAGAAGGTCTGCGCGCTCTGCTCCACTCTCACTGACTGACTAACGCGGAGCTCACCAGCGGAGCCAAATACTCAGAGCTGTCTACCATTCACAGCTCCTGGTGGGCTGTAAAGGATGTTGCCAAGTGTGTCTGTGTGTGTGAGGAAGAGATTCGAGGAGAGGAAGGGAGGGAGGAAGGAAGTGGGAGTTACACAAGACTGCGTTTGTGCGTAAAGAGAGAGAGAGAGAGAGGCAGTGAGAGAGGTGGACAATGTGACTCTCCCGTCTAGTTAATTGGTCAGTTCAATCAGTTTGCTGCTTAATTGACATTTTAATTAATTAGCCGAGTTATTTATTAATGCATTCATCTCCCATCTCACATTGTCTGCACGCTGAGGGTGATCGCTTCACTGATTTCATGGAGAACAGCGTGCAGTGGTGAGATCCGAAGTGATGAGGTTGGAGGATCTTTTAGGTTAAACTGTGCCATCTACTGGAAAGAAGGCCTGTGTGCATTTTCGATGTACTGCTTCGGTTGAACAGGGGGCAACATCGGCCACAGTGACTAATTGAATTGCAGATAGGCTGGAGTGATTCTCTGTGCCTCTGTTAACCTGTGCCAAATTGCCACGGCTTATTAAATCAAAGTAATAATGTCAAGTCAATCATCAATAACACAAAACTTACAGTACTCATTTGAATTTTAGATACCTTAGAAATCTTTCCATTTTCTGGATTTATTGCTTTAAATAAATTCAGCTTTATTACCATGCATTGTCCAAATGTTTCCCCCTTTCCTTTTAAGTCTGCCATTTAATGTGTTCTTCTCTTCTTTCCTGCAAAGGCATCTTATTGATTTAGACATCAGATGACGACTTCAGTGGAGGATTTCCTGGAGTAAAAACCTCCCGAAGGACGGTCTTTAAAAAGGATGCTTCGTCCTTGCCTCCTCATGGCCGTTGTTCTAATCAGGCAGGACACAATGGTCTGTATTGCATGTAAGTGTAACTATTATTAATTAATGCATAATTACAATTTCACTCACACAGGTGGAATAAAAATGCCCTTGACTGATCTAATCAGATGACCCTTGTCTCAAGTGGGTTTTGTTCGGGGCTTTAATTTGCGTCGAGGCCCAGTAGTGTTCCTGATATGAAAGAGGTCGGCGCACTTTAAAAAAACAGATCAAAAACCGGTTTGTTACATCATTTATTGATTAAGTGCTCTTAAGATACTCTTTCAAGGTATTTTGAGCACTTAATCAATAAATGATGTAATGAAGTGATCTTGGATCCTGCTATCCAGAGTGTCTCAGCCCTGTCTCCACTTTCTTTGCTCTTAAAAGTTCTTTAGTGGAGGAGAGACACCAGAATATGTAATAAACCAACAAGTTTGAATTGTACGTTTGTACCCAATTTTAAAACTGACAAATAAAACAAATGACAGACTGGAACTTGTGACAAATCAGTGACTTCAACAAAGCTGCTGCGACAGTGCAGATGTTTAAGTTAGCTGTCAGGTCTCAGTGTTTTACACGTCTGAGCTCAGGGGATTTTCTGTGAATGGAGATGCTCTTTTATCAACGTGTATGTAACAATGTGCCCTTTAACTCCAGTGAATCAATGCTGAATAAGATGCTGTATATTTTGCATCAGTATTGTATCACAGTTCTCCACATGGTAGCATTAGACAGGTGTAAGTCCAGTTCACCTTAACACACTGTGTTGCCAGTTCATAAGGCTCCCCTAGCTGAAACTAATGTGGTCTATTACAACAGCCCTGCTATAAGTCGTCTTTTCAAGAGGCTTTGATGCAACTTCATGATCATTTTGGAGGCTGTAGTTCTGGAGTTGGTCTTTTCAGATATAAAAGCCACAGTTGGTATGATTTAGAGGAGGGTTAAAAAAAAGTCCAAAAAGTCCAACTTAGAGGTGGGTTCTTCTCTCTTTGGTGCACTCCAGCTTGCCTCCAAAGCCTCTTCCCCCTTAAGGTCGCTTCATCTAATTCTTTGTTTTTCTTGCTTTTCTTCGTTGCTTCTGAAGAAAGCCACAGCAGCATGTTTTGTTTTCACAGATCATCTGTTAGGACACAGTGACAAGTTCTGGAAAATATGATTAAAACTCATTTTTCTTATAAATTACCTTTTTCTGCTTCAACCAGACAAGAAGCAGCTAAATTATTCACAGTCACCATGCTTGCAGTATGTTAAGGTCATAAATGAAAAGACTATAAAAGAGAGAATAAATGAAAGAAGAGGATGGTTCCCAGAGAGACAGGAGCTTTAGACACAGGATGAAAAAGGGGTGTAATTTTCATGAGGCTGTAGGGTATTTCCCAAAGCCCCAGTGAGCTTTATCAGATTCATCGAGTCATTTAATTGTCCCTTATGTTATTTAAGTGAATCACCAGACAGACTGATATTTCACTCATCCCAGCTCCACATGATAAAGCTGACATCAAAGGACAAAATGGCATTTGAACCGTAACTATCAGGCTGATCTAACATTTATTTTGAAAGGCAAAATGAAAGGTGCAAAGGATTAATTAGTCAATCGGAAAGTAACATTTGCATCACAGATAACTGAATGCAGAGAAAGGGAAGCTTGCGAGGGGGATCGCAGGTGCAGTGTGCATTTTGTGGCTATTTAACATGAAAACAGACAACAAATTATGTCTCTAAGAAAGATATTTTAATTAAATATGAGAAGAATTATTTAATTAAATATGAGAAGAAATTCAACCTGCATTGTGCTGACTGAAGTTTAAATCAGTTCAATTTGCCTTTTAAAATAAGCTACATCAATCCAATTGCAGTCTGCTGAATAAAAGCTGTGTCGTTTAAACAGTAACTTAAAACCAGGCTGAAAAGCAGTGTTTTAGTGCCCTCTCTGGTTGAAAGTTGATATTACAGGACTCTTTAAAGGGATAGTATGACATTTTGGGAAATACAGGCACATTTCCTTTCTTTAGTGATCCAGCAGTCAGGTAGTGTAGCTTAGCACAAAGACTGGAAACAGAGGGGAAAAGCTGGTCTGACTCTGTGCAAAGGCAACAAACACACCTAAACCCACCTCAGCATTTATATATCTTGTTTGTTTAGTTTGTACAAAATCTGTTGTTGTTTACGGGGGTGCAGTATGTACCCAAAAACTCTGATCTGGTCTTATTTACCTCTCAGCAAAACAAAAACACATAAGCATATTTACCAAGATTTCAAACTGTAGCTTTTAAGGTTTTAGGCTTTTTTTTTTTTTTTTTTTTTTTTTGCATTAGCTGCGATCAATCTCCTTTTCCACGCACTGTGTTTAAATAAATATTCTTCTTACAAAAAACAGGAACAACATTTCCAAACTGAATCGCAAAATCAGTTCCATTCCTTATCAGACTTTATGAGCTAACAAGTGAAGTGTATTTGTAATGTTGTATCCTCCCCACCAACCTGGTCTAATCAGCTGGGTGTAGTATTGAATTTCTGATTACCACCAAATATCAGTATTAGTGCTACAAATAGAATCATCCAGAAGTAGTTTTTTTGAGGCACAAGCCTCACCACTTCACAGGTTTCCAATAACTGGAGAGGGACTTCTGTCTCAAGAGAGGCAGTGTGTGTATGTGGCTGTGATCCTCCTAACAATTGAGGATTAGAGCGTAGACAGCCAGGAACGCCATCTGTTGTGTGTAGGCATCAGGCTTTCCCCGGCAAAGGAATCCAAATCAGCGAGATGCGGGCAATCACCAAACCTTGGCTCTCCACTCTTCACAGTTTTCTTGGCCTCCGTCGTTAGTTGAGGAAAGAAACTCGACTTCCCCATCCATATTTTTTTTTGTTTTTTGTTGTGTTGTGTGTGTGTGAGAGAGAGATTGAGATGGATTCAGGGGAGCAGGGAGAGGGAACAAAGGCACGCTGCACAAGCTGAATTATTAATGAGGAGTTGGAATTGATAACCATCTGTGTCATATGATCACACAAATCTCCACAGATCTCCAGACGTGGATGTATCGTTCTTTTTTTTCTTCTTCTTCATAGCCGTGTGCAGGTACAGACAGGCTATGTCTCCTCCACAATAAGAGCAGATTACTTCGCTCTTGTGTGACTCAAAGCGCGGGAGTCGTAATGTCTCTGACCTTAATGTGCCAAACACCTCGGCTGATAGAGGGGGACTGACGGAAAGTTGAGCCGCACAGTGACATTTCCTAACCTTAGCTGAGATTGACATATAAGACTCAGAACATGACATTCAAATAACACCACTAACAGGATGTCCTCTCTTTGTGTTACGTGTGACTTGAGATGTGCTTTGACGTGTATTAGTGCTCGAGCTGGAAAGGATTTCGCCACAGGTCTGAAGTGACATGAAAGAAGCTGAGATCGCTTCATTCAGGCAGCTATAATTAATATTTATCACTTATCTGTCTACTTGCATGTGAAAGTGCGTCAGTTGCAGTGACAACAAAAATACAGGGAACCGTCACTTGACTTTTGCAGTTCCTCTCTGTGCTCTTTTAGCATCTTTTAGCTCATTTATTTGGTCTTACAGCCAATAATGTTGCTGTTGTTTCAAATGAACACATTTAATGTCTATCTGGTGGACACAGCTGGTAGAGACGAAAACCAGAGCGACTATGAATATGGATAAACATTTAATGGATGGACAGACACACAATGCTAATGGTGGTTTGTGTCTCCCAGGTGTGTAAATAGGCGACTGTATGTCAATCACCTGCTTACATTAACATTTTTATTTAGTTTTATAAAACTTGCATGGCTGCAGACAGGAGCTCAGAAACACTGAGAGCAAGTTCACCCAGTACACATACACAAAAAAAATATAAAAAGTGTTTCAGCTGTTTCATGGTATTTGTTTCCTTGATTAAAAGAGTCTGCCAGGATGTTAAAACACCTAAATTCCCAAGTAAAACATATGCATAACGTCATTGTCCTCAGTCAGCTGAAGTCTACAAACAATCAAGATAACCATTCCTTTCAGATGTTATTACATTATTCATTTCTTCATCATTTAGGCAGCGTTCTTATCCGCAGAGATGCTAAACATGACTTGATTAGTATCTGTTTTTTGGTTTCATTCGAACCATAAGACGATGACCTTTATTTTCCTGGTTTTAACATTCATATCCTTAAATTCTAATCACCCATTTTCTTTGAGACGCAGTTCATCAGGCTACCATCATCACGCCATCATGCATATTTAAGCACTCCAAGATGAGAGTGATTTCAAAGATCTCACTGTCAGCTCCGTGAGTCGTCATCGGGGGGATATGAAAGGAGCAAGGACATCAAAAATGCACTCCCTGACCTTTTTTTTTGCATTACTCCACTGTCTGCATTTCAATTATGCTCTGCTCTCTGAATTAATTGGTTAATTAGCAAAAGCAATTAGGAGTGGGGGAGTGCAAGACCTGACTGATGTGCTTTTAGATGTATACATAGTCATTCATCCGGCAGATCTGAGAGCCTCAATTCTAAATACATCTGTTGTGATCATCTGAATGGCTGGTCTGGGACTCGCTTAGTTATTCTGGTTCTTTGGAGCAATCAGCCACAGCCATTTGAAATTTAGAAATCTTTATTCACTTCTGCTATTCAAGGTTGTTTTTTTCTTCCTTTCATAACTGACTGGTATGATCTATACTGCAAACTCTGCTCTAACTAAGCCAATTAAGAATATTTACTGAAGTACTTCAGACAGTATATATTCTACTTCTCTAAACTTCTATTACAGAGTAAATATTGCACTTTCTACTCTTCTATCTTTTAAACATGTCCAGTTGGTTTGCAGTAAGATACTGTATACTGTACTTTATTTGTTGCATAGATCATGCTGGTAAAATGACCCATGATGGGACCCATGATATGTTATGCCACTCTTAGATGATTTCTTCTGAATAACGATAGGCTAAGTTTACTTTGATATTATATTATATATAAATCCATCATATGGACAATAAACCTGTTTATGGTGCATATATTTACTATAGGTACATTCCCATCTCAGAGACAACCTGAATATGAGAACATTATTTATTATAAATAATAATTATGTTGTTCTCATTGCACATATTCATTACACTTTATCCTGTGGCTTTTTGCACACTCCCAAGTCAACTATTTGCACATCCCATCCTTGCTTTGTGAATTTATTTTCTCATTCTATTTTTATTATGTTGCACCGAAACATCAGTTAAATCCCTTGTATGAAAAACAGCTGTATATATTTAGTACAACTACATTCATATTTGTGTTTCAGGATCACAGAGAATAAATATACTAAATAGCCTGAATAAATGATGAAGAATAACCCTAACCTAACTAATGACAATAAATTCTTGAAATCTTGAAATCTCTTGAAATCCTAACCCTCAACAACTTGCACATCTCATCCTTCCTTTGTGCTTTTATTTTCCCATGCTATTTCAATTATGATGCACCGAAAGTCAAAAACACTGCATATGAGAAATGACAATAAACTTGATACTGATACATCTCTTTACTATAACTACAGTCATTTTTGCCTTTCATAGCAAAGAAAACATATATTTTTAAATTAACAACTTAAATACCTAACAAAGAATAATACTACTCATGAAAAATAATAATGCACACTGGACATATTCTAAATTCTATATTCAATATTTTTGCACCCTCCATCCTTGCTTTGCATTTTTATTTTCCTATGGTCTTTGATTTGACTTTTGATACAAATCCATCAAGAACAATAAACCTGATTCAGATGCATATATGTACTATAACTACTATTTCTGCATTTCAGAATTGCAAGAACTACATATATTCTTAATAAACAACTTAAATACATGGTAAAGAATATTACTAATCACGAATCATAACTATAACTACATTCATATGTGTGTGTTTCAGGATTGAAGAAAATGAATATTGTTTTAACAAACAACCAGAATGGATGCTATAAAGAATATTACTAATCATGAATAATAATAATAATGCACATATTCTTTACACTTTTTCCTGTAACTTTTGCACAGTCCATGCTTGCTTTGCTCTTTTATTTCCCCATGCTTTGACTTTACTTTTAGTTCGTAACGTGAGAGACAGAACAATAAATCTGATTCTGATGCATCTGTTTACTACATTCATATGTGTGTTGCAGTGAATAAATGTTATAATTATACATATTTTGTAAACAACGTGCATCAATAATAGAGAAAATGACTAATCATGAATATTAATGATGATGATTTTTTTTTTTTTAATTGCGTCTGTGCTCGGGACGCGTCCGGCTGCGGGACCCAGAATCCTCTGCGCGGAGCCAAGATGGAAGAGCCCAGCAGCTGCGGGAGAACAATGTTTTGGCTCTAAATAACGACGCGCACGGCCCGAGGGTGATCGAGGCGAGCCAGAGCAGCGGGTCATGGTCCTGCACCGGTAAGACCACTTCTTATAAAAATAAAAAAAATAAACTGTTGGCTGAAATAAATAAATAAAAACTTCGGTGGTCGAAACTGCGCGCACGGGACGGACAACAAAGCGCTGCGCAAACCGCCGCTGCGCAAACCGCCGCTGCTAGCTAACTAGCTAGCTAGCTAACAAGCTAGCAGAGTTAGCCGTCTCGGCTAACCGGAGGAGCATCATTGTTCGCAGGAGTTGCGTAGGTCGTTTGTTTTGGGGTCATGCTCGCATCGACAGCCGGCTCCAGTGTCCGGGAAACGAAGCCGAAAGTGGACGGAATAACCCCCGAAGAGGAGAAGAGAGAGGTGGTTTTTGTTTGGGTTTTGTTCGTCCTTGGATCTTTTTGGGGGGTTTTGTGCTCCTCTCTTGTGTGACGTATGCGTGTGTGGTGACATCCAGAAAGCCTCTTTAATTTCATCCAAAAGTGCACTTTACTTGCTCTTTTTTAAAAATAGATTTTGCTGATTAAAAATGAGGCACCGAGCTCTGTGTCTCTCTCTTTCACACACACACACACACACACAGACACGTTTTTGTGTCTCGGTCACGCTGCTCGCTTTGCTTTGCTTTGCTCAGATCCGCTGTTATTGCATGGCCGTATTAATTATTGCCTGATCCTGCATCACAAAGAACAAGGGCCCCGCAAGAGTGGTTAGCATGATGGTTAGCTTTGGTTGCTAATTGCACACAACGAGCCTGGTGTGTGTGTTGGGGGTGTATTCTGAGAAAGTGTGCACACACCGAGCTGCAGATTTTTAAAACTAGTTTTTATATTAAGATGAACTCTCCTGGGGTCTCTTTTTGTGTGTTTTTTTAAAGTTGTCTTTGTGTTAGCTAAGAGAGTTAGCACATCATCCCATCTGAGCTGCAGGCACTCATGAGCTGAATTCATGCCCACAAAAGATCATTGTATCCAATAATTATTTTAATGCGACTTTAATGACAAAAAAGTGGAATGAGGTGCCTTAGCTATCTTTACTTACATCTATGCATTGCATTTGGTCGCAGCTGATGTGCTTTTAATTGAAACATTACCATATTGGGACCAGCTCTAATTCAGAGTTCTTACAAAATACTTGATCTGTTTATGCAGCGGCCCGCATAATTACACCAGCAGTCTTTCTAATGCAGTCTGTGTGCACTCTCATTGGCAGATAAGCTCATGCAAATAGGATGACTGTGTCAGACAGGCCCATCAAACAGATTAACGCACAACTTCAATCCTCTCTCCCCCGTCCTCATCTCATGTTGTGTCTAGCTCTGCAGCCACAGTGACCTTTGGTGCCCTGTAAAATACTGAACGTGCTCACCGCCGTCCACCAGAGAGACTCTCAGACAGTGTCGCTCCAGTGTTTTGTTTGTTTCCGTGTGTCAGTGCCAGACTGTAGTCCTTTGTTGACCCACAAACCATCCTTTTTAATCCTACTTAGCGATCAGTTGTGAGATCAAGGGCCGTGACACTGATTCCTGAAGACCGTGCTCAACCACGTCCATCATTGTTGTCTGCTGGCTCTTATTTGTGTTCCCATAACTTTAAATCAGCATCCTCATAGATTCATCAACATTCATATTTCTTCCATAAGATAGCGTGTTATAACATAGAGTTGTGTTGTTTTTTTGCCCCTCACAGGATGAGACTGATTGCCACCCCGTAGTTTTCCTGCCCACCGGCATCCACCATGAGCATCATTCAAGACAAACTAGGCAATGAATTCCTGCGCTCCAACGGGAGCATGGACTCCAATTTCGGCTCCGGCATGATTATGTTCAGCCACCTCCCCCCGGTGACCAGCTTCACCCGGCTGGCCGCCCACTCCGTCATGCAGGATCTTCCACCGCAAGAAATGATCCTGAAGAAGGAGCGCGACTCGCCCGACTGCAGCATGGGCGCCCAGGGGGGTCGTATGGGCTGTGCGGGGGTGGGAGACTATGTTCACACCATGGGTATCAAGCAGGAGAAGTTGTCGGAGCACGATTATCGCCTGCCGCTTTACCCAGGAGGGCAATTGGGGAAGAGCACGGAGCTGCTGGAGGTGACGGTCAGCAACAACCAGAACCTGATGATCCACGACCTCAACATGGGCACCGTAAGTACCACTGATGAGAAATTGAATTGTGACAGAGAGTTTCTATCTGAATAAACAGCTGTGCTGTTCAGTGTGGATGATTCCTTTTAAGTTAACTAACCAAATCTGGAGCTGAACAAGAGGCAGATAATTGATTTCATAAATGATTTATCAATTAAGTTAAAATTGACATATCTTAACACAGATGATATCTGATGATATCTATTTCTTACAAAATAAGGTGCCCTCTAGAAGTATTCCTTCTCCAAGCACCTTTATCTCATTTCTTTGAGACACCTATTATTGCATTCAGTATATCAATATCTGCAATGCACCATTACTAGTGTGGCTTTGAGTTTAAACACTTTTTCTACAGAATACCCAGTTAGAAACTATCTCTGCATTATTTTGTGATTAGCTGAAGTTTACTATTTTGTTGACAAGATTTAAGTAGAATCAGACATTAAGGAAATACTCTAGGGTCAGTTAAAAATATTATAAATATTAAATTTCTAATTATTTCAGGTTGATTTGTCTCCCTAAAGCAGCCCTGCTGTGTTGTCAAGCAGCTCATATTTTAAAAGCCTGAGAGGGAGGAGCCAGAGAGCGAACGGCTTGTGAGAAACTGGCTGTGGTGACATAAATCTACTGACGGCCCAAGATGCAAAATATAAAAGGCCCCCTCCTCCTCTCCCTCTGTTTCTCTTTCTGGGTAGAAGGATGATGTCATCCAGCCTCAGCGTGAATGAAAACGTCATGGCAAGGACACAGCTGTCTTGTTTGAGCTCGCACTTCATTTCAGACGTCTTTTGTGCTCATTCAAATAGAAATACACACAACCACACTCTTCTAACAATAGCTGGGAATCAGAGGTCATCAGGCCTCTAGATGCAAATTTGTTGAAAACCAATGAATTATAGTCTTCACTGTGCCAATTTTTTTTGCTAACCACTCAAGGACAATTTCATGTTAAGGATTTTATCTTAACACAACACATGGAGCGTGGAGTCTTTGTTTTTTTTTTTTTTTTTTTTCCTTCCCCTCCATCCACCCGGGCCTGGAAATGGGCTGATTTTGAAAACAGCAGGTGCACCCACATTTACCCCGTCTCCATATGGCACTGAGGTGCAGCATGTTATCTGAGAGAGTAACGGCAATGCAGGATGGTAAACATGAGCATGAAAGAGGTGAATCAGGAACCCATTTTCTTCCTTCTTGAATTGATACCTTAGACAGATGGTTTGTGATGAAGTGAAGACTAACACTGACACACATGAATGTTAGGTTGAATATTTGAAGAGCGCACTTCCATTTCTTTGATTAGAATAGCAGATGAGAGGCTCTGACAGTGAATTACAGGCTGCTAATACCTAGGGGGGCTGTAAATTTAAATCATTGTTGTTTAACCCAGCAGAACCATACTGCGCACAGTAAATTTCCAGACATTCGCCAGACATCCTCCAAGTGTTTTGTTTGTTGCATGAGCAACAAACACAGACTAGTTTGCGTGATAGTTACAGACCAAAGGCCCTTAACCCTCAATCAAGTGACTTCCTTGTCGTGGCTCGCTCTCACGGCCTGCTCCATCTCCCTTTGTCATCCTCACAGCTGCCGAGTCAGTTAGGAAAGGAGCCCACTGGGAGAAAAGGTCGAAGGTCAAATGGTGATGGACAGGAGGGTAAACCAAGAAAAAAGCGAAGTGAGGCAAAGGTTTGTCTTATATTAATTTATCTTTTAACGTAGTCATATTTTGTCATTTTAAGTCCCTATCAAAGAACCATAAGAAAAGACTTATGAACACAAACAAAAAATTATATAATGCATTTTTCTTATGTTCAAAATAAACATCTAAAATCTGCTCCTTTTTGTCAATATAAACTGAATGCATTAGTTATTCCCTTGGAAAGTCATTTTTACATTATAGAAAGAAATGTGTCATTAAATGTCTGCTCAATACCTGTATGAACTGATCCTTTAAATGTATTCGGATGATATTGATGACAGCTGTCTGACCCCTGTGTTTCTCTTGTTCTCCAGCAATCGATGATGCTGGATGCAGATGGAGGCAGCCTGTCGCCGGGATCCAAGCCTCACATCTGTGAGCACTGCACTGCATCCTTCAGAAGCTCCTATCATCTGCGCAGACATGTCCTCATTCACACGGGTACTGTGCTGCGCAAACTTTCACTGTGACGCTCTTTTATTTATTTATTTATTTTCCTTCTCTGTCCATCACGATGTGGAATTGTATCACGTTTTCTTTGCACAGTATCAGAATCAGCACAAAGAGAAAATGTTGATGTCATTATTGCACAGATGATTTAGAATGATTTACATATAGTTCTCAAAGCGCTTCGTAAGAGCTTTTAAGTAAATGCAGTTTCATTCATTCATTCATTAAGGACTTTTTTAGCTGTGTTTTGGACTTGAAGGGTGAGTCTTGTTTCATGTCTCCAGATATAGGGCTGAATCTTAAACATCGAATAATCAGTCAGGGAACCTGAGTCGCACCGCTGCGTCTTTTTACTGCATTAGTGTGCAGAGCTGCACAGGATTTCATTTGGCAGGATGTAAACTTTTACATGCTGAGTCTCATGATCAATCTATGATGGAATCAGAACAACACGTGTCGCTTCGCTGCTCGTATCCTCTCAGCCCTGGAGGGACGCTCTGTTGTGTGCTAGAATTGTATTACTGAACTTTGACCTGAACCCACATTTGCATTTCTCTGTGTGGAAAAGCGATTTTTTTTAACGTTCCAGATCATGAACAGAGCCATTGAAATGTAGTTTTTCAGGTAAAACTATAATGCAAGTTGTGACAAGAATTTAGTGAGAGGTGGCGCCTCTGGGAGCTGTAGTTGTACTGAGGAGTAAATAAATATTTCTATGGTGAGGTGTATTGAAGAAAAAGAGATGTTTATTAACTATAGAAATGTTTTTGTGCTGTCCTAGTCAAGCGTACCACCTGAGACAAAATATGCATGTTGGCTGTTCACTACCAGAGAAAAGTTTCAGAGGGGCCTATGTTGGTTTACTGCTGAGTGTTATTTATTTTGTGCCAAATTGTAAGTCTTGTCCTTGGCCTTACTCCACACAATTTGATTACTTTTGTATTCAGTATTTAACCTCTTTAGTGTGTATGTGAAGAATGATTAGCTGTCACATGACGCTTGCATTTGTCAGAAAACTAAAAGTTCAGCGATATAAAAAATGACTGATTCATCATAACTCAATATCAGCTAGAGGTCAGACACGATTTAATTCTTTATTATTTTGTTTTTTTATGGCTTCCAGAATGATGAAGCATCTGTTTTATGGTCCATTTTAGTTTGTGCTCTCTTAACAACCTGATAAATGTTAATGTAACAAAAACACTTTTATAGCCATTCAATTCAGTTATGTTGTAAGAACATGTTAATTATCAGAGTTTTTATTCACCAATCCATTTCATTTCAGGTGAGAGGCCCTTCAGATGCAGTCAGTGCAACATGAGTTTCATTCAGAAGTACCTTCTCCAGCGACACGAGAAAATCCACAGTGGTGAGTGACACAAGACCAAATTCATATCACAAAAGAGTCCAGTTCGACCTGCAAGTCATTGTGTGCTTCTAACGTCGACTAACCGAGAGCGCTGCTGTGTTTGTGTCAGGAGAGAAGCCATTCAGCTGTGACCAGTGTAACATGCGTTTCATCCAGAAGTACCACATGGAGAGACACAAGAGGACACACAGCGGAGAAAAGCCGTACAGATGTGAGACCTGCCAACAGGTGAGAGGGCTGCACAGACAATCTTATATAATATCAAAATATGAAGAACTTTAAAATGACTTTAAATACAACATGTGGTGTTTGTTCCTGTCAGTATTTTTCTAGGACAGACCGACTGCTTAAGCACAAGCGAACCTGTGGAGATGCCATAAAGAAGGGGCTGGATCCCGGGATGATGGACTTGGGTTGTGTGGACATGGGACATGGCAGCTATGGAATCACTCAGGGAAACGCTGGGAGTAATGGGAGGAAGAGGGGAAGGTCCAAAAACTCTGGAGAGGGAGGCGAGCGCAAGAAGAAGAAGGGAGACGGAGGAGGGGCGAGGGTGCCGCACATTCACGGGGCTGTATCTGGAGGCTACAGCATCCACGAGTATTCAATGGAGAATCAAACAGTATCTTCCTCTACTGAGCCAGGACCCAGCATGCAGCAGGGCCACCACGGAAGAGCCCCAAAGATGGCATTCAAGAAGGCCAATCGTAAGAGCCTGGATAAAGCTGGTCTGGGACAGGACAAAGGCTCTCTGGAGCAGGGCGGGGGCATGGATGGTCTCGGCCTCATGCAGGGTAACGGGGCTAAAGTAGGGCCCACCAGCAGCAACTATGACGACGCCATGCAGTTCCTCAAGAAGAGACGCTACCTTCATGCAGCAAATAATGCAAACTCATCAGGTCCGGTGGCGGTGGGAGGAACCGGCGGCGAGTACGATGTCGGCATAGGTCACTTGTCTTCCCAGCAGTCCATCAGCCAGGGAGTCGTTTCCGGCATGATGGACGGCGACGCGCCTCTGAGTCTCGACAAGTCCGGGATCCCAGATGAGGTGCTGCAGAGCCTCCTCGACCACTACGCCCAGAAACCCGACGGCTCGCACCACGACGTCCACTTCGACATGAGTGACCAGCACGTGGAGCTGAATCCCGCCCCCACCAATGGCCCTGACATCGTCCACCACAATGACACCCCCAGCCCATCCGGAGACAAGACTGTCATGATGCACGAGTACTCTCGCTTCTTGCTGCAGGCTTTGGAGCGCACCAGCCACAGTGCCAGCTTCCCTCTGGGCCCCGGGCCTCCCGCCTCAGGACCGTACACCAGTTCCCACCAGGGGAACCCCCTCTATGCCGACAAGAACATCTACACTACGTCGCCACTGGAGTGTGGGTATGGCCAGTCGGTTGCCTCGCCTTCGCTGCCCTCCTCTGTGCCAAAGTCTCACTTTGCGATGCTGACGGGCTCCTCACCACAGCACAGCTTCCACCTGAGCAGCCTGGAGGCCTCCACACACCAGCAGCTCACCCCTTCTCAGGAGCTCACCGACCAGATGGAGAAGCAGCACTGCTCCACCCCCCCTTCCTCCTACCAGATCAGCCCATCTGAGCTGAGCAGCCAGAAGGACCACCCGCCGGTCAAGAACGGCACGGCGGTCTACCCTCTGGCCCCCTCGCAGGATCTGGCCTCTCTGGACTCCTCCAAGCCTTCCTACCAGATAGAAAACTTTGCCCAGGCCTTTGGCTCCCAGTTCAAGTCAGACGGCCGTGGCTTGTCTTATGGCACTGACTCTGGCGGGGAGGTGGATCACAGGATACGGACGCCTGTGTCTGAATTCTCAGGGTATAGTAGTTTGTTATCTGATGTCAATGAGCCAGTAAGTACAGGTTCCAAAACTACAACAAGCCAAAGCTACAGATGAGAGCCTGAGAGGGAGAGAACACTCTGTCGTTAACGTTGATGTTCTGATTTAAAATTTTTAGCGCTCCTATTTTATTATTATTATTATTGTTATTATTATTTTTTTAAGTGACATCTTTCTTTTAATTATTCTGATGCTCTGTTTCTGTGCCCACTGCTCTCCCCACAATAAGCCTGCAAGGCTTCCTGCAAATGCAATTTTTTAAAAGTATCTGTTATTTTTAAGTTAAATATGTATTTACTGTTTATTCTTGTCATATTAGTGACACTAGGTCTGGTCATTAATCATGAACTGAAAGTACTTTTTAAGTAAGCGTAGAGTAGCACCGGACGTATTTCTCTTCCAAGGATGAAGTGTTTGAGCAATCAACTTTCATTTGTAAAATAATAATGAAAATAACCACGATGGCAGGGAATAGCCCAGAATTGAAATAGCAAAAAAAAAGTTGTCTGTTACATGGCTGAAAGTATTACTCAGGAAAAAGTGGAAAATGAGAAGCCTATGAGGTGCAGTGTGCACTCTTCAGAAGTTTTCAAGTTTGCGACTTCAAAGAGGATTTTTCTTATGTTTTATTACTTGTTGAATGAGTGTGACATAGACTGCTGCCAGCTCACTTGAGCACTGAAAACACTTTCTACTTGGCTAAATAGAGATTATGGTACTTTCGTGTCAATGTGAAACTCATGTTTTCTTCAATAAGGGCCATATATATATATCTATATATATTTATAAGAATATATATTAATGTAAAATAACAGATTTAATCATTCTGGGGAACCGCCAGTTGAAGTAGAGGAAGAATGGGGGCTGGTTTGGGGGGGTAAAATGTTGTCCTTGGTATATTTTTGGAGAACAAAAGTGATTTTAGGGCTTTTCTTTGGCCAATAGAGGTTGCTGTTGGACAGCGATAGAATGGCCTCCCTCCTTTTCCTGCCCCCCCCACTTCTTCCTCAGTTCTCCTATTTTCTTTAAAAGAATCCAATTAGCACTTTGAGCCGTTTTCTTACATAGAAGAAAGTCCCCCGTTGGATCATCGAAGCTCAGACGTCAGGAATGGACTGGCTTTTTGGCAGAGACATGTTGTTTGGGCATATGCAGATGGGGTTTCTGGGTTGAACATTTTCTGGGTATATGATTTGGGGTGGGGGGGTGGTACCCTTTGTTTGGGTAGCATGGTTTATAGGGGAGGGGAGGGTGGGTTATTCAGGGCTGACATGTGAAAATGGGATTTTTCATTAATGTTTTCTCTTTCTCCGTACTTTTAGAAAGGGTTTAGCATGGGAGGGTGGGAGGGGGCGGCTTTTAAAGTAACATTTAATCGGGATAATGTAAATGTAATTCAAACCCCTAGTTTTAGTTTAACTTGTTACCCAGCTTAGCAGCTTTCTTATCGAATTTGATGACAAACGTGTTAGTGTTTTCCTCGGCTGTTACTGAGGCAGCCATATGCATTAAATAAAATGGCTGACCCAAAAAAAAGATGTCTCACGTGTGCTGGCAGTACCAAGCATATATGTCCCGTTAGAAATAATTGGGTGCCTATTCCAGAGAAGCACGGGTGCAAGATATTGTCTAGTAAATGTTAAATGTAATTTCATGCTGGTTTTTAAGTGTATTTATGCTGTAAGTTTTTTGTTTTGTTTTGTTTTGTTTTGTTTTTTTTGTAAAGACAACAATAATTGCGCTGTCTTCCATTGCGACAACTGGCCTTGAGTGCTGGAAGCGATATTACTCTGCCGACTGAGTCTTTAAACCCCTTTATGCCCCTGATGGCCTGTTTGCCCCTGATGGCCTGTTGTTTTAAGCAATCATTAAAAGTGGCAGAGTGGATGCAATGCTGTAATATCTTAAATAATACGTTGCCATGTTGGAATGGTGGAGGCATAAACAGGAATTTGCCTCGCATATACCTCATATCACAGTAAACCAGGGACAAAGGAGTGAAGGTTTGATTATATGTAGCAGAGATGCTGTTATATGTAAAAACAAATGTCATGTTTCTGCGCGACTATTTTTGAAACATTTGTGTACATGACATTTACGTGACCTATTAAGACGTCGCTTAAGGGTTTCTGTAAATGTGTCATGCCAACCAGTGTTCGGTTTCTTCGATTCAGCCTCTCTCCTCCACATCTGATTTGCCATATTGTTTCAATATGCTTGTTGTTTACAAAGAAAATGTACAGAACACTAAATCTTACTTTACTGAATTTTGACCCCCTTTATACATTTTATTTTTACTACTCCCCTTCATCCCCCCTTTTTTTTTTTATCACCGCCAAATTTTGTAGCTGATGATATCTTCCAATTTTTATTTTCTTTCAGGTTCTTGTGACGCGTCTCACAAGACTGTACTTGTCCAATGAATTTAAAACTGATTAGGGAGAAAATAATAAAAAAAAAAAACTTATAAAAAACGTTTACTGTCTCCCTTTATGTGGTAAATGGTGTTAAACTTTTTGATGCATTAAACAAAAGCGTGTGTGTGTGTTTACACTGTAATGTTATCAGAGCTGATAGACAATAGATTGTTGTTAATGACTGCATCTGATTTGTCATCCACAATGTAACCATACATGTTGCACATAAGAGGCTTACTAAATCTTAATGTAGCTGTATTTTCTTCCACCACTGGGTGGTGATGTTCCTCTACAAGCCAGATACTGTTGGCCTTTTAGCTTTGGCATTATCAGACAACTAATGTAGATCAAGTGTGCATCAAAGCTTATAAAGTAATTATGACTCTTTGAATGGTTGTGCACCTTTGTCTTTACATTTTATTGAATTGAATTATCGAACACTTTAACTTCATTTTACTTTGTTTGTTGTTTCTGATTGAGGCCAGCATTAGAGATCGTTGTTTCATTAAGGAGGTCACTGTGGTTAAAAGAAATGGAGCAAATCCTTTTTTTTTTTTCCCTTTAATGGACTGGGTGGGTTACATTCACTCCTATTAAATCACGTCACACCTCATAAAAGACTGACCTGAGAGCTAGCGTTTCAGGATGCAGCACAAATTCTTAAACTTTACCTTCAAATGAGTCTTTTTCTGTGATTTTTTTAAATTGCATTAATATGTCAGTTGAGTACATTTTCCCTGAATTTCTACTTATTTACGAACACGCACTGTGCATCCTGTTTTCTTTCAGTGATCTCCCTGAGGATGAACCCTGAGTGTCAGTAGTGATGTAAACAAAACTTACGCAAGCACCACTGGAAAAGTAAGTTAATGCATATATTATTCGTTTCTGCTGAATTTTAGTCATTCCTTGTTTATTCCTGTGATGATCTACTTTCAACCCAGATTGCAACAAACTTTTGACCTAAAAGTCTCTTCTTTTTTTCTACAAATTCTGTCTCCATGTTATTTACCAAACCTTCAAATGTTCTTAATTTTCATCTACTTTCTAATATCTAAAAGCCACTTTTCCCCACCAGCATACTGTTTATTTGGGCCACGTCTCATATGATACATTAAGTTGTCTGAATGTTTGATGTGAATTTAAAGACAACAGACACATGAGCATTTTGTTCCCAATTCATCTTTTTATTCTATTCTATAAAGAAATGACTGAATATTACAACATGACCCCTGACATCAGACCCCACTTCCCAAACAAAGAAGGCTTCAATGAGCGCTGCCAAGTGTCCAAATGAGTTCAACCTCTGACTCTGTTGCATGCAGAGGTCATTTTTCTCTCCTTTCATTTCCTTCTCTGTATCACTGTGGGGAATTCATTTGCTTCCTTAAACCAGAAAGAGAAGTGAACGGTCTTCCTGTTGCCTCCGATTAAAATCTGCATGTCATTTTGAATTTGAAAATCTGTCTGTACTTTGGTGCACGCCCAAAACACCGCGTGAGTCTGCCGCCTATCCCTGTGTCATATAGTTAATAAATAACTGGATTTTCTATGAAACACTGATATTTCAAAAGTTAGACGTCTTTCTACATCATCGTGAGTCAGTATTGATAAGCACATTGGAAGATGAGGAATCGGGCCATAAAAGTTAAACTTAGCATTTAAAGCATAGTTAGGGTGTGATCAGGAGGAATGTGACGAGATTTTATTAAGTCACCAAGGAGCAGTGTTGCTCAAATGGAGGCTGTAAAACAGTACTATGTACTCCCTGAGCTGAATGTCAAGGAGTTTTTTTTTTTTTTTGGCTGTACTCACCACAACAGACGCCGAGTTAACCCTGCGGGAGGCCTGCCAAACAGCCAGTTAGTGGACTTTCTGGTCCTCGGCCGCCTCTGTCTCCTTCTCGAGGTCGCAGGCCTGTTGACAGAGTGGATGTGAGAGTGACGTGCGTGATGTTCTTATCTTCAAAGCTGGGAAGAGGCTGCATGCTGGGTTGTGTGCACAGAGAGATAGTGAATGGGGAACACGGCCATAAAAAAGGGGAGTGAGTTTTAATGATGCTGTAACGTGAGTCACTCGTTAGATGAATCGAATAAAGAATGCAAATAAGTATTTTTGTCTCTGCCGGTGGGTCAGTGTGTCCCTTTGATGGATTGTCATTAATCCTACTGATGTTTGCTGCGGAGCCAAGTGGAGTTCATGTTTGTGGTTTTAAGGGGAGATATTAAATGGATTACCACAAAATTTGGTTTAGACTCAATTAAAATCTCTTTTAAGATAAATTCCCTGAAACTACTCTGATGAATCCTTTACTTTTTAACTTGCACCACCAGGTTTAAGGGATCAAGATTACAACAGAATTCCTGTAAAGTTACTGACGTTCCCATTTACTTTACTTTGTGTTAATGTCAAACTAATAAATGCTCACATGCAAAAAATTAAGCATGGCAAACATACTTTTTCAACATCATTGCCACTGTGTGTATATTATCGAGTGTTAACATGGTTTAAAACCTTTAATGATTCACAATTTTTATGACTTTGGTCCAAAAAAGCATCAGCATCTCAAATGTATTTGCTTTAAGTGACAGCCAGTGATAAAGTAATCTTTCAACATGAGAAAATGAAAGTTAATGCTAATAAAAATGACCTTGCTCAATATTAAAAGCGGCAAACCTTTTTCCCAGAATCCAGCCCTGAAATAAGACACGCTTGTGTAAACACCGAAAGGCCCCTGGAATTAATCCTGGTGGTTGCCAGGCTGAAAATCAACACAACGTATTGAAAAATGTTGCAATGTTCCCGAGTATTTGCATGAGATAAGAGCGAGGCTGGCAAAGTGTGCATATGTGTGTGTGTGTTTATGCGCATGCTGGACATTTGTTATGTCTCTAATAAAGGAGCGTCTCAGAGCACGGCCATAAAAGCTGCGCTATGGCAACGCGGAGAATGTGAAGATAGTGAATTTGCCTCACATGAATATATTCAATAGCTGAAAGGTTGCTGTGAGAAATTAACCATTACGTGTATTATGCTGAGATACAGTCCACTCCTTGGTTAAACAATAACACAACCTGTCAGGATACATACAGAGCTAAGGGAAAAATACTTCCTTGATAGTGTGTCAAGCTGTAATATTTCACATTAGTAAATTCTTCTTGCCATGTTATTACAGTAGTTAATAGTTGTATTTTACTTTGCTGTACACTGTTAACCTAGTACATTCAAAATATGTCATAAAACGTTAGAAAAATTAGAAAAAAAGTGTCTAATGTGACATTTTAAGAGCTGCAAAAGAATGAATCAAGTTTGTTGTGATGACAAGTATCATGAGTTTTACTGTTTTAATGAGGAAGTTCAAGTTCATTTAAGTAGTCTAGTTCCTGTTATTATTCTCATTGTAGCATGTGTACAGTATTTTTGAAGTGTGTGTCCTGAACACCACACACTGACTAATCCACTCAGTCTAACAATAATCACACGCATGTCTCACCTTCAGAGGAAAATTGACTAAATACTTCCTTGATGATCAATCAGGATTTATGTCGGCTGACCTAGTTCCAAGATACCTGCTGGGCCTTCATCTATACTGTTTCCAAAGTGATACTGCCACAGAGTCTCAGGTTTCATTTGGTCATGTATCAAACATTTCTATTTATCTCATTTATTTGCTTTTGTTTGACGCGCATTGCCCAGTCATGTCATGCGCAATTAAACAAATGTAATAAAATGCGGAGTGGAATAAAACTGAGAATGCACTCATAGTCCCTGTTTCCAAAGATAAGGTAAGAGGAGATCAGCACATGTGAAATAATAATAATAGACAAGGGTGCAAAAATAGAACATAAATGACCCCAATATAAATGTATTAGGACTTTAATCATCAGTTATAGATCTGCTCTGTGAGTAGGAGTCGCTTCTGTGGTAATCTGACGTGTGAAAAACAGATAGCAGCTCAGATACGATAAGATTATGTTGGTTTGCACCCAAGAGTCAAACCAGGATCTTTGACCACAGATATTTTAGTCATCAGAAGTTGGCACAGGTTTGACGAGGTTGTGACGGCCCTTTAGTAACATGTTCCTGTAGGAGGAGAAACTCATTGACTGATTACCTACTAATGCTTGAATTCATCTTTCTGTACAGTTATTGAAAACAAATTTCCCATTTTTTTCTAATAAACAAGTACCGGATTAAAGTCATATACACATTTACTGTCTTCATCACATGATAATAGTGAGTCTACCGTTTTAAGATGTTAAAAGATGCTAATTTTCCAGTACCGTTATAAATCTTAAGAAGTCAAATCACCTGGCACATCTGGATTTTGCACAATATTTTGGCCGTGTCAGCTCAGTACATAAATTCTAGCATGTTATTTCATTTTATTAAAAATCTAAATAATTTCACAAATATGTATTCTATACATACTATGAAGGCTCAATTTGTGTCTTCTCAAAGTATTGCATCATCTGCATAGAGGACAATCAGAATAGTAGTTTTTCATAAATATTATTGTTGTTTTCATAGTTTCATTCATGATTTTCACGGAGTTCCGTCTGTTATTCTAAGCTGTGTGCACATAGTTTTTCATAAAGACAAATGTCACCTTATAAAGATTCGATTCCACTAAGTTTGACTTTTCCCAAATGTAATCTGTGTCAGCGGAGATGCTCTCAAAACCTCAAATGAAATCAAAACTACAGTATATGGAGGGCTTGATTGTATTGAGGTTTAAGTGGGGAAAAAGTTTCTGTTTTGAACTTTAAAGTACCCAATTCAAGTGGAAAACATAACAAGGGTCTGTGAGCAGCTGCATGTTTTCATGAGATAACCACTGAAAATACAGCAATGTTTTTTTAAGGAGCTGTATTTCCTAACAAAGGCTATTTAACCTGAAATGGTCAAACCCATTTAGAAGTCCATAATAAAAACATGAAGGAGATGGATGACATTATCGAGGGTTATTATGTTTTCATTCTGAAGAACTTTTTACTCTTGTGTTCCCATTTTTGGGTGATATGAATCCTTCAGAAAAAATCTCATACAGGGAATGGTGGGAATTAGCCAAGTCAAGAAAACAAATGAATACACCTCTAATAACCATATTATACCTTATTAATAGGCATTTGTTTATTTCACATCACTTGTTTGAATATCAAACATATGTTGCATAATTCATTACTTTTAACTGCATAGAAATCAAATTCATTTCAAAGTCAAGGTGACCTGGTCACAGTTTAATGCTTAGTGACGTTGTTGGAAAGCCAGATTTTAATACAAACCAGAAGAGGAGAGTAATTAAAAGTATGACAAATCAAAAAAGAAGTAAATGAAAGTTACAGTAATTGTACTGGGAATTCTGGGTAATTGAGGTAGATTGTGAATTAAAATGAACGTTGTTTTGGTGATCAAAATTAAACTGGATGTTTGAAAAGGTTTGTTCGACTTTATTTGATTAAACTTTGTGTTATTTGCTTTTCAGATATGTCATTGTGTGACGTCCGTCGTCCAAACTACAAATAGACAATGTAAATATGATAAAATAGTTCAAATATGAGTGGAATTTCCTTTGGTGTGCACAGCAGAAGGACATATTTTACTTTATGAAAGAGGTTTCAGTAAGTTCACGGTGGCGTCATTCTTTATGGTATTTTGAGTGAGGAAACAAAAGTGCTTTGCTTTTCCTGCTTCGGATGCCATATTCAATGATTCATATTCCCGGGAGATCGTACCCAGTGAGCCAGCCTAATTACTGATGAACTCATAATGATGGGTTAAAACAAAAACGTTCCACTTTTCCTGCTGATTGAAAAATGTTGTAGCATAATAACTGCTGTTATCAGTTACTTGCAGACTTATTTGACATCGCCCTCACATGTCAGGTCTTATGTTCTCACTGTGAAATATTTTATGATGGTCAAATCTGTAATATCTTTATTTTTGTGACACCAGTGCCCAGGTTGTTCCTTGAGGGAGGTGATGCACTTTGCTCCACTCTGTGTCAACAAGCAGCTAAAAATAGCCTCTTACTGAACAGCATCTTTCTTCTGCTTTTGTTGATGTGGAGCACCGGAGGGGGCGGAGCTTCGGGTACAGTAACGATGACTGGCAGCTGGAGGCGGCCAATCAGAGGAGGGAGCGGAGGCTTTAATGCAGTGGGAGGCTGCAGCTCCTCGGACTGAGCCACCTGTAGCGGACAGAGAGCGTGTGTGTGTGAGTGTGTGTGCAGCAGCTCCGTCAGATTCACGGACCTGAGAGCCTGGAGAACTGAAAACATGTCTGTGAGCCACCTGTCCGTCCTGCTGCTGCTCAGCTCTGCAGGTGAGTCAAGTTTCCCACTAAACTGTCAGACTGAGTCTTTCTGTGGATTTCTGCTGACAGGCCACCGGAAAAAGCCTGCAAATGCACTTTTTTTTAAACCACTCGGCACAGGTTTAATCCCCATGTAGAGCGTTAAATGTGCTTTAAGAAAAAGTAGAAATACCACAGTTAAGAAATATTAAAAGTCCTGCAGTGAAAAGTAAAAGTATTGTCATGGTGGTAATGGTAAGAATTGCCCCCTGTGAGTATTGTTCATTTTATATTAATGGATATTCATACTAATTCTTAAAGTGGCATTTATGTTATTATACTACTTATTATAACAATCATTTTTACTGTTTTTCACTTTTTTAGAAGGTAAGTTTTCGGGCACATCTTTGATCATAGTCCATGATTATTAAAAAAAAACGTGTTTAAATACCAATGATATACCCATGTAATAGTACTTAATGTGTCAAAGTATTTTACTAAAAAGCTCTTTACTGGGAAAAGTCTTGTTGTGCCATGTCTTATACATGTATGTGTGGTTGGTGCTTCTTTATCTGTTACGAATATGAACAACTTCATTGATCCTGATAGAAATTGTTGTGCCAGAGCACAGGAAAAAAAATACTAACAATGATAAAAATGGTCTAAACAGTAAAAATAAGAGAATAAGAAATACAAATACAACTATAAAGTGTCTTAAGTAAGAGGATAAGATAAGGCACAGGAGTTGCTGTATAAAAAGAAAAGTTTGAGACATTTGCCTTGATGACAAATTATTTCCAAGAAAAAAGATACTGATATGAACAGGTATATTGGGAAGAGTGGGGTCATTTGTGCCAAGGGGCAAGTAGTGCCACCCCTCATATCTAGCAACTTAACTTTGAAGAGGCATCCATTTTTACTCATTCTGCAAAGAAGGGAGAAACGTGGCTTGAGAGATAATCACATTTAAGTTCAAAAAACATTTTCTGCCCTCCAAAGTAAAATTTCTATGATCAAGGTTTTTTTTATTACTGTATTTGAACAATTATACGCAACTTTGAAAACAGTTTATACATGTTTTAGTGCTTTATTAAGTTACACTAAGTCTATACACATAACATCCTTATATGAACATATTTTAGTTGGAGGCGTTACTGTAACCCTCTTGCTTTAATGGCACTTTAAGTAAAAACTGGCACCATTTACCCCACTCTCCCCTACAGATATATTGCAAATCTTATTTACAGTAAATTAAAAAAAAAAAAAAAGTTAAGTTTCCTTGTGGCAGAAGGAGAAGGAATTATAGCTCCTTGGTGGTTTCAGTCAGTGTGACTTGCAGGGCGTGACAGACACCGTGAATGAAACTAAGGACAGACTCCAGTTCGACTCCCAGGACAGATCCAGCTCTCCTGATGAGCGTGTTGAGTCTGTTAGTGTCGGCTGTCTTCAGCCTGAGGAGGAACAAGCTTCTCTGACTCCTCTTGTAGACTGCATCAGTTGTAGTGCAGTTTGTTGTCCACGTTAACACTTTGGTACTTGTAGCTGCCCACAATGTCCACTTCTGTCCCCCTGATGGCAACTGACTTCAGACGGGTCCTCTGTTTTCTGAACTCCATGACCAACTCTTTTTCATAATTGAAAATGATCCAACAACCTACATTTTTCGGCATTTTGTACCTAAACACACACAGGGCTCTGATTGTGACATGTTTTTTCATTTGGTTTATTGGCAAACTTTAATTTCCAATATACTGTATATCTGACCTCTGGACTTATTATGAGTGTTTTCAGAATCCACCAACCTTTAAGATAAGTCTGGCATTAATATGTATTAGAAAATTTAGAGTGAAGATCCAGAATATTGAAAGGTGGTCAAATAATTCTTCCTTTTTTCAGTACGCAGACAAAAAGTATCCTAGACACAAACAAAAAAGTGACCTGTCGACTGGTTCACAAGTAAACCATAAAAACACATTCAGTCACCGTGTTAGTGAACACTGTCTCATAGCTGTTGTGTGAGCGTTGCCTTAGATGCAGACTGGACTCAACTTAATCGAAGGGGGGAGCTTCCATTCAGTTTTTTCTTCCTCTCCTTTCTTTCAACGCATTCATGGGGGGTTTCCCCAAATAGTCTTAAACTCTGACTCACTGCTGCTTCGCTGTGACTCAAAGCTCTCCGGGGGTGGACAGATGCCAGCGTGGAGGCGCATCGGTCAAACAACAGCCGGCTCCCTGAAGCGCAGCACACTCCACACACAAAGTTTACTCTGTGTGACCCCCTCCACGGCGTGGCGAAGCTGCCTAGAGGAATCCTGATGAGCCCCCCCCCCCCCCTTTCCTTCCCAAGTGCGGCCTCGCTAAACTCAGCTCCGGTTAAATCCATTGGTCACCCTCTGTGAAGTTTTGGTCGGCTGTGAAGTGCATCTCTGTGACTCAAAGTTCCCGTATGAAAGCTGGGAGTCAGTCATGTGCCGGAGCCTCGCCGCGAGCCTGCAGGCCCGTCCTGTCATGTGTTTATAGAGTCACAGGGACACAGAGGAAGACTTTTTAGGGGGGCTTCAGTTTGGGTCATGACTGAAGTAGCAGTAAAGAGGTCCAGATGAAAAGACCTCCTGAGGCTCGTGATCCTCCTCCTCTGAGTCTGGCGCCACATTTTCTCATGCCCCCACTATAAGAAATCTTCCAGAGAGAGGAACGGAGCACGTTAACTCTCCTCTTTCTCTGCTACCGTTTCCACTCTCAGACCACATGCAGCTCATCACGTCTACCCCCAAAACATGTGTCGCGTGTTAGCGACTAGTCACCATGAGGTCATTAGCAGAGCATGCAAGGTCTGCTCCGGAGTCAGTGGACTGTTGTAGGAACCTGACAAGAGCCAGAATATTATTTTCATTATTGAATGATCAATTGAGAACCTGCAACCACAGAAAAAATTCACATCTTTATATATTATTTTATCGGTTGGAGAAATGTAACAGTAAATGCCAGTTTTGTTTGTGCTTGACTCACTTCCTCCTCTCTTTGTTTCTGTGTAATATTGATAAATCTCATCTTCCTCATATGACTCGCTCTCACCTCACTGGCACGTCTAATTTTTTACACACCTTTTTTTTTTCTCGTGTGCACTTGTTGCTGTCGTTTTTCTCAGCCGTTTTCTTCCCCTCGTCTTTTCTCCTCCCTCCGTCGCTGCGTCCTGCATCCTGTATCCTGTTGGATTAGACTTGCTCCTGTGCAGTAAATCTCACCCTGTAATTGGAAAGCATGTGCTGGCGGAGCTTTAATTGGATATGATATGTGCAGAGGCCCTGCGAGTGAGCCCTGCTCCAGGGAGCCATCTGTTACTGCCGAGTTACAGCATAAGAGCTCAGATACAGAGAGCTCGTATCCGTCTGCCTCCCTCTATTTAGGACGTTCAAATTACAGACCGTCTAATGAGAGAGGAACAAAAGAAAAAGGACCTACGGCATGACATAATCAGCCAGAATGAATACAGTCTGAGATTAGATTCCCGATCAGCTTTTTTTTTATTGTCTGCTTTTCAGTGTGTCCTTGTGCAACAGCTCTTGTGAAACTGCTCTTGCATGAGATGTGTGTGTGTGTGTGTGTGTGTGTGTGTGTGTGTGTGTGTGTGTGTGTGTGTGTGTGTGTGTGTGTTGGACTGCAGGAAGAGCCGTGGTCCCCGGCCAAGATGAAGTTTGTGTGATAGTCCAGATGGGAAAGAGCAGTCGTATCAGGACAAAGACTTTCAGAGGCCTTTATATTTGCTAAATTATAATTAGCAAATGACAAATGAATTATTAACATTACTTTTATTATCCATCTGTTAATAATACACATGTTGTTCCTGTCTTAATAGATTAGATAATCTTGATGCACACCTGAAACTCCCAGTTGTAAAGATTTCTTTAAAAAATCCGTGACCACACCCTTGGTTGTTGTATAATAAA
>JBAJHX010000039.1:5020216-5034278 GCA_037176925.1 Amniataba percoides | reverse complement strand
TGACACGACTATGACCGCACCAGTCACACACACCGGCAATGACACGACTACGACAGCACCGGTCACACACACTGGCAATGACACGACTTCAGTCACGCCGACCGCACAGACCAACTCAACCTTGACCACAGCAGCAACGCATCCAACCAACTCCACAACAACTCCAGCTCTGGTGACCACGCAGACTGTCAACGGCACAACAAGTACAGTAACACCAGAAAACTCTACCACTGTGCTAACCACAGTCACACCAACAAACCCTGCTAACACCTCGGCTGCGACCCCTGTGTCCAACACCACACCCCTGTCCTCCACCATCACCACTAACACAACACTCACAGCCTTACCCTCCTCACCCAATACCATCTCCACCTCTGGCTCCCTCCCTCCAAACACCTCCCCTGGCAGTACCACCGCACCCACCACTGGAAATACAACCACCCTTAGTCCCTCAACAACAGCGTCAGGAGGTAGGACTAACAGCATGATGAGTGTCGTGTGTGTTCTTGCTAAATGATTTACTACAACCTTCAGATGAGGAGGAATAAAGTAAGGACCATGGATTAAAGCGAGGCAGTTTTTCAAGTGGGATGATGAAGTCTTTTGGAGCAAGCCCGAATCAAACATGCAAACTTCTTAGGTCTCCAAATGTGTATTTCCTAACTTGATAGATAGATATAGATAAATAAAACACAAAGATAACATCTTGAATTACTTATCACAAGCATGCTTCAGTGTCAGGTGTCTCCACCTGCATGAACTGAAACCTGTAGTTTCCTGGAAAGTAGGAAATCAGTCTAAAAATGGATGGTATGGAAAACTGTCTACAGTAAAGTCTTCTATGTATTTTGATGCTACAGCTACAGTGACTACAGTGACCGGCCACACTACAGAAAACACCACTCTGACTGATTCCACTGAACCATCGAGCGGCAGCACAACGACCTCATCCAGCACGACTCCAACCTCCGCCACCACCGTCAGCACCGGTGCCACCGTCACCGTCACCACCCTGCGACCAACAGACGTCACCACCGACAACTCCACCACCGCAGCTCCGCCCATCCCCACCCTGAGCCCAGCTATTGGTTCGTACTTTTCTCCAAGGTCATTTTGTGTGTTGTGCATGTGCAAGTGGTCTATTGGTAAACCTACAGAGAATTATCACCAGATATTTACAGAGCTTTATAGTGAGTTTCAGCTCATTGTTAAGCTGTCGGGCCTGTGGATGTACTGTTTTGGTTTGATCTCACTGAGGTGGTAGAGACGGAAACAGAGATACATGACATGACTGTAAATGAATGATAATGTTTCTTCTTTTGCTCGATGGGTAAGTGAGCCGCAAGGCTTTGCAACTAAAAGGTGGTAATATGTCAACATTGTGTTTGCACCTACTTTCTCCTGCTCTAAGATGTGCCAAAAAGAACAGCCACTGCAGGTTTGCATCAGAAATTTGATCACCTCTTGTTGAATGCATGACTTTTCCTCCGTCTCTCTTCAGTGTGTCCCGCCGTGCCCTGTCCACTTGAAAGCGTCTGTCTCAACGGCACTTGCCAGTGTCTCTCTGGCAGCTTCCTGCAAGGTGGCCGCTGTGTACCTGGTAAGAGCGCAACAATATTTCATGTCTAGTTGAAAAACGACCACAACGGGAGTGCAGGCTGTGAGACTTTCGCCTTATCTCCTCCTCTCCTCCTCCTGTCCGCTCAGCCCAAGTGTTCCCAGGCCAGCTTCATCTCATCTCCCTGACCTTTCAAAGTGAAATGAGCAACAGGTCCTCGACGGTGTTTCAGAACACGGCAGCTAAGATCACAGCAGCGGTAGGTTGAGCTAAGGAAGCATGTTGAATATTTATAAAACATGTTTCTGTCTCATTAAACAGTGCAATTGTGTTCTGCCTCTCAGCTTAATGATGCCCTCAAAAATCAGCCTGGGTACATACGGTCTGACGTCGTGCGACTCGAGTGAGTATTTTCTCCTTCTCCTGCAAACATTAAACCATGTGTTACAAATGATTTCTCACCTCTTTTGGTGTTTCTGTCTAATTCTCTAGACCAGGAAGTGTGCAAGCGACTGTAAATAACATCTTTGAAAACTCCAACGTCACTCAAGGCTCTGTCGATAAGTCCATTAATGAGGCCATAGCGAGCTCAAATGGATTGTTGGCTAATGCTACGTTCACGGGTAAGAATCTCTCTTATACTGTCAAGCTCTTGATTTTGAAAGAGAACCTGGCTTTATTTTAAGGAGAGGATTTTTTTTTCTTCATACATCGGTTTTATATCTATCTCTGTCTTAGCTACGGGCCTGTGCCAGCAGGACCCGTTACCCTGCGATGTCTCCACGACGACATGCACGAATCTAAACGGCCGAGCTGTTTGTTCCTGTTTAGAGGGCTACATCTCCATCATGTACTCAAACACCAGCTGCAGAGGTAAAAGCAACTATATTTATCAAGGAGCAGAATTATTATGGTGTCTTTTATATTCAGATATTTGTATCTTTCCCATGCCATAGCACTGTAAATTGTTAAAGCCTTGTGTGTAGACAATAAGAGTCCAAGACAAGCTCACATGACGTCTTTCCAGCCAGTCTGCAGTTTAGAGAACTGTAACTAAACTTTCTTATTCTCAGTGAAACACTGGAGTGTGAGAATGAGGGGGAGAAGCAACAGGGAGCGAGACTCAGAGACAAGGTCAAGAGCTGTAGCCTTTTCTCCACACCGACCCTTGGCCCTGACGTCATTTATCTCTCTAATTTTTTTCTTTTTAACGGGGTTGTTTCCCTGGAAACGGCTGAAAGAATCGCAGCTTTCTCACCCCTTGGAGGGCTGCGAGATCAGTCATAGGAAGAACTATTAAAGAGTAAGACTTTTGGACAAACGCTGCATACAGTTGGTTTCCCAAAATAAAACATAATGTTCTGTTATGTGCTTATTTGTAACGGTCATCACGCAGCCTTCACATGAAGAGGCGCTCGTTGTGCTCGTGTTTTCATTGCATGTGCACCGAAGCGTACCATACTTCTCCATCAACCATGACAAAGTCTGAAACTGTAGCTTGTTCTTATTTCAGTCTCTTTGTGCCTTTTGTGTGTTTGTGTATATTTGTTATTAAATGTGTTTCTTTTTGTAGCGTGTCCAAGTGGGCAGAAGGCGGTCGGAGACACATGCCAGCCGTGAGTATACACGTATTTGGTTTTGTTTACAGGGTGAGATTTGCTCACCAGGTGTGGGTTGATTGTGTATTACTGTGGGTGGGTGGTACAGGTCGATGTGAAATTGGCTCCCCCGTGTGGATTCAGTCTTAAACTCCATTAATATGCTACAACTCAGCACTAAAATTCAAATATCATCTCATATGATGTCTTTTTTTTTTGTCATTCAGATGTTCATTTGGATATGCTGGTTTCAACTGCAATGACTGTGAGTAACAACACAATTTCAAATGCAAAACTTATGCAGCACTTGTAATAAAACTTATGTGCCTACCCACCATAAAAATCTAAAAATATGTGTGTTTGCAGCGGCTCTGCTGGCAGTGGTGGTCATTTCCTGTGTGCTGGGAGGAGTTCTTCTGATCCTGGTCCTTTCTTTGCTCGCATACCTCTGCTGGTGAGAAAAAAAAAACAACAAACACCCATCACCACAACTTTAGCAGCAACAATACTGTCTTATTTTGACTAATTTTGCAGATTGTTAACTCATTAAGTTGCTCCCTGGCAAGAAGTGCAGTTTGCTTTTCACATGTTCAAACTTTGACCCGCTATGTTAATATGGCTTCGGTTACTTGCAGGTCAAAAGACAAAACATTGGGGTTGGATTTTGGTCAGAAACTGAATAAATGAAGTAAACAGTTATTTCAGCATCATTTTAATGATTATTGTATTTCAATATGTCCTTTTACTTGAAAATCACCAAATTGATACTCAAGGATGCTTAAAGGTTAAGTCTGGGAGCACTGAATGTTTTTCTTTTTGTCAAGAAAACCCCTGAAAGACCAAAAGCAACAATGTAAAATGACATTCAGTACTTTAAAAAGGCTAATAAAGAAACCCAGTGCAAATATTTGGCTAATTTATATGATTTTAATGGACAAGAAAAGACCTCCCTGCACATTTTACATTCTGCACTGTCTGTGCACCAGGAGGAGATGCTCAAAGAGCAAAGCAGACCCCAGCAGCAGTCCGTACTCAACAGGTGATGCAAACCAACCCTGGCCCACTGGCGTCACCCCCATCCCTCGCGCATCCACCAACTGGGATGCAACTCCTCCCATGGAGATGACAGAAGGGGGCAGCACTCGAGCCCTGGTGGACAAAAAGCATCATTCCAACGGATTGGTGAGTTTATCTGTTTACATGTTCGAACGCCTGAATCACTCATCGGTAATCCTCAGACTCACAATCTTGCAAAGTGTCAATCATCCACTAAATCGGCCTTTAGTTTGTTCAGGTCACCTCACCGTCTTGCATCGTCATGCGGTTAAACTCACACCGTAAGCATGGATTTTGGTATTTGCAGGTGAACGGTACATCCCGGTCAAGGTTAAATCTGGCTGAATTAGGTTGAAGAGGTTCTGCCAAGTTTAGCTTTAGTTTTAAATTGAGGCAACTGGATACGACTCAAGCTGCAAATAAACAAATCCATGTTCTCCAGGCACGCCATCACCTCGTATCATTTCACAGACTAGATGATTCAATGATGTTGTTTGAATCCTGCACACCAGTATGTTTAACCCAATCAGATGTAATGTATATGTAGTGCTAACACTTAGCTCCCTACCATGCTCCCTGCTTTGCCTGACTCCCAGTGTGTTGCTTTAGGGTTTTCAACCGAAGAGTAAAGGATGGAAAAAGGTAAGGCATGGCTTTGCTTTGCATGGCTTTGATTTACCTTGCCCCCCTCATTCCCCCCTTCGCCTGATTAATTACTCAGGCCAGTGAGTTTCATGGCTGGAGGGTTTCCGGGTGACGGGAAGCTTCATGAGAGTTGTGGAAAGCCGTGTGCTTTCATCTTCATGCTAAACCTAGAGAGTGACAGTTCAAAGAAGCTCGGCTGATGCTAGTTTGGGAGCAGTCATGAATTATTTCAAATGCTCACTGGTGACTGTGGTTACTTGTGTGCTTGGCTTTAGTGGGTGTTTGAATGTGTGAAGTCCCTACATTTGAAAGACACTAATATCACTACTGCTTCCGCTGACATTTCAGTCGGGATCATATGATCTCAACCCCGACGCAATGAAGACCTTCAAAGGTAAAAATCCATCCAGGTACTCCTACCTGGTTCAAGGCCACGAAAACCCGTACTTCTTACCGGGAGACGAGAAGAAAAACTGAACATCGGTTCATGAGACGGGAAAACAAAGGGATCATGAAGAAGTCACTTATTTAAAACTCTGGTGTTCACAGGCACATTTTTTTTAACATGTTTGGATTAATGACAAATCTCAAGGGACATTTCTTGACTGGGAAACAGCCACCAAAGAGTCTCATTCGTACGAGCATGAACAATTCCTGCAGAGCTGAGGATGTGCACGTCAGGTCCAATAAACAGTGCTGATTACAACCTGTAGATGTCGCTGTTGCTTGGTGTAATTCTCCCACTGTTTTTGTTTTTTTTTGTAAGGCACATTTTTTATGCTTTAAACAAATCAGTCTTTTAAAATGAAGCTTCTTACATTGCTAATTGCACTAAAGTGTGTGTTTACCACCAGTTTTCCTGTGAAATCAAAGGTAAATTGAATGTGGGCTTTCAGGGGGTACGAAATATTTTTCTTATGAGTGTGATTATTTTTTGAAAAATAAATCTTGTATGACTAAAGGGGCTGGATCCCTGGTTTGGGGGTATTTTTAAAGGGATTTATAGTAAAGCTGTCTAAAGCTTTCTATTTGTTGAGGCTGCACTTGCTAAATGTGCCTGTTTTAATGGTCCGTTTGTCAAATAGGAAACATGCAAAGCTAGTGATAAAGCCTCCTGAATGTGCCAATTACCACTTGTACACATTTCTTTTTTGAATACTCTTATATATATTTATCCTTGTGTGTCTGAGACAGCACACTATTTTATAAGTGTGCAAAAGTGTTGTAAATAATTGAAGATCCTCTGGTGGAGAATGTGCGTGTGTGTATATGGAAAAGAAATAAATTAATTTAAACACAGCAGTTGTGTTTCTCATCATTAGATGGAGTCAGTGTAAGAGCCCTGTGTAAGTACTTAAACAGCTTCATCGTCTCATGATTCAAACCTTTGTGAGTCTTTTAGCCTCTTTGTGTCACTAATCATCATCTGTGTAGAGTAGGAAGGTCTCTCACTGATACCCGCGGACTTAAGACGACGCCATAGATGCTTCTCTGACTTATTGCAGGCTGTGTAATTTAGTCCGGACAGACTGATACTGCTGCCCAGCAGAGCTGTCACGGGGAAAGCTGCCTGAAGCTGCAGAAACAAAAGATAAGGCTTCAGTTCAGTTCATCTACTTTATTTTTATGTTTTTGTTTGAGGCTCCAGAACATGTCAAAATATTGTTTGATCATATTTAATGATGTTTCCAATGAGAACATCTGGTACATGATTTTCATCATGTAGAAGCACGATGAATTTACAAATGCTCTAAATGTGTGATTTATCTTTTACACAGCATTATTTCTCATAAATCTCAAGTGAATGTATTAAAATCTATGTTTTTGGATTTTTTAAAATATCTGTTCCTGCTCACACTCAAAACTTAAAGGGGAAAACAGGTTGATTAAGCATTTTTTATTCTTTGTGGGGTCTTTGGGACCCTAAACAACAAGGAAGCAAATCCAGTGCCAACAAACACAACAATTAAAGGTTCCTTGTAGAGATTTTGACCTAGTTAGTAGAGTTTGTCTTGTGCTTGTTATGCAGCAGAGAGCGAGTCCTCCCAGTGGGTCCTCATTATTCAACTGATCAGCAGGTGGAGGTAACACACCAAGACACACCAGCAAAAACAGAGAAGAAGAAGAAGAGTGCCACCTAGTGAACATGGCAGTCAGTAATGGTGGATTGAAGTTGTGCTTTGTTTGATGAGGAAGGAAATGCATTCAACACAGTGTTGGTGAGTAACACTGAGACAAATGTAATAAAACTGTGTCTGCTCTTAAATCCAGTGTGTCTGAAAATCTGCATATGCAACGCTCAGGATTTAATTTGCTGCTCTGCTTTTGCAAACATCCCCACTCTCATTTAAACTGAATAATATTAAGTAGTGCTGCAGTTTATTATGCAGATCACAGCGGCTGAAGGCGTCTGGACCTAAATGAATGGCCACATGAATCATTGTGTTAATAAGATTATTCTTGGAGGTGGGCTCGATGCAGCACTTTGTCACCCAGAGTGACGAGGCGTTTGAAGGCCTCAGAAGTTTTATGTTGGTGTTTGTGTGAAACTTGGCTGCTGGTGTGTTGCTGTGACGTTACAGTCCAGGAGTCTGCTCCTCACTGGCTCCTAAAAGCTGGGATTTGGTTTGCTGGGAGGCTAAATCTGGCTTTGCCAGGCCTTAATCTTGGGCACTGGGTCACTGGAACACACTGTGACTGGCATACAGAGGGTACAAATCACATGCACATGTAGCGTGTTAATTTGGATCTGCATATGTAGAATAAACATGTGCTTGCGTGTATTTATGGTGTAGCATCCTGAGCTGTAGCTTAACATCAATGACATTGCTCGGCCACATTTTAACACCCATCTGCCTGTGAGTGCAATACCAGAAACTGAACAGTCACAGAGCTTCACTTGAAAACGAGGGAAAGTGGGGTTTGACTCGTTTGCGTTGAGGAAATCTGGCTCAAGCTGCAGTGTGATCAGCTGGTAAAGTTTAGGTGCTGTGACGAAGGACGCTGAAGATCATCACCACTCTCACAGTCGCTTTGTGCCTGCAAAGATTCACCACAAACTCATCTCTCATTGTCTCAGTTTGGGTTAGTCAGGCCTGCAGCAGCTGTCAACAAATATATGCTGGTTATTTAACAGTACACAATATTTTCCTCTATGTTAGGACATGTAATCCATTTTATTTTATTTTACTGATAAGAATATAAACTTCTTCTTAAGACAACTTCTGTCTTTAGGAACAGTTGAGATCACTGGATATTGATGCATTTTGTCAGACTTTTTAGGACAACTACATTGGACTTATGGAGCAGCTGAATATTTTAATGATATGATGGATTTGGGCGCTGGATAAATCTCTCGATTACCTCTTTGATGTAGGGGGATAGAAGTGAGTGTTCATTAAGGTTTCTGGCTTTGGTGCGAAATTGCTGAGAAGTATTTTAAAAAACGCTTTTTATCTTTGATTAAATTTCCTCTCTTTTCCTTTAGTGGATCTCAGTGGGATATAGGCTCATATCACATCCGTCAAACTCACTTCAAACCCAGTATGTAACATAACATAAAACTGTTATCTGACAGCGGTCCAATTTAAATGTATAAAGTGTGTGAGCGGCTGAATTTCCCATTAACTTGACTTATACTGTACACTTGATTTCCTACTTTGTCTGTAATGAACTCTTCTCTCTGTCAGCCAAGGCGGTGGTTCCTAATGTGTGCAGGAATGCACAGTATTTTGTACCCATTACGAGCCTGCCAACTGCTGGCTCCGTCTGCTGCAGCACATCCCATCAGCCCCGTGGGCTCAGCTGACTGATCGATAGACCACTTAGCGGCCGTGAGCTACACACATCCCAGTCATTTGACCTGCTGGAGCTGTGGGAATGGGCACGCAATCCAATAAGCATCGAGCCGCTGAGACAAGCGAGCTGGACCGCCGAGTCGAGGAAGTCCCTCACCCAAGAGGGGCCCTCATCCCAGGACAGGCGGGTCCAGTAAGTCTGTACAGTAAGTACAGCCACATGCTTTATGTATGGTAAGACAGAAATGTGGCTTCATTCTGCATCCCAATTCTTCATGACAACTGAAGGGAAAGACGGGTACTATTTCATTCTGTATATTACAGTTTAAAGTGCAGTATTTTGAAATGTAATGAGTTAAAATACACAACATTTGGCATGCAGCACATCTAAAATAAACTCAAAATGTTTCCCGGTAAAGCAGAGATGAAATCAGTCAATCAGTTAGTTGATCAACAGAAAATGAATCCTCATCTGTTTCACAAGCCAAAATACCAACCGTTTGCTTGTACAGTCTTCCTGAATTTGTTTCTCTTCTCTGTTTTCATTATAAATGACAGTAAATATGTTCAGTTTTCATTGTGATGCAACAGAAAAAACATGATTGATAATTTCAGAAAACAATATGCAGATTAAGAGATTATGATTTTTTTCAGCAGCACAGTGACAGTGATAATATTAATGGACATGAAACCATTTAAATAGTCCACCATATAAACATAACAGGAATATGGCTTTAATAACACATTTTTAGTCTTAGTTAGTCTAGTAAATGCCATTTACTGCAGCACTTTAAAGCTGCCCGTATGAATATTTTTCTGGAAACAAATGTCCAAATGACCTCAGTGAGCATAAAGTGAAAGTGACAAACTCACAGAGAGACTTTGCTGTTCTTCGGCCTGCAACTTCATGTTCGCATCAGTCTCGGCGCTCTCATCACCTTCGTCCCCAGCAGATGTTTTTCCATCATAAAAGCTCACTGCACACTTCCTGCCCTGTCCCAACACAGTTAACGATCAATGAGTGAAGAAAGCCGAACACTGAGCCGCTAAACACCAGATAATTTCCTCAGCGGTTTGTTGAAATGGTTGCTGACGTTGCTCTGCGCCTGCTGGATGTGTAAATAGGGAATTGTTTGCTAATATGTTCATTGCATGTACAGCTACTTCTGCTGCAACCAAATGGCCAAAAAAATAATTAATACAGCTTTAAATTTCCAGGTAAACTTACAGAATACAATAAATTACATATTTTGGGTTTGATTAAAAATGCATTGAAACAAAGTCTTACATCAAACTTTTCTTGGGTAATATGAATAATCAGTTTACTTCCAAGTGTCTAAAAATGACAAAAATCCTCCTGAGGAGATCTCATAGACGTGATATTTAGTTCAGCGACATCCCCACCAAACAACAGACAGACTGCAGCATATGAGACAGTCGGAGGCAAAGATGAGAGATTTCTTAACTGCAGCAGATGGAGATGATAGTTTGCAAACACTTAAGTGTACAATCCACGTTTGCCAACAAAACAATCTAATAAATTCCTGCCAAAAGGCGCACAAAGGAAGCTGAAGCCACCTGCTCTACTATTTCACTGCTGTGAATGAGTGGAAATCCGCCTCTCTTATTCTCTCCGCCTTCCTCCTCCTCAGCTTTCACTCCCTCCCCTCTTCTCTCTCACACGGGCTGTAATTCACTTTCACTAATGTCGTTCTGCAGCAGCCAGTGAAGTACATAAAATTATGAAACATTTCCCAGAAACCTTATAGATCTCAACTAACGGCTGCCAAAAAAACCCAAATCATCCGCACTCTTCGTCTTTACACCTCCCTGATTGAATTATAACCGAAGGTGTAATGGGGGGAAGAACATTTTAATCTCGACTGACAAATCATTTTTATCTGCAAAAAAACCTGTTTATTCAACTATTTGTACTGACATGAACTCTTCATATACAAATAAATCGAGTAACATTTAAGTAGTGTAAACGCCTGGACATTTAAATGGGACTTTATAGTTTGAGAAGGAGAAAATAAATGTGTTTATTCTTGACTTAAAATAAAATTTTGCCCCAAGTGGTGGCTGGGTTGACTCAAATTTGATACCCCGGTAATAAACTGTACGTTAGAGTTTGGTTGTTTCTTCACTGTAATAAAGGAATGCCAGCAACTAAAATGCTGTAATATAAAATAATACTGATAAATAGCACCTGTTAGTAACTTCAGAATAGTTTCCAGGCATGGACAGATTATGGGACTGTCCTCTCACCCCTCCTATGAAGAGTCAGCAGCATCATTTGTAGACGTTGTGCATCTCTTTGTGGTAATTTATTGTCTCTTTGTGGCTGTTTTGCATCTCTTTGTGGTTGTTTGATTGAATTTCGTACCAGAAAATAAAACTGTCTATGGCAAGAGGCCTTAAAGTCCAAGTCAGGATTGGCATTTTTGTCATGTTGTCTGTATTTGTCCTGCAGCTTATTTGGTTTTAGTGTGTTGCTTTTCCTTTTGCATTTATGACAATAACTGCAAACTTCTTGGGGACTTCTACTAGAAACCAAGGTTCAGTTTGACTCTTCCTTGGTCGGACAGCCCGACACTTTTATCAGAAAAATATCAACAGTTAAATGGACGAGATACAAATTCAGCTATGCCACAAATTTGGACCTGAGCTTGTTTTTGATCTTTATCAAAACTCACTTTAGCAAAGTGGTTCTGTAACCTGATTGGCTACAACCTGATTTGCTATCCTCCCATCTTCCCTGTCATTAACTGGGAGCGGAGAGCGGTCGGAGGCCTTGGAGGAGTCTGATTGCCAGCGGATAATGCAGTGAAGGCCAGACAGACGACCGTATCGATGAGTCTCGGAGGCTGAGAGAATGGTGAGAAAGTTGTGGCGCCAGGCGGACATTAGTCTGAGAGGACATTAGGCAGCGATCTGATGAAAGGATGAGAACAGTAAATATGATTGCAGTTAATGTCATACAGAGAGGTGATACCTCCTTCTCTCTGTCAGTCCTCCCCCACTTGCACGTGGAGCTGAAATGCACAGACAGCAGGTGGATGAAAAGCAGGAATGGCCGTGGTTATATATTTAAAAAATGGTGGCATCCAGTACACATATACACTAACTTAAAATTAAACTTTGCAAATGAAAAAAATTGCATTTTATTCATAGTTTGGGGATTTTGTTTTTTTTAAGAGATGTAAATTTAAGAAATGCAACGACAAAAAAAACTTTTTTGTGGAAAAAACACATCAGATCTGCTGACTGAAAACTGTTAGGACTTGGAAATTTACTTAAATAATGAAACTCAGATTATGTCATAGCATGATGTCTCTCTTTCGTCCCCTTCAGCCTCTTTGCTCCTGATCTTTTTAAGGATTTTGCAGTAACTTGACGTGCTCTCCTCCCCTCATTACACAAACAGCCCCACATATTGTGTATCTGCCCATGTTTGTGCATCAGGTCTCAGCTGGAGAGTTGTGCAGCTCTAATTTTTAAGAATCCTTTTAAGTCTTAAACATCACACCCTCTATATTTCATCTGTGGAATATAGTGGAGCTTATTATCTCTTGGTTCGTGCAGTTGGTCCTGTGTTCACATACTGCTGTGTCAGTGTGCATCACAGCTGTCCATGGTGTGACCCATATTAAAGCATATTTTTTCATACAATGGTGGTATTAAATCAGATAATCTAGTTCATTTAGACAAACTCAATCATTCCTAAAATATAGATGCACAACCTCCATGAAGAAATGTACTCACCTTCAGATGAAGTTTCACTCCAGAGACTTTGGTGAGACTGTTGTCAAATCTGCTTCTCTAACATTGAGGATAAACTGCCATCCCAAGACTAAAGAGTATATCCTCTAAAAGGCTGTTATGTAATTATCAGTGTAATAGAAAGCCTGTATTTTTGGCTCACCAATGGGGTTTTATTTCGGCATTTTGCCCACCATGAGAAAATGTTTGGGAGCATTTTGCCTATTGCACTCTGTATATATAAAAGGCTTTATGCTGCATTGAATAGAGCAGGGCTGCTACACAAAGTCTCCAGCATTGCAGAGAGATGATTCATTGCGGTTCCCCGGCATCTAAAATAAACTATGTGTACTATGCTGTGTCCTCTTTTACCACAGCCAGTGTCCAGAGACTGTGGAAGGAAAAAATAGAAATCACATTTCAGTCATTTGTGCTGCGTCATTGTAATTACAGGATGGCTGAGGGAAGAGATGCCAGAGGGGCTGAAATGAAAGAGGCAGACTTTTCACTACAGGCCATGTCTGGGTTCTGCTACAACAGTAAGTCAATACTTGGCTGCATCATTTTGTGGTAAAAACACATCTGCATGGAGCAGAGAATAATGGCTCACAAAACCTCCAGCATCTGCCCTATTATCTGATGTGAGCTCCGTCCATGTGCCCCCCCCACCCCAGAGCTAACTGAACGCACACAGACCCAGTTTATGACCTATTTGTAGGGGCAGAAGACAGATTGGACCTCCTGCTCCACCCCTCGCAGCAGACATCAGTTGGGGCCTCTCGGACTCCCCAGAGGAGGAAGTTAGCAGATGCCTCCGAATCAATTTGGCCAAAGACCCATAACGACCTCTGGTGTAATTAAAGGGGATATGTGGAGTGCAGATACTCGCTCTGTCCCGCTGACAAACGGCGAGCACCGCCGTCGCTGCTCTGCCGCCTGCAGCAGGTCAACTCAGGACTCAAAGGTTAGTTCACAGGGACGTATATAACAATCAGAATTTAATAAATGTGAAAATCCTTTAACTGTCCAGATGTTACCTGAAGAACCCGGAATAAAGTAAATGAAATAAACAGAACAAGAAAATCTGTTCATCGTGCTCAGTTAAAATTTAACTTTTCAATATGTGGTAACCAAGAAAACCATTTACAGCTTTAAACAAAAATAAGTCAAAGTAATTCAAATAAAAATAAGGCAAATGTACATATTTGCCTAAACATTTATATTATTATGCATAAAATTGCAGTTTTTACACAGTAGGTTAACTAAACTGAGATTAGATGGGTTGCCACTTTAATAACCATGATTATGAAACATCAGCAAATGCAGACCTATAAGAAATATATCTAAAAAAATTATTACATTTCCCACCCAGTGTGGATACTAATTTTCTTATTTCACCTCTGATTTGACTGCAGTGTGTGAACACAGCATTTAAAACAACGCATGTGAGAGGCCTTTTGATTCAGTTTAATTGAATGAAATCGTGTGTGCATGTTCGGGGCATGTTTGTGTGTCTGGCTCACGTCTTTATATCCTGGGGTCCTTGGCTGTGTGGACACGAAGAAGAAAGGGGGGACACGCAGGCACAAAGACAGACTGGAAACACCCAAAAAATTACCATGTGAATAAATGGGTGGGGTGTAGTG
>JBAJHX010000039.1:5008302-5020116 GCA_037176925.1 Amniataba percoides | reverse complement strand
GGGGGGGTTTTCCCGTCATTAAGATGCTGTGCATCCGCTGCGTGAGCTGCATGCAGGCAGACAAAGAGATGGAGGTGGGCTGCTGCTACCTCAGCTTCAGGCCTGCCGGGCTCAGAGAGGAAGGGGGGGGAGGGGAACTCTTTACCAGACGCAGCCTATGTGAGCCAATTAACCACCACATCAAGCCAAAGTGGTATCAAGTGAAAATGTAAGAGAGGAAAATTAAAGAGAAGATACAGCCTTCTCTCTAACAGTGGTCACTGTACCTCATGTTGTCATTACATTTTACTCACAGAGCAAACCAATGATTTTTCCTAAAGATAACTCCACCCAAAAGTCCAGAAGAGGCATGTCTGTTTTTAAGTTTTCTCAGGTGTATATACAGTATTTTTTCTCATTAATGGAGTATTAACAGCTTTTTTTATCCACTTACGAGCAGCATTACGAACCTCGAACACAACACTGACATATAATCACATTTTAAAGTTTTCAAAGGTGCAACAGTTATCTATTTACGCATCATTCAGATTTATAGTGGCACTTATATGAAGTTGTGTTTCTGGCCATCATTTTGTAGATCTTTTTTGGTCTCCTCCAACACCTGAGGAGCAAAATCTGCATCTTTTAAAAAATGAGCGCAAATTTGCTAACTTTTTGTCATTATTCTTCTCTGTTTGGTCTTTGGTCCTGGGTCGATAGACAGTGTAATGTGAGTTTATTTGCGCTTTTTCATTTAAACCAGCCCCCTGCCGCAAAAGTACTGTTAGAAAATAAAGTTGATGCGACAGCTTGAGAGAGAACTAAGACAGTAAAATGTCAAGCTGAAAAAGAATTAGTTTAAAGATGCTGAAATGTTCAGTGGAGATTAGGGAAAATTACAGTATATGTCTGTGAGTGACATATGACAAATAGTGATATTAACCATTGTTAGAATAAAACTGTCATTTTTGAGGATTGGATTTGTGCTGCTATTGAATTATATTGCATTATAGAGGGAGCTATTTCTGCCATTTAGCCAAATGTAATTTATACTAACGCAAATAACATTCCCCAAATAATCATTACAGTAATTAAACATCCTCTCTAAAACAGTTTCAACAAAAATTTGAGCATCCTAACTTCATCAAAGTAGGATTTACTGCACAGCTGCTGCTTAGTTTTAGCTCAGTGTGCCTAATGAGACATATTAGACACACTTAGGCATTATATTATATTATTATACATTTCATTCATTATAAAACATATGTTTCCTGTGCCGCACTAAACTAGCAGAGACATGTCAGATCTGGCCTCTGTTATTGTTCAAACACTGCAGGTTTGAAAATGAGAAAAATAGTCTTATTGTGCATTTGTGGATTCTGGAAATACTTTCAAAAAACGATGTAAGTGAACTTAAATGACCCTTCTTTTTATCCAAGAGACTGATTTTTTTTTTTAATTTAATGTAAAGATCATATGTGTAGTTCTGTGACTCAAATTTAATGATGACACATGAGACGACCTGACCGGCCACAAAAATGGACCTGGAGCAGCTCATAGGCAGCGAAAAAAATAAAACAAACCTCAGTTGTTTGCAGCTTTCTTCATCCACTGATGCTGCGGCCAGAGAGAGCATCAGGGATGTGAAGGGAGGGAAGGGAGGGAGGGATGGGAAGGGAGGGGAGGGGCCGAGAGAGGCAGAGAAAGAAAGAGAGAGGGGAAGAGGCGGACACTCGGCGGCAGCAGGCTTGTGAGAGCAGCAGCCAGAGGAGGAGGAGGAGGAAGAAGGAAGGAAGAGGAGGAGGAGGTGGAGGAGGAGTAGGAGGAATCAGAGCGAGAGAAACAGTGTGGCTGCAGTCAGGAGGGACACAAACACACAGAGAGAGAGAGAGAGAGAGAGAGAGAGAGAGAGGAGGAGATCCAGAGAGACGAGAAGGTGAGGAGAGCAGATCCTGCTCGTTTCTGTCCACGTTTGTCTGTTTGACGCCTTTGTTGCTTCCTGTGCGGTTTGCGAGGGGTCTGGATGCTCTGATCTCCGGTGTGTGCTTTCTGTTTTTCCTCCTCCGTCTGCCAGCTGACGGCATGCTGCATGTGGGGAGGCACTGCAGAGTGATGCAGAGAGATGGAGGAGAGAGCGGGAAGGGAGGGAGGGATGGAGGAGAGAGAGAGGGATGGAGGGGATGGATGGAGGAGAGAGAGAGGGAGGGAGGGGATGGAGGGCCGGCATTATGCTCTACAGATATGAGGAAGTAAAGAGTGGAGATAAAGAGGAGTGGGAAACGCAGAGGAAATAAACATCTGTCTGTGCTCTGCTGTGTGGCAGCGAGGGGTGGGTGGGTGTCGCATCTGAGTGACGGTGTGTGTGTGTGTGTGTGTGTCAGCTGTCAACATCAGTACTTTCCCACCATGTTGGAGATGATATAATAAGTTTCTGTCTGACCACACCCTCTGCTCCTGTGAAGATGAGATTATGTGATGAGAGGTTTTTGTGGTCGCATCGGTGTGAGTCTTGGAAATGTTGGTGTGTGTGTGTGTGAGAGAGAGTGTGAGAGAGAGGCATCTTGGATGCTGGCCAAACATGCTTAGTGTTGCCTCCCATTACCATCAGGGCAGTGGATTAGCTGTGTGTGAGCGGTGTTCATTCTCGGGGCGGAGAGGAATCGAGCCAAGGCTCTCGATCGTGCGCTGACCGGGATGTTGTCACTCTCGGCTGCATGTGTGGATGCTTGGCGTTGACGTCCTCCCCTGTCTGTGCCCGTGTTGTGTCAGTACATGCAGAACACATGTGTGGGGAAAATGCTGTACTACAGGAGGCTGCGGCGCTGAATCCTCATCCTGCTGCAAATTCTTCACTGTCAGCGCACAGTGACTGAAAAAAATATATCCTCTACCATATTGTAAATTCACGTAGCTCAATGCGTCCTGAAGCAGCGCTGACCCTCATCATCTGGCAAAGTGAAATGTTCTTTGAGAGGCAGCCTGTTTCCAACAGCTTGACAGAGCATTTGTTGTTTTAGCGTCTCGATGCCAAGGCTTCTTCGCAGCATTCAACATCGCAGGACAATACATTTTCATTAAGAGTTGTTAAGTTTGAGAGGGTGTTTCTAATGATCTAAACCCCCATGGGCATCGCGACAAACACTCCAGATGGCACATTTTGTGTCGAAACATATTTAAACATATACAGAGAGAGCTAAGGCTTATTGTACCTGCTCACACACGAGAGACTGTCCTTCCAAGCAGAACGACAGAAGCATCAGTCGTCTCAGATAATGACCCAAAATGTTCAAGTGACAAAGGCCTCCAGTGTCTGAGAAAAAGGTTCAAGTCAGGTGATTGTCGAGTGAAAAACAAACATCGGACTAAAACAGGTGGCCGAAATGAACCATTTCATCTTTGTGCCCAAACCAAACCAAACTTTAACTGTTGTCTTGTTGCACCATGAAATGAAATGGATGTGAAGTGTTTTGAAACTGTTTTGGCGATCAGATCTGTTGTAGTTCTAGAGGACAAACGTATTTTGACATTTTATTTGGAGGATAATAGTAAGCAGCACTGTGCTCCTTATGTGCAGAATGAAGTGGATTCTTTGTTTTCCAGATGAGAGAACAAAAGACAGATGCACTTTATGGTTGTCTGTGTTTGCTGTGCAGACTTTTTGAAGATACAATGGACTAAATTGGTTGGTTGTCTTGGCATGCTTTCCAAAAATGAGTCCTTTGAGTGAGTTTTGAACTGCCACCTCTGCGGTTAAGCTGTAGCTGAGGTCAGGCATCTCAAACTACTTCAAGTACGAGATGTGAACCTCAGCGTCTGTCATGCTCCCAACATCACAATATATTATGTCTGTATTTGGTCCTAAAGATAAACATGTTATCTCAGTAAATGAACAGTTTTTTTCTGGTAAGTCATCAGAGGGGTCACAAAAGGTCACATAGAGAAAGTAAGCTCATTTTAAGTTGTTGGAAACTATTCTGTTTATGGTGAGGATCTTTTTATGTCCGTGCATACAAAAGACTTTCCTGTTAAATTTTCCAATAAAATCAAAAGTAAAATGTCAGCAGAGGCACCAAATTTCATTCCTTAAGTGTTTCCATTTGAACTGATCTTAAACTGGATATTAACATTGTTTATTATACAAAACTGTATATTGTTCCAATAATCATTTATATAGTTAAACAGTCAGTGTTCAGGTTGATTTGGTCACATGTGCATTTATCCATGTGCTGCTCAGAGTGGCAGAAGCTGGATGTCGCAAAGATTTTCATTGCTTTTCACTATTTTAGCATTTATACAGTTTTTATCCATTTCAGATGTCTTTAAGGCTGAACAGTTTCCACGCATGTACTGCTCAAGTGTTACATCTGACTCAACTGCAAAACAGTCCTGAGGGTAGAAATACCTGTGGATGGAAAGTAAAAATACATTATTTGCTCTCTGTGGGGATTTGGTGCATTTCACTGTTTTTATATGACTTTAAATTGAATATGTATGTTGCGCTGTTGGTTGGACAAAACAAGATATTGAAAGGCAAAACCTTGAGCTCAAAAAGGTCTTAAAGTGTGCTGAATGTAAAATGGTTTGATTCCTTTTAAGAATAAACAACAGTTGAAGTGATGATGAAAATTTTCTCAAACCAACATTATTCTTTGAGGAAAGAGGAAAAGCTACACACGTCCTGGTTTTATAACCCGGCTCGGTGTAAGCATATCCGCGGCCGCTCTGAAGTATCTTTAGCAGCTCTTATCGCCGAGGTCTTACTGGATGAGGCATCAAAGGGATTCTGGGAGACCTGATGAAAATCTTGGCACCGCTCTGATTGCTGTGCGGGCCAAACGCTGCCCTGCTGAACCTGCTGACGTCACACCACCTCCAGGGATCGTGACTGAAAGCAGGCGAATAAAGACGCTCCTGCACGAGCTCGTGTGAGTGTGACAAAGAAAAAGATGAATCAGGGACAAAAACAAGACCGTGAATAAGAACAGACAGGTGCAGGAGGTGGGCGGGGGGGTAGAAAAGAGAGCAAGATGATGTAGGAGGGGCTCAGAGACAGGATGTCTGAGTATGCTGGAGTGCTGTGAGTGCATATTTGAGTCCAAACTACTTATCTATTTATGAACGAGCGTACCGAGTGCGGATGAACAACGCTGAGAATTACATGCAGTGTTATTTTGGTGGACAAGTCTCTTACTTAACACAGGATCATGTCATTAATGCAGTGACAGCGGTAGTAACGGCTGATCCGTCTGCATTTAAGCTAAATGTGTCTAGATGAACGCTGCATGACGAAGGGCTGTTATGTGATCAGCTGACTTCTGAGCTCTCTGTGACCTCACCGGGGCTCCATCATGTTTGTGTGATCCGCAGCTAAGCTCTTAACTAGATTTGAGCTGAAAATGTCATTTTTCCTGGGACGAAATACAAAAAAAGTGTGATGTCTGAGGCTATTTCTGGAGCAGCGACGTTTGGTGATTTGACGTTTGTAGTAGCGTTTTTGCAGCAAAGTGAGGTGGCAGCTTTTGGAGGCTGCGAGAGCTTGGACTGATTCCTGCAGGTTCTCTGAAAGTCGTGAAGCCAAAAGTTGTGCATAAAAAGCTGCTCGGTTCCAAGTATTTATCATGCACATTAGTAAACATTTATATATATTTATGCATACCAAAGTTTGTGCCTTTATGGCTGTGCTACTTGTTTAAAATGATGATGGTAGCAGCGTGCAGCAGAGCATCTTTAGAGCATCTGTTCGTAGTTTTATAAGGGCAATCAGTGAGAGTTCACCACTGCTGATACTCAATCATACAGAGACCAAACTGAAACTCCGAGCTGTAATGTGACTGTGCTGTTGATGCTCAGCGGGAATATTCAGCCATTTCCTAATGGAGCTTCATCATGCAACTGAATCTCTGTTTGATGGAGTTTTTAATAGAGTCAGTGTTAAAATCTTAACTGCTTTCTGGAGCACTAATGATCAATCATTATTGCTGTCATTTAAAACCTATAAACACATTTACAAACTATGACCACGGTGCTGACGTGTATGTAAGAGGAAGGACACGCCGGCTTTTATAACGGTAAAATATCAGAGCAGATTAAAAACCTGGAGTTTTTAATGAGGCTCAGGTGTGTTTGCAGCAGCATCAAGCCTCAGTCTGACAGGCTGCAGAGGTCTTTTAAGCTAATTTCTCTCCCACTCCACACCCCCAGTCTTTTCAAACTTGTAGTTTTCAGACTCAACCAGCATTTTTCAGATTTTGTGCAGCTCCCTCTGGAGCCACAAAAGGCTTTAAACAGATTTTTTTTTTCAGCAGCAGTCCTCCCCAAAACAACTAAACAAGACTTTGATGTGTAAAATCGGTGGAGCTATCCTCTAGAAAGATCATTTCGACAGAAACACAGCGAACGGTGCATCACTCGTGCATCTCTGCAGAGCTTTTATGTATATTTTAACTTTGGTTAACTTTGCACAAATTTGCATTTCTGATCAGTTACAAACCATCTTTACCTTGTTGAACTTTGTGGAAATGGAAATACGTTATGGAAATGAATCCATCAGCTGTGTTGTACCGTCCAATTTGTTAAAACTTTGCTCTACCTTGTGCTGCAACATTGTTTTGAATAAATCAGGAGAAATAGGACGATGGTACAAAAATATTATAATATGTATTTTTATTGAGAGCATTGAAAGTTTCAGTAAGCTTCCAGCAACACTGATTTTGTACCAATGTGAAGATGAATTTTTCTGTGCCAGGCTGCAATTTGACAGAACTGAACTGCTGATATTTCTGTTTCCTCTCAGTAATATCATTAGTCAAGTTGATGTAAAATGTCAGTCTTCAGTCTCTGTTTCACTTCAACACCTTTAAAACCCACATAAACAAAAGAATGAAAATGTGTTTTATGTCAGCTCAGCTGCAGAGACGTCTGTAAGAGAGAGTGTCATCAGCATAAATTGAAATGACAGTATGGTTGATAAAATTTTTCTTATAAAATGCAACAAACACCTGTTCTGCGATATATAATAATACCATGAATTAATACTAATCAGGAAGCTAACCATTTAAACAAAATAATAATGTACACAAGATCTATTTGATTCAATTTACATTTATTTAAATTTAGATTTTTACTTGATTATTTAATTATTTTAAAATTTTAGAAAATCACTGCTGTTTTTTTCATTTCCAAAAGTTTCATGTAAAATCTTAATGATTCAATAACAGGAGCATCACTCTTTTCATCTCAGTTAATCCCCCTCTTCCTTTAATTCCAATCCCTAATGGGTACCACTTAGAGGTGCTCCCACAATGCCTCTCTCTGATGACCTCACCACGTTCGCAGCAGCTCAGTGGATGATGTCACTCTCTGAGGACGGTGTGAATGAAGGATGTGATGAGCGACGAGCGTTTGATTGTTTAAAGGCTGCGATTTGTAAACCCATCCATCTCCAGTTAAATTATTCAGAAAAAAACATCATTTGGCTGCAGTTTTGTGATAATTTTAAATTAATGAACCTCTTTTGTTTTCTTTACACTGATTTTTGACAGCGATTTTTGGTGAAATAACAAAGGAGCTGATGATGTAAAGAATGATGACGATGATTAAAAGATTCCTCTGAAGAGAGACTCTTTTGTCATGAAGCATTTTACAATCCTTTGAGACAGACAAATTAATCTGTCATAAATTAATCTGTCATTTTGGCAAATATTTGTGTGAAGTTGAACCCACAGACTGATCCTCATTGTATTATCAGGTCAGGTGTCCGTATATCTTTAGTCTTTAGTTTAATTCTGAAGCGTATTCAAAAATCAAAAGAAGCTATTTGACAAAGCTGAGTCCCCATATTCCTTCACTGATCTTTGTAAAAGTTATAAACCACCAAAGGAGTTGTTGAATTGTCACATGATACATCATACTTGAGCTGTTGGAAGAACGAGTATCAAAGGGTATGTAGTTATATCGCGTATTACACGTAATGGTATTTGTGATTTGTCGCCATCAAAAGTATTATTTGCTATTTCTGACCAGACAACTATCCCTGGATTTGTTTGATACTGAAGAAAACTTAACAATGTGATGATAAAGAGCGTATTTTAAGTCATTGTGTGTTTATTAAAAAGAAAATGAAATTAAAATGAAAGTCCAAGTCCAATTAAGTAAGTATTTTTTGGTCAAGAACAGCAGACTTATCCCTCTACTTACCTTATTCCGATAAAGCCACTCAGATGTGTCATAATACTAAAATGCATTAACATTATCATTTTGAAAAACATGTTAACACTATTTTAACTACAACACACCACTACATGTGATTTCGTTGGACTTCAGTTGTTAGAAACTGAAATAGAGAAAAAAAAGTGTTTTTTTTTTTTGATAATTGATAAAATAATTCAGTAAAAGTGAATTTCTGCACAGTCATTTCTGCACAATAAAGGTCATTTCAATCACATCATATCTTTACTATGAATGCACTGTTTGCACATTACAGAGGGAGACATACAATTTTAATATGCCCATTATTTCTGCCCGTGAACACGCTCTATCAGTCACGAAATGTGTGGGAGGAAACTTTTAAAGGGTTTCTTTGCTGAAGGTGGCTGTTGTTGACAAAAAACATCAGCGTAAAGTTGACATGAACATACAACAGAGAACTAATCTCTTTATTACTCCCAGAGAAGCTGTATTGATAATGATGCTTATTATCTCCTCTGAGTTAAATATAGTAAGGTCATATGAAGAAAATCCCTGCTGGCACACTTGAGAATAAAGAAACTGTCTCTTGTGTGTTGATCCCACTGATTCTCCTGACAGAACAAAAAAAAAAAAAACTGCCTCCTTCATCTTCTCCTCATCCGTCTTTCTGGCTCTGTAATATCCTCTCTGTTCATTATTCATGAGCTCATTTCTGTCTCTGTCTGTCTCTGCTGAGGTTAATCATATTCTGATTATGTACCATCAAAGCACGAGGACACTGTTTAGAAATGCTTTAGGAGGAATGAGAAAATTGCAGTCTTGCAATACAGAAGCATAAAAGCAGGCGGATATTCTGTCGGGTGTCTGAACAAGCTTATAGACAAACAAAATAAGAGTTTAAATAATGTGTGTGTGGTTTGTCTGTGTGTGTTTCAGATTTTTTTCTCTGTCTGTAAGCAACAGAACAGATTGCAGTAAAACTTTTAAGATTTTAAAGAAGGAAGAGGAACAATATTTACTTATGCTCTGACAGTCTGATTTCAGATGGCAGCCAGATGTGACCGGAGTTCAACTCTGTTTTATTTCACTGTAAAAAAAGAAACAAAAAAAACCCAGCACAGATTTTACAGTCGATCGTTCAGACAGCTGCTGCTTGTTTCAGCCTCTGTCCTCATTCGGCAACTCTTCACTTGCTGCGCCACTTATGGATGTTGATGTTTTCAGGTCGGCCTAAATGCTGTTTGATGTCGATATAAAACACACACACGGTGGCTCACTGTTTATTGGTGGTGGATGTTGGAGGTGTGCTGACATTCTCACAATGACAATCTTAATATATTGTCAAGAAAGTATAATTGTTAGTTTAATGTGTTTGCATACTAACAACTGCTAATCAGAGCTAAACACAACGTACATCAGATGGAAATGCTGCTAGTTTTGCAGGTATTTGGTCATAAACAAAAACTTTGATGACAGGATGGGACAACCAAAGTTATTATAATTCATCCTGGTGGAAACATAAATATCTGTAAGAAATTTCATGGCAGTCTCATGAACAGTTGTTGAGAAATCAGACCACTACTGTTACTAAGAAGAACAGGATCCCCGACATTGCTGGATCATTATGATAATGTGAAGATGGTATTTTATTTAATTTACATTATTTTAGAAAAGCAAATGTTTTATGGCATTTATTGTACAGCATGCCTGACAAACACATGTGAACACAATTTGCAGCAGACTGAACAGATTTAAGAAGAAATAATATTTAATGCTGCAGTCCTTCACCTCAAAGTAGCAACTGCTGACGTCTGTGATGGTTCGCTTCATCCTCCCGTTTTAGTTTAGTTTGTTTTGCTGTTCCTCACCTGTCCTCTAGCTGCCACTGTCGGCTCGGCTGCGCCTTTCAAACTACCTAAACTGAGTCATCTGCCAACACAGCTGCTTCACATTAGCTCCAAAGTGAACTGGATGCTCTCTGACACTTGTTCCCAGCCTTGTTCCTGTTTCTGGCCATCTGCTTGCTTTAGTCCTCTGCTGCTGTAGCTGATCTCGCTGCAGTGTAAGACGGCCTTTTGACCGGGAAAAACAGTTTCCACCCCTCTGTGATTACACCTGTGTGTTTCTTGTCTCCAGATAATGAAAAAGCGACCTCGGTTATTGCTGTTTTCCTAAAAAAGCGTCCTGGTTGTCAGCCTCAGTGGCTCTTTCTCTGACAAGCAGTCAGTGTTTCTAAATGGACTTGAGATGTTCCTGCAAAATGCCCAAACAATACAAATGAAAATCTACTACTAAAGAACAAGTGAGAATAATTACTGATATAAAATCTACAGCCTCTGTGCAAGGTAAGATATACATACACACTTACACACACACACACAAAAAATGATGCATCATCGTGGAAAGCCTCCACAAGGTGACGGACACGGTAACACCAACAGCCCTGCACCTCTAAAGCTTATGTTTATTTTACACTTACAAAGCAGGCAAGCACACGGCTGCCAGACAGGTTAAGTAATTGGGCCTCTGCCTCTTTTCTAAACAGTCTGAATACAATATCTGTCAATATTCAACTAGAATAAATATGTATGATTATATAACCAGGTACACACACGTCATATCTTTTGAAAAATGATCTTAAATGAGATCTTGTTTGTTCTACATTTCCTGACAACCAGCAGAAACCTTTCTGGGTGGAAAAATCACACACTCCTGCTTCAAAATGTCCTCAACGTTACAGCAAACTCATCAAGCTGAATATGTTTAATGTAATTTACACGGAAATGTTGAAACCTTTGATTGCAGCTTTCTTGTATTACTTTGGTTTTGTGTGTTTTTTTTTTCCTGCTGTTTTGTCATCTCACCGTAGCGTGATGTGATGGATTCTGTGGTCTGCGTTATCGACTCACGTTTCCAGTGGGAGGAAATATGGCGGGTATTGAGGGGAGTGACAGGGATATTGATCGATGGAGGGGGGCTGTGATAATCCAGCAGTCTGTGCAAGACTTCAGCTGACAGAATATTGAAGTCACTCGGAGGGCCAAAAAACTCATTTAGGTTTAAACTATTTCTAAGAACATAAGAGCATTTTTATTTTTTTACTATCTAAACAAAGATTACCATGAAATTTGGTTCATATTCCCACAAAGATACAATTTTTTATGAAAGTCTTCACAGTGTCATCAGGTCAATTTTTTAATGATTAAGTTTAATTTTAATTACTCATCACTCACAAAAGCTATCATGGCTGCAGACTTAATATTAGTTCATTGATCTGGTTCCTGCTGTATTCTCATAAATATCGACAGCTGGAGAGAAGAAACAGCTGTATCATCTCATTTCATGCTTTTCATACAGGATGCTGCAACATGCATATTTCCTAAATAATAACATGCAAATATCTTTGATCTCTGGAGGTTATTTTTCCCCTCCAACAGAGAGAGGAAGTGAATGTTTTACATGTAGCTTTATTAGAGCTGAGAGGATAAATTTCCCACACTGCTCTCCTCCTGCTGTGTATTATACAGTTGCATGTGAGGTGACATGCATCCTCCAGATTTATGAGTTGCCAGTGATGCACAAGTCCTCCATCAGTTAGAGCTGCAAGCTAGTGTGTTTTAGTAAATTCATACACGTTTGTGCCAGATT
>JBAJHX010000039.1:4993998-5008202 GCA_037176925.1 Amniataba percoides | reverse complement strand
GTGATGCACAAGTCCTCCATCAGTTAGAGCTGCAAGCTAGTGTGTTTTAGTAAATTCATACACGTTTGTGCCAGATTACCTCGTTCTTCTGCTCCTCTACGCGCCAATATAAAGCCGGCGAGGGTCGCTGTGATTAATAGTACCTCCAGCCACTGTTTATCTTACTGCTACAGCTCTATAATGTGAGCAGACGTACGCACACAAACCTACACGCTCACAGATGAGGTAACTGCACTGCGAAATTGGAAATGCAGCCCGGATTTGTAGCGTGAAGCCTACTAGGAGATGATTTACTGCTATAATTACAGCACATGGGTCTCCGGATGCCTTTACATCGGTCGAACACGCTCACACAAACACAAAAACACCATTAAACCTCTGCCTTTTTTTTTTTTTGCTATTTGTGAGAAGTGTAGCCCCTTTCTTTATCAAATCTCTCAGCAACAGTGAGCATCTGTATGGAAATGTTGATTTCTAATTTCTCTATCTCTCTCCCCCCACAGGTCCCCTCACCCCCTTTCCCCTCACCTCACTGACCCATGAAAGAAGCCATGCCGGTCCTCACAGCAGGAGCGGGTGAGATGAGTTGGCACGGATGCTCGACACATACCGTCCATAGCTCTTGAAGCTTGCTGTGCTCCATCTGTTCATGTTAATATACATGAGGGCTCTCTAATTCCTCCCCCTCCGCAGGGCTACATGAAACGCTGGCCCTGCTGACCTCTCAGCTGCGCCCTGATGCCAATCACAAAGAGGATATGGTCTTCCTCAAAGATGTTTTCAGCGAGAGGAGCCTGGGATACCTGATGAAGGTGAGTCTGCGATCATTATTTACAAGTGTGTATGTCCAGTTATGTTTATTATTCTGTGTGCATATTCTGAAATTGCATCCATAAATTTAAGTAATCTAAGGCATCAAAAGAGAAAACCGAGAGAAATCTGTTTTTAATACGGCCTATTTATGTGATAGTATGTGACTGTAAGATGATCCAAGACACTGTAAGACAACTAACCCTGCTCATACACGATGAGTTTATTTCATTAGGACTCATGTATTTAATCGCTGTATCAGCTACTTTGAGAGAAAATTATTTTTCTTTTATTAACTATTATTCCTCTTACAACACCTTCTGTGGGCCCTTTGTTTATCTACCTTTATGTCGACTAGCTGGACATCATGAAAACAGAAGATTTCAGAGAGCACTGGCTGAATATTAGCCCAAAGGTCGAGCAACAAATGTTTAGTTTTTGGTGCAGACTAAATATTAAAAGATTTATTAAGTTTGATAACATTATCTTTATTTATGTTTCTCTATTTGTCTGTATTTTTCCATGAACCACAGCACTTCTACACTGTTTGACATAAGAAAAATGAAGCTCATGAAAACACTGTATGTGGATGACTCAATACACATTTTCTGCCAACGGTCTCATACCGAGAAATGCAGTGATGCGCAAACAAAGGCAGAGAAGAACACGACTGCTAGCCAGCAAATGTGGTTGTGAACAATGCAGATTTCAAATGTTCTGCAAAACCTTGGGTCTGCAGATGTTGTCAGCAGTGAAAATGCTTTTCACATTTGTTTGACCTTGGTGCACAACACTGAACGTGAACATAACTTGTTTGTTTGCATGAAAAAAATCTCCTGAGTGCTCCTTTAACATTCAGTTTTTTTCTCCCCCAAACAGTGCATTCGTTTTTTAAACCTCCTCTCTAATGAACCTCGTGTGTTTGTGTTACAGATTCATGAGAAGTTGAGACAGTATGAGAGGCAGAGTCCAACGCCCGTCCTCCACAGTGCCTCTTCTCTGGCAGAGGATGTAAGTTCATCACACACACACACTCTAAATTACTTTTCCACTTGGGCACAGCAGTCAGTCACAATGAGTTAGCTCCCACCGAGAAGCAACGCAGGTATCAAAAGTGAATTTTAATGTTCTCAAAGTGCTGAATCATCCTGATGCTCGGCTAATGAAACTCCACATCCTGCTGCTCTCTCGCCTTCACCAGTTATCAGTCGGGGGGAACTGCTGACCTTAGCTGCTCGCTACTTATCTTCCCCCGCGTGCATGTCTGCGTGTTTGTCTACATTTGTTGGACAGTAAACCTCATTACCGGTGTGCAGGTTCAAACCGGGTCGGGCCTCGTGTTTCTGTGTTTCAGGTGGCGGAGGAGCTGCAGAGCGGCCCGATGAGTACGGAGGAGAAGGAGCTGCTACACCTGCTGACATCACCGCATCTCAAGGTAAACTATAATTATGATGAGCTGCCATTTTTTCCTACCTCATTTGTTTTATTTGCCTCTGACATCAGACTGCTCACAGACTCTGACATTTCTAATCTCAGCATGTTTTCCATCCCATCAGGCCGTCCTCTCCGTGCATGACACCGTGGCCCAGAAGAACTTTGACCCCGTGCTGCCGCCGCTGCCGGACGACTTGGAGGACGAGCTGGAGGAAGAGTCGGTGAAGATTGTCAGGCTCGTGAAGAACAAGGAGCCTCTGGTGAGTTGTGAAGGGGGGAGCGCGGAGAGGAGCATTAGAGCCTGCAGGAGAACAGGAAGACCTTTGCTCCTCTCTGCTAATGATCGTATTGTTCTGCCTCCGCTCCAGGGAGCCACCATCAGGCGGGACGACGCAACCGGAGCGGTGATCGTGGCTCGGATCATGAGGGGAGGCGCAGCTGACCGAAGTGGTAAATTATACTTCTCATTTTGTCACTGGGCTTTCTGTACCTGTAGCTCCTAAAGACAAGAGGTGGTGAAATTAATCTAAAAAGCTGTGTGATGATTATCAGAGTAAGAAGTGAGGAAAATGTATAATAGTTTTTTGGACTTTCCTTTTATTTTTTTTCTTCAAGCACCTTTAATGATTTGTGTATTATTTAAATAAAACAGTCTGAACGAAGAAAATCACCCCTTGAACAGCTCACATTCAGGGCTGTTTTAAAAATAACACGGCCCAAATCCCCCTTTTGTGAGACCCTCTCTATGAATATGAACACATTATCTATTTTTCATGTATTTTTCATACCTAAATAATCCGCAAGCACATTCAGACATTCAGATGTTTATTTGTAAGTGTTTGTCTGAATGTGCTTTTGGATTAATTATGGAAAAATAGATAAATAGTGTGGCTTTCTACATCACCTTAGCTGGACTGTGCTGTTTAATCACTTCAATTAGTGCAGGGGAGAGAAAAAGTCCCAAGTATCTATGTAAAAAAAAAAAACAAAACAAAACACAAGCAGCCTGTATGTAGTATTGTGTGCATGCTCTACACTGATTCGGATGGAGAATACAATAATCTCAAATCAGCCAGTTAAATGTTTGGGGTGCAATAAAGATCTACCTTAATATGAAAAACTTGCCAAGTGTGTAACTGTAGAATTTAAACTCATTTCCACTTGAAAACCCTCATTCCTAGAAATGTCACAGAGAACTTCATTATTTGTCCTCACATATCCCCATGACATTTTGACACATACAGATACAGCAGATAAAGCTTGTGCAAATTATTATCAGCTTAAACAGGAATTGTGAATGTTGAAGTCAACTTTATGGGCTTAATAACTGAAGAAAAGGGAAAGATTCATGGATGACGTGTAGGGAAGAGCCAGGACGTTGCAGTAATTTAGCACAGCCCCCTGAGGCCTCTGATTTTTACAGCAGACTGATGGCATTTGTCATCGCACAACTGGTGAAAATAATCAAAACTGTTCCATGGAAGGCATGCATATATGTATGGGATACCAAATAAAAAACCTGCCTCTCTAAAGACAGCGAGATCAAAGTGGGAGAGATGCAGCGGCAGCAGGAGAGAGACGGTGCGGTTTGCTGCTGAAACTCAAAGCTCTCTGCGAGTCTCCGGAGAATCAATCACACATGATATAGACTCAGCAAAGATCCTCTCATGGAGAGGTTACCATGGAAATACCAGCCACATGCAGGTGTGTGTGTGCCGTTTGGCATTAGAAACACACATGCTGGGAAAGTAAACCGATCAGTGTCCGTAACCATTAAGCATTTATGTCTTCCTCCGTTTTCTCCCAGTGTCGCGATGTGAAGAAGGAAAAAAAAAAAAAAAACTGAAGACAGAAGCTTTGGAGAGGTTTCAGAAGCCTCAGGTCTGTTTGTACGTCTGCTAAATGCATACATTAGACATGTATGGCTGCACCACAGCGTGTCTTCTGTGTGCTCCTCTGTCCTGAGGGAGAAGCGTTATTGATCCGACTCTTCTCCACCTCTTGGTTTCATTGTTGTGGCTGCAGCTGAATAGATCATAGCTGAGGATGGAGGCTTTGCCCGTATCTGCGGATCTGACAGTGATTACTGATGTTAGGATGAGCCACATTTAAACTCCCCAAAGACTCACAAAGCTCAGGGAGAGGAGTCGTTGAAATTCGCGTCTTCACGTGCCGTCTGTGCTCCCCTCAGGTTTGGTCCATGTAGGAGATGAACTCAGGGAGGTCAACGGGGTCTCTGTGATCCACAAGAGGCCGGATGAGATCAGCCAGCTGCTGGTAAGACACGGCCATGCTGAAATTTCACTGTGTAGATTTAAAGAAATTCTGGTTAAGAAAAAAAATGTTTAACCTGATTAATCATAAGTCTGTATATTTGTGATGTTTGGTCCTCGATTTCGTAACAATGAAATAATTTGCAGTTAGATACTTTAATGTTGCTTCTTAAATTAAACTTATGGTTTACCTGAATAATTTTACACTTGATCTGCCAACATAACCACAGATGTGCTGGAGTGGTAACCATAATGTCGGTTATTTGATTAACTCAAGACATCCATCCACAAATATAATCAACGAGATACTCTGAAAAGAAAATGTGTAATTTTGCATCAAACACAATCCCTTAAAAATATTTTACGTCACCATCTACTTTGTATTATAAAGTAGTATTTTGGACAATACTGAAATATATTTATGAACATTAAGTAAATCTGTTGTTGGCATTATTCCTAAACGGTGCACTGTGTCCGTTAAAAGTAAAATCCACCTAAAGCCCACCTCAGGGTGCCTGTTGAGCTCAGTATATTTAGTGTTTGTCTTTAATATGAGGCTGCAGTCACACTCTTCTCTCCCCTACTTCCTCTGTCTATTTGCAATCTAGTCCCAGTCCCAGGGCTCCATCACTCTAAAGATAATCCCTGCCATTAAAGAAGAGGACCGCCTGAAGGAGAGCAAGGTGAGATGAAGCTCGAGTGACTGAGCATGCTCAGTGAGACCTGCAGCTGAGAGGAAACAGATCAGGTCAGATAAATGGCGTTGTCCGTGTTTATGTGCTGTAGTAATTACTGAAATCTGGTTCTTTTTGTTCCCAGGTGTACGTGAGAGCCTTGTTTGATTACATCCCGTTGGAGGACAAAGCGACGCCTTGCCAAGAAGCAGGACTTCCCTTCAAACGGGGAGACATCCTGCAGGTCGTGACCCAGGACGACCCCACGTGGTGGCAGGCCAAACGTGTGGGCGACAGCAACCTGCGGGCCGGACTCGTCCCCTCCAAACAGTTCCAGGAGAGGTGAGAGTGCCGAGGAGGAGACGGGTGGCGCAATCTGCGTGTCAAATGTCCAAACTGTGGCAGAAACGAATCAGTGCAGGGCAGCGCTGATACTCATTTTATCCAGTCATTTGTAATCTTTTGAATCCACACTGATGTGCTCCACTTTGATGGGTCAACTATGATTAGATGGAGCATCAAAGCAGCGTGGAAAAAATAATAATAAATCGAAACACAGCCTTGAATAGGCGCATGCTGTTACTGTTAGTGTCATAATCCATCAGTAAGATGATCTCAGCAGGCCGGGAGATCCCTGCCAAACACTGCAGCGTCTGTTGGATTAATAACCACAGCTTAAACACAGAGAAAGACACAGGTCAGAGGGCTCTGAAAAGCCTTAATGCGGACTTTTTGTAGGTTGTGTAGGATGAAATAAAACGTTTCTGCCGATGCTGTGGGTTCCTGATGTCTTTAAATTCACCAGCATCACCAAACAAACGTAGCAGGAGCTCACGGCTTGTGTCCTGCAAACAGACAGCGTTGAATGGATTACTGAAAAGGCCTACTGAGCACAGAGCCGCTGTCTGAAGTTACATATATTTGTTGTTGGAAAGTCAATCAAAGAACCTTGAAGGGATGCAAAATGCCTGCAGAACATTTTAGTGGTCTCATTTTTTCTTCTAGTTTGTGTGCTTGTTTTCTATATACTTAAACCGCATGAACAAAATGCTTTAAAAGTGCTGAAATTGCATGTAAAATAAACTCACTTTGTATCGTGAAACCAGAATGAGCACAGATAATGAGTAAAATGTGCAAACAATTTACTTAAACAAGCACACAGACTACAATAGAAAGTGACCGCTCAGGGACTTTGTGCAAAACAACCAAGAAACGATGCAAAAATGACCACAAAACAACCACAGGGACTGACAACGTCCACAAAAGGACGCATTGTTTTTAGTTGTTTTGTGTCTCTTTCCGTCAAGGTGTCTCATTCTTCTATCAGGGGACCTTTTACATGTTTGTGCCCAGAAGCCCATTGTCTCATCATCTGTTCATAAGTGTTTGTTCCTCTCTTTTTCATGTGAAACTCCTTCCTCACCTCTCGCTAACGCGTGTCTCTCTGACCTGACGATTCTCTTCTTGCCTCCGTCCTCTTTGGCTCTTTTGTCCTGCGGCACGTTCCTCCAGGCGACTGGCCTACAGGATGAAAATGGGCACACTCCCGAATCCAAAATCCCCTAAAAAGCCTGTCTGTAAGTTTCTGCTTCCCGGGATCCCCACCGCATCTTCAGCATTGCCTCATAATTACAGCTCACTACCTGCAGCATCTCTCACCATCAGCTCTCCTTTTTCTCCACTTAAGCACTCAGTCACTGTCATTACAGGACAATAATACATCCGCTGTGTAAATGCAGCAATGTTTTCATTGACATTTATTGACCTTTTTCCCCCTGGTAATTGGCATTCTCAGAAGCATTAGCAGTCATTGTCCGTCCTCTCCATACTGCCACGTGGACATGTTTTAAAAGGGATGAGAGAGAGAGATGGAGGGGCGCAGAGACAGAGGGAGGGATCACAGATATGAATTAATCTCTTTCATGTCTGGTCCATCTGGCCAGCGAGCAGTTCAGCTTAAGTAGACCCACACGGCGTTACAGAGAAACAAAAGCCTCGACGACATGTTATCACTTTCTTTCTTGTTACTGTAGAGGCGGCGGTGTTAAACGGCCAGGTGAGCGGGTCATGTGAGTGGCGGCTCTTCGTGGCGCGTAAGCTGCGTGCGATCCGATTAGGCCTGAGCCACGGGGGGAGACAACAAGAGCTTAGCAATATGGCAGCTATCCCTGCTACGCCACGCAGCAGCGAGCCCACAGAAGGGGGGGGGCTCTTCTGTCTCGGCCTCCCTCAATGCTCCTCCAACTTTCTGATTAATTCCCTTAAATCCCAGAAGGGGGCCTTTTAAATGCAGGACCCCCCACCCCCTGTCTCGTCTGTGACGTCACTGAGAAATCTCTTTAAGTAAAAAAAAAAAAATCTATTCGTTCACTTCCTAAATTTCCAAATCTCATTCTGTCATCTGTCATCTACACAAAAACTGAGCTGTTCCTCTGCCTGCTGTCGTAACGATGTTTCACACTCTTTCTTCCCTTGTTGCATATCAGATGATCAAGGATGTGATAAAGGTGGGTACATGTGCAGCAAAGATGGTTAATCTAGAATAGTTCTTCACACAGAACATGCAGTGGAAAATCTTCATAAAGGCCTCAAAGCCTCAGTGTGTGTGTGTATGTGTGTGTGTGTGTGTGTGCTAGTGGGGTGTGCGTTTGGGATTTCTACTGCTTCCAGCTTAATTCCTCCCCTCCTGCTGTTGGTGCACCAGACCAGAATAGAGAGTCCTTGCCTGGTTGTGTGTAGTGTGTATGAGAGTGTGTGTGTGTGTGTGTGTGTGTGTGTGTGTGTGTGTGTGTGTGTGTGTGTGTGTGTGTGTGTGTGTGTGTGTATTGTACCAGGTGATGTGCAGGCAGAACAGCATCCCCGGAGACAGTAGTCCAACCAAGCAGAGGTTGTTAAAGATAACAATAGCTCCTCTTTTCTTTTGCGTCATCTCTCAGTCCCCCATCATCTTTTGTTCTCCTCCTCATCTTTTCTCTGCTGCAGTTTCAGCTGCTGTTTTAATATCTTTTTTTTGTGCTGTAAGAGAACATTTTTTTCTATCAATTTCTATCCATCATTTTTCTTAAACGTGCACATCGACATACATTAGATTAGATGGGAGGACAGAATTTAGATGCAGATGAGTATAAATCAATATTTTTTGTGTGAGTTTTTTTTTTTTTTGTATATGAGGCAGTTTGTAGCTCAGCTGTGAAACATTTGGGGAGGTCGAGCGTGTTTACGTGTGTGTGTGGGTCACAGTCTGGGCTCACAGCTGGCTCCTCTCCAGACGAAGGGGAGCCACCTCTCTCCTCTCCTCTGCTCTTCTCTCCTCTTTTTCTCCTCCTCTCTCGTCTCATAATGTTTTGCTAGTGGCTGTTGCCTCCAACAGCGCTCCTTCATTATCTCTTGGCTGCCCCTCCGCTCTCGCCTCCTGCTGTCTGCCTGCCTGCTGCCTGTCGTCTGCCCCGCCTGCCCTCTCCAGCGTTCACGGCCCCCCCACCCCTCCCTTCCTCTTTAACTCTTCGCCCTACTCCTAAACTCTTCCAGGTCTCTTACCCTGTGCTTACCCCCTCTTTTCCCTGCTTGCCTCCCTACAGAGGACTGTGACTGTGAGGGCTATTTCAATGGACAGTACATAGGTGAGAGCGTGCACATCTTTCTCCACCTCCTTCTCCCTCTCTGCTCTCTGCCTGCTGCAGCCTGGCTGTGCGCTGGTGCTTTCAGGCGGGGGGTCAAACTGACTGCTTGTGTAGGGCTGACCCGTCCGGGGCCAGGGGTTGAGGGATAAGAGGAAGGTTACGAAGGGTCAAGCGATGGGGGTCAGAACGATCCAGAGGAGGAAGATGGACGAGGGTACGTGTGATGTATCTGGGAGGGAAAAGGAAAGACATGCAAAATAACAAACGTAAAAGCAAGGTAGGAAAAAAAATATGTGTAGGAAATATCGTCTCACACTTCTGCAGGTGTCAGCAACGGATCTTCCTCTTTGGAGACTCAGCTGCATAATTAGTTAACAGATCAGTTCAGGATGTGCTGACGTGTCGAGTATCACATCACAGAAGCAAACAAACGTGGACCGCATTATGTATAAAACCATGATTTGGACAGCACAGAATATCTCACAGAAGTTTCCTAAAAGAAAATTGTAATTTGGGGCAACTTATAGGCTAAACAGAGGCTGTTAATTAATACATTTAATTTGTACACTTGCAAGACTTCAGCTGAAGATGAAAAATTATGAAGCGTATAGTTTAATATATATATAGTAAAACATTTTCAGTAACATCAATAATAATGAGTTAGGTTGAAATCAGGTTCTCCTTTTAAGACATTTCCAATTTTCCTGTTCTTAATTTTTCACCAAATTATAGTTCTTTAAAGGAAATCATGTTGAATATTGTTAGGAAAGTGTGTCTTAAAGCAATGGACTTGTAAAATATCACCAATAAAACCACAGTGGTGGTGGATGTTGCGACTCATTTAATAGGTAAATGGTGTTTGTGACATCGCAGTACAGTAACAGGCTCTACTGAATTCAAATCGGGGTGGAGGGACGACATCAGTATTTATCCTCAACCCCTTGCTGGCCTTCTGCTGGCCTCCCCTCCCTCACCCTCCGTCAGCCCAACCTGACCCCCAGTGACCCCCCCACGCATCCTGCGAGCTGCTGAGTGATGATGGAGCGATCTAAACACAGCTAGAAGCTTCTCGGCACCGTCTCACTGTGGCACAGAGAATATTATCAAAAACACTATTTGTGCTTCCCATCATGCACTCTGCTTGGAGCTGTAAAACCATCCCTCCCTCCCTCCCCCTGCCCGCCCCCCTTTTTTTCCACCTTGCAGTGTTTGGATCCGCCTAAACCTCCCCTCCATCCCTGCTCTGCATCTATAACTGCCCCCTTTGCCCCCCCTCCTCCTCTGCTGTGCTGTGCTGTGGCCAGTGCAATGCTTCCCCCCCTCACCCTCACCCTTCCCCGCCCCCCCCCCCATGAGGGCCCCTGCTGAGTTGGACGCATTGCACACTCAACCAGGCACGTTTGCTGCTCGTTCACCCTGTGTGGAGGTGTGAGGCTGGGTTGTGTGATGCTCTAACGCCAGTTATAGTCTCTCCTAAGTGTAAAGCAGTGGCGCCCTCCTGTGGCCAGGTGTTTTCCTGGGAATTTTATTCAGGTACAGTGCCCGGCTCATTCCCTCAAGGTACACACCACTGATGGGGGAATACAGACAGTCCTGGCCATGGGAGACCCTGGTTTGCAGTCAGTCTCTGCCTTTGACGTGGAGTTTCTCAGGGCCAGGCTGTCCTGTCTGTCCTGCCTCAGCACTGTAGCCTCGTTCAGAGCAGCATGCCTTGTTTGGACCATAATGTTGGAAAATGTCTGCTTTTGGGTCACTGAAATGTGCCTTGAACTGCTGAAAGAGTCTTCATCACTTTAAAAAAATAATTTAAAGAATGTTTTGCTAAAAAAAAAAAAAAAAAGTCTGCTTCATTCTCACGCTTTAAGAATTTCATCTGTTTAATGTCAGATGCATGTAATCCAGTTTTTCTGTTGAAGCATGACGTCTAATTGGCTTGAAGATAATATCTCACACAATCAAATATTTACACGTCAGCTAAGACCGCTATTTTCATCCATGTGCACTACTGACAAAGGTTTTTTTAATGCATGTTTATCAGTGGGTTGGCCTTGAAGTTATTGAAAACATGTTTGCTCACTGCACTCTAATAACTCTCTGTAAATGGAAAAAGATACAATCTGCATCAAGCAAATGAATTAGTCTACTGAAATTATCTAATCTTGTGTAAATAGTTCTATTGTTCATCTGATCCAAGATGTTTTTTTTCTTTTCTCTGCTTCTTCTTCCTTCCCGTCTCTGTAGCTGGTTTACGGAGGAGTTTCCGGCTGAGTCGTAAGGACAGACAAGGATCCTCCGGAGAGGGCTCTGATCCAGGAGACCCCGAGTTCCTAACGTACGAAGAGGTGACCCGATACCAGCAGAGGCCCAACGAGAGGCCCCGACTGGTGGTTCTGATCGGTGAGACTGTGCCACGAAGTCTTTACATGAGACAAATGGCCTGTTTTCAGCTTTGTGATGATGATTTTCTGTTAATCAGAGGAGATTTAAGTGGTTTATTTAACTAAGAATGAGGGAATAATATCTCAGCCCATAAAGGAGACACATCATGTTTCATGCATCTCCAAATTTCATATGTATTGATATATATGATTTTTATTTTTTTCTGATAAACTTTCAGGTTAGATGGACAGGAAGAGTGTGAAATTTTGTAATGTGAGAAATGTGAAATGGATTAAAAATTAAAATATCTACCTCTGAGATGTAGTGAAGAAGAAGGAGTAGAGGAATGTTTCAGAAAATGGAAACATTAGAGGAACAAATACCTCATATTTGTACTAAAGTAAATGTATTAATGTGTTCCACCAGTGTAAATGTTCTCCTATGATGATAGTGACACCTAGTGGATCAAACTATGAGTTGTAACATACTGGTGACCCATTTCTTACAGTTTTTTTCAAGACAATGAATGTGAATGTTTATTTATTTTTAGGGTCTCTTGGAGCACGGATCAATGAACTCAAACAGCGGGTGATTGCTGAAAATCCTCATCGTTTCGCGGTGGCTGTTCCTCGTGAGTCACCCGACATTTATACACACCGTAATTCTCAGTGAACCAACGTTTAAACAAACAAGTCAATTTTTCTTTTGTGTTCCCACAGACACCACCAGACCCAAGAAGCCTCACGAGAAGGAGGGCGTGGAGTATCACTTTGTCACCAAACAGCAATTTGATGCAGACGCTTTAAATAACAAGTAAGTTCAACAAAATCAAAGAATCACCTGTTTTTATTGTCTTTTGTCTTTCCTACAATAATGACTATTATAACAAAAGGGGGAGAAAACTGTATGATTTTTACTAATTATATAATTTACTTTAATTTAAAATAGTTTTGGCCCCAAAAGAAGAAAAAATATATTATTAAAACCTCCATTTAGTCGAAGGGATAATATTGTTGGAACCTTCAATTTTGAGTTTGTTTTCCAGTCCAGAAAAGCATCACAGACTCTCATTCATTACTTCTGTCTCTATTTAACCTGACTCAGACTATAATCCTATCGTATGGAGCACAAACAACTTAAAACCGAAGCACATTCATCACAAAACATCTTAATTCCAAATAACTTTTGGCTTTTCTGACTGTAATAACAAAATCAATTTAAACACAGATGGATATTTTGACTGGCTCTTTACATTCAAACTAAATATTATATTCACCCTTAACAACTGGGCTTTAAATATTAGTGCTTTTGGGGCTTCTGCAGTCTGTTCAGTGGTTAAAGTAGTTTGTTAGTCAGTGTTATATTCAGCGTACTCTTCCAACATGAAGCTGTTCCTGTTTAAATCTGTTCATTTTGATGCAGTTTCGCATTTATTCAGTCAGTGACTGGAGATTTCTTTATTCCTATTGAGTTGTTATTCAGAGAGGTCTTTGTGCATTTCCACCAGCAGTCTGACCTGCTGTACAGAATTTTTTTTGCAGATCCTTTGTAACAAGTAACTATAAATGTATGAACATGAAAGACCTTTCAAAAGTATGAAGTATCCTCTCAGAGCTGTTGAATAAGCTGCCACCAAAGTTTGAGTGGTTCCCTGCTGAAGCGGAGGTTTTTTCTCATTTCTCTCCAGGTTCATCGAGCACGGGGAATACAAAGAGAACCAGTACGGCACGAGTATCGAGGCCATCCGCTCCGTGCAGGCCAAGAACAAGATGTGTGTAGTGGACGTGCAGCCCGAGGTAACTCTCCAACATCTGAGCATGTCTCGTTTCATTTACATCCAAAACGTATCACAGTGCGCTATCACAACACATCAGGAGCTCCACTTCCTGCGGGCAGGTTCGCTGAGCCGACGAGGACGAGCAGCCACATCGCATCTGCTCGCCGCGTGGGAGAGTCTGACGCATCGCTGTTGACTTTCCCCTCTCATGTCGGATATTTCACCTCTGTTTGCTCTGTTGTATGCAAATCCTCCACTCCTCCAGGCCCTGAAGAGGCTGCGGACGGCCGAGTTCAAGCCCTATGTAATATTTGTCAAACCTCGCGTTCCCGAGAGCAGACGTCGCCGCAGCGCTGCCACCTCGCCAGGAGGGGGAGAACACGGCCGCATTACGGTGAGTTCCTGAGTTTCTTCTTGGCAGTCGTCGCTGTGTCATTCAGTGGCCTTCAAGGAGTCTTTAGTTTAAACCTTTGCAGGGTTTTAATACTCGAAACCAGGCATGAACTCTCTGGATGTGTCACAGGGCATTACAGAAAAATCATGTATTTAATCTACATTTTCTTCCCCACAGTTCATGATGTGTTTAATGTCACAGCTGGTAAACTAAAGTATCTCTGGTCACAGTCTGTTAGCGAAGCCCCCTCTTCGCCAGATCAAAATAAATTCCAACGACCCATGTAAGTGCCCAGTAAAAGTGCAATTTTCGAACGTCTGTTATTTGTGAAACGGGATGGTTGTTTAGCTAAACAGGAATTTTACAAGGAGCAGCCAAATGCATCATAATGTTTTTTTAGTCTTTCTGGAGCTGGACTGGCTCATGTGAAGGTTCAGGTTCCTGTTTCTGCACAGGGACACAGTCACTGATCTGCTGTCTGCATAAATCTCATTCTTGCTTTCTACAACAGGACGAAGACCTCCAGGAGATGCGTCAGTCTGCCATTCAGATCGACCAGCAGTACGGACACCTGGTGGACCGGGTCCTGATCAAGGAGGACTCGGCCAGTGCCTGTGCAGAACTGAGAGGTATCTTGGAGAGGCTGGAGCGAGAGTCCTTCTGGGTGCCCATCAGCTGGGTCCGGACCTAAACTTGCACCCCCCTTTCCCCTCCTGCATCTTCTGGTCCTCTCCTACTGAACTGATCCCCCTTAGCCCCTCCTCTTAACCCCACCCCCCATCCAAAGACCTGCTGGCCAGCCTGGGAGTCTGCTGAACTTCCTCTGGGCCATGAACGGAGAGG
>JBAJHX010000039.1:4959934-4989164 GCA_037176925.1 Amniataba percoides | reverse complement strand
CATACATAAGGCGCACTGGATTATAAAGCGCACTGTCGATTTTTGAGAAAATTTAAGGATTTTAAGTGCGCCTTATATTCCGAAAGTAAATTTGCAGTTAACTTACAGTGCTTGAATTAATATACCGTATACTACAGCTGACGTCCTAACATGAAATATCTTGCATGTTTAATCTGTACAGAAACATAAAAAGGCTGAAAGTCTGCAGCTTTGCAGGCCCTTTTGACTAAAATGTTTTCAGGTTCATAACAATGCCGGCTCACCTGTGTTTATCAGGTACATTTAACACATTTACCACCTCAGTCTGGCATATTAACGCACCAACACAGCATGAAAGTTTGAATTTTAACAGCAATCTTTCAAACAGCCAGCATGATTAAAAAACTGTAGTAGTTTAGTTGATTAAAAATCTGTAATTATGCATGAAAGGCGGAGGATGCTGAAACTATTTCTTGGCTTGTAACATCCAGCTGCAGTGGTCGTGCACAGCTTCCTGAGGCGTTTCCATCACAGCGAGGTTGCCAGGTTTTGGAGATCAAACACACTCTTCCTACCCTTTCTGTGTTTGTGTTGAGGGTCCGCCACATCAAGAGTCATTTCAGAATGATTAGCTTTAAGTGGGAGTCGCTTATAAAGCCCTCCAGCAGCGTCTGTATCGATGCAGCCTGACAAACAACACTCCTCTGAAGTGCAGCATGTTTTTATTTGTTTGTTTGTTTCAGGATGCCACAGACCTAAAATGTGAGCTCAGTGCATTTCTTTCTAAAGGTTAAACAAACATTTCATCAACTATTTCTGTGCACCCACATCAGTATTACAGGTAACTCTGTATTTGTGAAAAAAACAGAAAAACAAGGGCCTAATCAAATTAAAAATGGCAAATGAAAAGAAAGGTTTCAACAAAAGCAGCTAAAGAGCTGTGGGAGTGAGTTTTTATTCAATTAACGATTCTTCCTTTCACAGACCATGACTGTAATGAGTGCGCCACGTCTTTGCCCACACACCCACATCTCTTTCAACACTGCATATAAGACGATCTGTTAAATTAATATTCATTCAATTATAAAACTCCTTTCCTATTTTAATGCGAGAGAGGTGAAGGCAGCTTTCTGATGGATTTATACCATCCACCTTAATGAAGAGACCCTCCACAGCTGTGAGAGACTCTACACAGTTATAATCTGTCATAGAGGGTGTAAGGATCGGACTGGAACTGGTCTTACAAGATAAAATAAACTTTATTAATCCCACATCGGGGAAACTGACTTGTTACAGCAGCTCAATATATATGAGTACAAAATAAACTATATGCATCCTCCATATCGACAGACTGTCACTGCACTAGATAAACAAAAACTCTCTTTGAAAACCTGCACTACAATCAGAGACAAAAATGACTCAGTTCCACTTTAAAATGATCATTTTTATATCTTTAAACACAATTTACAGTGTTTAAATGAGACAGATTTAGTTTTCAGTTAACAGTTTTGTCCCTTTCGACAGTCGAGACATTTATATCAAGCTCACGTCAGGCTAAAAGAAAGCAAAGAGCTCAGTGTTTCCCCACAAAGCTGAGCATTTTTAAAAAAATCCCCTCCCTGTGATTTACACTTGAACGGTCCTCGCAGCTGTTTTTGTCAATAAAACTAAAAAAAGGAGTAAATCCACTTGCCTACGTTAAGGTTCATTATCCTCTCATATTCCAAAACTATACGAACAATTACATTTCCATTGGGGGTTTTAGCTCAGAGATGTTGGACTAATGCAGAACAATTATGTGCCAGCCCAAGAGGAAAGACCACTTAAAGTGACATTTTAAACGGCGCATATTCGTACAGCAAACAGGAAATCAGTGTTTGCCGTCCTTGTGAACATTTATGGAGTAATGAAGGACTTAAAATTTGCTCAAGAACAAAATAAAACAAGGCAAAAACAAAAAACAAAGAGCAGAAACAGCAGAGCCATACAAAGAATTATAATTATTCATGTGTTTATCTCAACCTTGTGATTAATGATGTTTCTTAATAGTTTCATATAAAAAGGTCTTGGTTCTTTCTGTTTGCTCATAATGAGCTTTCTGGAAGATTTTTTAACACTGTGAACCTAATTAACTGAGGGCTGAAGTTAATCAAATGGAGGTTTAAAAAAAGGTATATTTAATAGAAAGACCTAAGCAGCGATAGTGTGTGTTTTGAGGCGTGCATGACAGGAAAATAAAAAAGATGAACGTGAACTCGAGGCGAGCCTTTGAACTCATTTGGGTCCCGGAGGCGGCTATAATGATGATGATATATTGAGCCATAATTGAATCCGAATTCAATTACAGGTATATGGTGTTTGGCACAGCGGCGCTTCTGTAAGAGTCAGACTGGATGTATTTCAGGTTTAAAGGCCCCTGCTGAAGATAAAGTGGAGTTCAGAGTGCGGCTCTTTTCCTTCTGGAGATGGATGAGATGACCTTCAGATTAAAGAGGGTGAACTTCTCGCTCATTTTCCTGTTTGATTTACGGGATCGAGATGCAAAGAAAAAAAACTTTGTTAGCTGAAGCCTGGGACTTCTTAAGAGTTGCAGGAACAGCCTCTTTTAATCTCTAACAGAGTTGTCTGCATACACAAACTTTTCACATCTGTTTGCTTTATTTAAAACATTTTCAAGCAACCAAAAAAAATCATCTTACCGGTTGTTTTCTCTGTGCAGAGGTTTGATTTGTTGTGTGTAAACAATGATAATCTCCCATCAAGCCATTATCCATCTGCTCTGTTTGTGTGAGTGTTTTTTTGCGATAAGGAGCTGACAGGTGCTGCCGATGAGTTGATTAGTCAGCTGTCAGTCCAGAGACTCAGCGTCTTTGGTAGAAAACCATGAGAGCTGCTGCCATTATGTATATCTTTAAAATGTAACTCAGATGAGATTTATATTTTAAAAGCACAGCAGATCAAATAAGGTAGTAAAATGTTCATCTGTTAAAAAAAAAATTTAATTCGACACAACTTGACATTTAAAGTTCAACTTGAATTTCTAGCTTGATGTTACAGTAAAACAGATCCACATTATGGATAGAAGAACATAGAAGAGAATATATATCTACATACTTTTATGTATTTTTAATCTCAGACTGTTTTTTATGCTTTGGGCTAAGTGCTTCAGTTCCAGTAAACACAAACCATTAATGTCATACTACTTTGGATTTTCATCATTTTCATCACATTTTTCAATAATGGTTGGCATTTTCTCCTTGTAACAGTGTTTTAATGTATTGACAATTGTAGGCTACCTCTCTTTATATATAGGTTTGTCTTTCTGCTTTTGACTAATTTTTATAATGTGTGTGAATTTTGCAGAAGAAACCTTTGTTTTTTCATGGTTTGGCTCAAAAGCAAAAAAAAACCCCTAAAATGTTCTTGTTTTACAGAGAATGAAGACTGAGGGGATGATTCATTTTATGTGTTTATGCCTGCAAAATTAATCTCAAAAGCCTTTAAAAGAAAGCAAGCTTTCTGCGTCGCTGTGCACCTTTTTGAACAGCGAGGACAGAAGACCTGGGGTGAACCGGAGCACAGACTACCAACAAAAGCGTGAGTGAGGTTGAATTTTGGAACATTTGTCCTTTAAATCAAGGTTTCATCAGCAAACTGACCCCACTGTGGCATGATTACAAAAGTTTCTGTGGCCTCCTCATAATGTCACCAGAGATACAGAGGAATTATCATCGAGGTCACATCAATTGAGCTGCTACATCACCACTAGATGGCAAAAGCAGAACATAAGGCAGCCCATGTGTGGTGCAGATATTTTTGGCAAGGAGATGGTGCTGAAGATGTTTTCACCCTAAAATTGTTTTGTGATGATAATTTTAACATCCTAATTCGAACTGCCTTCAGGCACTGAGAGCCGTGTCACACTCAACTTTGTTTACTCACTTGCACCGTGAGATGTGAGATGAAATAAAAAGCTGGTAAATACATATTTCTCAGGAGTGATGCTGATAAAGACCACGTGTTATTGAATCAGAGCTCAACATCTGGTCATGATAGCGCACGGCAGCTTTTTGCTTCTCCGCTATCAGGCGATCTAATCTAATCTGTGCTTCCTCTTAGGTACAGTACAGGCCACACAGTGATCTCCCCACATGACTTTTTTCATAATGTAACTTGTACCAAGTAGATTTCTCTGCGATGTCTGAGCCAGAGAACAAATGATTGCAATTGTGGAGGCTCTTCTCTAAAGGTTTCCCTCATGTCCTTGGTTTCATTGCTTTGGCCCAGATCCCCCCCTGCAGGAGGTGTTATCCATCACTGTTTGGCACAATGCATTTTACCGAGGAACACACACACACAAACACACAAACACACACAGACACATGACAATAACACACACTTACTCCCAAAACTCTTCCACTATTGTGACCGTGATTGCTTTGAGGTTTGCGGTTTCTTTTATTATTCATTTGTCAATTTCAATTCAAATCTAAATATACATTTCACCAATGTTGTGCTGTTTGCACAGGCAAGATTGAGATTAGATTGTGTTTCTAGAGAAAGTTTAGTTTATCCTGAAGTTTCCAGTGATGTGCCTGATAATGAGCCTTTTACTGAGGGTTTGTTGTCTGTGATTAAAAAGCTTTCAACAGTGATGCAGAGAAAATGGTAAGAGAGAGAACCAGACCTGCACCTCTAAACACATTTTATGTGATGATATTTTCCCTTAATGTATAAATGTAAATTTCAGGTGAGTCTAGACTCATATCTTCTATGACGGTGTGACCAGTTTCTGCCCCTGGGACTGTACAGGTCTGACATACTCCCTCACCTGTGACTTATTGGATTACTTTTCCAGTTATTACTTAATAGGAAAGATCTGATTAGTTAATTCACCACATCGACACTAATTCTTCTGAGGAGCAACGGTTAAGATAATAAGCAGGCGAAACGCTGGATGTAAAGATGGTCATTATATTCATTCACATTCTCATTCACTTCCAAGAAGAGAAATCATCCTGTCAGCTCGGAGTCCTTTCCCACACATCCTTTCAGATTTCTATTTCTGGTATTTCTCTCCATGCCCGTGGTGCAGCTCTAAAAACTGCAACATCTTTCCACCTCTTTGGTTCAGACTGAAATATCTCTATATAAGTTTTATATTGATCAGTGTCAAATGTGGTGCAGACAATCACGATCCCCAGTGTGTGATGCTTATTGACAAAGCTGAACCCCTGACTTCAGCACCAACAGGTTAAAATGTAAACTTACAATATTTCCACATCTACAACATAGACTGACACAAACTTTCAAGGCTCAAGGTGCATACGGCAACAGCAGTTTAAAACACTTGTGACCAAATATCTGCAAAACAAATGACATACTTCATGTAAATCACCAAATATTAGTATGTTAAAATGCAAAATTTGTGTCAGACGGTGAACTTGGTGAGGGTCATTCCTGCTAAATGTCAAAAGTGTTAGCGAACTCTTTGGGATCACAGTAGCATTTGTACATTTCACATGCAAACCACAGTGCAGCCTCACCAAGCTGTTAGCTGTATAACTTCAGCCTTGTTTTAAAAAAAGAGTAAATTTTCTTCATTCACATTTCAGTTTCAGTTATTTAAAGGAAAAAAAGCTTCTTCTCTCCCACACTACTTATTCAACTGAATAACATCTCAAATTATTTTCCATCAGCTTATTCAAGATCATTTGGCATGTTCTTTCTTGATTCCACTGTTTTATCACAGCAGGTGTTCTTCTCACTTTTGTACTGAATTGGCAGCGAGTAGATCTGAGACTTCACACCAAATCTTGACATCAGTTCAAGGCAGTGGTGGAAAACTACTGAAGTTGTGCTGTAGTACAGTTTTGAGGAACTTTTACTTTATTTAACTATGTACATAACTTGTTAAAGATGGATAAAAAGACTAAAAAAACAATGTTGGGGTAAATATCATTAACATCAATATCATATTTCTTCATTAGAGCACTTTCACACACTCTAAGTATATATGTATGTATAATTATGATGCATGGTTTTGACTTGTAAAGGCATATTTTTACATTAATCTACTGACACTTTTACTTCAGAAAAGATATGAATACTTCTTGTAGATCCTTTCAAGGTAGATCCTTGAAACAAAAAACAGTTTGAGGTTGAAAAAGGGAGTATTTATGACAAAGTTGGCAACACTGTGACATGACGTCAGGCTGAGGAATCACATCAACAAAGCTGATTTTAAATGTCTGTAGGCTTCGGCACAAATGCCTCAAGTTTGTATTTCTTAATCTGACCAACCGGATTTTATAAAGCGCAGTCGTGAGCCAAGTTTAAGCCAAAATCCAAAGGTATGTTTCTATTGTGCACATGAACACAGCGCAATACACACGTCGCTTCATAACTTCAGTTTCAAAGTCTCGTTGTAAATCTCTTTAAGGGAATTTGTACGGGGCTTTAGCTCATCACGCCACGACGACTCGAGAGGCATGTGGGATGTTGGCAGCCATGTTTCAGTGATTATCGTGGCGCACACAGACTCTGTGGTACGTCTGCAAAACTGTCCTGAAGGATGTTAAGAGTGTTGACAGACGCTCAGGTGGATGCGTGTGTCGTTTCATTAGCCAGATGCATTATTAGCCGAGTTAACTATTCCGAATGATACTGATTTCCCGGGGGCTCCTTTGCAGCACGAGAAAAGGGCACCCCGACGAGTGCATGGCTTGTGATTAAATTAGTAATCAATTGCTTAGGCAATAAACAGAGTCAGCAGGTAATTAAATATGATTCAACCCCAAGTAAAAGCCGGTGAATGTGTAGGTAAAATACTGTGGATAATGCAATCATTTATAATGCTCTGTTGTTTAGGCTTGGGTGAGTATTTCTAGGGCACCTACTGGGGGAACAAACAAACTGTGAGCAATTTTCTAATTTCATTCAGCAAATAGACTCTTTCCACACAATCCAAGATGATATTCAGTGAGATAAAGTCAACAGCTCTCCTCATTTGGTGCCCGCTTTGAGCTGGAAATTCAATTATGTTGCCAATTTTGCTTTTGTGGCACCAGATTTGCAGAGGCACTAAGAATAAATCCATCTATATCTCAAGGTTAACTGCACTGTCCTCAGCGTGGGTGGACTGAGGTGAAGGTTTCCTGATATCAGAGTGTTACAAGTCGGCAGCGTACTGGGGGATGTAAATGTAAAACTCACTGTTCCCACTTTGTCAGCGACTGGCACAATTGGCGAAAAAGAGAAAGTGGTTTCAATCTTCGACGCTGATGTGTGCCGCGCAGTCTTTCCTTCAGATCTCCAGTGGCCGTCTTACTGTCAATTTACAACTATCTCTTTGTTCAAACTCTAATTATCTCTCATTTTCGATTTACTCTGCACAAACAGGCTTTTTTCTCTCTGACATGAATGAAGCACAAACGTGTGATGCCTGATTAACTGCGAATGCTGAGGAGATTAAATCAAACTGGCTTCCAGTGCTGCTCGGTGTTTTGTTCTTTCACTGATGAACATGCTGTCTGTCAGTTCCTCTGAAATAATTTAGGTATTCTAACTGTGTGACTGAGAGTACAGTCTTTTTGCTGAAACTCCTAATGTAATCTTAAAAAAATAATGATCTTTTGATTGTGTTTTTTCTTCCAATGGAAAGCAAATGGTGTCACAATACAAAGACATTTTTGTGACTTAAGCATTTAGCTTCAAACCTGAGCTGTTTTAATCTGTCATCCACCTCCTCCTCATCTTCATCACACAGAATGAAGAAAAAGATGAAAAAGATGGACAAGGGGAACAAATAAATGCATCTCTCCCTTTGAAGGCCACACTGTACGAGATGTTCTTTTCTCATCTCTCCAAACGGAGCTATCAGTAGCACAAACTGAAGCTTCAACATCTGTGGCTACAAAGAGATTCAGATCCTGTTGCACAATTTCTAAAGAGACGTTTAACTGAAGAGCCTCCTTTATGCTAATGTGTCCTTAAAGCCAGTTGTGGAGTAGCACAACGTGTTGGCTCTAAAAGATGTCAACAATACATCTTTTTATACGGTAAAAGGTTACAATGAGAAACTGAAGCATTAGTAAACAGAGCCTATATTTCTGTGTATTTCACTCCTCTGTGTTCAACATGATTTTGATTTTGGCGCAGAAACATTTTTAGTACTTTGACATCAGTTACACACGCCTCCCTGTTTTTCTTGGCACGTTACAAAATCGATTAATGAAACACTTAAAAAACAATCTGATCTTATTGTTTCTATAAAGCTATTTTTAGTTGTGCAACCTCACACTCGCTGTGTGCGAGTTTCCAATCCACTGAGACAACCCAGCATGTTTACAATGAGTTGCTGATGCACTATGGCTGACCTGCAGGCAATTTCCGCTGCCTAAATATCTGCTAAATGAACTGAGTCTGAACTGAAGCTGAACCCCAGCCTGCAGCAGCTCTCAGATAAGAGTCTCTGGCAATGTGAAGAATCTCAGTAGAAGTAAACCAAAACTGGGGATCATTTTCTACAATAGTTAACTAAAAGAAATGTAACTGATGCTACAGTTTGAGCAAGTGAAGTTAAACTAAACAAAAAATCCCCATGAGGACAATCTCTCAGCCCACAGTACATCCATTAAGTACCATTGTACAATTCAAAGTATTATGCAACTGAATTAATGACATAAATGTGAAGCCAGGAGAAAAGACAGACATGGCACTTTGGGTTTCAGTGCTCACTGACACCGCTGTTCAGTTTCCACAAAAGTAGTGGTGCTTAATAAGACCTGACCAGCAGGCTAAATCAGGTTTCAAACTGATTTTTCCGGCTGCCGTGGTGTGACTCCTCCTTTGTCCGAGCCACTGTCGTCTTTCGAGGCTGAATGGAGGAACATTTCAGTCAACATTAAGAGTATGCGGCACAGACGTTGGGGGAAAATTGCACCTTGCCAAACTACTGTACATTTGATCCAGCACGGCTTGCCGTTCTCTGAGTTCTTTTTGCAGGACGTATCAGGTGCTTTGTGCCCACTTATTCTTTGTATTCCCTCCACCTCCCACTTATAAAAGTTGAGAATGTCCCCGTCAGTCAGAGGTCGCTGTCCAAACCTCCTACTATATTAGACATTAACTGAAGACGACTGCAAGGCTACACACGGAGGAAGTTAAACTCTGCTTTGACTTTCTGTTACACTCAGGCGAAACTCACTACATTTGATTAAATTGAATCTGGGGGGATTTATTCATGTATTCAATGCAAGGTAGTAGGGGGTAGCCTCTGCTTTATTTATGTGTAATATCCTCTTTTAAAATCTATTTAGCCATACTAATGCCGTGACTCGAGGGAGTTTGGGTCCAGACTGAACAGCTATTGGAAGGATTGCCACAAAATTTTCCCTGAAGATGAATCCCACTGACCGGTTTAAGACTAAATACCTGATCCCATTCCCATCAGCTGTGAGCCAGATGGTGAACACGGTGAACCTTTTACCTGCAACACATCAGCGTGTATGTGTTGTCATGGTGATGAGAATAGCATCACAAAGTACCACTGTGCCTTCGTTTACCCCCACAGACTTTAGACTTATGTGGTTTCATTTACATCAAGTCTTACGTAAAGCAATTTGAAATGTTCTTCTTGTTCAGAGGTGCAATGCAGATGTACCTGCCTCGTTTAGCTTTGCCACAACAGGACGCCACCATTGCAAAACAACTTTTTAATTTAATTGTTCCACATTAAAAACACACACTGTATGCCGCATCACAAAATGAGAAAACGCTGTCCTGCGATAACAATTGAAGCCAAAATAGAGAGAAGAAACAGCCATTGTCGTTGCCGCCAGGAGGGGTGAGACGCGTTTGTCTCACGGCCCCGCGAGTCGGCCGAGGATCGTGTTCGTCTGAAGCCACAACATGAGATAGTACACGGAGACAGCAGGTTGAGCCACAGATGGGAAATCATAATTCAAACAGTCCCACAAAGCACTTGAATTCATTCCTACCTGCAATGTACATTTACCATGATGACAGAGACCGTGCTAGGTTGATCATTGACTAGAATTAGAAAACTCAGATACACTAAATCTTCCACATGGTCTCACACAAGCTTTTGGTGTAAAGCCATATATATGTAACTGGTTTCTGAGGACACTGAAAGTTCAGCTAAACCTGTATCAGAAAGGATGCCTGGTGCTCATAGCAAAGAGGGTTCTTTGTTTTTCGACATTCAACCACCCAAAAAATGTTACTGCCCGTTACACAACAATCTCCCCCAACCGAGAGCTGCAGATTGAGCATGAAAACAAATGTGACAAATATGTGGTCACTTGTGGACCTGGAGATGATGTTTGACCAAGGTTCTTTTAAATGAGATCTGCTTCAGGCAGGTCTGCGAGGTACCCGTTTTGATGAGAAAAAAAAAACACACATATTTACACCATAACGCAGCAGACCCTGTATCCTTAAAAAACATCCTGGCGGAACCCTTTTCATGATGCTTTTGTAATCATTTTAATAATCATGAAAATTGTTTAAAATTACCAAGACTCGCAGGTTGTTTTGTTGAGAGACGAAATGATACCATTATTGATAAAGTGGTAAAAGCTGTCTGAAATATCAACCTGCTCTCAGTGAAATAATGGTTTAACAGCACCCCCGGCATATTTATTTGCTGCAGCTTTTTGTTCACGGCGTGCTGTCTGGCAGGCAAATAATTTTAGCTTCTACCTCACTTAGCTGGGTGCTGTGGTGAGGTGCAGCAGCCAGGAGCCAGCCACTTATTCACATAAATTAACAGTAAGAGTATGACATCCCTTTAAAGATGTCTGCAGAGGACGGCTTAGCACCCCGGGAGTCACGTAGCAAACATGCCTCTTAGTAAACTGATTAAACTGAAACTGACAAGTGAAAGAAAATATGCAAAACTCGAGCTGCAAAATGTTCAGATTTCACTCTGTTTCTTGGTAAACAAAGCAAAAATGTTATTTTTTTTGACCCCTCAAATTCTCATACATCACCTTCCCCTTCAAGATATTTAGATATTTGACTGAGAATGGGTTTTCAAAGGATTGGTCATGTCTGAACTATGATTGGTAACAACCATATGTTCGATCTGTACATTCGAAGTTCGACGTCTCACCCGGGCCCCCTGTCCTGCAGATAGAGAGACAAATGGCACACATGTACAGTAAAGCAACACTGCAGTCCAGCGTATGCATCAGCAAAGAGAGCAAGATAGATCGACGCATGCAGTTTGGACAGTTCAAAACCTATTTTGTACAGTTCGTTTGGCAGTGACCAACATATGAATGTATTTGTTACATAGATATGCCGCACAGGGATGAGCCCCCCCTTTATGGGTCGTTGCCTCACCCAGTCTCTGATTTTTCTGTGTGCAGGTATGTGGAGACACAGACCCCACTGCAGGTCTGGCACAGCAGAGGCCACCCCCGCAAACTACAGTACAGTGCGGGGTGACGGAGAGGGCTGATAAGTCCGGCCGACAGCGCCTTAGTCCCCATTAGTGCCTCAGACAACGCGGCGTGACGGAGCGCAGCGCTGTCCTTAAACCAACCCCTGTTCTTGTCCTCGTCTCCTCCCCTCCACTGTTAGGGTCCTGCAAGATGTAGGTCCTAACAGAGGATGCAGCGCCACCCGGTGGAGACAGCCTCTGGATGAGTGTGGCTTTGAGGGGAAGCGGGGAGGAGCCTCAGCAGGCAATCTCCTCCAGGGTGCCCAGCGTCGTCTGCAGGGGGACCGTCACAGTGTGGCTGATGGACTCCGAGTGGTTTGCCACCGGGTCACAGGAACTCTGTGAAAAAAAAAACGATTGACATAGTCTCAACAAAAGCAAGACATTCTTGTGGAATCAATGTTCCTGTTGACTACTTGTCAACTTGAGGTCAGTGCTCAGTGGTGCTGAGGTCTGCAGTCGGTCAACAAATGAAATGTGTGTTCATTAAAGTTAAACTCAAAGTGGGACCTTTGCACAAACAAATCCGCCGAATTTGAATGATTCATGCAGGGTCCTTATTCAGCAGGGGGGCTTCTGGGCTTGTTGATTTAACTGAAATTCGATGTCGGAGCACGTGTTGGGGGATTAGCTGGTCCCAGCAGAGCTCTTGTTGCTCTTATTCTTTGAGAGCTCCCTCAAAGAGCAGAGAAAGGTTTGCAGGTATGCTTTTTGTGCGGAGGGGGTTGGACAGGGCAGAGCTTCATATGTATGATCAGAGCGAATAAAATTACACTGAATCTACAGGCTCCACTTACACTGAGCACTCTGTGAGGAAGACTGACAGATGAAGGGTTGAAGACCGCTCTTACCACATCCTCGCCATGACTCTCCTCCTCGTCCTCTCTGCTCAGTAAATCGAGTAGTCTGTCTTTTACCACCTGCAGATCGGGAAATAAAAGCCAGGAGGACTTCAGTCAGTCTGTTATGCAAGATCTCCATGTGTTATTCTTGTAATTACTTACTGTACAGAAATATTAAACTGCAAAGTGAAAAGTAATCAGAGGGCAAACGTGGCAACAAACCACACCATCGCAGTTATTTCAGCATGAAACCTGTTATAAAGTTGCTTTAGAATTGCTTTAATCAGCGACATGAGGGTTTCTTATTCACATTTTATGCCATTATAGTTATTAAAAGAACAAAAAAACTCTTGAAAATAACTTTTCCTGTGTATTTCCAAAAGCCTAGGGGAGGTGAGGACTATTATGTGCTTGTCAGAACCCTGTGCAGCTGAAAGCAGCATGAGAAGCTCCAGAGAGGAGCGCACAGTCGAGCAAGAGTAATGGAAAAGTACCATCACACATACTTTCATCTCAGCCGGCTCTGAAGTAAATCCAGCTCTTATCTGCTTTTTGTATCGGTGACATTGTTTCTGTTCAACAGCTTTCATGGTCAATGCTCTCGCTCTTCACTTGGAAAAACAAAAAGCTATCAGTGTGTATTGCAACAACAAAAACAGTGAAAGCCCGTAGAGGAATGATCCCCGGGTGTAATCAGATGATTTTACGGGTACGTGAGAATGAAATGTAAAAAAATGGCAACTCCAGACTGACCTCATAAGCGTAGTCGAACAGCTCGAGGATGGTGAAGATGCTGGCTCCAATGAACAGACCCATCTGACCACCGATGTCACCTGTGGACGTCAAGAGGAGTACAAAGACAGAACAGAGGGAAATGAGTTGTTTATTGTACAGGCTGGATAAAATACATCGTTTCATATATTAAAATGACAAACGCGTGAAATGGCACTGACCTGACTCAACTGACCTGAACTTCTAATGCCAAAGTTGTGACCCGGCAATCAACCGAGGGCACATTTTTTCACCCATAATTCATCATTTACTTGCAAAGCTAATGCCCATTAACTCTGTCCTTTTCCCGGAGAGAGATGTCTTCATTAAAAAAGTCAAAAGTTTAAACTTGTTGATAATGTTGAAGATTTTCATTCCGTCTTTATATAGAGCTGTGAGGGTTTTATATATAAAGCAAGTGGCAACTGTGGTTGCCACTTGCTTTATGGTTGTTTTTGGATCTCACTGCAGTTTACGTTTGGAGTTTCATCATCTGTAGTCATCAACCTTTTCTTTGTTAGTTTGCCATAATAGCTGTTTACTTGTAAGGCTGGCGGAGACCAGCAGAAACATTATGCTGCTTCACACACGGGTGCATTACAGAGTCTATCGTGGTAAAAGCTTTCATCAGTAAGCATCATCAACCATGCTCCTTTCACATGTATTTAAATAAAAGTCTTTATATTATATCTCCTCAACACTTTGTTTGGACCAGTCAGGTTTGAGATAATAATCATTTCTCTTCTATATTTAAAACTTATCACATATAATGTCTGAAGTCACATGGATTTCAGCTGGTATGAATCACATTTGGCTGCCTTTATTTGAAATATTAGCAATTCATGGGGTCTACCACTGCCTAACACCCAGACAGATGTAGACCCCAGAAATACATACAATATTAACACAAGTGAGAGTTAACACACTCAAATAGGCGACACCAGCCACCCCTGTATGTTCAGTTGAAGCTTGTGGGCTGGCTCACTGCTCTTTTGTCTGCTCTTTTCTTTTATTGATGCTGTAACAACTGACAAAACTGTCAAATTTGGCCGGCTGGCAGCAAAATCGACAACAGTGCACAGTGCCGAAATTCTGCTGTCACACAACATAATTGTGTAATGGCACCATCAGTAAGTTTATTGGCCGTCCAATCAGGCATCTTCGAATAAACTTATCCGGTTCTGCTGCCATGAGCCACGGATGGGACATTTTTTAAACTAGCACAGACTCTGATTAGCAGAAAATAATTAGGAAAATAAGATTAGCATTGAGTGAAACCTACCCAACAAGCCTGCCACCTCGTAAGCTTTCTTTTGCTCGATGGTCTCGTAGTTCAGAGCCTCGAAGAACACATCCAACACCAAGATGTTGTCTCTGCAAAAGGCAAAAACAGGACATTTGTCTTAATGAATCCCACGCTGGCACATCGCTTGGCAAGCAACACAATCAGCTACAGTCCATCCATTTCCTCCAGAGCTGAGCAACCAGGGAAACAAACAGCGTGTGGGAGGACGACATGCTTGTTGCCCTGGCTCAGCTGCTCACAGCCAGACTGATTCCAGTTCTTTAAAAACTTCAAGGACTGTAGCACAGTAATGTGGGCAGCAAGTGCTGCTGTAATGATTCCTCACCGATCCTCTCTGCACCGGTATGCATGTTTTTCCTTGTTAATATGTTTCCTCTGGATGCTCAGCTCTCCTCCACATGAGGTGAATTGGAGACTCAAGTGAAGAAGAATCTGTCATTAGCACGGAGGAATTTTGCCACCATCAGCTGTGTGTGTATTTTATTTTTTTTGTATTTAACAGTCTCATTACAAACTGGTGCAGTTAAAACTTTTCCTAAAGTGCTCATTACTACTTATCATCATTTAGGGAAAAGAAAAACACTGATCAATCCCAAAATCATAGAAATAAATAACTAAAGTACATATCTGTGCATATGAATGCTGCAGGAATGATTGCTTCAGTAAATGAGTTTAATTTAGTTGATCTAAAGTTCATCTTAAGTGTAATTTTATTCATTATTCTAACATTACTAGCAGTGCCAAAGAATAATGTGCTGAACAACTTTGTGACTGCTACCAGTAAAACCTGGTTAAGACATGAGAAAAGTCTCAGCTGCTTACGTGATGTACTTCTCTGACTTGTTGAACTTCTTCTGCAGGTAGCGGGCCGAGGTCTTGCTGGGGATTTTGACCATGGACAGCTCTTTGTTGTAGCGGGTCATGTTGCACGGCGTCCTGCACATGCAGCTGCTGCTCTCCACGGCCGACAGTTTAGCTTCACGCAGGACGTTGTGATGAAGAGGGAAGAACGTAAAATCGGGGGGTAAAATGGAACGAGACGTGAGAGGATGGGTGGAGGATGATGAAAACAGAGGAAGAGTGCTCCTTTAATACAGAGTAAGACCTTCCTTACATAGTCCATCCATTTTGAAGGCAGAAAATATCCCAAATAGATGAATCGATCGATCGATAATCGATTCCCAAAATAGATTCCCAAATATTTTGATGCTGTTCCTGATGTGATTATTCTGAAAGTCTGACGAAGGCCTTTACACCTGCCACAAGTCACATCACTTTATTTGACTTTCATACAACTTCTGCCCAGATTGAGCTGGTCTAATAATCAAATGCAATAAAAACTCCAGGAGGACAATCGTGTGTAAAAATCAAGCCCCTATGAGAAAATTAACTCATTCAAATGTGCAAATATTATTAAAAGTACAGGATATGAAAAAATGCCCCTTGATAAAGTCAGCAGATATAAAAGTAGAAGTAAGTGAAGGCCAAACCTCCTGAGTTACTATATTCTAAAATAGTTCAGTGCAGTTATGAATTAGATATAAAGGAATAGGAATTTATGTGTCAATGACCTGTTAAGCCTCTCAACACACTTTCTTTTCTCAGTTTTGTATAATTGGAAATTGACCATATCTTGTTTTTCGACAAAAAAAATGGAAATTTGAAAACATCACCAGCTAACCTGGAAAAGTTCACCAAATATTTCTTTTCTCATATTTCACCAACTAAATGATCATTCAGAGTAATAGAAAAAATAATTGATCTGAATTGCCTTTAAGTGATTTTAACTGTTCAGTAACTTTATTTCAAGATCATGGCTTTCTAATATGAAATAACATCAGACTTTACACACCAAGTGCAGATGATTAGTTTGATTTAATTTATCTCATTACAGTTATATGTCAATGCTTTTTCACCACTAATGAACTTTAAAGCTTATTCAGACATTACTATTTTCTTCTGCACAGAAAAATGCACCTTTTTTTTATCTGACTGAAGCCACACATATTGCTCCTGCAAACCTGGATGTCCAAACAACACACACACGGACCCATTCATACTGCGCCTTGGCTTCAGATGGATGTTTACTCCATTAAAGCCCGAACGACAGCATAAGTCAATGTCATTGTCAAAGTCAAAGAGGAGAAAATGTAAAGCACTAAACACAAACATGCCCTTGAGCAGCATCCGTGAAACAGCCTTTAGCCTGACAGAGACAAAGTCCTGGTGCAGGAATGCCACGCTCTGTTCACGGCTCTGCTTTGGCTGTTCGACTCAGAGAGAGAGACAGAAAGAGAGAGAGAGAGAAAGAGAGAGAGAAAAAACTAAAATGCACTGGATGATTTCGTGTTAAGCCCACAGCCTCCTAAAGTAACACCAACTCTCTCGCAGTGATGGTAATGTTTAGCGACACAAGCTTTTCAAATATAGCTCCATCAAAAGCTTCTCCGGCGTCAAGGCTGCTCACACTCCTCGCAAATCACTGTCTTAAGCTGAGGACTGAATTTTCTGAAGATGAAAAGTTTGAAGAGATCTCATTTATTTTCACCAGAGATTACCAAGGCCCTTTCGTCGCCACCACAAAACTTTCTCTCTCTTTGGACTTAAAAAAAAATCCTCTTTGAATTTAGAAATCTGTGACAGGAAAGAGAAGAGTTAATGTTATCGGGCTTATTTCTCACCGAGGCAGCGGACCCCGTAGATCACCGAGCGCGAGTCAGCTATCCCCGACGGTGCACTAATAGCCGGTGAGGCCGCACAGTCACGTAATTGCGAAAGGAAATTCAATATGGCTTCTCAGTGGTCTCTTATTTTTATTTAAATGAGACGTTATTGGATACACGGGAGCAAGGCCTCATGCATCCAAATGACTGATTTCTTTCTCTGAGCCTCTCACCTTTGCCTGCCGCCCTCCTTCCTTTTCTTTTACACACATTTGAATCTAAAAGACAAAATTATCATAGTACATTTCTTCCCGATGACTTTAGTACTTGTATAAATGTTAAGTAGCTGTTATAGCAAGTGATAAAAAGCATAAACAAGTACCTGTATGACAGGAAGACAAGTGATACATGTTCTTACTAAAGATGGGTTTTGGCAGGCTGAACCTCGTGTTCAGCAGCTGTAACAAAAGCTGGAAATAATTGCGTCTGGTTGTGTAATTATAAGCCATCTCTGTTTCCTCAAAAGCAGTCAGCTAGATAAGCAAGTTGTTCTCAGACAATGATGCAGCTTTCTGCCATCAGAAAAAAAAAAAAACTTTCAGTGCCGTCTCCAAAAAACTTGAGTGACACAGTTATAGGGAGAGAAAAACCCAATCAAACTTTGCAGTGTGAAATCTTCTCTGGTGGGTATTGCAAATCGGCACTGAGTTTAAAACGAGAATTCATTTGCATTCAATGATCCAAGCGGAGTGAGGGTGTGTGTTGGGATTGTGAAAGCCTCACTGTTCCAGAAATGAAGCCAATTACGGGAAAGAGAGAGGAAAAGAGCTGTCTGGAATAAGCACCAAAGGCTCACGCACTCGGGCCGCATCATACGGTGTAACGTGTGCTTTTGAGTGCATGTTAATGACACATTGGTGAGTTACTGTGAATGCTCTTTTGGTGTGGGAGCCCGCAGCCTTGATGCTGATTGCTTGAAAGTTTTGTTGCCCTTGGCAAAATTTTTTTTGGTACCTTTTCTGGCTTTCCAGAAATGATTTTCCTCGGGGGTGGAGGCTGAGCTCAGACTGATGTGGGAGGATAGAACATTTTTCTGATGTTGCTGTGACTCCCAGTGGCCAGCAGCTGAGGTCTGATAAGGTCATGTATTACTTAGCGTGCTCATCAATCAGCCTCTTTATCTTTTTCGCTGACTGTCAGTTTTTCTTTATCTAAAATGCATATTACAGTGGCTTCCATTACTCGAATCAAGGATGCTGCCTTTTTATTATTTTATAAGAAGCTGCAATAAGGGAAAAGTCCTGAAAGGGCTAGTGCGAACAAATTACAAAAACATGTTTTCTCATTTACCTCATAAAACCTTACAGAGAGTTTTGGGTTTTATTGGACAGGTTTAAGACTGTGTTTAAGACTTCTGCCTCCCCCCTAAATCAATATGAATGAAAATTATACTGCTGTGCAGATCTTTCCAAAATAGAGGAGAAAAAAAGAAAGAACATAACCAAACCCCATCAATACATCTTCAAAGGTGTCTGATGTTAACAGGAGTTTGGATTTGGGCATCTTAGTTTGATATCACCACGGCAACACTACATGGCTGTATCACACATCGGGCTCTATCATGCTTTAATTATCTTCCCTGGAGCTAACTGTGTTTCCATTTTTTTGTGAAATGGAGAGATGGCTAGCTGCACACATGCTCACAGAACTTATATTAAACCCAGGTTCACCATTTTCATTCGTCTCATTACTGAACAGGAGCCGACTGTGCAGTCGCTGTGTTTAGCCTCAGTGATTCACACAGGTGGTCCCAGTGAACTGAAGGTCTGCTGTGTAAAAACTACTTCAAATATTTCTTAAATGTCCTTAATGCTTTCTTGACCCCTTAGGAAGCTCAGAAACTTGTTGCAGAAAACACACACGCCCTCCTGCTAATCAAACTCCCGCAGCTCTCTATGTTTATTATTCTTATGTGTGATCTGAGCTGACTGCTTGATACACTGACATAAAAATCCCTGCATCTGTAAAGCAGTCCCTGTCACTCTGAACTTCTTCTTTCTTTTGTAGAAAGCTCTATGGTGTCTTTATAGAAAGACAGTGTTGGTGAGTTATTCAACATAACCTTCAAGTGCATGCTCGGAGAAGCTGCAGCCCTCCTTAACATGAATGATCATATGCTGGATGGAGCGGCTTCCATTGAATTTAATTAAGATAAAATCACAAAGAAACTATCTCATCTGACTTTCATGAGTTTCTCTAGAGTGTACTTGCATGGCAAAATGTAAAAATATTACATCAGGGCATTGCGGCAGTTTCATGAAAAGTCAAAACAAAGAAAATCTGATTACTGTCTTAAAACAGCTGGACGAGCCAACAGTTAATAAAACCGACAAAGTTAATATGAAATCTTGAACTTGAAGCGATGGCTAAAGGCTGCCAAAAACCTCTTAGCTGGCTGTATAATTTAGCTAAATTCAGGAAATGTGACCCATTATCTATCTGACCATCCATCCATTAAATTGAACTCTAACACTGCAGTCCCTGTCTGCCATGATGTTGGTTACACACAATTGATGAGCCCTTCACACACAAGGGGAAATATTGAGATGAGTCCTGTTCTCTTGATAAATCAAAAAGTTAAGCAGCGACACACACACACACATACACACACACACACTTTCCATCATATATAGAATACTTTGAAAGTGCAGCGGCCTAATTCGCAGACCAGTTACGTGCCAACAGGGTCCACTTCCTCCTTGAATGTGCAATTTCCTTTTAAACGAGGTCCACTGGCAGGCAGATGCTCGCGAAGTAGATTTTCACCCCTGCTAGAGGTAGAAGTATGTTTTTCCCAGCTACCACGCTTTGGCAGTCACGATGATAAACCGCAGCCATCTCAAGCTTAAAACTCTCTCCGGTGTTGCTTTTCTTTAAAGCAGGTTTAGCTTTAAAGCAGGTTTAGCTTTAAAGGGTAAAAAAAAAAAAGCTAATCCTAATCCTAAAAAGGAGAAAAAATAATGATATGTAAACCAGAAAATACAGCGCGTGTGTGTCTTCTTCACTCGTGTGCGGGGGGTTGTGTGTGCGCGCACACTTACCAAGGGCAGGCTCGGCGCAGTCTTTGTACTGCTCAGGTGTGCAGTAAGAGGCGTCACCTGGGAACAGTTAGAAACAGATTAGAGGACAAATTGGCAGATAAAAGACATTATGTTGAGAGGAGGCTCTACCAACAAAATGTAAACAGCTGGAACAATATGTAAGGCGCAGTACCTTTTTACTGTCTGACCTACAGTGTAAGAACGGAGCTTTATTCAACTGCCAACACCTAATCCAGTATTGACTTGTCATATCAATATAATGCAGCTTAATCTCACAGAAAATACTGCAACCTTGCTGAAAACTCCCTCACTACTATTTTTGTTGCTCGACACGCCATCAAAATAGTTTTCTTTTGCAAAAGTCGTACCAGGCATGTGCACCATCCTGCAGTTGCAGTTTTCCACAATGTAGCGGGTTTCACAGTCGATCCGGCAGGCGGTTACGCTGTAGACCTGAAAGAAGCCCGACTCCAGAGCCTTCGACTCGCACTCTCCCCACGGGGGAGGCAGGTAGGTCAGCTGCAGGTGGGGAAGGAGAGCGTGGGGTTAGTTGGGAGTCGGTTTCTCTCAAACACACTCAGCAGGGTTTCTGCTGCGTCTGCTAAATGAAATTTAAGACTTTCTCAGACCAGTTCCACACAGAATGCAGTTTAATACCTTTTTCATGGTCATACCGAAAGAAAGTACACGGATTTATTGACATTTATATTAAGTCTGTTTCTGTACTGTGCTGGCTGTGAAGTTTAGAACAATTACTCCTAGTAACCAGCCTGCACCAGTCTCTCTTGTAGCTGATAGATGTATAATAACCCACAACTGCAAACAAAAAAGAAACCCATTTAGAACTAATGATACAATTACAGATAGAAAAGAAAATAAAGACTATTTCCCAACTTTTGAGGCTTGTTTTTCTTTTAGAGGGGACAAAATTCAATATTTTCGTATATCCTGAAAACACACACACATATACAAACAGAGGAGATCCATGTATTAAACCCAAAATGTGGACAGATCCTGACAGAGCTCTCCTTGAACCCCGGCCAGCACAGAGAGGCAGGAAAAACTCACAACAAACCAGGCGATGCGGAAAACAATTCAACAGATAGCCAGACGCTGCCGGAGAAATCCCGCAACACCCGGCGACGGGAGCACAAAATCTCCAAATGTTCCCCTCCTGTTCCTGCGGCTCCGAGGACTGGGACAGCAGATGAGGAACGAGGGACGCCGGGCCGAGCAAAGCGGCGGCCCATCTGCTCCACAACACAAGCAGCGGGCTCGAGCCGCGCACTCGGTATCCATCACCCACCACCCTCTGTTCCCCAGTTCCCCTCATTGTCTTCACAATGCATCCCAAGTGAAGCTGCTTCCTCTGCCAAGAGAGCTTTTTCTTTTTTTTTTTTTTTTTGTTAGATGAGGCAAAACACAACATCCTGCCAGGTGAAATTTGGCCACAGTCTGCTTGTTAGTACTGACAGAATTTGAAACCGTGCCCCTCCTATCAGGCTGTGTTGCGTCTCAGCTTCGGCAGAGTTTGATGCTTGAGGTCTGCAGATACAATCACTTTAGACAATAAATTCAAATGCAATCCAAACAGCAATCTAGCATGTTGAATATTTCAACGTCCAAAAGCCTCTGGCCCTTCCTGGGTTATAAAGTCTCATGTGATAATTAAACATTCCCTCCCTGATGCCAGTGGAGAGCGCGAGCGATGAATACTAACATGCAGATGCTATTAATTTTATTTGGGGACTTAAGAAAGGTGCTCATCAAGCCATCCTTAACCTTTAAAACCACCTTCACACCTCAGCTAATCTTCACTTCTGGCCTCATTAGAGTCAGCTCTGGCTGATTCGAGATCTGATTATTTCTCTGTAATCAGATAATCCAAGGTGCTCAATATCACTTCTCACTGTGTTGAGACCTGCTGACCTGATTATGGTCTATCTAATAAGAGCTGAGGCCTGCGCCCCACTCAGTGTTATTAATCAATGTTCCTTTCCCCTGTTGTACCGGAGCAATACTTTAATTAGGGTTAGCCGGGGACACTGTTGGGAAAGTTAGATTTTAGATTTTTTGTTTTCATGAGGTCGATTTAGCACAAGTTAGATGAACTGGTCTGATCTCAAAGCTCTTTGCTTTGGGTCTTTTCTCCTCTTAGCAGCAGAAAGTCTAACTCAGACACAGAGGCCCTGAGCCAAGAGGCGCCAAAGGAATAACGGTATAATGGAGAGCTTTTTTTATTATTATGATTCCTCAACCAAGGGACCACCATGCCCTTTTAGCTTCAGTCAAAAGTCCACTGAAGTGCAATTTCTAAGTCTGGAGAGCTTCAGTTTTAAAATTGCCTGCCTGCATGTGAAGACTCATCCCACACTTATTATGGGATGTGTACTTTGAGCTCACTTGATTGAGTGGCTTTGATCTAGACCCAGTATTATTAGCCAAAATGAGTTCATTTAAACCCTTTGTCAAAGTCATTTTCACAGACAGTCTGACTGATATCCCCTATAAACATACACTAATCACCTTTTTTTTTTTCAAAAACATGCTTCACAAGGCTCCATCCCAAGTCTTTGCCCTATATACTCTACCCAATCATCATTATCCTGATTGTTTTTGGACACATTTGAAAGTGTCCTCTGGGTTTCTGCAGAAGAAGAAGCTTGATGAGGCAGGTGGGAACATCTCACAGCAGGAAAATTTCTCTCCCAGACTTCTGATACAAAGTGCAATTCTGCATTAATTAGCAAGAGCTAAATTTGCCGTGTTCCCCACTGCGCCAGCTTGCGGAGAGGGGCAGTGTTTTCACAGCAGGCGGCGGGGGACTGTCTTCGCCCTGCCAGTCAAAGAAGTGGGCTGACAGATGAGCAGAGACAGAAACCCTGGAGGCTCATTACCCAGGAGGACTAACCATCTCTGGATAGATCTCCTCCTCTTCTTCCTGCCTACCGCTGAGGTGACTGTCTGCATCACAGCACCACCCTGAGCTCTAGCAACTGAATATGGATGGAAAGAAAGTTCCCAAAACTCATAATGAACTCTCATATCATGTATAATTTCATTCGCTTTCATCCATTATATTTGCATGCAAAGCCTGTAGAACATGTTTACATGTGCGATCTGTCAACAATAGTTTGTGTTTGAATGATATTAGCGATGATAGACAAGCATGAAATGTTACTGAATTTGACAAACAGTCAAATATTTGGTGGTGGGAAAAAAAAAACTCATTTAAACTTTTAGAGGCTTCTTTATGTTTAATTTCAGTGTCAGATGGAGTCATTTGCAATTCAAGGATGCGTCGTTATGTGTAACGATCTGGCTTTTCCTCCCAGCCTTGATGTCAGAGCAAAACTTTCCGTGATACTTTATCTCGATAGTCCAGCTGTTGAATCTGAACAAGTGTGGTTTACGTCATCTGACATCCAACAGCACTGCTTCATCACACAAGTAACGTGATTTCAAGGATCTGTCAGCTGAATATAGAAGCCTCTCAAGTGCTGCACTACATCCTTCACAAAAACTTCTGCCAGTATATTTTTTAATCAGATACTTATTTTAAAATCCATACCAGATGGGCGGTCAGCATGTCAACATATGATCAGCAGGATTAGGATTAAGCCTGCCCATTACCCCAACAGTTTACATGTCTGTTACATTTAGCGGAAGAATGTATTTCCTGTTTTTTCTGATAGGTCAGAGACGTTCTAATGTTCATAACTGCTTTCAACACATCTCTAAAAATAATTAAGGGAGAATGCCCACTAACTGTCTGCTGATCACTGAATAGTGAACAGAACAGTGAACTAATCTTAAACTGAATATATGGTTACTATCTGTTCATCATTAACTGATCTTTCACCTGATCTTGAGCTGATGATGAAAAGATTATCAACAGATGGTAAAGTAAATATTTAGTGGTTTCAGCGTTGTTGAATGTTGTTTGATATGCTGTTGACATGCGACTGATAACTTGCAGGGTGCCAACAGATGGACTATCAAAATAAAGTACTGAAGTGTCTGAAGCATAGTAAGTCGTTGGCGGATCATTTAGTGGTTAAAACAGACAGATATTTAGTGGAATATTGCACTCACATTTTCCAGGTGGCCAGAAACGCGACTCTAAATGAATGCAAATATTGCTCTGCATCTGCTGGATGAGTATACACTGTTAGTAAAGAGTTCCCACACAAAGATTTAAAAGGTGTTAATTGTCAGTGTTGTGTTTGCAGCTTGTTTCCGCTGCCCCCAAGTGGCCAAAAAAAATTAGTTATTACAGATTTACGTGCATGAAAACACTCACTGACAGCTGGCGGTTGCCAAAGGAAAAGAAAATTCATTGAAATGCCGGAGACAGAGGCTCTTTTAAAATGAGAGGGCAATGAATTTATCTTGACAGAAATCTGTCTGCTGAACTCCCACCATTGAGCCAGACAATGCATTTTCAAAAAGGCACAAAAACAGGAACAGACAGAGAAGAAAATGAAAGAAATGGAGGAAAAAAAACTATGAAAGACAGCACTAATAACCTTGGTTGGGAAATGGATATCTAACTGACACGGGAGTCACAATATGAAGACGTTCAGCCTCGCAGTGCTGAAACACCCTCACTGAAGCTTGTTCAACTCAAGCCAACAAGATTGAAAGGAAAAGAAATGGAAAAACAGCTTTGGAGAGCAGGAGCCTCTGGTGACACCGAAAAGACTATTTACATCAGACACCTTCAGCTGCACATATCTGCACGACCTGCAGCCTTTAATATCGGCCTTGTGCGATAGAACAAAGCTTCAGTATGATTGAGGGGGCACAGCGATGCACCTGCCAGCAAGGTCAAAGCCGCCGTCAGAGAGGGAAGTTATCATTTGTCAGTCAGCAATCACCAGGAGACCACAGAGGCCATCTGAGGGTCCAGAGGGGAGTGGGACGCACACCCAGCCATTTACACACACACGCATGCATGCAATCCCATCATGCCTGTTATGGCAAGCTATTTATCATAGAGATTTTTTTTCTTTTTTTTCTGAGCGATAAGCTGAACACGCGGATTAAAAGTGAAAAACAGCATGAGGAAGATGATAAAAGAAAAGCTATTAACTGCGTATCAGTGGACGTCAGGGACACCTACCCTCTGCTCCTGTGTGGCTACAAAAGTCTGGAAGCCGGGAGCCACCCCGAAGCCCAGCTCGTGAACGAACGGGGGCTCCGCCTGGCTGTGGATCTGCACACGCACGCCAGCTTCGAAGGCTGTATCCTCTGAAAAGGAAAACAGACAGAAAAAAACACTTAGATGATTTATTCAGTCAATAAGCAAACAGAAATGTGCAAGAAATGAACAAAAACCTTAAATGTCTTTGGCTTTTTGACTGGTTAAGATAAACTGCTCAGGGAATAGAGGAGAAAGAAAAAGTTTACACTCAACAGATGCTGCAGAGACAAAAACAGAATTTGCTGTTTGAAAACCTTCGGCCCAATGAGTTTTGGGCTTTCGACTAGAAGCCAGGGGCTTTTAAGACTGTCTTTATTATAACACACACTCTCAGTAATGTGCCCTCCCATTTGTCTTGACATCAAACACAGGTAGTGAAGAGGGCTTGCTGCTGACTCCATAGATGAAAGGACCTTTATGCTGCCATTCAGAGCACTCCTAAGCACGTGCACACACTCACACACACACACACGCTCACGGGCAAGGACGAAGAGACCCATAACATTTATGGGAAAAGAGAGCGTGGTCTTTGCAGAAATCGATAAAGTTCTCTCTCCACGTCCTCACATTCAGTGATCTGCTCCCGGACATTCAATCAAGGCTTCCTCCCTGCCCGCCCATCAGCCGGACACCTCGAGGTGCTCTGCAGCCGAGATATTGGAGCTTTTACGCACGGCCAGCACTCGCAAATTGACAGACAGCACACACACACACACACACACAGAGCAGGATCACGCCACTATGATACACTCATCAATCAAACATCTGCGGTGACTGATATGGCGACAGCTTAGATGCATTCACACTGAGGAATAGATGAAGGGATCAAACGTGCTTTTTTTGGGCCGTGTGCGTCTGAAGGAGTATATTAAGTGTGTGCGCGCATGTGTGTAAAAGACTATGAAAGAAGCATGGGCTGTTGGAGCGAGATAATAAGACTGTTTCTGTGCGAGTTTCAGAAATAGAGGAGCGAGTGTGTAAATATGGATGCTGCATTTGAGCCCATGTGCATCCAAGTGTGTGTGTCTGTGTGTAAAAAATGGTGACAGACTGCTGACTGTGTGTTTCATGTGTGTGTGGGGGAGTTAAATCATTTTTGTGTCCTATCCCGTGCAGTGTCCGCACTGTCCTGTAAAATATGGCATCATGTCGTGTGTAATGAAGGTCTTCTATGTGGCTGACAAGTTTTATGTCCTTTGTGTCTCATCCTGCGTCGTCCGGCTCTGTGACTTGTTTGCTGCTCTCAGGCAGCTATTAGCTTTCTGTGTATGTAGGACAATTATAGTTCGATTGAATTGGCATAATTTACTGCACACATGGGGAAAGGCAACTGCAACAACACACTTTTCAAAGCTGTAAGATGTATATGACAAAATATATGTGAACATTTCATCTGAACACGTCATTTCATTAATCTGCTGCCTTCATTCCTGGTTTACGACTTTCCAGGCCACTGATGTTGGGCTCGCAGTCAGCGTTTCCGTTCACCCCAAATACATCCACATACTCTTGGCCACGTAGCCTTATCGAGTCCTCAGAGGCCACAGGTTACATTTAATCGAATGTTTTCAGGGATTAATTCAGGTCACGAAACAGCATAAACTCGCTAAACTGGCCAGCTTGGGCTCAGCAAACTAAACCAGGTCAAGTCATCTAAATCAAGGGTTCTCAAAGTTTTGATGACTGAGTGCCAATTTGGGGATCCAGCATATGATTGAGGATCAAACTGGAAAAATGCATAGCTGGTTGAAACCGCCTGCACTCTATGAACTTTCCGTAGAATCTGCGATTTGTGTGATTTTGTGATAATGACATTGAACATTAAAGTTGTTGAGAGATTTCTTGAATTCACCTGTTTGCAGATAAAGCAGATAATTTTATATGTCCTCTGAGTATGAGTACATCCATTTTTCTTTTAGTTCTTGGTATATTAAATGTAGGCTCTTCAAAGTAAAGTATTGAATTGGACCCTGGAAGCCTGAAATAATCATGCATCTCAGGTCCTGTTCAGGGTCTGTATAAGATGTTTTTGAGGGCCATCATTGACCTGGGGGAACAATAGTCTAAACGAAGATAAGCTACACAAGTACTTAATGCAGGCTAAAGCATTAAACCACTTGTTTCTTTTTGGACCTTGCTTTGTACACAGGACTGACCATCGTGATGCTGAAACATGAAAAAGCCTCATTAAACTCTCTGAAAGCACACTGGAGGTAAAATATCTTTGTATGCAGCAGCATTACACTGTGGGAAAAAATGCTCCTCATTTGTCATCCAATGCCTTAATTTCACTGCCATTGCCTAATCTGTCACATATTGCAGTGAATAGTGCTAATGTGGCATGTAAAAGGAGCACATGATATTCAGCTACATGTCTTTATAACAGTGGTTGGGCTAATGCCCCATTAGCCGCCATAGAATGGATACATCTTACATAATTAGCCAAATACGATCAAAAGCACATAAAAGAGCCCCACTGTTGCCCTGGATGACATATTCCTTCATTACAGCGAACAGTAACTAGTGTAAACAGAGAACTGCGCCCCAAGCCTGCACTGTGACATCTGCACTACATGAATATATAGATACTAACGATATTAGCTGCTTATTGAGATAAAGGAATCTGTTGGCGAGGTCAACAGTGCAGCTCTTTACTGTGTTTTTAATGGTATTTATGCAACAATGATGTTCTGTAGCAAAGTGGTATAAACAATCAGGCTGTGATGGTACATACAGTAGCTAAAGAGAATATATTCAGTATTTCTTTCTGTCAAGGAATGTGCTGATTGTAATTAAAAGCAAATCAATAACATGCCATTTGGTGTTGGTTAAATTGTTGCTTTGCTGCGTTTGGGAACCAATTAGCGGCACTAATATCGTCACTGTTTCAACAGACCATTCAACAGACCATACCACTCATACATACATCTATTTGTTCAGCTTGTTGTGTGTTGTATACTGGTTAACTAAAGCTCCTGCTGGAGCACAAACATTCACATGTTAATATACTGGATGGATGCAGTGAGTACAGGGTAATATTAGAAACGTTGGGAACACACTCAACATGACGTCAAGCGGAAACGTGGCATTTTCTCCGTCAGTATCGGCTGAATTTGAAAGCCTTTTCTTCATCAATACAGGTGACATTCAGGATGAAAAAAAAGCTGCAAGCATGACATGAAAACGTACCTTTAAATAAATGTATTTGTAAAATGTCAGAACAACTTAGCAAAACATAGGAACAAAAAGAGGCATCTAAAGAGCAAGAAAACTAGTTGGGGTAAAGATAATACTGGAGCTATTTGGGGCTCCATTTGGCTCTGAGTGAGCAAAACTTGAGGCTCAAGTTGGGCTAAATGAAACTTACATTCGGTTTTGTGATTGGGTAACATTTGCTAGACACAGTTTTTATTAAGATAAATGTATGGCAACAATAGACAAAGTGTTTATAGGTCTTTAGTTTGAATAATATACAACTGACATATTAAAACGTGTTTGTCTATCGTTTATGTCGTTTAAAATGAATGGACAGATCAGTGTTTTCTGGCCAGATTTGCTCGCAGCAAGCAGAGAAAATAGCACAGAAGCCAAAACCATCGCCGCGGGGCTTCCTGGCTCAACAGCCAATATGGGCGCCAAAAGCAAGCAGGCAGCTCTTCGGGGTGCTTCCTCCCTCCTGGGTGTCCCTGGCGTAAGATCGGACTGTATTGTCATGGGTCTCAGCTCTGTGTGTCTGTGGATCTGCTGCTGGCTCTGATTCAGGATGACGCGGCGCGCAGAGGTATGCTCGAAACAAACAAGTTCATACGATGTGTCATCCAACCACATCAGAAGGTAAGAGTCATTATCGCTGCTCTGAATGGCCCCACTCGAAGGAGGGGCAAAAAGCCAT
>JBAJHX010000039.1:4885332-4935209 GCA_037176925.1 Amniataba percoides | reverse complement strand
TACAGAGCAAACCTGCAAAACCTGTGCTGCAACACCACACACACACACACACACACACACACACACACACACACACAGAGCAGTCCGTTCCATTTATCATTTCATCTCTTAGATGCCGGCTCATAACGAACACCAATTAACTGATTGTACGAGAAAGGAAACGAGGCTGGATGTTGTAGATGTCGTCAGATACGAGGTGCTGACAGACAGCGTGAACAAGAACATTAGTCCCTCTCCGATTAAACAACCACCGTTTACTGCGATGAAAATCCATCGTGTATTCTATCGAATTTATGAACCATTTTCAAAAGGCACACTTTGAAATTTGGAGCAAAAGTCTGTGAATCAATCAACTTAAACTTTAGGAAGAAGGACAGGAGATGCTAATGAGACCGGAACCGACAGAATATTAATGAAGGAGTCAAACTGTTCAGATGAAGACAAAATGTTTATTCTATGTGAAGGTTAATTCTGGATTTATGTACACCGACAACGCTAACAAGGTATCAAAAGAATAAAGCTCATCTCCAAATGAAATGGCACAATGCGTTGTTCGTCCGAGTCCTCTGGAGCAACACATTATCATCTGATTTATGATCTGACACCACTTTCAGCAAGATGACATCATCTGTCTGTGCCTGTCAAAACTGCTGCAATTTACTACGGGAAGTGAGAACACGATGGATTTGGTTTGGTTATGTTTGGGAAATAACAATAAGCCTGGTTACTAGTCTGTGGGAGTGTTACTGCATATGTGCTGGAAGTTTTATAACACTGTTTGTGGCTCCACTGCAGCGTCTGTCGGGTTTGAAGACAGCAGGTTTGCATATGAGTGAAAATCTGGATGTGTGGAGTTGGACAGAGGAGGAGCTAACTGTAACTATCTGCTTTGACATCTGCCACTTCCTGCATAGCACACAAATCTATAACCACATAATAATGTGTCGGATAAAAAAAACCAATACAGCTGTATCGACGAGATTATTTTTTATACGGCCTATTGCGAGACAATGTTATTAGAGTGCAATGTTAAATCTAATTTAAAATATGCAATCATTTCAACTAAATAATTGATCTTCAATAGTCTGTAAATAATAGGTGTTCCTGGAGCAGGAAGAATAATTAATATTACAAGTATAAATAATGTATATAAAAACATCTATCTTCCTGTATGTTTCAGGCAACACCTTCAGGGTGGATACTCATCAATAAAGAAAAAGTCAGGTGGTGGTTCTCAGTCTCTCTCACACTCTGCTGTAATTGTCCCGAGAGGGAGCGCTTGATGAGGCGCCTGAATCTGAGCACGAGAGCCGGCGTGTCCCACAGTGTCGACTCAGGACGGGAGGAACACCGAAAGCCTTTTCACAACCTTTTCAAAGGCTCTTCTCTGGTTGATTTTATGCATAAGGGAAGCACTCCTCTCCTCTTCGCTACACGTTCATCTTTTTCAAACGCGGACCTTGCGGGAAATCATGCCGAAAGCAGAATCCTGAAGTGAATCCGCCGATCCACTTCTCACTTCCTTTTGCTTGTTAGCCATTGGGGAGAGTCCCTCAATTCGTCCAGTTATCTCCGAAGGGAATCACACTAACATCCTGCTTTCAACCTCTGAGAGCCATAAAAGGAAACTCTTAAGCCAGCTCGGATGTTTCGCCTAATCGGAACAAGGATCTTACAAGCAGGTGTAAACCCTCCCTGCGGTCCCCAAATTTATGCTCCGTAAGAGGGCTCAAAGCAGGCTTGAATATTGTTCTGCAGATCCCATCAACATACACTCGTTGTTTTGAATCACAATGGCATCATTTGCATTTGTTATGTTGCACATATGGAGCCGCTTCATATTTCAGCCCTGTCAAATCCCATGAGACGTACACAGTTTCTCAAAGTCTGATTTGCATATTTCTCATTCTATCTTTCCGCCTTGAAAAGACATTTGAAATCACCATTGCAGAAGGCAACTACTTCCTCACACTCGCTGCCCTACCTGATAATTCTGTCACCGGCACAAATGCAAACAGTCATGATCTGTTCTCCACGGTCTGTTTTTATGAATTAAAGGTCAAACAGAGAGATTTATGTCAGACATGACATGTTTATACAACCTGTGCCGAGTGTGGCCTGACATACAGAGGAATCACATGGATTCATTTTTCAGTCATTTTCTTCCCTGAATTTTTTTATGACTTGTGCCCTGGTCTAATTTAGCCTCACTTTGACATGTTAATATTATCTTTTTATTCATTTCTGCCATATGAATTAACACCTCACCCTGCATATGCTGTAATATCACCTTCAGAGTTCATTTATAAAACATGCATTTAAGACTTGTTAGCCTTATAAAGTATGTATTGATATTTCTTTGCAAAAAACATACAGGAGCGCATTACATTGGATGTCATGTAGTGACAGTGAGATATATACATGTGTTTTGATAGGTCTGAAGCAAGCACATCTCTCTGATGCCAGGAAATGTTTGATATGCTGTGCCAAGTCTCGCAACAGGTGGTAAATCCAATAGCTGATGGTGTAATATGACAGCCTCATTTCAACATAGCAGGCAAACATTTTCTCTGATGGAAGTGATACGGCCGTGAGGTGATGTAGAAATTCACCAATCGGGGTGCAGCCGCAGAGCGCAGGAATCAGTCCTACCCAATTAATTGAGATGGTTTAGATTAATTACATTTTTCCAAAAATGAAAACCCGGTGCCAGTTTGTCACGGTCACCTTCCTCCTCACAGTGCCCGACAGAGGGAAATTTTAAAATGAAATGGAAAGAGAAAGCGAGAGCTGCTCCAAGAGAAAGACAGACTCCCCACTGTTTGATATTCTTCCTCATCTCCTTAGTCTCTTGTAATATGAAGCATCAGAAAGGTTGGTAAACGGGAGCATGCTCTGTGCAGTTTGAGGGACTTTACCAAACTCTGAACCCTGGTGAGGAGATATTTTATGATTCTTTTAAAGTTTTTTATATTGTATGTTTATATTGTATGTTTGATCTCTACTCATTCTCACTATCTCACCCACTATAACTACTATTCTTTACCAGCAAAGACTGGTAAGAGACCTGGAAAAGGTTTTTACAGGTCACAGTATTCTGGTTTCTGCTGTACTCCAGGAAGGAAATCCTGGTTTCTGAAACAAGGATAAGATGTTTATATGTTTGGATGGAAAACCTGGGCCATTATCAGGATGTGTGCATGTAAAGCCATTAGGTGTATATGACAAACCCTCAGCAAAATATTGCAGCAGTCTGTTAAAAAAAATTATCTCAGTGTATTCACAATGTTTTCTGTAAAATTGAACCTAATGACATTTAATCTATACCACACTCTAATTTGTGTCAAGCCAAGCCCCTGCTCATTTAATCTAACACTTTTCTGCATGAATAATCTCACTTTAAATCGGCTTTCAGCCTTCAGCAAAGTTTATCGTCGGCAGCAGGTTCTCCTCTGATCCCTCAGCTACTAAGCCCTTTTTTTCTTTTTTCTTTTCCTGTCATAACATCTTTGAATTATTGTAACTGCTCCTCTGTCCTTGTTATGGAGTTCTCTGGCTTTGTCAAGTTTCACTTTGGTGTTATTTATCACGTCTTTAATCACTTGATGTTGCTCTTTGTTGTCCTCCGGAGCAGGTTTTATGTCCGCGAGTCGACATGAACCTCCTTGTAGCGAAGGTTAGTGTTACTGTGGTCAGCCGAGGAAGTGGTGTTGCTAACATGACTTTAGTTTTGCTTGTCTGTAGCCTTTCGTTGTAGTATTTGTTCCTTTTTAACACTCGATTCTGACAAGTTTTTTATCAGTTTCAAAGGCGTTTTAATCTGTATGCCAGGAGAAGATTTATTCAATACTGCAGCAGGATTTACCAACACTTTCTGGGTAACTTTTGCTCCAACAGTCGATAATTACCACGCAGGAAAATAAATTGCGGTATTAAGTGGTATTAGGGGTTGATGGAGTGTTCTATATTTATCCTGCAATTTAAACAACTCTACAACCGCGAAACCCAAGGAGGGGGCCCATTCAGTCAATCAGTCCGCCATTGATTTCTTCTCCCGGAAAGGAAGTACATCGTGTTCTTAAGGCGAGGAGAAAAACAGCCTGAACGAGTGTAATTCACCAACAGGAACGGATGAATGGAAGAAGGAGGAGAGGCGTCTGCTGATACTCTGTGCTCCTTATTTAGAGGGCGTCAGAGTCTGTGGTAACCATGTGGTGACAGCGAGCGGCTCCAGATTAGATTCCTCCCCCCCCCGTGTGTGTGTCAGCAGCGATGATGGTCGGAGGTTGTTTAACACACAGAGTAATGAAGCAGACAGAGGGACAGATGCGGACAGGTGGACGGACAGTGGGAGCTTGCAGTAAATAGAGGGAGAAGGACGGCGTCACGGTAAATAATGAGCTTGGGGAGCCTTTCACATCCCCGATCCTTCTTGTGTTTAGAGAGGTCAGTCACCCGCCGGGCTGCGGGCTAATTGACTTTTAATTAGCGTCTGATCAAACACACATGCAGCCATGCCGACGCAAACACCGCTGCCTCTGCGTTTGGGGGTGGGGTACTTTCACAAAATGTCCTTCACCATCAAATATGGCTTAGAGGACTGTATAACCACTGCATTATGAATCTGGAAAGGTTTTTACCCAAACACTAAATATCCACGACAACGCGGCCCGATCTTCACGTCTTTATATTATCTTCTGCAGCGCTGCTTTCAACAACCATGCATTGTGTTCAGGAGCGCTGGTTGCCACTAATGTGTGACCTTTGCCCCCTGCAACTCAGTAACAGCCATCACGTCTCTTTGGACTGCGAATGGGATAAAAACAGCAGGGATCTGTGCGGCTGAAAGGCAGAAAGGGCCATCTGCTTTTCTCCTCCTGAATGTTTCATGCTAACCCTGTTTCATAAACGCTTTAATGAAAGTATTACTTCAGAAAGTAGTTTATAATGGTGTACTAGAGTTAAAAAAAGAGCTAGCCTCTTCTGTTATAATTCTTTTTATGTATTTCAAAGTCTTGGCCTGTAAAATACTCCGAAAAAGCACTTTAAGACTCTTTGAAACTCTTCTTATGTGAGTGCAGAGAGGTTGGTGGTGCAGCCTTTTCTTCTCCACTAGAAGTTTCCATAGAGTTGTGAGATGTTCAGAGGACCCAGTTTCAGGTCAGCTGTGCATATAATCTTCTGAGTATTGCTCAAGGTCCAATAACTATTGGATTTTTATTCATTTTGTGTTTCCAAAATATTAGATTGTTCATCTTTCAATTCAAATATGGTTGGACTCATTTGCAGTAGACCTGATTTTACCAGATTATTGCGTATTATTATTATCATTATTATTATTATACAAGTGGGTATTAATGCTTCTGTACACTGTGCAAAGATGGCTGCTGCCCCCAAAATGTCTGTTATTTTAATGGTAAGTCGAGGAACTCCCAAGTGGAACCTGATTATCGATTAGTCTTTGCTCTGCTTCACTGCACGCAGACCAACAAAGAATAACTGCAGGGATTACAAACCTGAGTCTCAGTCCTTTGGGATGAAGGTGATGTAAATGAGAGCAGGGCAGTGCGAGATGCAGCCAGCTCCTCACGTCTTTACGTAAAAACTACTGTACAAAAAAAGAAAGTAAGTAGAACAGAAAGGAGAAGGAGAGATGTCATCAACCTGTCATCCACCTGCTCCAAGCTGAGATCATTTCTGATTTCCTCTCAAGTACAAGAAGAAAACTAAAGCAAGAAAAAAAAAGTCTCACTTCAACTTGCTACTTTGCTCCATCATTAACTTCTCCTCACCTCCTCCTTGTCACCCTGCCATCTCTTTCTTCACCTTTCTCATCTCTCTGCCCTCCTGTGAATAGTGGCGGGTCTGTGTAATGACACTGAATGTGAGGATTGTCAAGGTGATGGCAGGGAAAATCCCGCCTGTCCTACATGTGTCTTCGCCGGCGGATCAACAGCACCTTCAGCCTGAGCTGAATGACTGCCGAGGCCCGAGTGTCACTCCAATCAGACCAAAAGAGAAAGACAGAGAGAAATGAAAAAGAGGTAACAAGAAGGTGAATAACAGCGAGAGAGGAAGATAAACATCTTTGGAAATTAGGGACATAATCCTCCCCGTGGACGACATAACAGGGCGCACAGTAAAATCAGCCCTACGTATATTACAATACTCCCATCACAAAAACAGAAATAAGAGGCGATTTAACGCTCTCGCCTGAGTCTCCTGCCTCACAAAATGAGGGGCTCCGTGGTTTAGACAGGAAGATGATATTGTCTATTCTCTGTCACTGTCAGGTATCTGTGTGGGCGTAGATGAATCGCCTGAATTCGACGCGGTTTGATTGTACTCCCCCCACGAGCCGAATGTCAATAGGCAAAGTGGTCTCCCAGCGTGATTGCTGCACCTTGGGCAGCACTGTCACTGACATTTAAGTCTGACAGGGATAAAAAGCCCTCTCCACCGCGACTGATGATACAGGCCCCGCCGCGATGACTCAGCCGCTCTACTACGCCGCAGCGAAAAGAGGCGGGTGGAGGTCTCCGCCCTGATTGGTCTCATTGAGCGGCGGGAACATTCACCGACAGGACAGCGAGGAGGGTGGAGGGGTCGGGGGGGGAGCGACAAGTGGAAGGAGTCACGCAGCTCTGGATTAATCTGCTCCACCACCAAGTCGCTCTGACCCTCGATGAATTAATGTGCCTCGCACAGCCTCGTAGAGCGGTGCCATCCATGACCGGTCTGTGTGAACATCTTTTAAAAACACCCCCCCCACTCTCCTCGGCAAATGAGTGCTTCTTCCTGTCCTGCTGGGCCGGTCTGATATCATGAAAGGTCAAGATCAAACCCATCGCTTTTCGCCGTGACAGGTGTCGTCCGAGGCGTCGTTTGAACCGGAGACATCGCTCATCTTCACCTTCAACAGTTACCGTGTGCTATCAGCTGCAGAGTTCAGAGGTGGGGTGAGTTATTTTGGGGGTCCAGGAGTAAAAGTACAGTCCGTGTTCAGCATAGAAAATGTTAGCGGACTGACAGCTGGAGCGTGAATCATCTGTCCTGCATGAAAAAAAGCAGCTGTGGTTGAAAGATATCTGGCTCGTTGATGAAAATAAAAACCTAAAAGACTATTTATCGATAAAAACAGGACAGAGGAGCATTTAGATGAGAAACGTCTGTTGCATAGACCTACAAGTGGAAGCTCTGTTAAAAAAAAAAAACAGTCACAAATTCATCCTCAAAAATCAATTTCACTTTTGAAATTTGGCAGCTATGAAAGGACGGACATTTAGAAGCATTATGTTTTTTTTGCTCTAACTGACTTCTTTTACACAGCCAAGGGCGAGCTTATGGGCATCATGACATTTAGAGCAATACTACATACCACACTGGGGAAACACACACACTCCTGCAAACAAAGTTGAATGATTACAATTAGAGGCCACAACATAAATCTGTTATGTTGTTAAATTACCCAGGAGACTTTTGTGTTTTTATGTCGGGGGACGCTGAGGGTGTAATTAAAGAGCACTCTGAAATGTGAATTTGCGGAGGAGGGAAAACAATTGTCTAGAAACCAGGCGCTCCTCCAAATACACAAACATACGAGTTTTAATGGAGCCACTTTAGCCACTGAACTACTTTAATGACATGTATTCGCCTTTAAAGGAATCAAGTACGGGTACATACAACTTCTCCTTAAAGGTTTGGATCATTAATGACTTCCAAAAGTTCTACAAGACTTGAATATTACACAAAAAAAACAGACATTGCTCGTCCTTAGCTGACCTGCACACGTTATCCTGGAGTCATTGTAGATTCAGCAGAGAAACACACACTTTCACTCTCCACATTTAGGTGCAAGAGCGATTTTCTGGTATCTCCTATAGCACAAGCTGAGCTGGGGATTGAGACGAAGGGATGAATTCAGGAGGACGAAGTGAGACAGAAATTCAACAGTCTTCTTTTTTTTTTTTTCCTTCGTGGAAGAGAAACGTCTTGGCGGGAGGTCTTATGAGGAGGAAGTAAAAATCTTTAGAGGGAGTTGTCAAAACGTGCAACAAAGCCCGACTAAAGTCTGCCGAGTGATTGTTAAAATGTGCAAAATTCAACGCACAACATGAAGAGTCAGGACACGAGCAGATGCAGGGTAAACAGGTAGAGTCTGGTGTGAGGGGGAGGGGTCCTTCTAAACCCCCGCCAGCTATAAAATGACAGCCTCATATCTTTCAGATAGCCACTACAGCTCCCAGTGGAATGAATCCTTTGAATGGTCCATTAAATCATTAAAACAACTTCCCATTCAGAGACCCCTGCTGCATAAGTTATTAACTACACACACTCTTCTGCAAAACTTCTCTCAGAGGAACACTTGACAAAAAAAAAAAAAAAAAAATTAAATAAAAAGATAAAAGGGAGGGGAAGAGCTCCGAAGTTACCAAACACACTAAAAATTTAACATGAAGTTCCAAATTCACATTAAATCACACTGCCTCCCTCTTGAAGCATTTCTTTGAAGCGATAATGAAGCAATCTTTTGATTTCACAGCCGTCAAGACAGCAGGCAGACAGAAATATGCCGAAGTCTCGAGACATCTGTATTTTTACGGCTCTTGTGTTTTAAGTTATTAAACACATGAACGCTGGTGAGACGGGATGCGTCAGTGCCCTTGATATCATGACACCGCACTCTTTTTTTTTTTTTCTTTACCACCCTGTCAGACAGGAAAAACGCAGAGCTGACTGCTACGACGGCAAACAAAGCGACGTTTCTGTGTCTGCACTGAATCAAACTGAGGCTTTTGCAATTCCCTCATTCCTGCGTGCAAGCAGATGGATGGCCAAAGCTGAAACCACTGAATTTTGTGGTCTTGCTTTGTCCTCTAGCTTCACATCTGTTCATTTTATCCCCCAGCTTATTGCATTTCAGCTAAGATTGAGTGTGAATGCTTTACAGTGGCGGCGGGGGTTGTATATACTTTTTGTTACCACTACACTCGCCTCAATAAATGTGCTAATTCCTTCTATATAACCCAAAGAGGACTCTAAAGTGCATCGTTGATTTCCAGAAGTGAAGCGCGACAACACTGCGCACCTGTTTTAAGCAGAACTTGTGGGTTTTTTTACGGGTTGATCTTTGCCAGTCGTAAAATGCAGTTTGTGTACTTTTCTTAACGGGGATTCTCATTCACCGCGCTGCTTTCCTGTGTTCTTCTTCCGCCGCCGCTTCCCTCCTCGCGCTTCTGTCACCCGTGCTGTGTACAAACCACACAGACATAAAACATAAATAAAATATATCCCCCCTCTCTCTCTCCCTCAAACGTCTCTGGATGTGTGTGCCTATCTCTCCGGTGTCTGAGTGTCTGGGTCCATTCTGTACCGACAATTCAGCCTGCCTCTTTGCATAGCCAAGCAGTCGAAAATTGTTCTTCAAATTGTGGGTGACAGCAAACTGTTGGCTGGAGGCGACTGGCAACTGAAGCAAGCTCGAGTTTTACAGCCTTCTAACATTAGGACACATGAGGCCCAAAAATGTACTGAGCTGGGGTTTTTTTTATCCCCCACTAAGCGTCAAGAAAAGTTTTTCATGAATTTTCATCTGAAAACGCAGCACATTTTTATCGTCTTTATGTAAATACTGTTTTGAAAATTTCTCAGGAGCATCAGCGTTGTTGACTTCAACGCACGTAATGTGATGAAAACACCAAATCACCCCTTGGAAGTGATCTGCTGTGTTTATTATTCCAAGTGTTTGGTTGCTGAACCCAGAGGGTTTGACTGACAGGTTGAACTGCAGCGCTGAGGACACAGTGTCAGGCGGTTCAGTCCTTCTTGTAACGACAAAACTCTCGGTTTGATACCCCTGCTGCTCGGGGCTACTGTCAATGCTGTCATCCACGGCTCCGATGTCCTCCTCACTACCTGCTGCATCGCTCCTCTCTCCTCTTTGTTTTGAAAGATTTAAATAAAATGAAATAAAAAAATAAGGTTTGTTTGTAATAAGGTTTTGGAGCTCAGTCAGATTTGACAGTTGAGAAAACAAAAGAAGAAGAAGGCAGACGATGAAGAGCCCCGAAAGCTGAGAGCGAGTGACAGAGTTAACTCGAGCACGTACTCTTATCTGTATGCAAACACGCAGCATGTGCGTCTTCATCCAGGGCTTTCCGTGTGAGGCGGCACTGCTGTGTTGGCCGAGAGCGCAGGACTGAAGAAAACAACGAGCAATTCAAGGAAACGTCTGACAACACTGCAGAGAAATAACATATTTCACAACATAATCCCTGTTTTTAGGAGACAAAAGAGAAAACCTGATCGGCATAATTGATAGTCTTTTGCTAATAGATGAACAGCTAAAACTTTCAGAAATATGACACATTCATGACAGATAATTTTTGAAAATCACTGATGAGGGGTCGACATATTAATCAGGTTTTAATGTTCCTTGAAAACTTTTGTTGTTTACAGCCTGCAACATTTCTGGTCCACAACTTCAGTTTTAGTTTGCTCTGGCCGCCCTCGCGCTTGTTTTTTGGCCGCATGAAGCAGCTGTTTTCAGCAACAATACCTCTAAAAACCACACGACTACTGCTTTACTCGACCTACTCAGACCAAACAGGAGACAGACACAGTTAGCGACTAGCTGGCGAACACGGAGAAGCAGCTGAAGAGCCAGATGTTTCCCTTACTGAGCTGATAGAGACCAAAAACTGAGCTAAAACAGGATTTTAAACTTCATCAGGTGGCCAAAAACACAACTCCAAATCAATGATAATGTTAGTCTAAAGTTTTTGTATACTAAAAAACAAGAAGAAGTCTAAGTCAGATATGAGCCTCCTCAAGACCTTGTGAACTCAAAGATGTTTGATCATTGCAGCTGCTGAAGGACCTCACTTTAAGAGTAAAAATGCCTTTTCTCAGGATCTTAAAGATGCCCCATTCGAGGGCACTTCTGTCAGCGGCCTGAGCAATTAACTGCCCGTGAAGTTGAATTCACCTCCGTAACTGTTTCTCCCCTTCGTTCAGTCTTTGTGGTAACCTCACTGATTCCCACCACGCTGTGCAGCGCTGGCAATAAACCCCAAAACCAAATGGTGGCTTTCAACGATTAGATTGGATGGGAAAAAAATGGTCGATAAGAGAGATGTGGCTCGAATGCGACGCTGCGGCAAGAAGCGCTGCATTAAAAAGTCCTAGAGAAACAAAGTCCTTCACATCTTAGGAACCCAAAGGTTTGCTTGTGCGGGGCTGATTTTTATGTTATTAACTTAAAAGTGGTTCTGATTTGGTTGATTTCCATCAAGAAAATAGGGGTGGTTGGTTAAATTGACTTTTGTTCTTTACGTTTTTTTATTCACAGGAAAATAGTTGGGATTTTAAAAAAGGCGGTAACTGACTGCTCGTCTTCACTGGCGTCGCACTGCACCGCAGTGAAATTACAGGTCTCTTGGATGAGGTAGGTGTAAGTGTGGTATAGAAATGATTGTGTATTCTTCTGGTCTCGACTGCGGCACCAACCGAATATCTTATATCAGTCTAACCTTGCTCGCTGTGAAAAGCTTTGAGACACAGTGTGCATAACTTCAGCTTCACTTTCATGTTGCTTCTGCCCGTCGTCCTTCGATTTATCTGTTCTCGTTCTCCTCGCTCCCCTCAGACCCACTTCTTGCCTTATCTCGCCATTTCCATCCCCGTATCTGCCAGGGCGCCTTGTCCCTCAATCTCATCTCAATATTTGCTCCAACAACTGTAAAACACTCTCGGTGTGAGAGGCGGTGTGTTGATACGAGTGTGTGTCGCTTAAATGAAAAGGAAAATGTGGATGACAGGCGAGAGATGATGTCTCAGTGGTGAGGGAGACGCGTAGGAAGACCGAGGTGAGCGGCTGATGGAGGAGTGATGGAAAAAGCTACATTAATACCTGAGCGAGTTTCGCATCAGAGAGATGACGGAAAGGAGAGTTAAATATAGACCCAATGATAAGAGAAATCCTGTAAAACTGAGTTAGATTAATAGTATGGGAGCGGGAATGACAGAAGAAAGTCAGAGAGAGGGAGATTATGAGGAGAAAGTCACAGCGTGTAAATAAATGCATAACTCCTTTGGGAGGAAACAGTGTTTAGGCCATTCAGCCCAGTCCTGTAATTGATTTTCTTTGTAGCACAAAGTCATGGGCTGACCTGTTCATTTACTTCACACAGCAGAAACACTTTTACCTCAGTAATCTCCATTTAGCCTAAACATTAAAGGTGAAGGCGAGTCAATCGTCTGCGGTCTGAATTGGCAGCGAGGCCGTGGATACAGTGATTCAAAGACTGGAGGCTCTCTTTGCTCGGCCTTGAGCTGAACAAAACGAAGATTCATAGCTATCCGTGTGCTCCCAATCCTCCTACCAATGCCCATGTATCTGAGTGACAGGTGATAAAGATAAAGAACACTGACAAAAGACCAAACCTTTTTACAGCTATTTGCTCCTTGATAGCCTCTCTGTTTCCCATCATCAGCAAAACAAAGACAAAGTTTTTCAGTGAGTTTAACAACTGAGACAAGGCCTAAACGCTCATTAACTCCAAGATAATTGAAGGTTGAAGTTGAAATTAAATGTGCATCAACAGTTTTTGTTTCCCTCACAAAAGAGGCCGCTTACCAGAACCTAAAATGCATCACGCAAACCCTTAAAATTATTCTTTAATCTGCAGAATAGTTTCTGTATCAGTGGTTTTATCTATAAAACATTTAAAAAATAAAAATTCTCAGAGCCTGTGACATCTTCAGGTAGCTTGTTTTGACTGACTAACTAAATATTAACATTTCAATAATAAATTACAAAGAAAAGCGTCGTTTATTCACTTTATGGAAGCTGGAATCAGGAAATGTTCGGCTTTTTTAGTTGTCAGAATCGTCAGAATAGTTCACATTTGATTTTCAGCTAACCGATTAAGTGACTGATCGTTGGCATTCTGTTGAAATTTGTACTTACTTTCACAGATGCAAACATTTAATTTTAACTGCAAATCAAAGCAGTAACCTGCACCTCTTCATCTTCCAACAGTGACGCTGATTCACAACATGACTCGAGTGCAAAACAGCTCGAGGCTGCTCTGCAAACAAGCATGCACAAAAGAAAAGCGCTAGTTTAGACGGTTACTTATTCAAATGAAGGGCTTTGACAGCTTTAAAACGTACCAGTAATATTAATTTTACTTTAACATTACATGAGATACTGCTGCTTGTTCAGTATCACAGCTTGTGGATGACATTGTATTTTTTGTTTAGATTGAAGGATTTATTGTTGAAAAAGGCAACCACGTAAACTTAATCATCACATTTCAATTCTGAAAAAAAAAAAATCGTTATAATGCTTTATAACCTGAAACATAAAGGATTTGATCAGGAGCTGGCATGTTGGAAGCATCCAAACATCCCGTGTCCTTCTCTCACATCTCCGATATGAAAGCGCAGCTGCATTCAAACGGTCAAAACCTTTTTAGCACTTATTCTGCCCCAGCCTTTCATCTCCCCTTTATCTGTCCAATTTAATTAGAAGTCAGTCGTCTCTCTCGTGCTCCTTTCTGCCCCACTTCTTTCATCACCTGTCCAACACAGATCAATTCTTCATGGCGCTCGCCGCCACCGCCGTCCCCGCCGATGATGTCAGCCTCTCTAAGAATCACAGAGGGCCCAGCGAGCCACCGAAAAGTTCACACATCCCAAAACACCACGAGACCTTGTAAAAACTCGAGCGATCGATCAGTCACCCTGCATTTTATGTTTACAAAACCCTGCTCTGTGTTTTTTTTTTTTTTTACCTCTTATGTTTCAGTCCAGGTGCACCTTGGAAAAGAGGAAAAGCTGTGCTCAACGTCAACATGTTGCCCGTGGCATGTTGTTTCGATGATGAATAATTCCTAAATCATATGGAGTAGCTCGCTGCAGAGGAAGCATAATGCTCAATCCTCTGGCAAAGAGGTGGGGGAGGAGGAGGGAGTCGATCAGTGAGGAGACCGGCGAGGGCGAAGGATGTTTACAGTGAGTTTGTAGAAAATATGGATATGAGACAGAGAGAGAAAATGAGCAAGAGGGAAATTAATGAAAAGATTAAAAGTCAGATCATTAATGCACCATGTATATAATGTGAATATGGCTCCTATACTGCCCCCCGCCCCCTCTTCCACCACTGAGCTAATTGAATCCATTTGTTAGATTTGTATTGTTAAATGTGATTTGAATCTGAGTGATTGATGACAGAGAAATCCCACAGGTGATTAACTGGTGTGAACCCTCGCAGGTCAGAGTGAGAAAGTGTCTGCTTGAACCACTGGATGGATAATTAATCAGGCCACGTTCGTAGTATCGCAGCAGAGTGCATTACAGCACAGGGTCTAACAAGTCAGCCACGGGGGGGAACGTAGTATAATTGCAGTAATCCTCACGCATTTTCCGTGAATTACTGTAATGTGATTTGATGCAAACTGCTGTGTTTTTCGTCATACTGTAATTCGTAAATCAGCACGCAGATGAGCGCTCGGAGTGGAGAGCTTTGTTCATGCATGGCTTGAAATTAAATGCCTCCTTCCCTGGTGAGATTACATTATAAACAGCCCACTCTGTTCCGCCCAGCAACCCACAGCGAGCGAAGCAAAGCCCGGCTATCTATCCATCGATTGTCTCTATCTGTGCTGGAGCCAGCCGCTGAGCTGGGGCTCCAGCTGGAGGGGACGTTGCTAAGGCTTAGAGCGGCGAGAGTGGAAAAGCAGCAGCAACCAAAGGAGTGAGTGACCCTGAGAGGCGTGGGGAGAATCGTGTGTGTGTTATATCTGTGTGTGTGTGTGTGTAAGAGAGAGGGAGGAGAGCTGGCTGCTATTAGTCCTGCTGGATTAGCATCTGACACCCAGCACCTTCAGATCCTCTGTCAAAAAAAAAAAAAAAAAACATACAGAGGAGGCCGCCAGCTGAAACAGAAATGGCCGTGACACGAGGTCCAGCCGTCATCAACATCAACGTGCACACACACACACTAACATACACATAAACACACACTAACATACACATAAACACACACACACACATCCGAGTGCACACAGAGGAGTGGAAAGGGATGACAGGACAACCTGAGGGCCCAGAGAGCCATTCACGCCCCCCCACACTGTGACAGCAGAGTGTGTGTGCGTGCGTGTGTGAGACTTTAGGTGTGTGCTTTTCTCAGCCGGAGAGGAGTGCTCTGCTGCCCAAAACACGGGATGAAAAACTAATGATGTCTCAGTCAGACTAAGCCCTAATCCCAGATGACATTTCTGAGTGGAATTGTTTTTGTAGTCCGACTTTAATGAAATCTTTTTTTTTTTCCCTGCTGGGGTCCAATTACAACAAAGGACACAACAGGCAACTAACACAAAGGTCAGGCGTCACCTCTGACATGGCGGGAGTCACTGTAAAGACCAACACAGCAGGTCAGTCGGTGAATCTCGCTCATACATTGAACACTGTTCAAATTCAAGGAAAATAATTTGCATGGCTGCAATGACAGGGGTAATTAAAACAAAAGACATAGACTGCCTACAGTAAACTACAGCCACATAAATTATCATAAGGCTGAATCGATGCCTCAAAAAAAAAAAAAGAAGTCTCTATAGGCTTTGCAGAGGCAGCATTGATTTCAGAGTTCTATTCATGCTGGGTAGTACATCAATATCTTATCAGTGTCTTCATATGAGACAGTATTCATTTGGGATTTTGGTCATCGACATCAACATGCGATGTCCAAAATCTCAACAAGACATTGACCTTCGTGGTCTTCGGGCAAATTTTTTAAAGTAGAAAAATGTGTTTGTCTGCATTAGATTTTTATTTTCTTGAACATGGTTTTATGTGTCCCCAAACAACCTCATATTATATCTGTATTTATATTTATATACGACCATTTGTATTTATTTTGTCTGTACTGTGTCCTTTTGATTCGTGGTGTTTATGTCAGTGAGCGACTCTGTCCTGCTGTAGTTCTTGCAAATAGTTTTAGTGTAAGACAATAAAAAAAACCTTTGTTTCCATGCACATGCTCACATCGAACTCCACAGGTGAAACACACACACACACACGTTACTGACGGTGTGTTGAGTTGTGCTGATTAAACAGCCATGCACAGTTAGAAAACTTTTTATATTTTACATTTTGTGGGAGTATTGATTGAAAACGGTGTTGTGGGTTTTAGCTGCAGTAGCACATTGTGTGCAGTCTGTTTTAATATGATAACAACCTTCTTCTGCCTGGATGAACGTGCTCAGAAATGCAGAAACATGGAGAATAACTCATTTTCGTTGCTTTGGCCATTGTTTATATTGGTTATATTAACATTTTTACATCTAGGAAAGAAGAATCACAGCTACAAAGAAGTCCAATGTCTAAAGAAAGGTACAGAAAGTGAGCATATACTCGTCAATATTAATGCCTGATGTAGATGGGCGCAAACACAGCGACTCCGGTAGGTGAAAGAAGTCAACAAACAGTTTGGGTTATCATTTAAAATCTGTCTCGGTTTTCTCTTCCAAACTGGAGGTTTGTTTACTGACCGTCTGGATGTCTGAGTCTCTCAATTTCAGCAAAGTCGCCCCGCTGCCAGCATTTAAGTTGGCGAGTACAGTTGTTTTATTGCTGACGGGAAAGATGGCCAAACCCACAAAAACGCAATCCAAATTCTGATAAACTGAAAGAATCGTTTATTTTCCTGTCACCACTTACACGACATCAACATGTTTAAATCAACAATGACCAGCTCCGACGGCTGTGGTGGTGAGTTACTGCAGATTTTACTAATCATCGCTGCGCCACCGTACAAAAACATTTAGTGCTTCTAAAAAAAAAAAAAAAAAAAACCCAGACAGCTCAGAAAAATAACATGTAGTTTGATAAAAATGACTGCTGGCAGAAAAGCAAAGTACATTTTGGGTCGCTAATGAATTATGAGTCTTCTTTAGACCTTTTCAAACAAAAAAGCTCTGTTTTTGAGGACGGAGCCATCTGTGCATTTAAATATTGATTGATGAATTTCAAAAAGGCAGATTTTTTTCCTGCGTGGTAATGAAGAAATTTAGATTCAGGCTCCTCTTATGTTTAGACTTGTTTGTCCCCTGCAGCTTCAACCAGAACTGTGTCTGTGGTTCTTTGAATCTTTGAAAATGGAAATTGTGGGCTGTTTTTTTCTCCTTCGTTTCTTGACTCTGATCCCTAAGTTCAACTGCTGGACGTCCCCCACAATACATCACAAACATCCCCTCAAATATGGACGTTTGGATCTCACACAAACAATGGAGGCCTTAATGGCATCTGTAATTTCCATCCCAGGGTCTCTGCACTTGTAGTGGCTCATACGTGATAATAGAGAGGGGCTATTTTTGTCTATATGTTGTTTCTCTTGTCTTTTTTAGCTGCCTTTAACACAAAACGAGAAAATATCTGGCAGAGCTAATTACTCTTTTTACTGTGCATGAACTAAAGGTCAGCACTAGAATTATGTGAAGGAATAATGATGATTGTTAGTAAAGTGCTTTGAAAATAAGAGGGCAAAAGAGACGACCACAAACAACACTCGTAATTCAATAATTTAACTCTAACACAGTATACTCCTGAATAATTGCGACTTCCGACCGACATAAATTATTTGTGGGACCCTGTGACCGTCGGTATTACTGCCAGTGTCCTCTCAGTGGATAAAAACAGAGCTGTTCTTCTATCAGAAAATAACCGGGCACGCAGCCTGAAACTGTAGGAAAATGCTGGCAGCAGCAAAAGAAGAAAATAATGCTCTCCAGAGTTACAGTAACTGTTGCTCATTTGGACAAACTTGGCTTTGGGATTGTTTTTTTGTCTTTTGTATTGCTGTTATCACCAAATCCCGTTTAAGCCCTTTTGTAAACGTAGACTACTTTTTGAATTGTCGCTAAGAAGACCTTGAAATTTCCTTCCTCTCCTCACCGTGTGTCAGAGGTTTTCCAACTGTGAGAGTGGGAGTTTTAAAGATGGGGGGATGTGAGGTTAGAATGCTGCGTGAAAGGAAAAAAGTAAGTAACTTGTTTGTTCTGGGGTGGCGTGCTGGTTTCGTCCACTTATCGGCACAGTCAGGAGTCACATCGGTGGCAGTGGTTGTGACACGCAGCTCACGGTGGCAATTATGCCACTTAAAACGCTTCGTGCCTCGGCTGAGCCTCAATCTGTGTCAAAACCGCACTCCGAGTCACAAGTCAGTCAGACGTGAACATATTTCCAGAGTCACACGTCCAAAGGATATCTCATATTTTATTTAACATAACATTTTCTTCTATGTCAAAGTAATCTAATGATAATTATCTATACATTCAAGGGCGACAATGGCTAGTTGTGCATATATTTTAATCCTTTTAACTGGCCCACACACCACTGCTCCATATTGTATTACACAACACGCGAATATAACACAGACAGGTGACTTTGGCTATAACTTATGCAGGTTAATGCTTTAAGTTCAGTACTTGCCAAAAAGCCCCTGATGACTCTTTGCCAGCCAGTGTCTGCTCTCGGCCAGAGATTATTTGTGAGGTGAGAGAAGCTGTAAGTGCATCGTAAGTGGACAGTGTGTTTTTACGGTTCAACAGGGGACCACCAGAGCGGCGAATCCTCTCCACTGACACTAAAATCTAACTTACTGCGGCACCTAAAAGCTCAGTAGTTTCATATCTGTGATTTAAGCCTATCAACTGAGAGTTCTGCAAAATTTGGATCAAGAAATGGTGCATGTTACTTTAACGTGACAGACATTTAATTAACATGTTATGTTTTCTGCAGCTCATTTCATTTGAAGGCTGTACGTGCAGGCTGCGAGCGGTTAATTAGCTGCCACTCAAGACTCTTTCTGACTTCTGTTCCCACCGAAAGTACAATTCTCTATGCAGTGTTGGAGTTATTTTTAACTTTTGTATCAAATATCGAAAGCTGGATCCAAATGAGCAAAAAGGGATTTGTTAAACAGATTAGATGCTGGATGCAGATTCAGTGAATTAAAAAAATGTTATTGAACGCCAACCCTGCACAGTTTCTGTTCTTCCAAGGTCCAAGGCTTTCCACAACAAACTTTCACATCAATCAAAAAGAGCACAAGTCATCATTTTGCAGAAATAATTTTCATTTCTGCGTGTTAAGATTTTGATGACCCATTTTTTTTTTCATCGCTGATTAATTGAGCATAATGAGCAAAAACTGACATTTACAGTGTCTACAGCATCAGTCTCTGTTGATACTGTACACATGCCGCTATTTCGAGGTATGTGCTTAAACCATTAAAATGCCATCCCAAGCTTTTCTTTTCTCTCCAGTGGAGGAGGTTAAAAGACTGCGGAGAAACCTCTGCGATATACATCAGACGGAAGCTACACGATTGTGGCTGGAAGGCAGCGGGGGAAAGAGACGGAGAATGGAAACGCGTGAAGGCCGAGTTCCTGCCTCATTCACCGAGCTCAGGAGGAGGTCTGTTCACAGGTTTCACATCTTTTTTTCTTTTTTTCTGCTGCAAAAAGCCTTTCTGCATAAATTCACAATGGACTTGCATGTGTGAGGTTTGTGAGAAAAATGCCTTTACTCAATAATGCATGCGTTCCTTATTGATTTGAGCCGTTATAATATTGGGTTGAGGCGCATGAATGCAACAATCCAACCTGTAATAGAATCAATTTAACAGCAAATGTGCAAAGTTTTTCTCTGCTCGGTGAAATGAGGCTCTGAATGACCCAAATACCGCTTCAAAAACCAAACAAGGGAAAAGAGAAACAGCCTGGGCCTGATGTGACCTGCTGATATGCTTCGACGAAGCCGCCTGCAGCGACTCAGCAACTCGACATTTGTTGCTGTTTTGTCATGTACTCTCTTTTTTCCCCTTTTGAGCTCAAGTTCGGCGCTTTTATTTTGAGGCTGTCAGGAGTTCGGCTGTTGTCCTGAATCATTTGTCAAGTGTAGCTATTACCGACGCACAAAGACAAAGCCAGAGACGCTCTGTCGCTCAGCTTGATGCCGACAGACAGACCGATCAACGCGGTAAACACAACCCGATCGTTACGCTTGGTTTCTCTCTTTAAACCCACCTCGACCTGTGTGTCTCTTCTACACTCAGTTGCCTGTTTCTTAGGTAACGTACACTGAATTAAAATCGAGATGTTCAGTTTGTTGCACTACACAGAGATGTGTTTGATGGTTAGCCTACCCTCATTGTTTTAAAAATGGTGTAAACGAGTGTAAAGTCACAAAATTCAACATCACCACAACAGCCTGACAAAAAAAATCTTACAACTGAAATGATTGACAGAAAAATTAATCACCAACTGTGCTGATTATGAACTGATCATTTACATAATTTTTCAAGCAAAAAATACCAAAAGCGATGGTTCTAGCTTCCCAAATAAGAAATTAAATTCTGTTTAATTAAACATTGCAGCATTCTGAATCCCCGTTCAGACAAAAAAAGAAAAAAATTGTGATGGGCACCTTGCGCTAATTTCTTACATTTTATAGGCCAAGCGATTAATTGAAAGATTGATAAGACAAACGGCATATTAACTGGGGGTGAAAGTTAGTCACAGCATTAAACACACATGCTGACAGAAGCATTATTTTCCACCAATTAACAAGCAGCCACGGTTGAAAAGACGAACAATATGTGTAATTTTCTCCTCCACAGCACAGTTTCTGTTGTAATGATTATGACGCACCGTATGATCCGAGCTGATGGAGAGAAGATCAGTCAAAGTATCAGACACGAAGCTACACAGAGTACAACAAGATCCAGTCTGATCAGAGTGAATATCACTCTGTCCCGGCCCAATTTGGATCTCATTTACTGGGAACCAAAAGGACCCATTAAGACCTCCAACATGTGAGGTGGGACTTGATGTCCCCAAGCTTCTCAGACAGGACGTAATTTTCCTTTTATGAATTCTCCTCTTCTCATTTAAAGGTATAATCTCAAGGTTTTTCATCAAATAAATGTCTGTTAAGTCACAGTCTGCTGTCAAATGAGGCAACACAAAAGTGATTGAACCAGTGTTGCCTGATTAAAAGCCTGCAGCATTCACAGTGTTACATCCTGTGTGTAGGCACAGGAAAACTCTCAAACAAACAATGAATCTTGAATCACAAACACAGGTCTAAAAATACGACTTGCAATTACAACTTACAGTCCAAAGACAAAGAAACGGGCTCATATTATGACTTTAAACGTTAACATTTGACTGGTGCAACCTGTTGGTGGAGATGCACCGCCTTCACTTCAAAAGTCCTTAAACTCAACGTGTGAGGAAACCTGGACTTTGAATTATCATCTGAGGGCCGTTTCTCACGTAGTTGTGTTTAATATTTAGACCACTTTCATGCTGCACTGAGGCGGCAGGACCCCTCTGATCTCACATTTCTGTCTTGCTGTTTTTGAGATGCCATTTGGGAAACATGCAGGTTAAAATTCATTGGTTGAGGTTGAGTTTACATCTTTAAACTCAACCTTCTCACAACATTGCAGATGACCTAAATTCACAAACAAACTATTTCTTTGTTATACATTATCAACTGTGTCGACCTTCTTCCTGCTTTGTTTCATTTCTGTGTATGAACAGAATCGATATCTTGTAATATCTCAGTTATTTCCCGCACGACATCTAATTTCACATTTTACCATTTCCTATATCACTTTTGAAAAGCTGCCTTGAATCAATAAGTTCATTATGATGCTCATCTCACCATTAAAATGGATTAGAAGCCGTCTCTACACGTGGTTCATTAGGCAAAAACATTTCTACGTGCAAGTGTTGGGAAATACAAGCAGACAGAGACCTTGATTTCCCATGACCTGGATTTCATGTTTCATTCAGATGAAATGGGTGATGGAAACGGTCGGTTTGGATGCGACTAGCCAGGAGCGTGCCATAAAGAAGAGTGGAGGTGTGGAGGAAGGGGGGAGAGAGCTGAGGAGAATCTCCTGACACGGATGAGGCCGTGTGAAATTTGCAAAGCCTTGATTAGGAGGGATCGTCTCTTGTTCCGAGCAGAGATTAAGAGAGAGACTTTTCTAAAATGGTACAAAAAGTATGGGAATTTGAGACAAAGGAGGAGTTTCAGGGGAAGAGAAGTAAACTTTGTTAAATCGGATGAGAAGGGAAGGCTGGCTTGAGGAAATAAGTCCATCAGCAGACGGGAGGATGCCGGCCTGAGCGGGAATTCTGGGTCATGTAGGATCTTTACTTTTACTAAATTCAGCACAATTCCTCCTCTAACCCCACAGTGTTCACGTCCAGAAGAGCTGGCAAAAACAGTCTTCTCAAATATGATGAAAAGATACAGGGAATAAAATCTGTAGCTTTAACAGGAGAAAGGATTTTAAATCAACAGATGAAAAAAATAATAAAATAACACATGATTCTGAGATGATAAACTTGTGAATGCATCTGAAAAGTAATTGGCTGACACGCTGACTTCTGCACACTCAATTAATTCAGAAGAAAAAAAACAATCAAAAGCAATTAAATTCAATGAAAAACAACCTAATTGGCTTCTTGTACATCACAAAGACATTTGACAGCAAGCTAAACATAACATGAAACTTTCATTATTTAACTTAAATCAATTAACTGCTGAATCTTCTCTCGTCTCTTTAATAAGAGTTTTCTCTGGAAACAGATAGTTTGACATGTTTCTTTTTAATTACTTTGGTATGATTTCTGTAAAACTATTATATGGTGCTGCAGAGCCTTTACATGAGGCCTTTGATATGTTTGTAGGCTGTCAGTGTCAAAGTCCAATGCTGCTGAGTGTTGGCTTGTAATGTTTTAATGAAGCCGGAGAAGACGGGCGAGCTCTGTGAGGAGTTTGGTGGCCGACATGAGAGCCGTGTCAGTCTATTAATTCAATTATCTCATGCAGTTTAAACATGGCAGAGCGATCACTTACTTAAATTTTCTTGTGAATAAATAGTGGTATAATGCATCAGATGCTTATTAATTTAGCGTGTTGTTTGTGATTGTATACCATTAGTTACAAACATTTAGGGCTAATGACACAAAAGACTTTCATAATCAGCAGAGAAATCACACTTAATCTGTGTATAATTGGAGAATTTCAACTCCTCCGCTGGTCGTTAAAACCTTCATATTTCCAGACATAAATACCATTTCCAGACATGACCTCACTTTTCTCAAAGGCGGCTACAGACCTGATAAAAGTGTATTATCTCCTGAACTGCTAGAGAAGGTGTCTGCAGAAATGACTGAGGCAGGATTGAGAAGACGTGTAAAGCTGATACCCTGCAGCTGAAAAAAATCAGTGGTCCATCGCCACGCAGCACACTAATGTCACACGCTCCACGTCAAACATGGCAGTCCGTTAAAACTCCAGCCCTGTTCGATGCCTCACCTGAGTCTCTGATTTGCATAATCCCTGCCTGAAGAGCGAGGGCGATAAGCTTTTAGGCTGAGGTTGTGAGCTCGTGGCAGTCAGCAGTTTTGTCCCGGAGGCATACGGGCCGTGTTCTGTGGGCAAACATAAAAGCCCAGACAGGACCGATAATGGCTCAAGAGGCCTGCGGGGGCACAGCCTTTGCACGCACACTCATTTAAACAAGAGGGGAAGAAAAAAAAAAAACGTCCACGACAATCTGAGCCAAAGTGTATAAAAAGTCAAGATTACCCCGCCTGGTTTCAGAGTGCTGATTCGTCAGTCTGGCAGTGTTCGAGGTTATCGGCCCTGCCGTTCACTCAGCGTTTTGCCGACACAAACAACTCCCTTCAAAAGGTAGCGAGCTTCAAACTTTTAAGAAGATGAGATTGTAAAGCTAATAGCCTCAAGTTTAAAACAGACGGGTGAAGTCAGGAGGAGGCCGTGTTCTTAAAGACAATTTCACCATCAACTATCTGCGTGTCTCTGATTCTCTCCTGCTCCGCCTGATAACATGTGATGAAAGGCCGCGGACTGCAGCCTCGCTCCATCTCCAGGATGACTTCAGCCAGCTTATCCTCCTCTGGCTCGCCCAGGAGCAGCAGCCCCTGACCTCTGCTGTCAGCCGAGGGGGGGACGTGCTGCCAACTGAGGAGGCGGGTAATAAAGTAAACAGAGTCTCATACATTCTGGAACTCAACGGGAATGTCCAATGAGGGTGGCCAAAAACACACACACACACACACCCTTGTGTCGAAACAAACACCAAACAAACCCAACAAGCACACTGACTGTTTTTTTTCCATCTTGTTGGCATGTTTGTGCTGCCATGCCCTTAATGCCACAGTGTGAGGAGGCCCAATGACAACCAAACACACCGTCATTTCAGAAAAACATGCAACAAGTATGCTAGTAAACTTTATTCAGTTCTAATATAAGTATACATATATATACCTATATATAAATATATATGCATTTTCTACATTACACTATAAAAAGCTATGTGATACAAATCTGCACTGGAAGTTGTCATTTCTCAGTGCTCGGCCGTATAGTCATAGCATGCCATCTTTCCAACAAGTCCATTCGTCAAATTTGCTGCCCTTCCAGCTTTGCGGCCGTCAGCTGTGAGGCCTGTTGCGGCGAAGAGGAAACACCCCGGAGCAACAACAGCTCAACCATGACGCCACAGACCGCGCGAGTTCACAGAATGGGATTGCTGAGTCCTGAAGCGCATAGCGTGTAAAAATAATTTGTCCTTGGTTGCAACACTCGCCAGCAAGTTTCAAACCGCCTCAAGAAGCAACATCAGCACAAAAAACTGCTCGTCGGGGAGCTTCATGACATTGGTTTCTGTGACCGTGAGCGGCCGGGCGGGATTGAGATCAACATGAGCATCAAACGGAAATGTGATTCTGGAGTTATGAATCAGTCAAAGTTTAGCATGTGGCTGTTTGATGAACAAATGTTGGTTCAATAAACACAAGAAAAACAATTTGGAGGAGGAATAATGAATAGTGATTTGTTTTTTAAGGAATATCTGAGGATAACCAATCTCAATCCTATCCGACTACTTTGGGATGAATCAGAAATCCACACTTCCAAACATCAGTGTTGGACCTCATCGATGCTCTGATGGCTGAATCGAGGCAAAAAAAAAAAAAAACAGCAGCCATGTTCAGAAATCTGTGAGGAAAATCTTTCAGAAGGGATGTTATGAGTCACAAGTGTCCACATACTTTTGGCAACTTATCATATTGGATATTTGCCATAATGTTATACATATGGACATATATAAATGTCAGAAATATATTAGTATTCATATGAAGGAAAATATGAAAATATTACCTTTCATAAGAAGATATTGACTTCAAGCATATCATATTGACACATGACTGCGCATTTCCTTTGTTTCTGCCTTTGCCATCAGAGAGTTTTCCTTCAGAGGAGGAGCAGCTCCAGATGAGGGAGAGAAGAATGAGTTGCCACTGACGTGGAAAAAAGTGATAAGAAGGTCCTCAGAGAAAATGGATGGTTCAAATTACACAGACAGGCAAGTCTATTAATATGGAGGAAGAGGTTGTTTTTTTTCTCCGCCATGTCCCCACCTTTATATGCTATCTATCGACGCAGCCTGTCACATTCACACGAACATACAGAATACATACACCTGCCCCCTCCCAGAGATTAGCGCCTGCCATGCTGTTATGTGGATACACGTCGGGGCGTACTGTAAACACGCGGCACATCACTGTATGACGCCAGGAGGGCCTTTGATGTTTCTGCTGCAGCGATGCTCAATGTGACCTCAATCCACATCCTTCATTGTAACTGAGGGGAATACTGGAGCGTTCATTATCCCCCCTCCCTCCCTCCCTCCATCCATCCCAACCTGCCGCCTCCGCCTTTCTACCCAAAATTACTCTCACGCAGCTCGAGTGTAAAAGTTCGAGCAGCACGAATGTATGTATCAGCACCTGCGCACGCACAACACGTGCACATGCACAGGAGCGGTTTATGAAATGAAAAAATAGGAAAAAAAAGTTGAAATGCACCAGAGAGTCTTCAAAGTAAGCCCGTAACTCAGCGTCTAGCCAGGAGTTATTTTTTCTACCATTCTGTTTTCTTCACATCAAAAGCTTTCAATCGGATGACAAGTAGTGTCAAGGCAGTTCCAACTCGGTCGACTATCAACTCTTAGTCAAAAGGATCTCTCTCTCTCTCTCTGACTCAACCCCCCCCCATCCCCCAACCTCCCTGCTTTACTTTTCTTCTTCTTACTTTGTAATATAGACTCCGCTCTGAAACCATGACAGCTGCAAAAAAAAGGGAGGGAAAAGAATAAATCACTCCCTCTCGCAGATTCGTAGCTGCGGCGCTCGTGATAAGGTGAGCCGGACTGTGATTTATTTCATAGTTGCCGGCTGTCATCGCTGTCATTGACATGCACATCCTTCTTCCCCCATCACCTGCTTTAATACACGGGAAAGTCGCAGACCTGCTCGGGGGTGTCCACTCATCCCGCTTCCGGATTGACTGATCTTTTTTCTTTTTTTTTTAATACAAACATCTGCTTTGTTGCGCGTGAATAATAAAAGGCTAAACAGAAAACACAGTACTGCGGGGTATGAATAAATAAAACGTCAGGAAAAAAAAGAAGTGGGAGAAGATAGCCAGACTGAGTGAAGGGGACGGTGGGAGGAGGAGAAGGAGGGAGGGGAGGAGGACAGAAGGCGAGAGGGAGGCAGCTCAGAGACGGTTGACAGAGATGATAATGATGAGCCCTGAGACTGGCGACTATTTTAAGACTCCCTAAAAGTGAAACGACAGCTTCAGCGAAATGGAAAACGGTTGGTTATACAGGAACACGTACACAGTTCAATTGTTTCTGCTGAACACTGGATAGAGCTGTTTGAAGGAACAGATTAATATGCAGATTATTTTCTCTTTTAATCCTTCAAGGTACGCTTAGGACACTTTTCATTTTGTTCTTTTTGGCGGCACCTTTGGCCACAAGCAGTAACTGCAGATGTACCTCACCTGATGACCCAGGTGGTTAAGCTTTGAATTGATTTCTCTTTCTTTGTATTTGCACTTTGCAAGTTCTCAGATATTCAGTTTAACATTACTAATACACATTACTAAATATTGTAAAGCAATAAGAAGCTGGAATCAGAAATGTTTTGATCTTTTACTTTGGAAAATGAACTTCCTGTTGATTGCACCCTCATCAATATAAACTGTATTTTAAGGTCTACAAGTTCTCTTCCAAAATGTACAAAAGTAGCTTTTTTCCCCACAATTAAATTGTTAACATTGTCAATAGTCTGCATACCCAAACATTGCGGCCATCTGCAATTCTTGAATGTGAAAATCCATTCGTTCACTTGAACCCAGCTGCACTGCATTTTTTCATTTCAACCACAAGAGTGTTGGTGAGATCCAAAATTGGCTCAAAGTTGATGATGAAACTCGCCCCAAGATGTTGGGATGTTGGAAGGGGATTGAGGTCAGGACAAGTTATTTAGCACCGAAGTAGGTGAAGTAAAACATTTTTTTATGGACAGAGTCATGCTGAAATGACATATAGATAGATAGATAGATAGATAGATAGATAGATAGATAGATAGATAGATAGATAGATAGATAGATAGATAGATAGATTAGACATGCTTTGCACATCTAAAATCTTTGGCCTCATTTCTTCGGTGGTCGTCACTCTTTATGAAATGTGTTCTGACAGGAGCGTCACACCCTCTAGATTCACACACCGCTGAGAGGCACACCTAGTTCCCAACTCATACAGACACACACACACACATATTCCCCCCACTGTCAGCAGCAGCAGCCCCTGCAATCAGAGCGTCTCAGCCCACCAGGGACATACGAGCTGAGTGACGACAGACTGAGAATGACAAACAGGCTACAAGACCGCATCATCAAAAATAAAACGACGGCGAGGCCCGTTACAGATACTTCGCCGCCAAATTCAACAGAGGCTGCTGAATTCAAAGCCGCGTGCTGAGACTGCAGAATTTCAGTAGGACTGCAAATTGCTGAAGTGGGAGCTAATTTGACGGAAATGCTTGTGTCCACGTCGAGTTAAAGCCACAAAAACAAACTAAAGCGACTCTGCTGTTTGCTCAAACGAAGCAGAGAAGTGCTGATCACAAAGCATGCATGGGGCTTTAAGCTGGGGGGCTGTTTGCTCTTTGCCCCCCGCCTGGTATCTTCTGAAAAAGTCGTTATTAAGTCGTGTTTTGAGGAGACAGTCTTTGTCAAGGAGCAGCTAAATCACAGCTTGACCTGTGTCTAAGGACACCATTCTCGATGTCTAGAGTAAATTTTGAGCTAATCACAATAAAGCTACTTCAGACTGAAGGAGAGGTTTTGATGAGAGGATTCTTCACATCTTTACACTCCATTATTGTGTGTTTTTTTTGTTTTACTCGTGAGTCATGTCTCCAGCCTCTCTTCTATGGTATTACACAACAACATGGCAACCCCTGGCTCTCACTGGACCATTTGAAAATACTTTGCACCTTTTGTATTTTATCATAGACATTAGAAATCCAATTCAAAGTCAAGCTGAGGTTTGGTTTCCACTCACTTCTTGTTTGAAGAAATACAAACTATAATGACACTGCAGCAGCTGCAGAGTTTTCAGTTTTTGGGGGGAAAGTAAACCATCTTCTTTCAGATTTATGGGAACACTGTGGAGTCCAGCCTTGAGCTGCTGGGAGGGCATTTTTACAGTATGCTGCTGATTGTAAACGTTGTACTGCATCGATTCCTCCTCAACCATCAACCGGAGTAACGGAGGGAGAGCTGGAATAACAGATGTGTATGTACAGACACTGTGAGTTGTACCAAAAAAACCAAAACAATTTCAGCCGAATTAGAACACAGTCAGAACAAAAGTTAAGGACATATATCTGTGTGTGTGTGTGTGTGTATTTACATTTATATATCTTTACAGGGATGTATGTGTTTGTTTTCTGCTGAAAGTTAGACCTACTGTGTGACAGGGAAAACAGGACACTGTTAAATGTCAGCCACAGTGTTGGACAAATAAGATCGTTTCAGAGATGACATCGGGTGCACCTGAGACTCAGTGAATTAAACCACGAGCATAAAACTCAATAGGTTAACACGAGACATACAGAGGAAAATCCATCTGATTTTAATGCCACATAAACAAAGCAACTCTCTCTCTGCTTTAAGAGCCAGGTGCAGAGCGAAACGGCTATAAAAACCGCCTGCTGCAGCTTTTCTGGGTTGTTACGTAAAAACAATGATAAATCACCGATATGGCAGCATGAGTAATAAACTCATCAGCAACTGCTTCTTATTTACTGGTGGGGGTCTTATTTCCATCGCATAATTAAATTTTTATGCTGTGTATGTGTGTGTGCGTGGCTGTAGCACTGAGCTGCGTGGTCTCAGTAAACATTTACAGCCGAGTCGAGTACAAAGGTCTTTCTTTGGCAACTGACGCGGTTTCACACTCAAATCAGCGTTACAGCGGCTGACATGAGGTACTGTAAGTCAACAAGCATCGACACTTTGACATGATGCTAGTTTGTCTGCACATCATCTGAACTGTGTGCTCTTTTTTCCCCCGTCCGTCCATCTAAGCCGCTATTTTTTTGGCGTTGGTGTAGCGCAGGTCAGGCTGAGTCAGATCTGCTTACGTGTGTGAGCGCTACTGCCAAGAACAACAGCAGGAGATGGTTTTTTGGTGCAGCTGAGTGGAGATATCTGAGTCCCAGAGGGAGATGAGGAGCTCTGAGCCGAGTCCTGAGAAGCAGCCAGACATCCCGGTCTGAATCCTCCTGAGACGAGGATTGTCTGTCCGGCCAGACTGTCACCGACACACACCGCGGCCCACTTGGCTGCCACGCCGGAGCACAATCCCCCCGGTGGATGTTACTGACAGCTGAGGCTTATCTGCCACTGAAAACAGCCGATTAGCCTTTTTATAAGCTAATTGGCTTCCGTAGTTGTTGCTGGAGCTCAAAATCCTGGAACATGATCGAGCATTGAGATAAAAATATGTAAGCATGCATCCAGCCGGCTTAAATTAATCGTTGGAGCTGACTGAAAGCCGGTCCGAGGAGGAGCTGCAGAGATATGCCGCCGCAGGGGAAATCAGGTCGGGAAGGTTTCAGGAATGGACTGTGGGCTGTGAACTGTGACACCCTCGGCCGATTTTTAGTTTCGACCGAAATTCAGCAGCCGCGGGCAGCAGAAGTCTGCCACCGTGAGCTCGGAAACACAGACGAGGGCTGCATTCACAAGTCTCTCCGCTGACTTCCATTCTAGTTCACTGTGCAACTCGTTTCTCTCATTTTCACCTCTCGTGCCTTTTCTTCGCTCCACTCTCTCGTTTTCATCGGGTCCCCTGACCTTTTATCGCGCTTCTGCAAATGCAGCACATCTTTGCTCTTTCTCCATTATTAATCCACGACAAAAAGGACAGTGTAACCTTGAGGAGCATCCAAGTTGCCACCAGCACAAACATTTTTTGGACGACTTAAAAAAAAAGTGCAAGGAGGAAATGCAACATGCTCTTTAGACATTTAAGAGCATCTGAAAGATGTAACGTCATGGGCCAGTGGCCTCCCAGTTGGCTGGAACAGAGCACAACACGGCCAGCTGTGACAGAGACAGAGGCCAGAGCCCTGCAGGTCAGGACAGGGCGGCTGGTCGGGGCAGGAAAGGCCACAGTGGCAAAAACAGTCATTTGACAGCAACACTTTATGCTGTACCTGTAGGTAGAGGTGCAGCTCCATCACACACGGCAAACAGATCAGGAAAAATGAAAGGGTATTTGGTTTGAATGCTTTTATACCACACACGATTCAAAATTACTGTTGTGTGAAGGTCTTGGGGGTCTCCCAGAAAATCCGGGAAAATCCAGAAATAATAAACAAGACTGACAGCCAAAACAGAAATATCACGCCTGATTTGAGGCAGCTCTGTAAAAAAAATAAATAAATAAATAAATAACAGAAGCATGAAAGTGATAAAAAATGCTTTTTAAAATGAGCTTTGGATATATGAAAAGAAGTTCTCGGCTGCAGAGATAAAGCAGAAAACTTCTAAAGCCACTTAACTTCCTAGAGGCAGAGAAATAAATCATACATTGCACCTCGTCCCAGATGATCTGCACTGAAGGAGTCTGTGTGCCATTATTATCAAGTCAGTCGAATGTGTGACAGCAGGGTCTGTGATCTTGCCTGCTAATCGTCTGTGATAAACACCTCAATGGAATTAAAGAAGAGCAAAGCCAGTTTTATTAGCGCTGCTATATTTATGAGTAATTTACCTTATTATTGTGTTTACTGGACTGAGTTTCTCTGGATTGGAAAATGTCAGTGAACGGAGCACCTTGAGGTCTAAGATGTTTTTTTTTTCTGTGTTAAATAAAAGTTAATGAATATTTCCCCGTTGAATGCATGTAGCTCGTTCCATCTAATTAATGTAATTTGTTAGGAAAGCCTTGCATGCCCCAGACAGTTTGATCATTGCAGCACACGGATGCAAGTCATGATCGTTACTGGGAAAACAAGGGCAGAAGGCAATCATTATGACAGTTATAGAGCTGTGGGGCCTGTGTAAAAAAAAAAAAAATCAGGCAAAACAGCAGGCATGGTCTGAAAATGCACCTCACTCCCTCGTGTTTTTCACCCAACCATTCACCGTTGTTTATTAGCCCACAAAGCTGGACATGATACGCACTGCAAATTACCACAGGACCGCTGATAAATCCTAAAGATAGCATCGCATCGGACACAATGCCGCATGCATAACAATGACTTATTGCTGTATGGGTGCAGTCTATTTGCTCAACCTTGAAGCGGCTCGTCTGCTTTCTGTAAATGAGGATGAAAACGGGCTTCCATGATATTCTCAGCATGTCCTGCTGAATGTCCACAACAAAAATTGGTCTGCATATTTATCCGAAGACCCTCGGGGAGTTCTTTATTCGTGCTCCTCGGTGAATTGCTAGTTATGAAACACGGCGCTTGATATTATGATGCTTCAAATAGACTATAATTATAAAAACCAGGAAGAATTGCTGGTCAACAAACGCTGTGCTGCCTGGTTTAGGATATTTTTAATCTCGGCTGAGATTTATACAACTTATTTATAAGCTTGTAAACAAGATTTATGGTCCCTGCGCTGTTCAGGCCAATCTCCACGTTTGGCTAATTAGAAGTGTGTTAGAGGAAAGGCAGGTGGTGACACCACCGAGGACGGCAAACTGGGAAATGGATCATAAAGGGGGAAACATGATGGCTGCTATTTCCCGGCCTGAATAAAACAAGTTATCCGTGCAGATGAGTTGCAACAGTTGGTTTAAGTTACGGCAGTAATCAACGCGGAGACGGGGGGTTGTTTGCTGTGATGAACGTCTCAACAACATGCCACAGAGTCGGTATGACTTCCATGTGTCTTGTTAATGAGGGTGGCGAGACAACAAGGCAGGTTTTCGCTAAGAGCTATGGAGATGGATTTCCCAGCTCCTCTACATTAATGGTTGTAAAAAAAAATAACACTCTCCAAAAATGATTACCCTCCTACGCATGTCAGCAGACTGATGCTGCAGGTACAGATAAAAAGATCATTTTGAGCACATTTCACATCTATTTCTGTCTCACTCTCTCATCCGATTTAAATCATTCAGATATTCTTTAAAATATCAGTTGTAAAACGCATTATTAACCATTTTATGAGAGCAAAGGCTGAAATTATCGACGCGCCACCTCGCTGTCTTATAGTTATGCAACACATGTCTGCTGCTTGAAGGAGTTAGTGACGACATTATTGATATCTGATGGGGGCAGATGTGTACACGCCCCCACTGCTGGATCAACGAGCTGCTGTGTCAATTAACTGCGACAGACTTCCGCGCATACACTTGTACACACACACTAACTCACACAAACACACACTAAGAGGGTGCATTAGTCATCTTAAAAATCATAGTCTCATTTTTCATACTGATTTAATTTACAAACAAAACTGATTAAAGTGCCTTTCCATGAAAGCGGCCTCCTCCTTACTGTACATGCAGAGACTCGTAATGCTGTGACATTTAAATGCGACCACACATCACGCAGCATGGCGAGGAAACAGGCAGACGTGATGTAACGTCAAAAAGAGAAGCAGCACATCACCTAATATGAGCACTGAAAACTAAGAAAGCTCAAAAACTTCACTATCCAAAACAGAAAAAGAGGAATTAACACTGTGTCGGATATTATTCCAAATTAAACAGAAAAGGATGTTGTGCGTTGGTGCCTGAACAACACGCGTCGTATAAGCATTTTCTGATCTGATGCCACTGAACAGATTCCTGATGTTGCAACACTTTGATTAAAAGTCCCTTGTCGAGTTTTCTGAAGTTGTTGTTTTTCTAACTGAGTGATGTGATACACGGACCTACTGATGGTGTCACACTTTTCCTCTGAGCAACAGGTGGCAGAGACACACACTGATATGCTGCGATACGCCAACAAAGGCAAGGGAGCAGAAGACGAGTGCTAACGAATGTCACGGCAGAGTTATAACACCTACAGCAGCAAAAAGGCTTTGTCGCGGCATGTTTCTATAAAAGAAATGTCTAAGATGTCTGCTATTATGCACATTTATAGCACATCTATTCATAGTATATATAAGTATTTTTTAATATATGTATAAACATGATTTTTTTATGTGTAAATGTACAGGCTTTATTTTCTTTTTCTTTTCCAAAATAAGCTGCATTTATATGACATTAATAATAGAGCGAGATAGATGATAAAACATTTGACCTTTATGCTCTGTAATTAAACGGAGGGCATTTTAGCCGTTAGCAAATTATAGGAGTTCAATATATACACTGAGGAAAAATCCTGTGACCTTCATCGCCAGTGATCTTACCACAGTACGTTCGCTAAGATTAATATGAGTATTATAATTAAATTATATATTTAAATACCAGCACAGGCAGATTGAGACAGAATCATTAGCGAACAGCCTAATTAAAGAACTTTTGAGAGGCGGGGGACTCTTCTTGTTTTCTTTCTTTATTGTGTTGAGAGACACCAAACTAATAATTATGAGAAATGCTCAGCACAAACTCATCACAGGACACACGTGGATTATTGAATTGTTTCACATGTGCAAAAACTTTTCCTTTTCCATCTCACAGAGGCTGATTCGAGCCCAGATGAATTATTTACTGCAGCACTCTCCCAGCCACATCACAAAGCATACCTAATAAATGGGCTAGGTCCTGAGGCGTTTATGTGCTGTTCAACCAGTGTAAGTATTAAAGTGGAGAGGACCTTGTCAACCACCACATTCCCCAAATTTATTAACCATGACTAAACAAGTAAGGAAAAAATACTTAGCAGCTCACTTCAGAAATTCTCTCTTTCCAATGTAATCTGAGAGACTTGAGTGAGATCTTGTGTCCTTGAAAAAATTTCAACTTAAAACAAAAAAATAAAACAAAGAAACCCGCTGAGAGCAGCTGATGAGGAGGAGACGATGAGGCTAAAAATCGGATCCTGCTGACTGCTTTGACTGGCAACTTGACTATAATGTTATTAAAAATCAGAAATGAAAACTGCTTGGTGGATGAAATATGGTTAAAAAAAACTCTGCGTTGTACTCGGAGGGGAAAACATCACGTTTTTGTAAAAAGGAGTCCTAAAACTGTGTTGTAAGCTGAAAAGAGTAAAAATCCTTTATTGACTCGGCTTGTCAAGCTCTCCTGCACTGCGATGACTCAACTTTAATTAGTCGAAAGGCTCCATCAGACGAATATCTCCTCTGTCTCTCCTTCACTTCCACTGAGGCCCATTTGTCTGACGACCTCAGCTCCGTCAGATGAGATTAAACTTTCATCTGCCAGTTTGCAGGATTAACTAACAGAAACAATGTCGTCTTGATGAGTTTTGTGTTTGACAACAGAGAACTCATTGATCCGTGTTTGGTACGATACCACACTCCCAGACCACAGAGAGTAAGGTTTTTCTGCTCAGTATTTCATGATAACCTATCATGATGTCACATCCTGCTTTGGAGTAGATGTGCCGTAGAGAAAGCTGCACTTAATCAGCCTCAGTGGTACGCTCATGGCAAATGGCACTACTTGCAGGTTAACAAGGCTTAACATGCATAAGCTGAGCATGTTACTGTAAATGTCAGAGGGAGGAGCTTTGGAGGCGTGCTGGAGCATGTTGTTGTGAGAACTTTTCAAAATAAGAGCACTTTTAACCGGTAAGATGGGGAGAAACACCTAGAAGTACAAACAGGTGCATGAATAAGCATGCAGTGTTGAAAAAGGAGAATCAGACAACAACTACAGATGACACTGCATGACAGTCCAGACCTTTCCAGATTCACTGAGGCATCCTTATGTATTATCGTATAGTGACAGGTGTTTCTATTGCTTTGCAAGCCCCATTTACATCAATGAGGGTTGCTTGCATTATGCAAGGGCCTCTTAAATGATCACAAAATGAAATTCTAAACTGGCACCTAAGTGTGGCCTTGAACATAAATGCAGTCTTGGTGCTAAGCTAAGCTAATTGTCTGCTGGCTGTAGCCTGATCATTAAATAAGAGATGAGTGCGGTATGAAAAATTGACATCTAACCCTCAGCCAGAAGGCTACAAAGCCCATCTCCCACAATGTCAACCTATTCCTTTAAAGGCCCGCAGAGCTCATGGTTACAGTTAATAAAAAGTCAAATGGTAATTGCAGGTCTGAGCTCGTGAGGTGAACTCTGATCTCCTGCACAAAAGCCAGACATGCCGCACACCCACAAGCCCGACCTCAAAGGCCTTTGTTTCCACCTCGCTGCATAACGCTTCACTGTTCAAACGGGCGCTGGATGTAAATTGCAAGGAGCAGAAATCATCCAATATAGAGGTAATTCTTGGGGGTAGTAGGCTGATGGACGATGATGAATGAAATCCGCGTAAACACAGCAGCTCCCTCCCTCCCTGCTCACCCACACAAGTTGGAGCAGCTCAGCAACGGCGACAGGGAGCCGGATTTGAAGGCAGATTTTCTCTCTGAACGCTCTTGAAGGAGAACAGCGGCTCAGCGCACCAACGCCCTCCCACATCGCGGCTCCACGGGCCTGCTGGGAGGTCGGAGAGATGCCTTGCCCCGGTGCTCCACGGGCATGAGAGGGAGGCCGGGAGGAGGGGAGGGGAGAGCTGCGGTGTTTGGACACGACTGACAAAATACCACCTGTCAGACGTTCGCAGCTCAGAAACACGCTGACTATTTGTGACGCTAACGCCAGCTGACAGACAGAGAGAGAGAGACAGAGGTGGCATATGAGAAAGAAAGTCAGAAAACAGAAAGGGGTTCACAGGGCGGGAAGAGGAGCTGTACGAGTATAAGAATACGTCCTTACTTCATTTCTTGAGAGCAGCAACTTTCAGAGAAAGGTGACACCTTCAATTAGAGAGCCTCCTTTGATCATGTCATTAACGATGGGAGGGGAAGCGACTAATAGTTGGCACAGCTTTCTGACATCCCCTTTAATTGTTCGCTCACTGGAGATATTTTTCATCTGCTTCATTACCGACTCGAAGTAAGTGTCATTTATTCAGCGCTAATTATCAGGCAGAAAATAACTTTTAATACAGCCTGTGTCACCACTGGTACAATGAAACACAAATTGAATCTAAAGTTAATTTGTCAGCAGCTGATGAATTTGTGCAGCCGAAATAAATCAGCGCGTTGTTGTTGCTGTTGCCCGACACGAAAAAACCCCCACCAAATTTCAGCATAAAACAAATGATAATCATGCATACTACTCATTCATAATTGGCATTTTCTTCTCAAGTTTCAAATCACGATGCACTTGACATAAAAGCATAAAAGCTCACTGCCAAACTCATCAGCAGCTCCCTTATGAACAAAATGAATGAAAATGAAGTGGCAGAATTTGAAAAGTGGAAATAAATGATTTTTTTATATAATTTTTAAAATTCTGAATAAGGATAAAACAGATTTACCAAAATACGAATGCCATTAGTATCATACTCTAATATAATGTTCTCTTATTGTACTCAAAAAGACAAAAGCTGTGAAACGAAAAAACTTTTCTCCACTTTTAAGTGTGAAACAAGTGAGTGGGTTTGAACTGCGAAACCATTATTAAAACATCATATGCGTAGTCTTTTGTTAAATTATCTTTTGTCATATAGTCCGACAGTATCAACTCTCGCTGCACAAGTGTAATCAGTGTAAAATGCAATCACGACCTCAGCAAATGATGGGATGTCAAAGCCGCTTTGAGGGCGTCGTCTGCTAAAGAAGCTGTGAAATCAAGCCAATGTGTAATCATTCTGTGGTTTTTTTCTGCGGTTTCGAATTTATGCAGAGGGCCCTTTTAATATTTCAACCAGGAGAAATTATTTTAAAAACGAGGAGGAAGAGGAATGTGAGGGAAGGGGCGGTCTGGGATGGATTTCACTGACTTGAGATGTATTTGAAAACATGTCTCATCATTTGCCATTAACGGCCCCACCGCCGTCTACCACTCACCTGCTCCCACTGCGATTCAGCTCAAACACAGAGCCGTCAGAGACACAGCGAGAGCTGATGACCTGTCAGTTCTTCTTGGCGGCTGACAGAAATGTGACGTGCAGAGGAATATTTTGAAAGAACGTGCAGGGGAGAAAATGGCCGTTCTCGAGGGGGCGGGGGGGGCACTCAGACTGGAAAAACCTGAACCACCACGGGCAGGTGCATTACTCACGACAACGCCGCGTGTTTCCATTGGCAACATCACAGACAGAGGAGCAGACAGAAACACGAGCACAGCGAGGTTTTCACGTTGCCCGTCGCCGACGGTAAAATAGCGGAGGGGGATTTTCATTTAGCATGCTTGACTTTGAAAAGATCTTTCCTCTGGTCATCAGTGATTACACAGAAACTTTTGATATGGCTGAGTTAAGCTGATGCAGGCTTTGGTCGGTCCTGTGTGCCCTTCCTCCAGGACTCATCTCCCGCTCTGAGGCGTCCTTCTCTTTCTGTCTCTCAGCGCCAAGTGTTTAAAAAGCTGTCATCATCAGCGAGGATGGCTCCGGCGCGTCCTTTCCCCGTCCTCTGTCCAGGCGAGTCCCCCGGGGCCCAGGAGCACCTGTCCTTCAGAAGAACAGCTAGACTCCTGCTTAACACTGCTGTCAGGACCGCCGCTCTCTCTGCAAATCACGGAGCCTCGAGGGAAGTGAGGAGGTGACGAGGACGAAGGATTGAAACGCTGAGTGAAGATCCGGGGATAGAAGCACACACGATCCTAATGCTACAGCAACCGAGGCGTGCTACTGATTACTAATCTCTCCAACAGGGTTTACCCCAGCCTTTGAAAATTACCCTTTTTTTTTTAGTTAAGTGAACAGCAGGTTAGAATTCATAATGTGCATTTAATAAACTGCAACCTGAGAAAATTCAGCATTTTTCAGCAGTTTTCAGATAAACTTTACAGAAAAAGCAGTGGAAACTTTCTATCCATTGATTGTAAAGTACACAGGATGAAAAGTGTGCGAGCAACTGAAAAAGATGTGGGTAACTAAAAAAAACCCTAGTCACCTAAAAAGTGGTCTTAAATGTTTCTCTTAAAAAAGCTATAATTCATTTTTATTATGAAATTATATGAAAGGACAATGTGAAAACAATGGTTGTCGCTCGTGGTGATGAAACTTCACAGAGCTTTGTTGTGAGTTTCAGCTCATTGTTTAGTCATCCAGGCAACAACTTTACTGTTTAGGTTCACTCTCAAATCTCTGGAGCTGCTTTCTGCTACAGAAGGCAGCTGTTGTCAGTGGAAAAAAACCCTGAAATACCCACAGTACACCACCTGCTCAGCAGCAGGCAGCAAACTGCCGAACTCAGCAGACCATTTAGCAGCTAAAGACCAGATATCTGCTTTGTTGACTTGGTGGAGACCAAAAGTAGAGCTAAAAGAGAGTGAATACAAGATTTACATTAATCAGCTAGTCAAAAACACATTTTTAAAAAGTCTGCTATAAAATATCTTCTCTTAACTGCAAAATTCGAAGGTAAAGTTGGATTAAATTATTTTTATAGTGATTGTAATTGTATTGTTTACTCTAACAGTAAAATAACTCATCTGATTTGCTTAATTGGGACTGTGATGTTGAGGTTTTTGATTTTGGGCAGTATACTGTAAAATAAACAGAGGTGACTTGACATGACTGTAGTAGTAGTCATTGTACGGAGGCTGGGTTGTGTTCATCCCAGGAGCAAATATGATTAAATTGGATTTCTCTGGAGCTTTGATCCGTGTCAACACCGGTAAACACTACAGCCACACGTCCAGATGTGTCAATGGGCGACAACCCTCAATGACGTGTTGAGACGCCGCTTTAAACAGGGCTTAAATAGAATACAAAAGGCAAGAGTTGTTATTTCCCCTGAGTGCTTCTTTTTAATCTACATTTAATTTGGTTAGGGATGTCGAAGCTTTGAATGATTCACAGACAGAAAGCATTTCACTCATAATACATAAAGCATATGGCTTATTTTTCTAATTTATTTGTTGAGTTGCTGGGCTGAATCACGTCTCCATGTATGTATTACAGGCTCTGGAAACTGATTTCTATGCAGCTACAAGTCACCGGGTGAGAGGAGAGCGAGGATTGTATTATAATTTATGTGGAGGTGGATCTGTCCACCAGTTAAATCAAAATTTCAGGGCTTTATGCTGATGCGGATGTGTCGCCCGGCCCTTCGTCACCAGTTAATCATCTGGTTCTGTGTTTGCAGATAACTAGAAGCTGCAGTGCGCTTTTGTTCTGCTGCTGATGAAGATTTAATGCTTTTCAAAGAAAGAGGGAAAAAAAAGTCTGAATGCCATCTGTTGAGGACGTTAATGATATGAGAATGTTCTTGCTGCTCCGGCTTGTGTGAAGAGTACATCGCTGTGAGTGGTGCTAACATATGGACCCCATACCATACAGAGAGAGATTGATTGTAGTCTGACAGCACAGGGACGCTGTCATGAATGTCAACAACAACCAACCTTTGAATCCCTCACATGTTCGGACTCATCTCCAGATTTAACACTGGCTGTGCGTGCATACTTTTGAATGTTGCATGTGTCCCGTGTGAATGTATTCATTACTAATGGTGGCCCTCACTGCATTGTGTGTGTGTGCATAAGCGAGGCAGAGGGTGAGAACAACACAAACACTTTCATCTTGCCAAGTCTGACACCTATCCCTGCCAGTCTAGCGAGCTTCCCCTGCCTTATTTCTGTGCAAACAGTATCTGCTTTTACCCGCTTGTTTGTTTTTCTCACACACTGTACCCTTCTATATTTACACAGTCTGCATAAATCTTCCACTGGGACGTGAGCGGATGGATAGGTCGCACAAAGCAGGTTTAATTTATTTAGCCTGTGATGCTTTCAGAGGGACTGCAGATTTCTCCAGTCTGAGAAGGAAAGCTTCAATTAGGTGTGAAATGTGTTTTTGTCTTTGAAATAGTTGAGTTTTTTTTTCCTTTACATTTTTTTTGGTCTGTTTCTTTGTAGCAGCTTCCCACACATCCTGACCCACACAAATACTGCTTGCCGCAGCAGGAGATGTGCTAATAGGAGTTCATATTTCCCTCTGCCCGTGAAAGATAGACCAAAGGGGTTTGAGTAATGAGCCAGTGCCACCTGTGCCCACGATGCCGCGGGGACGTGGACTATAATGCTGATGAGCTTCCGAGGGCCAGCTTGCCACTGCGCTCTGCCGTTCAACCTCTTCACATCTCCATCCATCTTGGAAATGTTCTTCGCTAGAACTTTGAGACCCCCATTTACCTCGTTTAAATCGAAAGCTTCGGCTGGACACTGTAAAGGAAACAGCATTTTTGTAAAAGAGCACCCAGGGTCTTGTTTACTCAGGAAGACACTGTGGGAACGCATTTACAGTACTGCAATGTTAATTTGGCCTCTCTCAGAAAGTCTTTCAGTCTTACTGCTGGGTACGTACACACATATTTGTGAGGGTGGAATGAAAAAAGGCTCTCTAATAGCTCTGCTACGGGAGTAACAATTAACTTTCAGAGACTGCTGCGACAGGAAATTTCTGCATTAAACTCTAAACAACCAAATGCACCAAACTCCAGATTAACACAGATGGATGTCAGTGAATAGATATACTGTATGTGCATGTACACAGTCACACACAGCTGCTATCAAAGGGCCATCAACACACCAAAAGCACAAAGGAATTTTTGCAGCTAAAAATTCTCGTCTGAGTATCCAAAGCCTGATTTAGCTCATTCCTCTGTGCCATAGACATCCACTGTTGTCCAAAAGCTATTAATGAGTCATACTGTTGCACTTGGTGGCATGTTCCCTCATTACCATGAACACACACTGTGGTTTATTTTAAATCAAACCCACATACACCAACCTGCTGCTTGAAATAATCACCTAAGCAGCAATATGTATTAATCTGCCGCTGAATATAGCTCCCAACAAATGCACTATTTTACTCGAACTTTGAGCAAAAGTACAGTGTTCAGCAGTAGGAAATGGCTGAGTCTTTCTTAAAAAGCATCCATATATTTGCAAGTCGTTTTTAAATATTTATATCGTCTGTATGAACAGATGAGTTTGAGCTGAGTGACGCAGACAGACGAGAGAAGTCAGAAGGTATTGAGAAACAGATTGTCGGTTTGGGTGTTTTTATGGATTTTGTTCTCAACAACAAGCTTTCAAACTCCCTAAAATCTTCTTTTCTCATCTCAACAACAACATGCTATTCAATAATCATAAAAACTTTAATAGATTTCATACATTTGCATTAATCTCATGTTGTGGTACTGGGCACCTTTTAAAACAGAATTAACCTTAAGATGTGACTCCCCTCTAAGTTATTTTCTTCTTTGACTGTTGCCTTTAAATACTGTTTGTGTTCTGGTTGTTTGTGTTTTGCTCTCAGGTCAACTTTAGGGTTTATTGGTGAAAAACACTTGAAAAACAGATATAAAGACGCTTCACACTTTCTTGGTTTCCTGTTGCTTATGTTCAACAAGTATTTTTATTTTTACTTAGCCTGTGGCTTGATATTTGACTTTTTCATCTCCTCTTTCGTATTCTCTGCCCCACATACCAATCACAGTATTAATATCCACAGACCGACTGGGCTCAGATAACTCAGCTTACTGACACAACAGACAACAAACATAATAAAAATACACACACGTATATATATTTATACACACACAAAATATTCTCTTGCAATTTTAGACAAGGAGTACACGGAGGTTTCTCTGTAATTAAGTCGGTTTGGCATTTTGGGGAAACAGACTAGTATTGTGTACAGTAGACATAAACAAAGGAAATTATTCAGGTGTTTCTATATTTATATATACAACAGCATATGGGTGAGGAGCTGCAGCTGAATTAAAGAGTGCTGTCAAGTAGATGCGATGGATTGCTGTGAATTGCCCCTTGTGTTTCCATTATTCATAAAAAGGTATTCGCGTCTGAAGGAGAGGCACAAACAACGGCGAGACATTCAGTGTATTAAATTATTGACGGGACCTCAAGATCTCAGAGAGGTTTCTCTCTTTGATATTGTTCAGGTTAAATCTGGCAAGCCGCTGTGTTCTTTGCCTCTTGATGCCCACTCTGTTTCCTGGTTGTTTACCTCTCTTTTCCCCTTTTTACTTACACAACCACCTCCATCACCTCCTCTCCTCTCATCCTCCCCCTTCCGAACAAGACGGACTCCTCTGCCTCGCCAGTAAGGGATAAAATATTTAAGGTTTACTGAAATCCCAGGATGATAAAGCGGAAAGGGAAACGCATTCCGATTCATTTATGTGGCACCGACTTAACGCTGTATAAGATGATTAAATGCACACTTATAGCTCTCTTCACTTCCCAATGTGTACTGTAATACATGCCATTTCTCAAGCTGCTGTGGCTGACGGATCCAGGTGGCGAGGTGAGGATCCGATTGTGAAGCACAGACATGTCGAAAATAAATAAAATATGGATCAAGTCAGACATCAATAGCATCCAGTTCAACACAACCTACTTCAGGTCAGGAGGGGTGACTGGGAATGCACTGCGGGTCCTTGAGTCAGTACAACATTCAAGGTCCGTGTGGGAAACATGGATTTGGAAGTGCAGTCTGTGTGTGTGTGTGTGTGTGTGTGTGTGTGTGTGTGTGTGTGTGTGTCTGTGCTCGCTAGTGTACGAGTTAGCTAAAGCACTATCAGTGGAAGCAGGTTTCATCAAAGATGCACAACTCTAAAACAGATTGTCGAGAGAATGTGCTTATATTCCTCTGCCGATTCCTCCTTCAAAGCGCGGTCTTGTGAGATTCGAGTGAGAACAAACATCTACTCGCCTTTTTAAGTCTGTTTACACACCGTGATCCTTCAGTTGCAACCCTGATTTGCCCGCATAAGTCTGATCCTCAGCAGCACCACTTCACACATACCTGACTGCTGTCCAACAGACTTGTACTGCTCAATTCCTGATCAACTTGAAGCAAGTTCAAACTGCAGGAAATAGTGGCCAAAATCATTCCCATTTGTTTTTCTTTTTCATAACAGTGTGAATTAGATGGAATCTGATTTTGGCCACTTTCAGCTTGGTTCTTAATCAGACACTGGTCTAATTTTATTGCAAAACAACCTCCGTCTGAACAGGAGTCACATTAGAATTCATGTAACTTTTGCATCACTCAAGGAAACCGCGCCAAGTTGGAAAGCTGCGTAGGATCTCCCCAAGGTCATCTCCTTGAGGTAGATTAATGTCAACAGGAGATGGCAAGCAGCCTCGCAAAACTTGTACACAGTCGAGCGAATGGATGACTTTGCAATGACAAACAAGTTAGACAGCACGCGTTTACCTGCCATTGTTGCCAGCCAATACAGTCCAACTCCTCCTCCCATAATTAAAAATATGGTTTTGTATCCTCGTTGTCATCTGCTCACAATTCATTGGTTTCCAGTTAACATCATTTTGAAAGCATTGAATTCAGTGGCCTCCATGTTTACTTCCATACGACAGCATGCTGTGTGTCTTTGTATTTTGCACATTTGTGTCAGCTCAGGGCCGTGACTGGAATCTGACAGAGGCCACATTTAAGAAGTAACGTAAACAGCCAATCAGATCTGAGCAGTAAATCCAAACTGGGGGAAAAACGGCCTGCAGTGGGAAGAGAGTTGGAAGAGCTGAGAGAAGAAAACTAGTGGTGTGTAAAGGAACTGCTATCTGTTTTCAACTGATAGCACCAGAAACCATAAACTTTCTGCCAGCAGGCACATTTCCTGGGTGAAATAGTAACAGCATCGCACGCAGGAATCTGATAAAAGCAAGAAGAAGAAGATGAAGTGGCTGTTTTGTTTTGCTGCACATTGCTGAGGCGGCTGACACCAGCACCATTATGATCCTCAAGTCTCTGATCAAATCGGATGCTGCTGTAATGCATGCCAGTAATGCATATTAGGAAACAATGACTGATAAGGTGGATGTAGCTAGGTGGGATTCAAAGAGCATGATTAATATCTGCAGCATGGCTGAATCTGCAGTTTCTCTCCGGGGCCTGGGAACTTGTGCCTTCTGATGCCGAGCTGCAGTTTGACCTGAACATCCTCTGAGCTCGGATAATCCCTGCAGACATCAACCTACGCACCACCACACTACATAATGCTTGACACATAGAAGGAAGCAACCACGGAAAGGTCGAAGGCACGCAGACAGAAACGGTCATATGCTGCGAGCTCTAGTAACTGCAGGGGACTGACAATCTCATATTCAGAGTGTGAAAACACAAGTCGAGAAAGTGTGTGGGATGTGAGGAATTGGAAAGATGTTCTTGGTGCATTTCCAGCGTGTTAGAAAACGGAATATAACTATTGATAATGCCAAACGAAATCAAACATATATGTGCTTCTAAATACTTTTGCAATTAACCTTTTCTGCAAGATGCTAGATTCAGTGCATTTAACCTAAAGCAGCAAGAGAAGAAGTGTGAAGTTTAAACTGCCACCGGGGCTCCTGTGAGTAAGAGATCATGCGCTGCAGAAGTCAGCAGCACCATTTTCGTCACACTCTAATTGCGTCTTATGTGTGCGAGTGTCTGTTTATGACTGCGGGCTGATTGCCGCCTTGGCCCATGATGAGGGACACCTATGAGGAGAGCCAGACAGTGCCAGTATCACATGCTGGGAAACTCATATTAGCATCAGCGCCGTGCCTGCTGGTGATTGATCCGCCAAATAAGTCCTGTGGACACAGCCTTCCCTGCGCTTTCCTTCGGGCATTAACGGGTTCTTTATGTGAAAGGCGCTGTGCTCCTCGCTCACAGGCCTCATTTCAACCTGTTTTAATAAAAGCACAGGTTCAAAGAGGCTGTTGGACGTCGTCAAATCCCCACTGCTCAGTTCAAAGACACACCACTGTCCATTCTTGTTCGTAAAAATTGAAAGTAGGCTGAGGTGACTCTTGACACGGCTCTAACAACGGAGCAACCTTCATTCTACAAACAACTGAACTACACTGAGGTCGCTAAATAAGAGATAAACAAGCTTGACTAACTTACATAATTAACCCAACAGCTGTTTAGTTAAGCTGACAAGAGATGGTAGTTGACTTGATTTACTGTTGTTTTTTTTTTTTTTTTGCAAATGTTTTCATGTACAGCAGTTTCACATCTGATCTTACATGCACATATACATAATCGTTACACCTTTTTCTGCACAGTAGCAGCCTTCACACCCACATCAGTGCTGATTCATCGATGTGATACCTGTGGCTTAACTGCCTTAAAAGAAACCCCAAGGCTCACATGTTGAAGTAAGAAAGCTAATGTTTAACTTTGATCAGAGAGAGTACAACTTGTTCCGGGTAATTTTCTTCAAATTAGAGCGCCTCTTGCCTGTAACAAGTATTCGCATCGACTTCTAAATTACATCAGGGTAACTTTGATATATCAAACAATCTAATACGGAGCTTCCAGAGAACCAAACAAAGGTCCTCACATCAGCCGAAAACTGTTGGATATTGTAGTTAAATCCAACTTTTTGGAGATGTTATATTGTTATTGCACAGTATTTCTATTCTGGACCTGGTCATCATGAGGACACAAACACTTTAGACTATATATATATTTTTAGCTACAAGTGGGCTCATTTTGCTGCAAGTTCTTAATTTTTTTTACCAAATTACACTGAGTTTACTTAATTCTTATGAAACTTTACTCTGTAAGCGGTGAGCAGGTTGGTGACACGCTGAAGTATTTTGAACACAACATTATCTTTAGCAAAGTTAGTTTCGAACTAATAAAGCACAGAACTACCTGTGAAGCACGAGTGATGGTTGTTTGTTTCACTGTGAGAAGAGCTCAGAGGAGTCTGAGAAAACCATGGACCCATTCAGGGCATTATATTTTACACAAAGAAAATATTATCTGCTCGGAGTTTAACAAGTAAAGCAGTGCAGTGTAATGCAATGAAATACAACAGCTTGAAATAAATCTCAAGCTGATGTTTGTTTTTTGTTAAACTTTGTGGCAGAGTTGTTAATGCAACTCCAGGGTATTTTTTTATTATTGTTGTAGTGTTTGATGTGCTGTTTTATGCTAAAGGTTTTTTTCTAATACTCTGTCCATTACCATTTACATACTTGCCTCCACTCCCCACACACACAAACACAGACACGCAATGAAGAAAAAATTCTGCAAGTGGGTGTTTGCTGCCCAAAGGTCCTGAGAGTGAATACAGAATTGAATCGTGGGCGTAGCAGTATGCATATCTTTAGTACAGAATATGTTTGCGTGTGAGGCCGAGCTGTGTGGCGAATGGTGACACTTACAGTAAGGTCAAGCAAACCATATGCACCCGCTTCAACTGCTGCAACCGCTGACACGGTCACCACTTTTGACTTACACTAACACTGAACAACAAACACATGTTCTTTCTTTCTCACAATAAGACGTGCATCGAAACACGTGAGGCTCGTCTGCTCTAACCTACGCGTGCCTCCATCGTAAGGCGCCGTGAAGATTGGATCCTGCTAATGGTATTCATAGAAGAGAACAGCATCCATTAGCTTTCTATTTCAAACACTAACCTTTCACAAGTTCTGTGGTTTATGCATCAACGTGACCTTATGAATACTAACCACGTATAATCTCGTCATCTACATTCAAGGCTTGCATTACACCGGGAGATTAAGGTTACTGTTCGCTATGGCCTATGGTTGCCTGTCAAACAACTGTTGGAAGCATCCGGCAGCTGTGGCATATCAACGACCAGAACCACGGCCTTTCACAGGAAGACACAGCGCTGTTATGGTTTTTAATATGAGCTGGAAGTTGGAGCTCACGAGACAACACAAGCTATTTGTTCTGAAGAGGGAAATTGGATCGTGGGTGCAGAGCGAGGTAAGCGCACAGCCACCTGGGTTAATGAGACGGCAGTGGTTGGAGCTGACGCTTCCACCTGACTCCCACTCCTGTTTATTTCAAGCCAGATCAATAGCTTAAGGTCTCACTATGCAAAATGCTACTGGAAAGGTCAATGACAAAGGGGGGTTGGGGAGACCTGCATTATTACCTGGATGTGTTTAAAACTCAATCAGCAGGCCCTCCAGGCTCAGTGGTGATTGACCAGGATTTGTGGGGGGCTTCATGGGGCGCTCAGCTAATAAGCCTCTGCCCGTCACCTCATTGTGTTTATGTGGTTGTTGTGGAAAGTAAGAGGGTCGGGAGTCAACATGTGGTGCAGATTCTTCAGTTTTCCCAAAGTGCTGAAGGGTAGAAGTGCAATTTATTAAGGCTGCAAAATGGAAACAAGGGCTCTGTCTGAAAATAAGTCAATAATGACTAGATAAAACAGGGGGAAAGTGCACACTGCACATGCAGTGCCCTTTTTTAACTCTGAATAATATTCCACCATGTGCACAACTGAACAAAGAAAACAAATGTAAAATGGAAATTAGGACAAAATGAAACAATTGCATAAAAAATCCAAGTAAATAGAAGATTTTATGGTATGATTGGTTATTAAACAATAAAGCAAAGGATTGGTCTTATAATGTGCACCTTTTCTGTGAGTTTATTTTGCATTTATTAAGCTCTTTCAGCTGAATGTCGCACTTTCAATGAATACTTACCTGCTATTACTGAGACTGAACCAAGACAGTAAAGTTGTGGGCCATAAATCCAAAACAATGAGCTTAAATATGCAAAAACATTTTGTAAAGCTGTGGGGAGCTGAAGAATCGGGCGATAATTCTCTGTGGGTTCCTCACTACAAGCCCCTTTCACATTTGATTCACCGTGAATGTAGAGAAAGCAGCTTTAATAAAACTCCCAAACATTAATAACACTAAATCTGACACGCAGGATTGTTCCCACACAATTCACAATTCAAATAACACATATGTGAGCAAAACCCGCTCGAGCCCAACACGTTAAAAGTGAAGTGCAGCACTGCTGTGGCTCTGCACTTATGAGATTTCTCTGGAGATAGCGTTGATGCATTACAGCGGCCAGGCAAAGAGGAGCACCTTTTTTTCATACCCTGCCTAGAGTGTGATTAGGTGCCGCTCTCCAACTCTGAGCGCTGCTTAATTTGTCATTGCAGACGCAGTTATCTGGTTCTCGATGGAGCTTGGAAAAGGTGGAGATGTGTATCGGGCCCCACAGAGGGAAGCTTAGCTAGTTGTGGTTTGATAAGGCATCACTTACATTTTACTGTGGATGGTTCGCCTGGCCCTCGCCACATAACCAGCTCTGTTATCCTCTGCTGTTCAAATGGGATTGTGTAGGGTGCTGGAGAGTATATCAGTATAGGAGAAGTGGGAGTAAAATAGAGCACCATAAACTACAGCATGAAGCTAATAGATTTATTGATTAGCCGGCCTTCTACTAGTTCCTATTCTCTGTGATACAGTAGATTCAGCGCATGAAATCCTGCTGCTGTAAGAGGTTGCCAAGAATTATGGGACACATTTGTATTCCCAACCAGATGCTTTTTTTTCTCCATACCATCTCTCACTCCCAACCTCTAGCTGTACCTTCCTCCTCCTCCTGCACCCCCCAAACCACCCGCTGCTTTGCAGTTCAAAGCATCCTCTGTACTCTTAAGCCTGTAATACCCAACCTCCATAAACCGCACTTGTTCTCCAAGACAGTCATGCACACAGGTATACGAGTCTGTGCAACATAAGGACGGGTGTGTTTATTTCATGGCAAGTCCATATGCGTGTGTGTGTGCTCTCTATTCCCCGTTTAATCTGGTTGTTGCATCCTTTCTGGTCTTGGAGTGACAGTGCTCTAAATGCAGTGATAATGAATAGGCCTCAGGGAGCCTTTGCTGACTTGCAGCAGCAGGCTAATGAGATTAGCAAAACCACTGAGGGCCCGTTAACGGCATGAGGCCCCCTGTGAGGGAGAACAAGATGAGGAAGCGGGAAGGACTGGGGCACCAGTGTGGCTCTGATCTACAAAGTGAAGCTGACAATACCCAACCACACTGTCCGTTAAAGCACCAGAATATTAAGGACGCACAAATCTACTCACTTTAAGTTTATGTATGTAGTTTATATATTATTATGCATCATTCAAGGTCTTGCTGACACTGTACAGTGTTGCACAGTACAGGATCTCACCCTGCAATGGATTTACTGATATTCTAAGTAAATTTGTAGTTGTTCTTAGAGGACATTTATTCTCTCCATCAACAAAAGCTGGATCCATTCAATGCCATATGAAATGTAAAAAAAATCATGCAGCTTGATCAAATTATTGGTTATTCATGAATAACTCAGAAGGTCAACGCATTTTATACTGCAACCCTCACAATCAAATCACTCCATGGACTTGCACCCCAGTACCTCTCAGATCTCCTCCAGCGCTACTCTCAGCCAAGGTCCCTGCGGT
>JBAJHX010000039.1:4847874-4885232 GCA_037176925.1 Amniataba percoides | reverse complement strand
CTTTTAGCCCATTGTAAAGCGGCCTTGGGTTTCTTGAAAGGCGCTATATAAGTCCAAGCTATTATTATTATTATTATCACAATGGTGATTCTCATTGTGGTAGTGAATCCATATCCTTGAATGACATAACATAAACACTGAGATAACAAAGAAATAAACAACCCTGTACAACCAACACAGCGTGGGAAAAAACAAAAGAGATGTTGAAATTCAGAAGGAACAAGCTTTCTGAGTGACATGGAAAATATAAGATCATATAAGAACCTGGGTATTGACCTGGACAGTGAGCTGGAGTAATCCACCAACACAGAGGCTGCCTACAAGAAGGGCCTAAGTTGGCTGTACTTCCTGAGGTCCTTTAATCAATGCAACAGGATGCTCCAGATGTTTTATCACCATTGTTGCGAGTATGCTGTGGTCCAGGCATCAAAGCAAGGACGCCAACAGACCGGACAAAGTCATCAAAAAGGCAGAGTCGGTTGTTGGCTCTAAGCTTGTCACCCTGGATGAGGTGGCAAAGGACAGAGAGCTGGCAAAACTGCTGGCAATCACAGACAATGTCCTACCTTCAGAGCAGCTTCAGCAACAGACTCTTTCAAACCCGCTGTTTAAAGAACGATATCAGAAATTTCTCCTCCACTACTATGATTACAATCATTATTATTAGTATTGGTACCATTATTATAGTATTTGTATCCTTATTATGCTTTCAACATACATTAACATTATAGTACGTATCTTATATTGCTGTATTGTTATCAATAGTATGATCATACCATCTCAAATTCCTACTTGTTTTGACGATCTGTTGGATGTCCAATGCACCTTTCTATTTTCTGCGTTCAACTTCAGTATTTTATTTTGTCATATTTTGAAATACCTGGCTGCTGTGACAACTTAATTTCCCTTCAGGAATCAATAAACTCACCTATCCATCTTTCTATCAACATTGAAAACACGGAGGAAACACAGCAGGCACATCAACAAACCTACACAACCTTCCCGATGCTGCACTTAACATCACATCTGCATTCAAAGGAGAAATATGTTTCTCTCCTCAACTAAAGTGTGGCTGCTTCAAAACATTGTTAATGGATACTGGCTTGAGGGCACGGTTCTGATTAAGCACTTTATTTGCAGCGCACCGATGCACCTTGTCCCATTTCTGACAGAGGACAAAGAGACAAAACAAAGTGAACAAAAAGAGCAGCACGACCCACTAGACCTGGAAAAATTAATGAAAATTATCCAGTTCGATGAAATCATGTACAGACAACAAGTGCTGACCATGAGATTATAAAAGACTAATAAAAAGTGTACGATCTTATATAACGCATTTTATTGAAAGGAAAAGAGCACTTGCACGCTTGGTTGGATTCCCTGTTGTCAGCATTTAAATGGCAATAATGAGTTTATGATTGCCACAATAGGGAGTCCACCACAGGACATGCTTGACGTTCATGGTCACTTTCCCTAAAATGGTGATTATGTTTTTTGCACAACAGAAGCAAACAGAATTAGAACAGGTGCTGCTACAACACTGTCAAACTCAGAGGAAAGGGTTAAGAAAGAAAAATTAAAATCGATGAAGAACTATTTTTATTCTACGCATTCTTCTTCCTTGACAAGACCTGGCATTACCCACAATGCAACTTGACCACCAACAATAGGTCAATGGTCAATTTCTGAAGTGCAGTTGTTCTTCTCAACATCGGTAAACAGACACTGATAACTATAACTGGTGGAGTTTCCCTTTAAGTACTTGTTGTTTTCCACATCCCAACCAATAAATGCAGACTCCCCCATCAACGATGAAGAAAACATCTAACAATGCAAATACAATGAGTTGCATTTGCTGAAAAAAACAGCTAAAAATATTATCAAAAGTTGGGTTTGGAGAATATCTCAGTTATTAATAATAACTTTAAAGAGCAGCACTCTGCTGTAGGAAAACCAAAAAATAAAAAAAATAAAAAACCAACAACCACATAACAAGGCCTTTGCAGACAGGTATTTATCTGGCATTTCTTATATCGCCCTCAGTCAGTCACCGACTCTAAAGCCACAGTGCCAAAGAGCAAAAATAAAAAGAGCACAAATCAAATCACAAACTAAAAAAAACTTTCAAAGACAGTCTTAGATTCTGCATTACCGCAGAGAAAACATCTGCCACGGTTCAGGCGAGCCAATGGAGCGCACGAGGGAGAGAGCGGGCACACAAATCCCCAAACCCACAACCACCCACACAGAAAAGAAGACAGATATGAGAGGGATCACACACAGAGGCAGTAAACTCCTCTGGGAGTGGGGGGGGGGGTACTAAGAAGAAACCTTTTGATATGAAGGGTTTGTAGCTATGCCTTGCAACAAACTCATGCTCAACCCATTTCATTTGTGTTATTGTACCACGGCTACTGCTCATGCCGATTGCACATCAGTCTGCATTTGTTGTACAAGCATTTAACAAAAGCTCTGCTGGTGATTTAATTGCCTGTGCATCAACACATTTGCTAATCTTTTTGTGTGATGACTAAGGAAGCTTTAACAGTCGGCCATAACAAGAAGTTACGACAGCTTGTATACTGTGTTTTCACAATTGTTTTTTTACAGCCATATAACTTTTCCATTAAAGCAGGTAAGCCACAAGAGAATACTGACCTGAAATACAATGAAATGAGGCAATATGCTGTTTCAGCATGATGTAATGCATTTGAAACTTTTACCTTGCAGCTGGAGCTTACATTTGGATAACTGACAGGGAAGACAACTTGTAAGATGAAAGTATGGGATGAAATACCAATGCTGACAAATTTGGCATAAAGTGTTCAGAATAGTCAACAACAGAAGAGTTAGACTTACAGAGGAGAAATTGTGAGCGCCGCATGGCTCTCCTCTGTATTTGCACGAGAGGAGCATGTCGTCCAGCTGGTGGCTCAGCCTGTCCATAAACTCCAGGTTGGTTCCCTCAAAGTTTCTGGGTGGCAGAAAGAGCCTGAAGTCTGACAGTTTCTTGAACCAGGCCTGGCGGTCCTCCTGAAGCAAGTCCAGAACCATGGGCCTCACTGTCCGGTTAGCCAGCAGCAGGCCCAGCCAGTGGCCAGCGAAATACAGGTCGCTCTTGGTAAGTTTGTAGAGGCGGATGGGGTTGTTGTTGCAGATCGTGACTGCGGGGAAGGCCAGTTCTTTGGCCCATTCTGTGTGGACCCGTGTGTATGTGGGGAAAGAAAGCCAGTGGAGTAAGCGGTTGGAGGACCAGGATAAAAGCAGCCCCAGGGAGGTGCAAAGGGCCAGCAGCCAGAAGGCCCTGCGGCCCACGGAGCCACCGGGGACACAAACATGCCTCAGGCCGTGCAGGCGTGTCCTTGACAGCAGAGTGGAAGTGACCCGAGCCAAAGTTGGCTTTGTGCGACGCCGCTGACGACCCTTTCTGATCATGGCCGGGGATCCCCGCCGGAGACAGCGCCCCTCCAGGGCCATAGCTGCCCACAGCGCTCCTACAGCTGTGGGAAAGGCTTCATTTTGCAGCCAGGCCTCAGGGGCTGGGGCCCACATGTAGCTCCAGGATAAATCCACTACTGTAATCCACACCTGGATGTGAGGTTTGGGCTTACAGAGATGAAAGAGCCATTCAGTTCTAACTGTAAATACTGAATGCACAAGAAAAATTACCCTCAAGAAAACCTGCGCGCCTTGAAGTCGTCTCCTGATGCAGGAGCTCTGATGAACTCAGCAGCAGCTACTTGGTCATCTCTCCTGGTCTCTCGATCTGAGAGCGCTCCAATCATCCAACTCAGCAGGGAAATAAATAAAAAAAAATCAGCCAGGAAAATGTGCTCCAAGCAAGGTGGCTTCTACATGAGTGACTCCAGCATCCACCGCAGTTAGTGTGACAGGGAACAAGAGAGGATGAGACAGAGAGAGCGAAGGCAAGAGGAAGAGGGAGGGGAAAAGAGAGGGAGAGAGGAGGGTAGAATACAAAATACCATGGGCTAAGCAGAGAGGACAAAAAAACAAATGAAAGAAGCGAAGGTAATTAAAATAATGAGACGACAGCGAAGGGAATTGGCTGGTGTGGTGCAGTCTGTTAGACGAGAGCTTGCCTCGTTCCAGCGCTGTGGTTTGTCTTCTTCTGAGTTACGTGTGTTTTTTCTTTTTTTCTGGCTTCACTGGCTTGCAGAGGCGTTTGGCAGCCAGAGGCAGCAATCAGTTCCTTGTCACTATTAAGTACGAGCCTTAATTGAATTCACAGAAGTCTCCCGTGCTCGTTTGTTTTCTGTCCCACTTTGCGGTCTCACTTTTGATGCCTCGACTTCCTCGTGATGTCACTGCTCTGCTCCTCGTCTCTCTCCCCCCCGCTCAGCTGTAACCAGTGTCATTAGGTCCTGCGGGTAACCACGGGGCAGCTTCATCCTGTGGAGGACCTGCGTCTGAGCACCAGTGAAAACATGCTACAACACACTTTCACATGGAGAGGGAGGCACTCATGCGCATACACGGACACACACTCACAGCAGTTTCCTGCGGGAAACCAGACCAGAGATAATCTGTTCTGTCACACTCTGATCTCAACATCTCCGCCCCCCCCCCTTCGTTCCCAACCCGTTACTCACTCTACTTCTTCTTCCTCCCTCGCTTTTTCTCCTCCACTCAAAGACGGCATCTCTTATCTCAGTATTCCTCTCATGTCTCCGCTCCTCCTTCTAAAAATACTCCCCCCAAATCAAATCCATCAACTTGCCCTCACGCTCCTCCTCCTCCTCTCCGCTCCTCTGTCAGTCAAGCCCCGTAAGGTCGGGCTCCCTCTCCTCCTCCTCCTCCTCTTTTCCACTTTGTGCACGCACTCCTTCACTTCTCTCCCTCCGTCAGGGAAGGCTTCTCCGTGCGCTTTCTCCCCTCTGTGTCCTTGTCAGCTTCATCCAGTTTGCTCCCTCTCACTGCTCCGAATGACTTCTCTCCCCTCAGTGATCTCTCTCTGTTTTTTACCCCCCTCCCTCTCTCTCTCTCGCCGTCTCTCCTGTTTTGCTCCTCTGTTTTTGCTCAGCTTTTTCAGGCAGCTTGTCCTCCCTTTGCACCTCTCTTCCTCCTCCTCCTCTTCTTCTTCCTCCTCCTGCGCCACAGCTCTGTCCACGCAGCCGGTGAGCCCGTCACTGATGAGAGCGCCTGTCTCTCTCTGTGCTAACTCGCGCTGTCCTTCGCCCCCCTCTGTTTATCTGCCGCCGCTGCCGAGCCACACGGCTTCAGTGCAGCGAGAGACTGCTGTGAGCATGAATGTGTAGGTTTGTGTGCAGCAGAGGAGAACACAGCCAGACATGAGCTCTCCAACACACTTTCAGATACGAAGCCCGAATCTGGATCAGTGGTTATCTGAAACTTGTCTGGTATCACACTTTATATGAGAATAAAACAGGTGTTTTCTTTTGTTTTTTTTTCAGAAATTTCATCAAATTTGAATATTTTCTTTGGTTAAAAGTCTAGCTTGATTCAAATTATTTTTATTTTAGTCAAATAAATATCTAAAGCAAATCAAAATCTAATTGACTTCGTATTTCTGCCTATTAGTGATCCGTTATAATTTTTATTTAAGTCATAGCTCTAGTTTTCCAAAATCTCCTTATAATGTGGCTTTTGTCTATTTTTTGACACTCATGAAAGGTCCTGAAAACATTTTTTATCATATTTCCATGTATAAAAATATTTGGTGTTTTTTTTTCACTTTGTAGGGAATCCAGAGATTTTTGTGTTGAAATTAGAAAGTGATCTCGTTATTCATTTTGTAAAAACATTAACCTTTTTGGGAATTTAGCCTGACAATCTTTGAGAGAACCCGATAAATTACTGAAGCCAACCATTGGACTTTTGAGTGAAATTACAGTTGTCGTTACATGATTTTCCAGCAGGGGGCAGTGACAACTGTCAATTGAATTATTTAATAACCAAATGAAAAGAATCATTACCCTTTTTGTTTAGGCAAATTATATACCCCTGACCCTTAAGCGTGTACACTGTTATTTTTTCTTTAATTATCCACTCAAGTTATCAATTTGAGAGCACAAATTATTTTTCATGGCAACCAATGTCTCAGTGGTTTTGTCAATGGCTCGTTTCCAAACATACCAAGCAGGGATCAAATTCTGATTTGAGAACAAAAAGAAAAAACTGCATAAAGAAGGATAGCATGTTAAAAATATAATCTCAAAGATTTTTAATTGAAAAACTTGGCCACAATCTATTGCTAAATAACGCGATACTAAAGTGATTGAGTCTGTTGCCACCTGATGGAAGCCTGCAGCATTAGCAGATTAAGACCTTGGTGACAGCAGCGACCTGTCCCTGTCACAGTATATCACAATATCACAGTTGGTAGATTTGCTCTTTAAGTCATCTGTGTGAAGCGGTGTAATGCTGCTGGAGGTGTGCATGAACGTTTACCGTGGGCGACCAAACAAAGAGGATAAAACTGAAACTGAATGTGGGTCCAAAAACACATCTAAGTTATGATTATTGCCAGAGCTGCTGTGAGGGACATCACAATAAGTCTTCAAAGTGATAACTTTTACTACAATAGACATTTGGATTAAAGCAAAATTCCTATCTTGTAGTGTGTCCTTAGTGGTTTTCTTTAAATGTATCAAAAACCCACAGAACATCAACTCTAAAAAAGTCTGAAGGACAGTCTGTCTCACCTTATTTCACTTCATTTTAACTCACTTTTTAAGCATTTCTTCTGCTGTAATGGTGAAGCACGACTTCATACTTGGTCTACCAACATCCAGCCAGCAAACCGTCTTTGTCCAACAATGTCAATTTTTAAATACGCGTATCAAAATAGAAGTGAACAAAAAGCTTTTGAGCCATCTCAGCCGAAATGCTCTTACTCCCTCAATGCTGTAATGCACGGTTTCATAAAGTACAAGGTTTTACTCATAAGCATTCATAAGTGTTCTTCTGCCTGTTACAAAGACAAAAATTCTCCTCTGATTATGATGAAGGTTTTTTTTCCCTCCATTTTCAGTTTTTGAAATTCCTTTATGAACTCACTTAGGCTGCTCTAGAGAAGGAGGTGAAAAAAAATCTCAGTCCAAACGCTGCATATAGATTTTTCATTCAACTCTAACATTGTTTACGACATAAAGCAGCTCTGAATCATCGGAACAGATAATATTTGCAGTTGCATGTCTTAAGTCACAGGGGGTAACTGAATTATTATCAAGCAGTTTTGTAACAACACAGAACGAGGCGAATATCCAGTTTGCTGAGAGATGAGCTCAGCACGCCGGCTTGACGTTGTTTTGACTTTTACACACTTTGCCTTTTGCTGTTTGGCTGGATGTTCGGCAACACAACCCCCCCGTGATCTCATCTTTGAATATGTGATGAAAAGCCATTTTTAACTCGAGAGCTATGGAGCCCACACTTGAGCCTGAAGAAACCTTTCACACTGTCAGAAGAAATTAACGTAGGAAACCCCAAACTGCATGTGCACGCACGCATGCAGATTCCTGCACGCACAATGAAAGACGGCGCTCCTGAACAGCAGAACGAAGACTATGAAAACGTTGAAAAGGTGAAACACAGCCATGTATAATGCATGACCGGTCAAAAAACAAAGAACAAGAGAGCAGTATTGAAATGTCAAATGCATTTACCTAGCCTTATTTCCTCTACTGTATGCTTCACACACACACACACACAAACACACACACACAGACAGCCTACAGCTAGAATCAGAGGCAGCCTTCCAGAGCCTGGATCCACAGGCTGAATAATTAGCTTGGAGCCATAAAGGGGTTACTCAGTCCAGCTATGCAGTCAGTGTAAAGAACCGCTCAAAGGCTCAACATATCCAATTTGCAATTCTAAAACAAAAGGGAAATCACTGATTTATTAGGGATATAGCCACCCCGAGCATCAGATACAATTACCAAGGACTGTATGGCAGCGGTGCCATGGCGTTGCGATCCCCCTATAAAATATTCCTGTACGCTTTCATCAACAACATTGTCTCGGATCAAAGGACACGGAGCGGTAAACTGGCCGTGAGAGAGCAGCCTGTAAATATAAACAACAATTAAACATTCATAGCTTCATGTTAATGAGGCCCAGAAATGTTTTTCGTGGGGCGCGTCGGCTGGAGATCGCTTAAAAGCACAAAAGGAGAAGCGGCGGCGGCTCTGCAGAGGTCCGGCCGGCACGTAGAAAAGGCAACAGAGATGATTCATAAGGATACAAGCTTCCTGCTGACCTCGGCCGTGAAAGCACAGGTGAGGCCGCGACATGTTGAAGTGGATGACAGATAAGTGGGGAGAATGGAGAAAAAAAGAAAAAAAAACACTGTCGGCCATCTTGTAGGCAGGCTGCCATTCATCAAAACCCCAGCTTGATTTAAAATGACAATGATGGCAGGCAAAGCAATCAGTGTTTTTTTTTCTCAGCTTTATGAGTTTTCTATTCCGACTGCAGTAACACTTGTCAAGTAGGAAGGGAAAAAAAAGCTACACAGGATTGGGGGGGCTTCACCTTCCACCTTCCTCCTGAACTCATCGAATTTTAAATGAACAGAAAGGATAAATCACTTGGTAGCCGCTGATTAAGCCAAAAGATTGATGGTGTGCTGGTAGTTGCTCATTTGATTGCCATTATATCTAATAGTTGTTGTCAGGGTTCATGGAATAATCTAGAAATGGTTTCCTTGGTGATTAGCCGGTGGAGGTTTTGCTGGGGCCCCGTCTATCATGTGCGAGTCGCTGTCACCGGTGATAACGAAGGCTCTGCAGCAATCATTATTACCTCACCGACGGGCGGTTTTATCAAAGCGCACACGCAGAATTTAACAGTGTTTGTCTCATTCGGTGCTCACATCTGACCTTAAACCAACTGCTGACTGTGGATGAACATGGAAAATGTATCTAATGTCACAGATTGAGGCCTGTTTTTCTCCCTGCACGGCAGAAAACGTAGAGTTTGAAGGCAGCTTATTGTTAAAGCTTCTTGAGATTGACGTGACCGCTTCATGTTCAAACGTCGGCAATTTAACACGCCCGACTCGTCAAATAATAATCTGACCAACAGTCTCTTTGTGTCTTTCCAGTGTTCACGTGTCGACTTGGTGGAAGAAATCATTCATATCCATCAGACCGTCTTCATACGTGTGAACATCTTTAAATGGGATCCCATCTTAACGCCCGTCAGTCAGTGCGTGCGTTGGATTTTATAAACCAGGTAGCAGAATTCGAACAACATTAAATGATGCGAAAACGCATCAGCAGTTTTACCACCGCGCTCATGTGGTTAAATTAAAGCTTGAACATCGAAGTAAGTTTTAAAATCCATCAGCGGTGCAGCCTGAGAGTGAACCGAAAACACTCCCCTTCCTCGCTGTCATTACGTTTTAACTCAACTCTCTCTGATCCCTCTCACACACCGAGTGCCAAATATCATGCGAGCACGCAGCTCTTTCTGTAAACAGGCTGTCACAGAGAGCATTTAAGTAAGTTAGTCACCTTCATCTGAATGACAAAATACCATCACTTCAACGGACAAATGAAGGCGTCTGATGTGGTGTTTTCTTGTAAACAAACTGTTTACACTGTTTCCCACAAGCAATCTTAGAAATCTCTGCCACATGCATGTTTCTTTCATTTAAGTGATAAGTCCTGTCATCTGTTGTATCACAACCTGAGCTGGAAATGATCACTCACGCGTTTATATAATCCAGCCAAGACTACTGCAATTCCCTTTTTACCCAACTCAGAAAATCACCTCTGAACCGCCAACAAATGGTCCAAACCGTCGCTGCAAAGCTGCTGACCAGATCCTGATTATTTTCTTAACATCTGCTTCCCACCAAGTTCAGGAGTTTTCATGTAGGTCTGCACTGTCAGACACCAGCATTGTCTTATCTTCCTAAATTGTTCACTAAAATAAGTTTTGTTCTGCAACATAATCTGTGTAAAGATCTTAGAGCACATAAACTGTTAGCTTGCTGTTCACCGACTCAGGCCATTTTTCATGTTTGAGGCCACCCATCTTTAAAGGACTCTTCAGCTTTAAGAAAATGCGACAAATTCACAAATTTGTTACTTTCTGGTGAATGCCACTTAAGTGTTTAAGCTTTTAAGAAGTACAAGAAGGTCATTCTGTCTTTAAACTACTGTGCTGTCAGTTTTGTCATGTCAGGAGATGACGTAATTCAAAAAGAATAAATAAAAAAACTGCAAAATTTCACTGCGATGGAGACACTTAACTGTAATTTAGCCTCCAGGAGGAAGGCAACAATTACTCCCAGAGGTAAGAAGAAACCATGGGGGGGCAGTTACAAAGAGCTTTCTTTTCATTTGATTCATTTACTCTATACTGTATCTGAACTCAAAAGCTCTCCTAACACTCTTGCTAAGAGGCAGTCAAGCACAGATAAAATTACATGAAGTCTTAATGATCTCTGTGGATTTAAGGTTGAGAGAAGGAAATAACTAAGAGCTTTAACATGGACAGAGTATTGAGTGTAAGGCAAACATGATAAACAAAAACATCTTGAACGTTATAATAGAAATAAATTAAACAATCAGTCTTTTTACCTTACAAGAAAAAATATCTGTGAAATTAACGAGGGTCAGCAGCTCAGCTCAGCTAACAAATAGTAGACTCTCTTTATTTTCAGCTTAATCCATTAAGGTGGAAGTGAATTGACTCCAGTCCTGCTGGCTTGAGGGTGCCTGGAGGCCAAACTGAACTGCAGCTGCTGTATCATGAAAACAAGCTGTTTTAAACCTGGAAGTGACGTGTTCTTAATTCATATGTGATCGGCATCCACTTCTGCTGTCGCGAAACGCAGAAATCAGCACAGCTCGACAAAGTTGCCTCGCCAGTGTTGAGAAATGTCAGCCGGCTCATCGGCTCCTCTCAGGTAATACCTCAGCTGCTGCACCATCATTTCTGCCTTTTTCAATCAACTCTCCCTGCTACTATGAGCATTGATGTTAGTTTTTGAAATTACATTGAATTTTGAAAAACCTAATGAATTAAAAATGATTAAAAAATAAAACTTCTGAGTCTTATCTGTGATTAGAGGAGTACGTAGCCTTGCACTCCTATGACAATGAGACAAGATGAAGTTTATTAGTCCTACGCTGTGGAAAGTCACTTGTGATTGTGTTTTGTCAAAACCTACTACCAATGCAACACAACTACAGGTGTGCCCAAATTCTGACTTTGGTTTCTCAAATCTGATTATTTTCTGGTTACTTTGGTCCTTTATGACAATTAACTAAATATCTTTGGATTGTGGACCAAACGAGAGATCTGTGGACGTCACCTTGAAGTTTGGGAAACTGTTTTTACCAACATTTTACTCTTTATGGATCAAACAGCTAATCCAGAAAATCACTTTAGATACAGTTATTTTATGATTGACTGTGCATATGTTCATGCCAGCGATTTAAAGACAATGGGGAGCAGCTGCTTTGAATCCAGCCTCACACCTGGCTCACACTCAGACAGAGCAGGAGGCCTTTTCAAATCTGAAGAGCAACTAATCAACAAAAGGTGGAGGTGCTTCGACATGTGTGTGAACGCGCCGTGCTAAAGAAGGCCTGGTCCTTAATTGTGGGGCTGAATAGATCCTTAAAAATGCAGCTTAAATAAGTGTGTCTTTGTTATGCTAACAAAAAAATTAGAAGGTTGTTTATCCAGCTGGAGTCCCATCCCTATGATTATAACATCAGCTCTGGTTAAACTAATAATCTCTCCAGCTGACACTACCTAAACACTCTCTGACAGTTTGGCAACATCCCAGCCGCACTCTGCACACACACTCCTGCCCTTTACAGCTCCCCTCGGCCATTCGCTCTCTTTGCAAACCCCGGTCACGATTCAGTTCGCAGACCAGCCTCTGAAAACCAGCGTAACACATTCTGTGTTTCATACAGGAAACAGAGACGCCTGAGAGCTACGCCTCAGCCGCTTTAACTCTCAATACAACACCGTCCATCCATATTCTAATGTAGCTTTAGGTCAAAGCATAAGCATTAAGGCAGGAGCAATGATGTGGGACACAGAGTACAGGAAGGTGTATATACTTCTAATTAATCAAAAGATGGAGGGGATGGTTCTGGAAGTGTAATGTCTGCTGGGTAATATGCAATTAAACTGGTTTAATTGCTACATTTGTGCAAAATCAATATGCTTTCAGCTTTATCGCTGCTTCAAAGGCAGACTAAAATGTTGATTTGTTTAATCTATTCACAAAAAGGCATCTTTGCAAAAGACTTTGGCTGAAAATGTTTTGAGATTTAATGAAATTGGAGCAAATGAAACCAACCAAACGACATTTTGTGCGGTAAAGAGTCTTAAGAATTCTAATAATGTTTGCAGTTTAAGAGGATAAACCATCTCACCAATTTCATCTCAGTCATTTGTACATCGACATATACACACATTTTTATCTTCACGGTTCGTTAATGAACATTGTTATCACTCTTTGACTCACATGTTGCTTCCATAAATGCTCAAAAGCTTCAAACGGGTTCCTTAGTGCCAAAAAGAAAAATGTAACCAGAGACAAAATACTGATACTCCTTCAAAGCAGTCATCTCAAGGATTTTCTTTTTATTGTCTTTCGTGGTACTGATGGTGATTTGTTGGTTTGGCAACACTAAACAGACAAATTGAACTATTTGTTACTTGCAGCAGAAGCACTAACGCTAAAAGGGAACATAAAAAAAGGCTGCAAAACTGTGAGCGAGTCTGTTAAGTTAAAAATATTTTTAAAACCCAGACTGTAGGACATCTGTGATTTTTCCAGGAAAGACAACAAGTTTTTAAAACTCGAAAAGCAGACACAGTGGGCTCAATCAGTGTTGTGTCCATTCAGCAACAGATAGTGACTTTGAGATTAGATCTTTAAGGCAGCCGTGACTGCAAACTCCTGTTTAAAGTATCTATGATGAGGTCTAAAAGTTACAAAGGAGTTGATTTTTAAAAGATGTTTAAACTCAATGTACTCTCATCTACATACAATCAATGGGCTGAAAGTTCTCTTTGCTTTTTAAAATCTTTTTTATTTATAAACCAACAACCAATGACATGATTTTGTAGGCAAATTTGGGAAACCACACCCACCAGAATAAGTTAGAAACCTTTTTGTTCACTGCTTATTTCATGTTTTTTCTAACTGGATTCATGAACTCGTGGCTGCAGCACAGTGACTTAAACAAGCGCCAAAACTCCCGCTGTGTTCGAGGCGTGTTGTGTGTGTCAGGCTGTAACTCGGTACTCACAAGTTAAACAGTTGGTAAGAGGCAGCGTGTCCATCCCGCTGGCTCAGACGGCTGACTGCTCGTGTGAGACATCACTACTACTGCTGTCGACTACACCGCCAGCTCTCGGTGCACCTGAGGAATGTCGGGGAGGCCATTTTGTGCCTCTTCTCCTTTGATAGAAGTTGCTCCAATAATAGCAAACAAACAAAATTTATAACAAAATGTTTGCCTTAATTAATTTCTGGCATGAAATCCTAAACTATGTCACAACAAACACGACATGGCATCAAACTCACGCACTTCTCATTGCAGGTTTTTCTGAAAATATGCGGTTTATCGGGTAAATACAATCAGCATCCAGGTGCTAATGTGTCGGCATCTCCCTAATGGTCTTGCTGCTGTTATGCATGGCATCTTTCTGTTATTAAATCATTTGTCCCGAGGTTTCCACGGTAACAGCTCCAGCTGGACTGCAATGCACGGGTGTGGCAGGTGTGGAGCTAATGAGAAACCTTTACCGCTCAATGATTTACGAATCATTTTGCCTTTACCGAAAATCAAAGCCAATTAGATTTGAAATGAACCTGTCCCTATCTACTTTCTAAATAATAAAAGAAAGGATAAAGAAAATCTCAGTGAGGGAATTGAAAGCTCAGAGCCCAGACTGCCACAACAGTCCCAGCTAATGATGCTATTAGTGCTTCAGAGCAGCGCAATCAATCAGAGAAGTGATTAGCATGAGCATGTACAGAGAGCTGGGCCATTAGTCAGATGTGCTGTGTATAACCTTCAAGACTCTGCTCAGCCACCGTGCTCACGCCTGTGCACCAAGAAAACTGAGCCACAGTGTACAGTGAATGAAAAATTCAAGCGGCCTTTATGATGATGCATTATGTAAAACAGCATCATTATAGCATGTGTGTTAATGTGTGTCCGCGGCGGTCTCCAGAGGAGACTGAACAACATCCACATTCAGTCAGAAGAGTGTATAAAATAAGCCGTGTCAGTAAATCTGTTACAAGAATGAGGCTCTGAATCAAATATACATTTATCTGACTTAAGCAGCAGAGGCGATGTTCATTTTTTCCCCCTGCAACTGTGGGAGTCTCTGCCGTCGGGGATACACTGCATATGCTTTCAGCTGTATATGAAAGAAACTTATAAATAGTTCAGTCAGAGGATTTAACAGAGAGGCGCACTGAGCTGACGCAGAGTCAGGCCAGACGAGGGTGCTGAGGTGAAGCAAGTGAGAGAACACAGAGGGCAGTCGTGAAGCCGACGTTAAAATCAAGGGAATTCATCTGCAAGAAGGTCCCCTTGCTGGATTTCCAACACAATATGCTGGTTTCACGCCTCCTAAATAACACATTCGGTGACAGGCTGTAATCTCTTTGAGGGAACTATTATCTGGATTTGAAGTAAAGGCTCCAAAGGGAGCGGTGTCAGGCAGACGCTGCAGAAGTGTCTGACATTTTGAAATCTGGGGGTAAATGTCAGTGAACAGACTTAGTTAATTTTGATCAAATGCAAAATAAATCCATTTCAGAATATGCAAAGGGATCATAAAACATTGATAACTTCATTATTAATACAATTTTAATGATGCAGGAATTGTGGGACTCAGAGAGATGAAATATGCCAGAGACATTTGCCCGTTTGATGAATTTATGTGAGTCCTAAGTTTATCCCTCGGCCGTCCACAGATCTTGCTGCAGTCTACTTTTAGAGCCACAGGTATATCCAGTGCAAGACAGACAGATGGAGGGAAAGAGGTAATGTGAAACTAGTCTTCTTTCTTATTCCCCGTTCAACACGAGCGAACAAAAAGAATGTGTCTGAGCACAAAAATAAATCAAGAGGGACAAGTGACAAAACCTTGTCGAAGCAATAATCCTTTACTGAGAAAAACACACTTGAAGGAATGCTCATCTGACAAGAAAATACCCGTGTTGCTTTGTCTCTGACACCTCTGTCATTGTCTCCTTCATTCTGCACCTTGGTCAATGTTTAATATTGTCATCAGTTTGTGTTTGATTATTCAAGGCGTAATAACGGGATATTGTATGTAATCATTGAATTAGCACCCTGAACGTCTCACCTGACCACAGGATGACGTTCAGTGACATTAGCTGCACTTCGCACCGAAGAAGATGTTGATTTTATTTTTGATTACTGCCTAATTAGGGGGAAATCTGAGGTTTGTGCTGAAAATGCACTAACTACTTGCTCTGCAGATCCCAAATCCATTCAGTTTGTTATGACTGAGGGATGACAACAACATCACACACCTCTGATGTTACAGTTTGACAAAAAAGGGGGTTTATCATGGAACTTGTATTTACTAAAATTCAGTTTTTGCATTTCTCTAATCTCTGAGAGATGATTTGCGGGTTAAAATCAGGCACAGTGCCCATAGTTACCACAAACCCCTGATTTCTATTTTTTAGCTACATGCTGTTAATTTCCTGTATTGGTTCCAAAGACACAACTCTCCCTCTCTTTTCAAGCCATGACTTATTAACCAGCTGGAAGTTGCCACAGAAGAAGTGTTTTGAATCAAAGAGCAGAGCAGCAGTGTAGCTGGAGTTGGAAATCTCTGCTGTACACTGTCAACACCATCAGCTCCACTGCCCCCAGCAAGCCTGCACTCATGATTTCGACAGCTTTCATCTAAAGCTGAAAAACTTGTGAATTAAGTCACTATGGTCTGGTGGTACACAGGCAGGCAAGTCAACATTAAAAACCCAACTAGCTTCCCTCTTTAAAGTAAAAACATACAGCAATAGTATTTCTGTGTTGGACTAATGTACAGTTTTCGTCGCCTCGGAGCCTGATCTTCATCTGATGATCCTCGCTACAGCAGAGGAGCCTTCCAGCCTCCTAATCTCTATTCTGGGCTGCACTGATAGCATATATCATTAAATTTCCTCACACTGGCATCGAGTTGATGCTTCTGAGGGAGGAGGAGATGAGGATGTGAACAGGAACTGTGGAGGACATTCATTGGGAGGCCTGTGTCCAGCTGTTTCCCCTCCCCCAAGAAAATGTTGACCCCTCTGGGAATCTGCTTTTAGCAGGATGCAGGAGAGAAGATTTCCATGACACAACACCGTAAGCTCTCCCATGAATTAAAGATGAGCGCAAGTTATTCTTATGCCTTTAACAGACTGGAACCGATTCCTTGTTTGCATTTTATCTGAAAGCCTATAACCATCACGGCCAATCATCTGGAGGATCACACATGACACATCTTCAGGTTTCAGGGCTACGACAGAGTAACATTTTTGTACCAACAATCAACAATTTTTGAACTGAAATACGACTCTACTCTGGGCAATGTTCACACAGGAAAATAAGAACCTTTTCCGGTGCAGGATGATTGGGGCGCACCAAGGAATACAAATCTCCAATCAAACAGCACTTGGAAAAATTGGCATAAGTCACCAAATCTCAAGATTCACGGTGCAGAGAAGAATGAACAACCCCTAAAATAGTTATAACTTTTAAAAGAAACCATACAAAATAGATTTCCAATCAGCAAACAGAGTTCCACAAGAACCTCGGGTATCTTTTCTTTACCTCCAACCTTTCTCAACAAAACCTATTATTGTCAGTTGCCTTCGGGAGGGACATCCTGCCCCAAACATCTGCTTCGTTTTTGTGTGAAAGTGAGTCGAAGGAAGGCGCCACCGCTGCCCTCGTAACAAGTGTGTTACCAACACTGCTGTTTGAACAGTGGAAGTCAAACGGTCACACGTTTCAAGGCCACAATCTTCTCTCCCTGCTGCGGCTGTCACTCTTAAAAAGAAGACGAGCGTGACCGTAGATGTTTTGAAGGCAGACACCGTAAAACCAATCGCTGGTGCTGAGGCAATAAATGTGCCTGTTACTCTTTAAAGGAAGGCGAACGTGACGAGCAAAAATGTGTCGAGGGCCGCCACCTTTCTCTGTTTTAATTCAAGCCTCGATGAGCTGACCACATGCAGAGAGCCATCAGGACAGGAGTCGCTGCTGACAGAGTGAATGGATCACTACGCCGGGGCCACGCAATCCAGTCTCGCTTGTTGCTCTCTGCCCTCATTCATAGAAGTGATGGAGTTACTGTGGTGGTGGCTGGTCAAGAGGAAATGGAAGCGTTCTCAGGAAAGATCTTTGTTCTTTGTTTAGCATGTTAACATTTGCTGATTATCAGTTAATACAAAGTATGGGCGAGAATCATTTTTTCTACAGGACACATTGAAATTTTGATATAAAGTTGGATGAAAACTGACATGATCAACAAAATCATTCCAAGGTGAACATGAAGGTCTAAATTGAAAAAGGCAATTCTATCAATAGCAAGACAGAATATCACTGAAAACCCACACATCAACTTGATGGTAGGGATCCATGAATATTTTGCCAAATATCATGGTAGTATATCCAAAAAATATAGTGATATTTCAGTGTTGGCAAAAGAGGTGGACTGACAGGGACATGGCTAAGAACTGGATATCCAGCTAATCCTAGGCGAGTGGATGAATTAAGTGTGCACTGGGATATTTTTAAAAGTTGGTGTATTACCCAGAGGTTACTCTGACCAAACTAGTGTTGAAGAGGGTTGAAGTAGAGAGGGTGAGAAGTGCTAACCTAAACCTAGAATACGTCCTTTAAACCCCAAGGAAATATCAAGGTCCTTTCAGAGCCAGAGACACTCAGCTGAATGCTTTTTATCCTCACCCAGCGAGGGAAAAAAGAAAGAAAATGTGAAAGAAAAATGTGGCTGTGCACTCCACGTAGTGCCCAGCCAGATTCTTTGTTATTCATAAAGTGAAGGCACCTTGCAAACCTACGAGCTGGCAAGCTCTCTCAGCACACTCCATTCAGACGATGGCAGTAGCAGGAGTCTCGATGTTCAAGCCAAAAAAAAAAAAAAAAGCCTGCTCCAGTGTGACCAATTACAAATTGGGACTTACTGTAGGTCATCACATCTGTGTCACAGCGGGAGACTTTCCCATTAAACTGAGGGAGCTGAGGATGCTACATATCCACCAGCTATTGCAGTGAATGGGCTTGTCTTGATTGTAGGTATTATATCTGTGAAGGTACGTGCATGTGTCACAAGAAAATATGTCGAGAGAATCCTGCTAGCAGCCATCACATGGATCTGATGATTAAACGTCTTTGCACGTGCACACACAGTATTTTCTCCTGTCCCCTTACTCAAGAGTACTGTCAATGTCATCAAAAGTGGTTAAAAAAAAATCTTTCAACCAGCAGCAGTCGTGTCCTCAGTAACAAGGTTATGCTGTGACTCACAGTTAGGGACAGAGGAGTCATGCTGAACACGCAACGGCAGACAAAAATACAAGCACGCACTGTACATTCATGTATTTTGACCAAAAACACTTTCCGATGTGGGTTTTTGAATGAGTGGCAGTGTGCAAATAATGGTCTTTATATCCTGAAAGCAAGAGAGAGAACAGGAAGCTGATGAAAAGAGCACCCCAAATTCTGAGGCGTTTGCCTCATCCTCTATTGAAAAGAAGCGTAACATGTTGTTTCTCACTGATTTCCTGTATTTGCCCTGCTGCCGTCCTTGTTTTTTTCCCTGTTTTTCCATCATATGTTGCTTGCACACACAGTAGATGGATTTTAAAAAGTCAGACATGTTGGAACAGGACAAAGCAGTAATGAGATTTGTTGAAGGTTACCTGCATTACATCTACACCACTGCGTGGCCTTTTTAAGCTGGAAATAGAAACATTAAATCTGTGGCTGGGAAAGAAAAAATGTCAACCGCTCATCTGCTGTTTACCCTCCGCTTCCAGTGACCTTCTATCTAAACTATTTGCGATCCTCAGCATCATTACGATGTGGCTCCTGTAAATTCTTCTATTATATCTTTTTGCTGGAAATTTAAGAGCTTATGGGAAAGGCCGCAAAAAGCACAAATATCTGACAAACAATGTCACTGAAAAACAACAAGAAAAACTACAGTCCTCATCCAAGACTCATATTTTATTAATAACTTTGATCAAAATGTTTCACTTCTGTTGGTCGAAACTACCTTTTAAGGCCACAAGCATATGGGGATAGGAGATATGTGTTGCTAAAAGGAGTGAGTGATGACGAAATAATGATACCTCATATTCCCATTGACAGTACTGAATACGGAGCGCTGCAGGTCCTTCAGCAAAGTCGAGTGACAAGCGACGATCCGGAAACTTTACTGTCAACATAAACTCAAAACGCGGAGTCATCCCATCAGCGTCTAAACAACAGAAAGCAGGCATGGGGCTCGGAGGAAGCTGTTTCCACTGCTGTTCGTTTAGTGGCGGGGTGCAAATGACAAACAGCTCTGCATGTTGGGAGCAGTGATGATGTTGTCTTTGCAGCAGAATACTGATGGAAAGTTTAAACCGTGGCTTGTTCTTATAAATATCTGTAGGGTTTATAGATTTGTATGCATGTAGACTATATAATGCACATTGTGTGTGGACTTGGTGTGAATGTTAAACAACCGCATTTATTTTGGCATGTTGAAAAATATAAAACTAATTGCCTGTTTCTCTCAGCTGCAGTGAATAAATACGCTTTATGAATAGAGCAGCGCATCAAACACTTCAAATGAGTCTTTGGAGAAGTGATTAGTATTAGAAAAGTTGTTGTTATTGTTTGCCGTCAGCTAATGATGTCTATATTTCACTCTGTCGGAGGATAAAAGTCAGAGAATTCACTCTTAGCGCACTGTCTCATAAATCTAGAGCCGTACAGAATAACAACTGTATAACATTTCTGACATATGAGCAGATACTTTAAAACCAAAAATAATAATAAGAACAACAACAGTGCTTCATCCACACTCTCACATTCTGTTGCCTGATACTTGGCATCTCTTAGCTCCAGGTTTTTCTTGTCAGCGGCTAAAAAAGCAACCGTCACCAGACCCACCTTTGATGACGACTTCCTGTTTATCAAGAACATCTATTGATTTGTTTTCCTCCCTTTCTCCCAGGGAATAACATTATTGTCCAGGCCCTCCCAGGACGGTAGCATATGGGCTAAGAAACACTGCAGAAACATAATAGATGGCCCCCCGAATTGATTGCTGTAATCGTTTAATCCACACTCATTGTTTACAGTGGAGACGCTGCCAGGCTTGGCCACGGTTGATGCTGACTTATCAGTAAGCAACTGCATCAATAAACGACCTTGATGCCGGCTCCATATTAAAATTCTACTCAATGGACAATAAAGTCTTTGGATAAGAAATGAGCAGAGGAAAAGAGGGGGCTATTTTCTGGAGCCCCGAGTTTAGCGGACAGACCTTCAGACAAGCACGCTGTTACTGGGCCGGACCAGATGCATCATGACGGGAAACTCACTGTCACTTCTTGACATGCAGCCGAGAAGAATCCTTAGCGGCACTACTGGAAATGGCATAACATTAAACAAAATGACCAAAGAACTGGAAGCTACGCTCTGCACTTTCATCACTGTCCAAGAAACCACATGTTTAAATAAATAAATAAATAAATAAATCCCTTCAAAGTCGATTTGAGCACACAACATGATGGGATTCAAGCACAGAAAATGCCAAAGACGGATTTTCTTTTGCGTACAACTTTAACGTATTTTTCAGCTGGTGCAATTACCTATAAAATAATTATGCTAAAAAACAAAACAAAACCAAAAAAACACCCAGATGATGCTCTGTAAGTGAAACCACACACGGTGGAAATGAACACAGCCTTTAAGTTAATCAGCGTCTCTTTGCCAGCTTGCCGGGTTCTCGCAGAGCTCAAGTGTGGGAGTGTTTGTTGGTACCCTCAGGGGTCCCTCACCAAACTCATCAACACAGAGAGCAGAAAAACAGCCCCTGAAATCTACAGCGACGGTGATCAAAGCGAAGCCAGCAAACAAAATACCACTTTATTGCCATAACTACTTCATAAATTCTTTCTTCTCTGTTCTTTAGTTTGGAACTCGGTGACCCTCAGATTGGCTTCGCTTTTCTCAGTTCACTCTGATAAATTATGACCCAACAAAACAGAAGGACGCCGAGTGCAAACTAAGCAAGGAGCTCACGAATAAAGCATGCCATAAGTGAAAGCTCAAAACATCTAAAAACCTCAATAAACTCTGTGCCATTTTACTACAACCCATTTGTACAGATAATACAACACGTTTGAAAGATTCTGCTAAATCAAATGGCCCTCTTCAGACCAAAAGTGCTTTCTGTAAGATCGCTGCTCAAATTCATGTATAACCCAAAAGGCCTGAATCTAGGAGCAGCTGAAATGCACACATTAGTGATCAGATTAGGTGAGTTGGAGTGTAAGATTGGCCGCAAATGAAATGATGCATCACGCAAATATCCTTAAATCTAACAACCTTTAGACTGATTGATGCTGCCCATTTCCACCCACGGCGACTATGAAATTTGTAAGATGGTATTCACAACGGTGGAACAAAAAAGCTTTTCTCACCTACAGTATGATGTTCGGCTGTGATGTGCTGAGATGTCGGCTTCGATAAATGTCAGTGTTCGAGGGAAGATGAAGGAAAATAATTGCATTTCTATGACTATAATACACAAATGTCAAAAATGGAGGCAGAATAGTCAAGATGTGTTTTTGTTGTTTTTATTGTGTAAAATCTTCCATTATGCTGATTCATTTTTTACACATCGCCAAAGTAACTTCTACTACATTCTTTAGGGAGCACTAACTTCCTCAATATAATCTTACTTTTTTTAATTAAAACCTTTATTTTGCAGATGCAGAAAGATCGACAAGAGCAAAGCGAGCTCAGCAAGAAAGTATTTCCAAAGTGATAAATGTATGCTCTTCCAACTTCAAAAAGCTTTTCTAATATATCCACCTTCCTCGACTTGCACTAATTCTAGTTGTACAGTTCCCGAGAGATGATCTCTGGCCTCAAAAACTTTCAGGCTGACTATCTACTTTTAAATCAGCTGGCAAACAGTCGTGCAAACGCCTGCCAGCAATAACACATGAAATGCATGTTAAAAAGCATCTCTGTACTGTCGCTGCCAAATCAGGCTAAATGGAAATGCTGAGTACTCTCATTGACTAAATATGAATGGAGCACTCTGAGAAAAAGCTTCCAGAAGTTCAATAACCACCTGCAGAGCCACGTAGTTTAAAGCCTGATGCATCTTCTTTTGTTCACGCTCCATCCTCATAGTTTTAATGATCTCTAAAGGGCACACATATAAACCCCCCTGCTTGATTATCTAACTCCAGTGACCTTTTCTGATGTCCAAAATGTGCTAAAAATAATCCAACTTAGTTCTATGTGATTGCAAAAACATATCTCCTGTAATCTTCCCTTTGATCTTCTGAAAGCTGTTTTCTCTAATGCCTCGTCACTGCTTCGCCCGGACCTCTGCTTCACCTCTGCTTCACCTCAGAGGAGCCACGTCCATCCCGGATGACATGCTTTTCCTTTCAGATCTGATGTTACCTTTCATCTCCCGAGGCACACGAAGAGATGTCTTTCGGTGCAACTTTTGGCAGACGGGGCACCTGCTAATGCGAGCCAGCCAGTGGCTTAAAGGGAGCCCTAATGAATGGGCCTGTAAGCCACAGAGACTCACACTGGTCCTCATTAACTCTGCTTTTGTTAGCCTCCACTTCTCATTAGCGCCCTTCATTATCACAGAACAGGCTTGGAGGGAGATCCAGTATTTGACGCAATGACCCTGTACGCGCACGCCGCTGATGATCCGACTGCCACGTGAATCTTACTGGATATTTTTGACAGACTGAATCTCTACTTCACCACTGAGCCTCATTTGTTTCTAGACAGGAATCTATTATCCATAACTGAACAGCGACGATCGCAGAGCTACTGATCTGTTGTAGAGGCCGGACAACAAAAGGATGGCGCGCTGCTTAATTTGAATCCTAACAACAAAATACCTACACCTGCTGCCCTCGTATTCACGATGGTGTCTGTTTTTCAAATGGTAATCGGCGCTCATTTCCATTATTTCAAAAGGAGGCGTCCATTCTGATGACATTGACACCTGCTGGATGAACGCAACACGAGCTGCTGCACTGACAGAGGATAATTTTGAACTCACTTCAGTGTAAAGTTACGACTGAAGCAGGACTTTTTAAGGCCAATGTCGATACCAGAGGTGTCCCGAGGTGTTTTCTAGTAAGGAAACAAAAGTTTCTAGTGATGAGAAAATGCACTGTGCGAATCCCCAATCTAACCTGTTGAATGAATTTTCTCCCTCATAAAACACTTACAGAACTGATTTTTGAGGTGTTTTAAACCCTGCTTTGTTTTAATCATGTCCACTAGCCTGCAGTCTTCTGCTTCTTTTCCTTTGTTGTTTCTTGGTACCTCAGAGGAATACTGAGAGCCCATTGGCAGGGACACTATCAAGACCTACCCATGAGAAAAAAGGGTCCATATCATTTACATTTAGACAGTTAGGTTCACAGTTTAAACAAACAGGCATCATGTAAAAACATATTGGCAGGTATTCTTCTCATTATTTTGTTTTATACTTTTAATAAAATTCCCTTATATTTCGTTACTAATTGTGGTATTTGGTTTGAATAATGATGCCAAAGGTCTGAACTGGACTTTTTACATTTGAAAGTGAGTGTTTCTGTTCATTTCTGTCCAGATTTTCTTGTTTCCTATCGCCCAACATACACATAGTGATATCAGTGAGTGTGCTGAACTAATATGGGCAGTCAGTCAAACTGAATTTTGGCTCTGCGGTGGATTAAAGGGGAGACAGTGGATATATCCCACTCATTTTCTTTTTTTTTCCCTTGCTTTGTGCCTTTGCATTGTTTTGGATGCAGAGTAGAGTTTTCCTGGACAACAATTAAAAGAAACAACATGAACAAACATGCTTCTGCTTCTATTCAGTCTCTGTGCTTGTGTGTGTCCTTCAGGCAGAACAAACATGTTGTGTGTATTTCTTACCTGCGTAAAATATCTGAAAAGCCTATTTTCAAACTTGGATAGCTGACATTGCTTTAAGTCTTCTTCTTCTCTTTTGTTGGTGCACTGTTACAGTTTACAATGTCTCAACAATACACAATGTTGATCTGTGAGAAAATGAAGGATGTTTTCCTTTTTTAGCCATTTACTTGTTTTTCTTATTATGACGCATCTCATCCCTTTTGTCAGATGCAGTTGTGCAGTTTTTCAGCTTAAACATTTTCCCTAAATGTTACGTGTTACGTAAGCAACTCACAATAGCATTCACGATAAATTTACATTACTGCCATCTGCAAGTAGTAGATCGCTATAATGGAGATGGTTGTGCCACTTTAAACGCTCCATAAACACTGTCAATCAGCTGTAGGATGTATGTGAATACTCTGAGATTCCTCCCACGTCTTTCATTTTTATATCGTGTATTTTATTTCGTTCCCTTTTTGGACCTTCATTACCTTCAGCTTTGTCACTCTATAACTAAGAGAATGAAATTATAAGCTATAAGAAAAAATCTGTCTGTATGGATACTTTTCATTCAAAGAACATCTCTTGTTACCCTATTAGTCTTAAACAGTCCTCTATTTTAATTAATGATTTCCCACAGCATCCAGCACTTGAAATTACTTTTAAAAGTTAGAGGGACATTTGATAACTCAAGTAAGTTACACAACATGTTCCTCTATCACTTAAACTGTTCCTACAGAAGGAACATGGTCAGGTTAAAATGCAGTACACCTCAAACACACATCCAATCAATAGTTTTATCACTGTTATAACTGAATACTGGACTGTTTTCCACCATAATGAACCATAGCAATAACATGCTATGTGCATCAGTTCAATAGTTGTTAATACAGAAAGGCACTCATTGAGTTATCTAAAAGGTGTCTGAAGACCCATTTGGAAGGGAATAAAACATTTTCTATGCTCTTCAGTGATTTAATCATTCTCCTGTGAACTGCGTTTTAACCATCAGGAAATTACGGGCTGTGGTCTGTACTGACATTGATGTTTTGCAGGACATGACAAAAGAGAATAGCAGCACCTACCTTCGGCTTACAGCCTTTTTGATGAGCTCTTGCTCCTCTGATGACTTCAAATTTTTTACCTTGATCATATTTCTTCCCAAATAGCCCCATAGGTCAGTGTTTTCATCTACCAGATGAGCATTTTTTACTTTTTTTTTTTTTTTTACTGGGTAATTGCTGCTGTAATTACGATCGGAGCAGGGGTGAAAAATGACCTACATTTTCACTCTGGAGGGTTTTAACCAGAGATGTAGAGCTGTTTTTTTTTTTAAGTCGATTTGCACTAACCTGACATACACTCAGTCAGCTGAAACAAATGCAGCAGTCCTGCAATAAATCTTCCCTTGATGAAATTTTTAATCTTCATGTTTCATGTTTAAACTGTTTTAGATGTGTTGATTCAACTGAGGTCAATTTATAAGCTGTAGTTTGTGGTGCGTTGTTCTGTTTTACAGATATATACTGCATAGATTGATCAAGTAAATATCCCAAAATGAAAAATCCCTTTTACTACATTTGCATGTACGTAACAGAGCCCTTTAGAGGGGCAACAGGGGCAAAGAAGGAAATCAGGTGACGTTATGAAGCGACAAAGTTGTGTGGAGGTCAGACTGGATGGACGGGTGAACGAAAGGTGTGACTCCATCATGGAAGACAACTGTTCATTCCTACGCACATTAAAAATGTTTTTCTTTGTGAACCGTAATCATGATCTTTACATCACTTTAACTGATGACAACAACGGTCTCCTAACATTAAGATCAAGGTTTTCCCAAGCATAACATCACAAAAACTATCTATTTTAATCATATAGGTTCTTATGTGTTTCCAATTACTAACAAGCTTTCTCACTTTATTTGGGCAAAGAAATCTTTAAAGTGAGCTTTAAAGACAGTGTCGTCATGCATCAGCCTATCCATTCAGCTTATCATTCCTCTGTACTCATCTCACAGAAATGTGCTATGAGGGTGTCGCTCAGTGTCGCAGCTGAATGAACGCCGTGCTCAGTGCAGCGTAATCTGTTCTGAACATATACTGCACCTCAGCTTAGTGCGATTCATCTCCTCTGGGAAAGTGCAATGTGTGCTGTAAAATTGGGCGCCATTGATATTCATTCGTGTCCGTGTTACTTTGCATATTAAAGGGACAGGTGTTGGATGTTCGACTCTAATTATAAGCAGTAATTGGGGTCCTTTTATGGGAAAAGCCACACAAAAATTCACATATACAGTAGTGTCAAAGCTAATCATGGCTCTACTCATGCCTCCTCAGTGAGCATACTAATCCCTCTAGTCCTGGGAGGATTTGTGTGTCCGTGCTAAAGATTACAGCTTCAGTGGTAATAGAGAGCCGGTGAAAGAGCAGAGCACAAAGAGAATTTTCCATTTTGGGGCCAAGGTAATGACTTAATTAAAACTAGAGTTGAAGTAGAAGAAGTTAAGTGTGTGAGGACGGATGTGTCCAGAGCCCACCTGAATTGACATTGAGTTCTGACCTGGCAAAGTCCTCTCAAAAAGATTTTTTTTTTGTGCAAGACCAGGAGTTTCCTGAGAGTTTAAAGTGGAAACTGATGTAAGGTGAAGAAATACAGATGCCTGTTAAGTGCCCTGCAAAACACACTTTATCATCAAGCCTCCCCAGGGGAAAAAAAGGTCCACAGAAACACGAGCGCCATCAGTAAGAGAAAAAAAAAGTGACAATTGTGCAGAATTAATGTTGCAAAAGACGAGAATATAGCACAGTCTCTTTGTACTGACACACACATGAATACACTGGCCTGCCGAAAGAGCTTATGTAGCCATACCTTTCTTGCATTTCAAGTCAATACTGTGAGATTAATAGTGGAGGAGAAATGGTTTAGTCATCAAAGTGAGGTGGCCTCCTTTTCTAAGAGTGCACTGCACAGAATGCCGAATTACTTTCACAAGCGGCGGTTCAGCTGCTTTGATCTCATCGTAGCAGGCAAGAAGAATTGAGACTCTGCATTTAATCATCTTTTTTTTTTTAATGAAAAAGGAAGGAATTTGATAGGATGTGCCAGTCACCCCAAAGGGGAAACTCAATTGATTGGGAGAGCGTAATCCATGGTTACATTTACAAGTGTGAAAAGAGAGTAATGCTGCTGTGTAGGTGGCAGAGTGGGGTCCACCTTGTGAAAATTACAGCTTCACAAAGAGAAGAGAGAGAAAAAAAGGCAATATGTTCTGAAGAAAAAGTTTGTGTGTGCAGTATGGGGATAAGAAACAGCAGATATGTTTCTGAAGGTCCCTAAAACAGATTATTTACACTTCCTTATGCCAGACATGGGACCGAGCACGAAACAAGATTAAACAGGCCGATTATTTATTTAAAAGCACTAATGCTCGCGAGGAGGGCTGAGCAATTAAAGGGAAATGTGTAAAGAGAAGCTCAAAGGGCAGCGTTAAATGACGCCTTATCCAAGCTGACTGACAGGAGCTGAAGTAAAAAAGCTTCTGTGTAACATTTACTACATCTATGGAGAAACTCTTGATTGAAAGTGTGAACCATTTTAATACCAGTTAAATTTTAAAGCAAGTGCACAATATTTTATCTAATTATGGAGCTGTTCTCATGCTCCCCTCATAAAATGTTAGGTATTTTATCAAATATGAAAGTTAAAAATGGTACTGAGATCTTTTATTTAGGTAAAAGTAGAGAAACTACACTGTAAAATTAAATTATAAGTCTGGCATTCAAAACCTAAGTGTCAATTCAAAAAGTAGTGAACATGTAATATGCCTCATTTTGTAATGTTATATTGATATACATTTAATAATATATTGTTTTTATTGATGCCTTAACCTGTAAGAAGTATTGAATCTGCAAATTATTAGTAGTATAGTCACTCAGCTACTGTACTAAACTACAATTTTTACTTATTGTACTATATGCATTAGTATTTTCATGTTATGCTATCTTATAGTTTGACCCAGAAACTGTACATTTCTGAGGCAAATATAGCATTTCACAGTGCACTTCATTTATTTTACAACTTTTTTTATACCATCCACAAATGTGATTCACTGGCTGCCTACCACTTACACAGAAAAAACATTAAACATCACAGCGAGCATTCATTTACATCTTTTAATTGCATATATGATTTGAAACGTGCAGCTGAATAATCACTGAACAGAACCGGCGTGGACGCTGCCGGAAGATTCACATGTTGCCGTCGTGCTGCTCGCGTTGCGCACTGCACTTTACTCAAGCGTCACCACAAGACTAAACCATATGCTCCTGCAATCTGTTACCATTGGCCAACAGCACACAGCACGCCAAGTTGTGAAAAAACCTGCTCCCCTCAAAACTTTTGCTTGTTAAATGTAATAATAAAAACCTGTCAATTATAAAAGGAGGCACTGCTGTCGCACTTCTACTCAGTTTGTGTCCAATACAGATTCAATTTTATAATTCAAACAAATGTAGGCTTTTGTTTGGTTGAAATATAAAATGGAATACCTGACAAATGAAAAGAAACTGAATAGCTGCAAAGAGAATATTTGAATGGGAAATATTACCTTGCTCTGGGTCTTCGACACCTGAGGCAAAAACACCGGGCTTATTTTCTTAAAGCTCGCAGTCAAAATCAGGACATTGTGAGGTTTCTGTGTTTACGTGTCACTCAATAACAAAGAAACAACCAATGAATGACAGAAGGTGGGAGACACAGAAGGAGAGACGAGGACGAGAAAACAGGATTGTTTGTTAAAACGGCAGCTCCAGCTCCAGTTTAAGGTTTTTTTTTTCTTTTCCCATCAAACTGATGAGATGGACCAAAATGTTCTCATCTTGTCTGGAATGTCAAGGTTTGCAGCTTCCATAATTACAATCCAAAAACACTGAAACACTGCAAAACAAACCTCCCAACGCACCCATATGTCAGTTTTTCAGTGCGACACTATAAAATAAGACATATCAGTAAAAAATGGAAGTGTCTGTATGTTGCTGTGGGTGCTTTCTGGATTGATTTTTTGGCTCTGCGTATGAAATTCGCTGCAGTTGTGAGCTCCCGAACTTCCCCTTCAGCTCCTCAGAAAAGCAGGGAATGCTGATTACAGAAGTCTTGCAATATTTCATAACCATCACAGCGAAAAAAATAAAGTCATTTTTTAATCTAGAAAACAGAGTGCAATGCACAAATAAAAGAATATCCACATCGTATGCCGCCTGAGGAAGAGTGCCAAGCGTGTTGCAACTCTCTGTCCAAGCCTTTTTTTTTAGCTCCTTCTCCCTTTTAAGCATTTCAAACATATATTTTCATGTCAAATGCCTCCCTTCATTTTTTTTCTCTTCAGGAGCATTGTTACAGAAACAAACTGTGTAATGCAGTAAGTCACACACGATTCTACGGTCACAGTAAATGCCATCTCGTAGCAACAATGCGAACGCTGAAATAGCACTTGAGTGGGTGTCGGCAGAAATGAATGAGGGGCGTCTCAGTGAGGACGTCTGGAGAATAAGTGTAAAGTAAAAGCCAGCTGGCGGACGGCCACAGGGCCTCCTGCTGGGACGGGCAAACTGCTCACCGAGACTTTAAAGCAAATCAATCAGTTGGAGAGAAAGAGGCAGAAAGACGAGGAGCAGTTTTCAAAAAATGGAGGAAGTGATATTTCAGTCACTTAAAAGCTGAGTGATCATCTCTTTCTCGGGAGCTACGGGAAAGAAGTGATTATGGGTGGGGGTGGGGCGACTTTTTCAGCTCACAGGTCGTAAAAAAGGAGGGGCTGAGAGATATTAAATAAGACAGGAGAGAAGAATAAATAATGTTCTGCCCATAATTTTTTCTGACATTTCTCTTGGTTTCTCTTTCTTGAGAAATTTTGGCCAGTTTGACCTCTCCAGGGCTCTAAGAGATATTCAAATACAATCTGAGAGGTTTAGAAGAGAGACATCACTTAAAACTAATAAACAGATGCAATTCCTGATGAGAGTCGTAATCACATTTTTAACCATACTCTGGGCGATATTTCACTGCCTTCTTCTTGGCAACAAATCCCATGAAAAGACAAAAACAAAAAAAAATCATCCGATCATTTATCTCTTCAGCCAAAACTTGATTCATCTTCAGCTCCATTGTTGTCCAAAGACTATTAAAAACACATCAGTGAGCCACTCTGTCGCACTGGATCACATGAACATGGGAAATGTGAGTTTTTGGTGTCAAAGCCACATACATCATCAAGCTGCCAAATAGACACTGAATGTGCATTAAATCACCAGAATAAATGCTGTGCAGCTGTTTGTGAACCGCTCTGTGACGTGAAAATTCAAATTTCAGACCGGAGAACTTGGCACTGAGTGACAATGACAGCGTAGAGACCGACGCATTGTTGGTTTTGTTCTTATTATATTGGATTCTTTAACGATAAGAATCATACAAAATATCACCAACCGGACTTCCCCCGTCCCAAAGGAGGGGAACTGTCCTCCAGTACGTATCGATAATGTGATGTAAGTGTTTGGCCTGAGGGGAAATCAGGGAGAATACGAGAGCAGGAAAGTGAAGAAGATACATGCAGCCATTATTTGGTCTCTGAGGTCTTAATCTTCTCCGGATCATTATCCACACTAGTGTATTAATGAAGAAAGCAGCAGCTCGCAGGGAGCCGTCCCTCCCACGGCCTGTCCCCCCACGATCGCATGAACCTATGAAGTCTGATTATGTGCATGAGCACCAACGCCCACGCCGCTCCTTATCGCTCGACTGAGAACTTGAAGGCGTTTTCGCGATTAGAGGTCTGGGAGTGTAGGACTAACCGACTGAAGCGAGGCGAGGATCTCGGTACTCTCGCGGCTCGAGGCGCGACCGCGTGGTGGGAGGCAAACTGGGAGGCTGTGCTGCATCGCTGTGGAAGACAAATAACAGCGAGACACTTCGGTGGCTCTGCACGCCGCGGCCGGGCTCGCATAACCGCAACAGATGGCGAGGTCAGCACGGACCGACACGCCTCTCCTGGTTACGCGCCCTGCTAGTGAAGCTTCAGCATGACGTACTGCTCATCTTTAATCACATGGAGGAAGCATAAGAGCCTGAAAAAGCACAGATGATAGATATATAAAGAAAAGAGAACAAAACGACCTCCAAATGGAATCTACAATTGAGTGATCTTAATGTATTAACTCAGACAAATGCATCTCGCATTGATCATCAGCTTCTTTTTTTTTTTCAACCATTTCGCTCCATTAAGTCGTTTTACTCTCCAACGTGTATGATGCAAACTGCCTCGCGTCTCTTCCCCCTGAAACTGGAGCTTTAGCTGCCTCCTCTGCAGAGAGTATAATCTTCGGGGCCTGATGTAAGGCATTACTGAAAATAATTGCCTGTTGTTTGTGTGGCGGTTAGCTCCTTTTTTTAAATTTATTTATAGATTTTTTTTTTATTACAGCCCAAAATAAGCCGCTCATTTCATCAGGCATTGTCTTCACCTGAGAGATTTAGAGGCCTGGGGGAGAGTCATAGATGCTGAAAATGCATAGCAGTGAGCAGGAAGGCGCAAAAGAGCTAATTACTGTAACAACTGTTGGGAGTGCCAGTCAGAGTGGCACTTTTCTGCTCAGTTGGATCCATTTTCAAGTGAAAGGCTCGGGGCGCTGGCATTAAAGCCCACACTTGCCACGCCTGGAGATGAAAATGGAGGAAGATATGCGTACATTTAAAGTGGGGGGGTTTTTTCTTATTAAAAGAAATCACCAAGAAATGACGCCACTACAGCTGTGGTGATGATTTCCAAGTCAAGCATGGCTTTGAGCAAGATCACAAATTACAGCACTAACTTGACAATGACAGGGAAACATTAGCACTTGGCCACAGAGAAAACCCTTCTCATTTCTTGACCAGTGTATTAAACAAACACTAAAACCATAGAAAAAAGCAAGTGATCCCAGGGTAAGCAGACTGTCAATTTAGGGAATAATACACCATAAATCAAAGCCAAGTAAGTACTCTTCTGTTGCTCTATAATTTAATGGCTTTACATTTCAGTGATTCAACCCATGGCCACTTCAGTTTAGCTTTAATATCTACTCTTCTACATTCCCGCTGACAGATGCACCTTTCTCTGACTGAGCAGAGAAAGTGAAGTGTTATGAATTTCAATTGTTCCTGAGGCACAAAGGCAGGTATCACAAGCAGCTGCTGGAAATTAACAAAGCAAAAGGACGAAAGAGAAGGGTGGAAAACGGTCACAGTATTTAAAGACATCTTCTGTTAAAGCAGAAGTGGGCAACTTGTTTAGGTCACATTTACTGAAACTGTCACTATGTCCTGACAGTAATATGTGAGAGTTTTTGGAGGGGAACTTCACAATTTTCAAAATAAGAGCATCTCCAGCTGGTAAGATTAAGACAATTTCTCAAACTTGCAGACTGGAGTTTTAAGTCTCTGTGTACTGCTGAAAGATGAACACAATGGTGGCTCCACTTATGACCCGCTGACAAAGGCCTGCAGCGTTTGCAGCATCCCTGCTCTTCAATTCACCTGTGTGAGAAGCAGTGCACCGTTTTTTTCAGTCTCTGCTGCTGCGAGGTAACAGACAGAGGTTGACAATTACAGATAAGGAACCTGACCTGCAGCTCCTGCTTATCACCTCAGGTACTGTGAAATACAATGAACTGAACCTTTTTTTTTTTAGATTATAACTTTAAAGTGATAACTCCACATTTTCATACTTGCTTTCTGGTGCAGGGTAAGTTGAGAAGATATCACTCTCATGTTTGTCTGGTAAATATGAAGTGACACTATTTAGTTTCGCACAGTCCCGAACCATTGTGGCACTTTCTGAAGGAAATCTGCTTTCATGCAACTCTAAAGATCACTGTGTAGCATATTATATATAATAGATATAAATATAAAAAAATATAATGTAATGCTTCCAGTCCTTGTGCTAACTTAACCCACTATAAGCTTTATTTTCATCTGTCTTTAAGAACACAGAAAAATCGCTATATAATATTATAATCAGGAACAGTAGGGGTTTGAGCCAATTTCGCCTACATGACTGTAATTATAGAATGAAAAGGAAGATAGTTAAATTGCCTCTTTGAAGTTTTAATGATATATCATTATTAACATGACATAAGCATGTTAAAGATTAGAGTACGGAGCTGTAAATCGACATGTTTTTGGTTATAATCAGCCGACTGAAACAAGAATGTTCTACGTTTGAAAAGAGCAAAACACATTTCTATAATCAAAACCATCAGGTAAAAAGCTGTGGACCAGAATGTGTTTTGATATTTGCTGGTGGAGGCAAAAACATCAATTTGCAGATTCGACAGCATTTTTGTGTAATTATGAGTTTTGCAAAAAGGGGAGAAAAAAATCATTTTGTGTCCAAGTCAAAAGATTGAGGAGATGAAAGCCTCAAGTTGTTGTTGCACCGCCACAATTACGCCGCAGGTGTTTTCAGGTTAAATGAAAACTTAAAAAGCACCAAGGACGTGAGATATTTCTGCCACATTTGGTTGCTTTAGATTTTCATTTTGATTATTTCTTTTTTGTCCTCAAGTACAAGGAAGAATATCGATAATTACAAAAGGAGGCGCTGACACAAAACAGAAATGGCTACCTGAAAACACACACATACACGTACTGAATGACTGAGCCCTGCACATGTACGGGAACATTTCCCCTCAAAGGTGATCCAGCTGGCAGGAGGCTTTTCCTCCCCTGGAGTCCTTCGCTCCCTCTCTGCAGTGATATGACACTGTCTGAATCTGATGGATGAGTCTCTCTGTCCTCGTCATTAAGAGGCTCAGCTCCTCCAGCGGCCACTTAAATCACCGGGTTCACCTCGCTTCAGCGTTTCTCCGCTAACCGCTCTGAGGTGGAAATGATTGTTTTTTGATGCGTCGGCTGCAGCGTGTTTCTGTCAATGTTGTCTTTCGCAGTGTTTGACCAGGGTGAGCGTTCCTTCAGGCTGGAGTGATCTGAGGTTGGTTCCTCCTTTAAAATTTACATTACCAAAGCTAATTATGCCCGAGCACTGTTTTGATTATTTCGGTCTGGGATATGGAGCCTGAATGTAAAATCCTCACAGTGTATCGCTGCAAGTGAATTATTCTCTGTCTTCACACGCAATGAGAGCACAGCCATGCATCTAAATTTACAAACCAGCAGGCAGAGGAAATTACACATCGAGGCCCTGAATTGAAATCAGTTCCAGTTTGATTCAATCAGCAACGCTAAAGTGCAAGACAGCTGAAAGTCAAATATACAAAATACAGTTTATTTCACAACACACGCAACTGTCTGGAAACAGATTCAGAGGAAATTCTCAGGTCAGATGGACTTACATAAAATCATGACCTTTGACCTCACTGTGACTAAGGATGCATAAAGAAGTCGTTAAGAAGAAATCGAGCATCAAAGCAGCACAGTGTCTTAAAGCCACTTTAACTCCAAAGAATTACGGTGCACAAGTATAATCAACCAATCTCTACTTGGTATTGAAGCTGTTAATATAAGAAACCGTTTTAATTTGATGGAGTGTGTGCAGCATCACATTTTCCATGACTTGACACTCTGAAACCCAATTAAAACAACTCTCTGATGATTACAAAAGCTCTTCCTGTCCACACTTAAAAGATGATTATCTCATGCCTCCTGCTCTCTTCAGTCTTTCTGTGCTGAGGTCGTGAGCAGGACATTCGACATCTTTAGCCTCTGCGACCCACTGCAACCCGCCCCTCTCCCACGTCTAATCCTCCCACTCCACACGAGGCACTGGTGTAATAGCTTTAACTGTGGCTAACGAGATCGCTTTAAAAAGACAGAATCAAGTCAATCGGTCACTTTCTGATGGTGTCATTCCCTCAGTGCCTCTGGAGCTGATTCCTCAAAAACACTGAATATTTACAAATCTATGTTTATAACACTCGCTGCTTTTAAATGTGTCATTTTATCCCTCCTTGTCATCAGTTTTTCATTTTATTTTCATCTTATACTGTAACATTTCATTATGTCTTACTGAGCAGCCACTTTGAATTAACGCTGCCTCACTCCCTCATGCCTGCCTTCATTGTTTGACAGCTGCTCACTTACAGCTGCTCACACTCTTTGTTGAATCCTCTGGTTTAAGTCCAGCCAAACTATTCCCGACTTGACTACATGTACCGAGACACAGGTGACACGAAGTCAGCATAGATATCAGAGTATCAATATTCTGTGTGTTTTCCAGGAGCGATGTGTTGTCTTGTGTGAGGCTGCGGTGTGATCCCAGAGGAGGGCGGGTGAGCTTATTGACTGTCACTGTGGCTGATCTGAAGGACAGATAACACCCGCTAAGCCCCGAGATCGCTGCCGCCCCCAGGAGGGAGGTGGGAGCGATCAATCTAACCTGCCCCGACAGGCTGTGTCTGGCAGGTGTGTGTCTGAGAGCTGACACACACCTGAACTTTAAGACCCCTCCCCTCAGACAGGGGACAGTGTCAGGAATGAATGTTCGGACTTGCCTTGCACGTTGAAATACAAATACATGTCAAGAAGGAATCATTTTCATGGGCACACAAATTTCAGACAAATACAGTTTATCGACAGGACTTTCAGATGTGTTCAGTGTCAATTCAGATCATTTAAAAAAAGCAAAGAAGCACCAACTCAGATCAGGTCACTGAATCAAGTCTGTAACGCATCATGCAGATCTTTTGGACTAAAACACCATTTTTTCTGTCACTGACTAAGAGGAGAAAATTATTGCACTATTTGCTTGTTTAGATTCTTTCGTGGTGGCTTTGTCTCAGGAGGTAAAGAGGGTTCGATTCCCGCTTCCTCTTGGTAAAGGTGCTGAACCCCAAATTGCTCTGTATGAGCATATGAGCAGTTAAAACCTTGTAAAGCACTTTGGATAAAAGCGCTATATAAAACACACCCATTAACCATTTTGCCCTTTCTAGCACTGAGCGAGACTCGAGACAACTGAGGCATTCAAATGTTACCGTTTCACAAAGTCGCCAGCCTGCTGGCTTTGACGGATGACCTTTATTGATTTTTTTTTCGCTCAAAATGCAAACTTAACTCATCCACTGTTCACACACCCACCTGATGTTCAGATGTGATGATTATGGTCGATATCAAGTGAGCTCACCACCTTCACAATCACCCTGTCCCATTAATTCATCTCATGAGGAATCATGATGAAGAGAAGAGAAACGACAGTGTGGTGTATGTTTGTCGACCCACAATCTACTGTTTCCTGGAGACTGCGTGGCTTTAGTGTCTTTAATCCCTAATCAGACAAAACAATATCAGACGTGTAATTTGTCATTCATGCCCTGCTGTGCATCATTGTGGAAAACAAACAACTCTGAGGCTGATAGATCTCACCAGGCCTCAACGAGATGAGCATGTCAAAATTGTTGTTTTGTTTTTGGTTTTTTTTGCCTTCCTTTTACAGCGTCCATGATGTGCATCCCCTCTGCTCATTGTGCAAAATGTGAAAGAGTATTGCTGCGACTGCGACCACCAGCCAGATGTGCAAATATTGATCCCAGAGTCAAAGATTCACAAAGGTAACCAAATTCTACGGGATCAGATGGCTGTCAGAAAAAAAAAGTCAAACTCTCTTTCTGCACTCCACTCTGCACTTTCTGCACTTTGTGTATGGGTGCATTACTTATTATGACCCCCCCCCCCTTCCTGTTGGCTGACTATGTTCTCCAATCGCACACCTCCTTCAGGCGATCCACAACAATCCCACACAAGGGGGTAAAAAACAAAAGTTGGACTCTTGCTTACAGCGCTGCCTGTTGTTTACATTCTCTCTTACGGTCTTTCAGATGCACAGCGGCATCATGAAATATGCACCGCAAACCTCACGACTAATTTATAAAGCCGATTTGTGCAGTAACAGTAGAGTTACCAGGCAACACGATGAAACGAACACTGTTTTTAACTGTCTACAACTTCTCCCGGTACTCCCGGCCATGTGCTGCTTATACAGTTGTGTTCAAAATAATAGCAGTGTCTTTAAAAAGGTGAGTAAATGTCAAAATTCTTCAAATAAATTGTACTTTAATGAACACAAATGCATTGGGGACACTGCACATTCTATTTCAAAGAAAGAAAATTGGAAAA
>JBAJHX010000039.1:4811170-4847453 GCA_037176925.1 Amniataba percoides | reverse complement strand
CTTACTTGCGGTGTAGAGGTTGAAATTTTAACAAAAAAGGTGATTTATCTTGCTACTGTTGAGGGACTGCTATTATTCCGAACATAACTGTACATATAGTGAGTTATTAAAAATACAGAATTCAGAAAGATGATGGTGACTCACAGACTGCTGTAAACACAGTTATCAGTTTTTTAGGTGAAATCCTCCTCAGAAACTGGCAAAAAAGTTATTAAGTGTTTCATTACCCATGCTTATCAGCAGTAGTGAGATAGAGATGTATTTGTCTGATTCCTGATTCAAGTTTGAAATACAAAAATAAGAAATGAATTCATTTCACACAAACTCAAATTAATTTCAAATGTCAAATCAAGTTATTTACAACTTTCAAAAACACAAACCTTTTGTTCGCTTCCATTCATGTGTTCTTTGTTTAATTGTCGTTTCTCTGCGTGACCTTTAACAAGAGTACATAAGCCTTTGTTGGGAAATACCGAGGTCAATAATAGTGTTGCATGTTGCTAATGTTTGGCCTTTCTGCTTTATTTGCCAGTGCTGGACTGAAATCGCTTCAGTTCATTTGACTCGGAAAATCTCCGCCGTGTATTTTCAGCCTCGGAGAAGACTTGGATGGTGTGTGTTTTAGCTTCCCTGTTACCACACACACAATAGATAATATCTCGTTTTTTAATCACAGACCAAAGTGAGACATTAAGCAGTCAGTGAAAGGGCACGGACGATAAAACTACACATTCATCGCGTGGCAAACGTTCGCAGTCGAACCCAATTAATTTCCGGAATGTGCCGTACAGTTTGCATTACTGCTCATTTAGTGGGTGGGGAGCAGCCGAGACAAGTGAGGCACGCAGGAGTAATATTGTCTTTGTGTTAAATGGGGGTGGTCTGATATCTGTGTCACACACAACTCCAGCTGACAGCATGGCGGCGACGGAAGAAAGCTAATGACTGCGGAGATTATGATGCAATTAATAATCGACTATTATACACATGCCACTGCTACTTAACGCACTAATCTCAATCAGTAGCAGTAAAAATTTAAGTTATCAACACTGAATGAAAAATAATAACGCTGCAGCACAACAGAAGGCATATTATGGAAGGGAGGTGGCAGCGCATCAGTCATAAAAAATATTTTTCTGAGTATCAGCGCACTTTTTTAAGGAGCGTATCATGAAGGGGAGACAAGAAATGAAAGAATTCCCACAGCAATCACGCAATAAATAATGTACACAGAAGCAGTGATAACTGAAATCAAGTAAAGGGGTATAGTGAATGATGGATGAGCCAGTGTGGGGGATGTGTCTAGACAGCAAGTAAACAGATCAAAAGATCAAGAGACAAACGCGCCGGGCAACTCTGATTTGGTTTCCATAAATTTTCAACATTTCATGACAGACGGTTCCTGTAAGAAGAAAATGTCAGAGCAACAAGCTAAGATCAGGTTACAGAAAAGAGACGCCGGAGTGGAGAGCATGCAGCCGCATAGCAAAACACGATGAACGAAAACCAGAAAAGATGGAACAAAAACAGAGGCCAGAGCTCGACCGGCAGCTCATAAGTTTGAAGGTAAAGTCGCTCAACTTTACAAAATGCTCAACAATAACTTCTCTGTGACAGTGCTAATCACAGCACTGTCACAGAGAAATTTCACCTAATCCAACATAAATAAAGAAATTCACTGCTACTACAGAGTGACAGAAGATCAGAGACAGCGTGATTAAACGGTTAAATCAAATGCAGAGCTTTTGTTTAGAGAAACTGGACAAATTGATCAATATAGCTGTTCATTTTAAGAAGACTAACCTGTTTGATCCACTTCTGTTTGTGCTGTTAAAGTTACTGCAAGGCTTTTATTCTGAAACATTTGGAGGAATATTTTATAGAGATTCATCAGCATTCAACAAGTCAGCTTTAGGTATTACCATCTTGTTGAACTAATTCAGTGAGCTCAGAGAATTAAAAACTCTGGAAAATTTGTTAACTGGAACTGGAAAAATGTTAGGGTAAAAGATTCTGCCAAAGTCAGACTTTTTACGGCATTAGATAACTAATTAAACAAACTTTTCAGAACACTTGAACATCAGCATGACAAGAAAAGCTGAAACCTTTCATTCATCGTTTACAAAAATCCATTTGAACTCTGTTTAGATTTTTTAGTTTGTAATATCTGTGGTGTTTCTTACCACCAGGTTTCAGACGTTTGGTTTTTATTTTAAATATAGGTACTCTATGGTGTAAATATTGAACTCTGTCATAAGTATCAGCCATCTTCCAAATCTTTCCATGTCATGACATCCATGTTTGAACCCACATGCAGCGATGCGACAGCCCGCAGAGCGCCGCTGTCCGTGGTGCTGATTCTGAGCTCTGTGAGTCTTTACTGAGCCGGCAGCGAGCCAGAGAGCTGTCCAGGGTCCTGATGGTGAGACAGCGCGTACTGTGGGCGCTGCAGCAGACGTCCGAGTTAGCAGAGGGTTTCACAAACATGTCAGGCTGGTGTATTGAGTTGCAGTGTGTGTTAATGTGTGAGTGTGTGTGTGTGTGTGCGATAGGTTGGCGACCTCTCCGGGCTGTACACCGCCTTTCACCCAGTGAACGCCCAGGGAAAGATGGGCTGGTGTGACAAATGGATGGATGGACTGTGGTAGTGAAAGTGGGACAGCTGTATATACCCAAACAAGTCACCATCAACTCAGGAGAGATAATACGTCTTAAAATTCATTCTTATTATACCACATTTTATTCAGTATAGGTCAATAATTCCTCAGGATATCAGTAATGAAATTAACGAGACCTGGGGCTGGATAAGTGGCAGATAATGGATGGAAGGGTTAAGAATTATAAAAGGATTTATTCATTATGTTCATTTAAATTCGTACTAAAATTGACACTGACACTTTATAAGATGATTAGCTTCCTAGCTGCTGTGGTGAGCAGCATTGACAGTTCCTGCTGCAGGTCTGACGATGCCGACTGAACCTCCCGCAGCACAGTTCACCATTTAAATTATACGAGTAATGTCTCCTGATAGCCCGCAATCAGATACAAAAGCATTTCTTAAACATGAATATAATTGCCTACAGCAGGCAAGAGAAAATAAAATCAAGCATTTTTTAATAGTTCCTCAGGCCTTTTTGAGGAAACTCAAAAGTCAATGCTTTTTTTAAAGACTTTATTTTAACAATCAGTGCTGCCTGCTGACAACCGATGAAAACAAGGCTCAATTTTTCATTTCCCAGCAGTTTTGTGGCAAGAGCAATGAAAAGCACTTCTAACAGCCCACCGACAAAGTTTGAAAACTTTCTGATAATGCCTGAACCGTGTCAGATAAAACATCCTCGAAGCTGTAACCTCTTCCACGCATGTTTCTGCTGCACAGAACGAAGGTGCACAGGTTGAACTCCTCAGTCAGCCACATTATTTTCTGTTTAAATTCAGCCGTAATCTACTGAGAAAACACACAGGATAGGATGAAGTGAAACATATTTGTTGTATCAAGGTTTTCTACTGATTAAATATTTTTATTTATATAAAGATGGAAGCATGGCTGCCTATCAAAACACCATCTGTTCTGTTTGATTGCTTACATCTTGTATTTCCTTTAAAACTGTGTGTATAAAGGGGATAAACATTTTAAATTACTGGGTTCGACCCTATTCTCTGTTTATTTCTGGTTCTGCCCTTCGAGCAGCAGTTGTTGTTGCTGTCACTGGTTCTCTCTGCATCCTGTTAAAACGCACTAAAACTAAACTAAAACAGGGTCTCACAATCCGCAAAGAGAAAATTCTTCAACACAAAAAGCCACAGCGAGTGGCACTGTTTTTTTCCTGTGCTTATTTTTAGTTGATAATACAGAACCAACTGTCAGCTAACTCACCGCGCCACTTACCAGCCAAATAATGCAGGCAACTCTTGTTAACACTAATCAGAGCCAGAGGCATATTAAGGTTTAAGGTTTGATCCCCAAAACTCATGCAAAGCTTTATGGGAGAGCAGAAAATAAAGCATTTTTTTGTCTGAACCAAACAGGCTACTTTTAAAAGACCTGAATCTTCCAGATAATGCTCAAGAGCCTAAAAAGTGAACTGAAGCAGCTCTGAAGGGAACATGAGCTATAATTACCTCACAGAGAGCAAGATTAAATGTTTTGCAACACACTGAGTTGCCCCTGCTAATGGAAAGAAAAAGGGTTAATATTTAGAGCAAACCAGGTGCATTCTGGGAAGAAGTGGGTCATTTATTGATTCAAATGAAATTACTGTTCACCCACTTGGTAAAATAGCACCCACGCCGTTTGACTTTGGCCACATTGTGTATGTAGTAGTACATTTGGAGACATTCAGTGAGAAGAAGGAAACCATGTACATTTCCCAGTTGTTTATAGTGATGATTTTGATTATTCAAATCATGTCTGAGAGGGATACTTCAGTCCTGGTTTTTAAAAGTGATTTTCTGCATTTTGCTGCTGGTGAGAGTGATTCTCTCTACACTCACAATGCCCCTGCATCCATTAATTGGCCAAAGTGGTTTGAAGAGCAAGGCAGTGATGGCGGGGTGAGGCTGCCAGAGCCTGCTCCACAGTTGTTATGATGCCAGTTACATTTATGAGAGGCTCTGAATCAGCGTCAGAAATTGCCTTTTGAACCGCAGTCACGATGATGAGCGGCCAGATGATCACAGGGATTGGTAGCAAACTGGTAAATCAAGGGAATAAAAGAACCACATGACGATCTGCTACAGATCCAACATTACTGGGTGTTTCTTTATTCTGACCCTGCTTTATATTGAAGTTATAAAATTGTGAGGGTTTAATGACACATCTGAAAGCGTCGCGCTGACTTATATTTTCTTGATGCGAGCGGCGTTCCTCTGGCTCGTCGTTTTTCTTTGAGTGCATCGCCTGTGATCCGAGATTTGTCACTCAAAAGAAAGCGGGATTGCAGCTGTCTTCGGTACTTGTCAGTAACAACATGATCCCATCCGGCTTGGGAAATGTCATGGTGACGGTAAAATTCGCACTCAATTCACCGCTGAAGTGTACATATAGTGTTATTATTAGCCCTCCCTGTGTAGCTGCATCAGACCAACGTCAACTTACTTTTCAGCGCCCCTGTTGCTTTACTCTCAGCTACAGACTGGATCTTAAAATCAAGCTCTATTGTCGTGGTCTGTGGTGGTTTAGACGCCCCGTGGTGACTCTAAAACGCCTCTCTTTGAAGAAGCATTAAGAGCGAGTTTGTACAAGACGTACAGAGCAGACACACAAGAAAAAACTTTATGACCTTTATGTATTTTTTTCTCAACGCAGCGTTACAGCCATCGGTTGCCACCTCACCTCCCTTGTTTCTGCTCCCTGGGGTCGGCTGTTCATGTGTCTGCCTGCTCGCTTCACTGATTACCTGTCTGCCAGCCAGAGTGACAGCCTGTCGATTGGATTTAATTACTTCTTCCTGTCGCCCTTTTTTTCAATATCTGCAGACAATCTGCCGCACTTCATAACGCTTTCATATGTTCTAATTGACTTCTCATCAACTTCGGCAGCCGTGCCTCGCTGTAAGCAACCACAGGGTTTGAATGGAAGGATATAATCCTTCACTTTCTCACCTGTGTGATGGCACGATGCACTGGCCGCTTGTGTATCTCATCGACATGTTTTATTTTTCGCAGATGTCATGAGCAGGTACAGCTCCGGCCTCTGGTGAATCCACACGAACCATAAAAGGCAAGGCAGCGGCGGGACCAGGCCAGGTTTCATTTCACACATCGCTGACCAATTCACAGTGACGCTAAACAAAAGATAACCCGAGCAAGCGTGGCAGAGGTTGGTGGGGGGTGGGGTGGGTTTGATTTCTCGGTCTGTGGCCTTAAAATGTAGAACTGCTTCTGGAAACAGCGACAGTGAGCAGTTACACAGCAGAGGGAGCAGAGCGACTACAGTGATGGATGTCTATATCTCTGATCTGGAGGAGCATGAAATATTCACCGGACTGTACCGAGGAGCAGCGTTTAGGCTAAAAATGTTGTGTAATTGCCAAAAATACTTGCGTCCGGGTTTTTTTTCTGTTTGTGCGCTTAGCTCTGATGCATTTTGATCGTTTCACATTACAGCTGCATCTTCAGTTTTTAATACACACTCCAAAATCTTCCACTCACGTCAAAAATACCCACGAGCAGTGAGACACGACGCTCTCATCTTTTTGTGAATGTATAAAAAAGTCCTACTCAATCAATCTAACTATAATAAAACACAGCAAACCTGTCATTTTAATTCAGTGTTTTTCAAGTAGGGCAGAATCTGATTTACTCACTGGGAGCTGGAAAAGTGTGTCATTTTCTCAAAGAGCTTGAAAAATGAGATCACTTTTTTACTGATACTTTTAGAGTGATGACTATTATTATTTCTATATTCTATAAATGCCCCTCTTTATGCTCTTTTTTCCTAATTTTCTAATACATTTCCTGATTGAACCGTTAATGGTGGCACACAGACTGTTTCTCTAGAGATCCTCTGCAGCAATGGTTGAATAACTGTTATCATTAACTTGTCTGTATTTGAAGTCCAACTGAAATTAGTCTGCATGTTTTCTTTTTTTCCAGGTAAAGCTTAAACATCGACATTATTAACAACGTGTCTCGAGAAACAACAGGTACCAAAAGGAGGCATTTATATTTCACAGCTCTGAGTTTCATAACTGCTTCTCAAACACTGACACAGACAGAAGCTGATATTTCCCAACAGACCTTATTGTTTTCTTTTTTAATGATATCAAAGATGTTTAGAAGGAATAACTACTTCTGACTTCAGTTTCATATAAAAACCACAATAAAAGAGTCTATTTCATAAACTGAGAGTTATACCTTTGTCAAAATGAAGTCATCCAAAATATAATATTGACGGGTTTTATATTGACGATAAAAGTGCGGTTTCCTTTGTGCACCTGGAGAAGCTGCTCAACACAACACAGTGCATCTACTGGCTGCTGTGGTTCTTTTAATGACATCACATCATCTTCATCAGCTGGGAAAGTTTACTCAGTTGTGAATTTCAAATGTTCAAAAACTCATTAAAGAATTTTCTTTAATCTGTGCAAAAATTATTTCAAATAAGCTCAAACATCACAGCAAAAAAACACTTAAGGTGAGGTTGTTTGTCAACTGCTGTTTCCAAGGTCAAGAATAAACTTTCACACAATACAATGCTTTTAGCATTCGGTAAAAATCACAGAGTCAAGACAGTGTTCAGACAAGTGAAGAAATTATTGCAAATACATGACGGCAATGAAATGATTGCAGCCTGATGTGTAACAGCAGAGGTCTGATGTTGAATAATCAGAGGCACGTACACACACCAGATCACGGCCGACAGCTGCCTCAGAGGTGGAGGACGGAGGATGAATGTGAAGTGATGGAAATAAAGGAGGTCTGCCTGAATGAGACGGAGATTACTCTGCATTAATTGGAAAGGTATTAATACCATCTTAGTACCTTCAGGCACATTAAAAATGCTTCCAGGTCATTTAAACCTTCTTGATTTGTTGTTGAGAGGAATCCCATTTGCACTTTACAACATAGATGCACAGAAAAGCAGCAGAGGACACACACACACAGCAGGACGTGAGCTGTGGAGGAACATGAAGGAGGCGGTGACGGAGCTGCAGGACTCTGATGCCGTTCAAACATAAAGAGAGATGGGGAGGGACGTTGAGGGGTCTTCATTGTCACGCTGCGCTCACAGAGCACTCACACAACAATTACACTCCCGTTCGAGAGGGAGAAATTACATTTCCATCGTGTCACTGCAGCTACAAATGCACTCGTATATGTTTAAGTGCCGACCTTTGGGAACATTATGAGATGAGAGTGCTCCAGTATCTCCGTAAGAAAGTGAGAGACGAGACAAACCTCTGGAGGCAGAGTCATTAACATGAGCCCGCCTTTTCAAAGCTTTCGCTGGCAGATGCTCACCCCCCCATCTTCAGACGAGCATCTAGTCACCATTGATCTATCTGACACAAGCCAACTAACCACGCTGAAATCCACGCTAATCCTCAAAGCACTTCAAAGCTGAGGATGAGTGTGTGGTCTGCGTTGCTCTCTGTCGGAGGGGGGAAATGCTTTCTACACATCTCATCCCACAAAACATCTTCTTCGTCTTACTTATGCGGTTTGGTTTCAAAAAGTTGTTGTTTATTTTTGCTCTGATGTTTGATGACCACAGAAAGAACTACAGAAGTTTAACTGTTACATGGATAAAACTAATTGGACCCACTTTATGAGTGCTTGTCTGTGTTGGACTAAATATAAAAATGTTCAATCGTATTCATATCATTTACAAGGACTAGATATATACATATAAGTAATTCTCTTTTTGAAAGGATCAAGAGAGCAGCTTTAGCAATTACTTTGGGATTATGAACAAAAGGTTTGTACATGAACATTATTTTTAAAAAAAGCAATTTCTGTGATTGTGTTTTTGTCTGAGCTTTTCTCACTAGTTTGTTGGTGCCTGACAGTCCTAAATCTCTGCTTTATTTGCAGGTTATCTGTTTTAATTGTCTCTCTTTTATGTATTTTTTTGTCAGGAGCTGAGACTGATACTAAACACACACACACACACACACACACACACATGAATGTGGATGCTTTTGGTGCTTTGTGAATATCTGAGCCAGGTTTGGAGATGTTTTAAAGGTATTATCACGTGTGTTTAAAGGATCCACTGTGAATTACTGGTTTTTAATCAGTAGCTGAGCACCTTACACTGGCACTGAGATATACTTTTTTTTTTAATTTAGGGTTGTAATTTTCTGTTTTATTCATAAAGGGAGGTTTTGTGACTTTACTTTCACAATATATAACCCCAAAACTACATGCACAAATGAATACCACCCAATTTCGCACCGAAGTAACAAGTACTAGCCGATAGCTCGTCAGGAGAGTGAGCGTGAGAGAAAACAGTCTGAAGGACTGCCTGTTACCGGAGCCATTATTCAGCTGCTCAGCAGACCTCTAACCTTCAAAAAGGACTCTATTTTGAAAACCGGTGTTGGAAGATTAGAGTATGGATGTCGCTGTTCACATGCCGATAATATGAATTATTGTGTGGGTGTTTTGTCGCACAGTGACGCCAGCGACTAATTCAATACAGATGTGGTAGGCTGATTGAAAGGAAACAGATGGAGGTACGACAGCAGCAAGGCCACTTGAAGGAAAACAGACTTTCTGGGAAATTCATGTACAACTGGAATACAGCAGATATGTCCCCATTGAACTGTTCAGAATTACTTATTTTCTTTTCTGATAAAATATATATTAACCAGTTCCTTCACGCACATCTTCTCTCTGCGATTGCCTTTGTTTAACCTGCAATCACTGCGCTAAATTGCACATTATCATATGTTGCCTGGATCGGTTTTGCCACTCACAGACCCGTCAGTATAAAGAAGTTTAGTTATGAACATATTTTAAAGGGGCAACAAGGAGCATCTGTCTATGCCGCCTCTAAGAAATGGAAGTTCGCCATTTTAGTCAATCATTTAAGCGACTTTCTGTTCACTTCAGTAGGGCGCTAACCCTTTTACAATATTACAGCCTGCAGTGGCATGTTTTTGTTTTGTTTTGTTTTGTTTTCCTGGAAACTGGCAGGAAAATGTCCACCTGACTCAAACCAGCAGAAACTGTGTCAACTTGGAGGAGCTCCAAAACTCCACAGAAATGAATGGGTGGGAGAAAAAGAGGACGCAGGACAAAAAGACTCTGCTTGTGCCTCGTTGAATCAACAAAACAGCCCTCAATCATGAATGTGTTGCATGAAATAGGTTGATAGTATCTCATCTCATCTTCATTTACTTTCCATTGTCTGCGATTATGTTGCGTCACATGATTGATACCTGGCCCCGCAGCGGCGACTGAGGCCATGTGACGTAGCAGCCATGTCTCTCAGCTCATACATGTGTGCAGTGGCTTTGACATCTGGCGAGGGAGTAAAAAAAAAAGAAAAACCCAACTAGCACAACACAGTGCCTTGGTTTGGGTATTCATGCTAGCTAACATGATGGCCACTGACCTGACAGTGGATGAAAGCCTCGGGGCGGGAGTCAAGTAAACACCCCCGCTCGCCCTCATTATGTAGAGCTGTCAGTGAAGACTTCAGCTCGCTAATACAGTACTGCGGAGGAAAGAGGGAGTAAAGTATTTGTCCTCGGACCTGACCCCAGAAAGACGTACAAGAAGCACTGTTCAATCTTCCAGCCGCCTCTTCTTCTCCACGGACAGACTAATTAATTTAGAGTTAAGAATTAATTAAAAATGTTCACCCATCTGTGTAGAAGTGTGACACAGTGCACTGGCGATGTTCAAATAAAAGCTTTCGGCAAAATGTCAAACTCCGTTCTTCAAGTCGGTTGATGTTCCTCTGAAAGATTTAAAGATACAAGATCTAATGTGGCTTTGACCAGGGAGTTAATTAAATCTTAAAAAGTTTAAAATGTCATCATTAAAAGATTTTAGCCAATGAACAAGGTGGAAAAGTGTACCAAATTAATATTTAAATAACATAAACATAAATTCATAACAATGAAATTGTGACTGTAGGTATAAAAATAATGAAAATGATCCACAAATGTTCAAAACAAAAACTGCTTTAGCGTTTGTTCTCCAGAGTTCATCCACACTGTGAAGAAAACACACCCCAGACACAAAAAATAGTCTGTAAATTATTAAAACTGAAAATTTCATTAAAATATTATTTTCGTCCATATTTTTAGATCCCCCAGTTCTGATTTCTTTTTGTGTCTGAACAAAACGGTTCTGCAGTCTGAATTCAGGGAGTAATTTTCCCACAACAATTACCTGAATTTTCTAACCTAATTGGCTGCGGGAGGATTATAGATAGTTTTTGCAAACATGAATTTCAAACAATAAATTGAAGTTGTAGTTCATAAACAGAGGATGATCATCTTCTATCATCAAACTTCATCTGTAGGTTACATGACGACAACAGAGCTCCGCCCTCTGATAAAGGCGGTGAGATGTGGTTGAAATGTTCAGAAGAGGCGATTAAGTGGACTTTGTGTTAACACGGTTTCTATCTGGCAGTAATTCAAACAACCGATTACTGTAAATGGTGATTTGAGAACGCTTTACCTCGACATTACTGCTCTTTCTGTCCTCTGCTGCAACTGCCATGGTAACAGCTTGTCATTTTTAGGTTGACTGCCAAGCTTCAAAGAGGTGAGTCTTATGTATTACGAGAGGGCTGAAGAGCTGAAGTGTGAAAATACACGAGACAACACGCGAGAGTGATGCCTTGCTAAGGAACTCTTTAATTAAGACACTGACGAACAATCATAATATGTCCACGTCCTTGCATAGGAAATGAAGCCAACGTCGAGTGAGTGAACGACGCCATGGGGGAGGAGGAGGGAAAGATAGTCGAGTTCACAGAGGTTCAGGTGGTAACGCTTAGCAATCACTTAATGTCGTAGCCTGTTAGTAGCTTAGAGGCTTAGAAGTAATTAAATCCCCGAGCAAGACCCCTTCTGATTAAATCAAGCTGGATATAAAATTAGAGCTGGACCCAACCACTGTTTCAGTTTCTATCACAATCTTCCAGGCCAGGCTGACATCCTCATATTGCTTTTCTCTGACAATAAAAATACCATCCAAAGGTATTCAGTCTCCTTTCCGTGTGCATAAAAAGCAGCAAATTTACAAAACCAAGAAGCTGAAATGAGTAAACTTTTGACATTTTTGCTTGAGAAACAAAATTATCAAATGGTACCAATGAACTTGTTGATTGTCTAAGTAATTTATCAACTGATCATCTCATACAAAAATAATAACAAACATGTAACTTGATAAATATAAAGTAACAAATGCAGAGGAAGACATTAATCGCAGCAAGAGTCACAGCTAACTAGACAACATTTCAGAGATTATCTATTTGTGCAGTTTTTCTTTTGTCATTTAAACATGCAGACAAATATAAAGTGAATGCACAATTTGATCTCAATGTCAGGGAGTTACTTTAATGCACGCTGAGGGGAAACTCAACTTATACTCATTTCCAAACACAGTCAGGAGTTGTTGATGACAGAATTTTTTTTGCATCAAGATCCAAGCAAGAGATGTAACTCTGCAATTAAATATGCTTTTTAGGAGACAGAAATACCAGAGAGTAGGAGGAGGCTGTTCATCAATCTGCAAAAAGGATGAGTTTAAGATTAGCCCCGGACCCATCACAACGTATTAGCTCTTTTTTCCACCTGTTTGACAAAGGGCATGGCCTGAATAAGCAGAACTCCAGCTGCCAGACAGATCTGCTCACACGGCAGTATTCAGCAGCACTCCCATTTAGTGAAAGTTCGATTTCATTTCCAGGTTTGAGTTTCCTCTCGTACGGCGCCTCTTCATTAGATCTATGGAGCTTTATGCTGATTGGTAGATAGGACATGGGCCTTATTAACCACAGATCATCTCTCTGCTTCAGAGTTATGGTGAAGACACTGGTGCAGATGCTGTACAATACATAACTGGTTGGTAGTAAATTTTAAGGGGGTATAAGGGGGGTTGAATTGTGGCTGTAAGCGTCACAAAAAAAAATCACCTTTGTCAGAATAATCAATTGTAATGTACCGGCCTTTAACTGCAGCTCACCGTCCCTTTTTTGATGTTTATTAATCGCTGATTTAAAGGTTTTAGAGTCACAGTTCAAAGTTTTGTCTCCTTTGTTGCCTCACTTTGACTTTCTGAAGTTTGAGTACCTTTACTGTTCCCTCTGTACAATTATCAAACGGGACTTTCATCTTTGAAATATGCTTCAGTGTGCCTTTTGTCTGGGTTCGTTTGTTGAGTATGTTCCACAAAAAGAACCTTTTTTTTTCCTTGAACCTTTGCACTTTGACAAGCTTTTATAGGCATGGTAGCTTTTTTGAAAACAAGCTGTCTTCCAGATTTAGGTGAATGCATATGGCATGTTTTGGATAAAAAACTGAATAAATAAATTAGGTTAAGGGCCCACTGAAATGATAAATTACATGAAAAAATGAAACAAAACTACAGCAAAGGATAGATTTCAAGTGTGAACCAATGGGCTGTCAATCATGGAGAGAAATGACAAAATGTTAGCAAGGATCAGGCGCAATATTCAAATAAAGTCATTTTTATCCACAACAAGAAGACATACAACTACATTTTTTACCGAGATTATAGAAAACACTTTCAGGCTTTCAGACCATCTTGTTCCCACTGCTTGTTGATATCGCTGGGAGAAAACAGTCATTATAGTTTGTGAAAAGAGGGATTTGACTGCATGACATTTGACCAGAATCTGAATTACAAGAACTGAAATTGAAGTGTGAGAGTGTGTTTGTGGAGAGTTGATGTAAATACATGTAAAAATGCAAATATGGTTTCAGCGAAGCTGAGTTCAATGTCATAATATCACATTCAGTTTTAAATTCATTGGAATTCAATTCCAAATTCATAAATTATATTTCAGATATTAATATTCAGTTTTTAAAGTTTTATCAACACTTATTCATATTATGTGACTCAAATTACATTTTTAATTAAAATATACAAATTGAGTTGTTAAAATTCAAGTTTCTTGTAGCATATTTTTTTTTTTGCCTTTTGTTTGATTTTTTCAGTTATTCTCCTTTCCACCCAGTGTGTAGAAAAAGTCTCCTGTCCTCTGCTTACCCTGAGTATAAATATGTAGGTATAAAAAAAAATGTTCATTGGAGTCAACTTTCTCCACTTACTGTAGGAACTCCTGCAACGCGTTCAAAGTGCTCTCTGTGACAGATTTACTCGTTCCATATCAACCCACAGGTACTTAGTGTTCACAGGATTACAAGTTGTAAATACAAAATCAGCTCGGGAGTTATTTATAGAGGCTTGTATCCAGACCTGATAAATGGGAGCAGTGGGATTTATCAGCAAAACTGCGCAGAGCTGACATTCAGACTTTGCGGTGAGCTGAGCGGCTCCACATGAAAGGCAGTTTCCCTCTGAAGTGCAATTCTTACATGAAATGTCTTACATTTATTAGACCTTATTTAACCTACCTAAAGTGATGTGAAGGGGGCCTGCATATAAACAACCTCTTAGACCTCGACTTACACTGAAGCACTGAAGGGACAAGGCTTTCTTTATTCTTAGTCAATAACATACGTCTGTCAGAGTCCAGCTACACAGACAGTAAGATCAGTTCATTGACAGTGTTAGTCTTTTTATCAGATATGTTGACAAGAAAAAAGAGCAGCTTAAAAAAAGTAACCAACTATGTTTCATTGTGAAGGTCGTTTTCACCAGGTTTTACCTAAAAAAAAACACAAAAACATGAATGTTCATAAAGGTCTGGCAATCTGCTCGAGCCCCACTGCGAGACTGCGGTGCAAAGTGATGTTTTTATGAAACAGGGCACGACGACTGAGGGTCAAACTCCAACATGTCACAGTACCTTTAAATGCAGTAATGTGTAAATGTTTCGTATAAATCACACAACACAACAACACAAAATGGACCCCTAAATACACACAAACACACAACACAACCCCGGGGCTTCGTAAAGTAGATTGATTAAATCTGAGCGTGGCAGCACACTGATGTGCAGCGTAACCAAGCTTCAAATGGACGACTAATAGAAAGCCCTTTCATGGCACAGTCATCACTTCTGCCTGGCGCACTTCACAGCTTCCCGAGCACAAAGTGTTCTGGACATTTTGAGGCGAAAAACAAACACGGGGGGGAAAAATAAACCCTCCAAAATAGCACACTAACACACAATGAGTAACAACATTTTCAAAGAGCCATCAAACCCGATCAGTGTCAAGCCTACACATGACTGGCCTCCCCCTACTGGTGCTGTAGCGCTTCCAGACTAAAAGGCTAACAGTGACTGACAACACCCCCTGATTATTTCATCACTGAGTAAGGTGTTCTGAATATAGTGCGGTCTTTCGAAGCAGCAGCCTCCCAGCGAGTTAATAGACTTGTAGCCGAATCATATCTACTCGTGCTGTCTACAGCGAGATTTGAAAAGTTCTGAAACAAAGACGAGCTCCCGAGATGTACCTGCAGTGAGCCTCCCTTCCTCGGTTTGCTGAGGCCTCACATCGCCACGCAATGTAAAAATTAGGTCGTTATAGCTAAACCAAACAAAACTTATTAATCACTCGCTTCACTGTTGAATAAACAAAGTGAAATTACCATGCCCAAACTGTCAAGCGGCGCTGGTGTCTGCAGAGCCGCACATTCGTTTTAATGAATTAACGAGCCAAGAAAGAAGATGTTCCATTCAGGCAACACAAAAGTGACTCATGTATAATAGATGGGTGACTCAGTGTTGGGAGTTTGATGTTGGGGACTGGTGGGTGTTATCAGCTGGAGCGCCAATGGAAATGTGCAGCAGCCAGAAGATGCTCACGAGGTTTCCTCTCATGGGGACTGCAGCAGGGATCATGCAGGGATTATGGGTAGACTGGCTTCATTTTTTCTGGCATGTGTGGCATTGTTGTGCCTCCTAATAATATCACTTTCTACAATCTAAAAGAGAAGAGCGCTCTGATGTAATAGCGAGTCTTTCCATTGTCATCCTGCCCGTCGCCTAACGAGCCTTCACACTTTGTCAAACAGGCTTTTTACACCTAATTTTAGGTGTTAAATATCACATGTTCAGGGTGAACAGCCTCCGTTCTAGCTAGTAAATCGGTTTAAAGATGTTGAGTGACGATGCTATTTTCACATCAGTTTTGGTTCATTCTCAAAGGGTTTTGAATGAAAATGTCAGCACACCCACTGCAGTCGGAGATCTGTCCTCATACAGCAGAAGATGGAGTCGACTTTTACAGCAACAAAAACACAGAGAAAGAGAGAAAATCAGAGGATCTTCCAAACTGTGAGACATGTATTTTGCATATAAATGGGCCACAAATAGAAATGTTCAATTAAAAAAGCCAATCAGGTTAGTGCACATCAACATTTATCTGAAAGGCCCATAAATGGTACTCAGTGTATGCAGATGATGTTCTATGTTTTCATACACCCAAAACTGCAATTAAGGCAAACATCAGCATCTTTCTCTTCATGCAATAACAAAACTGATTAGGAGAAAAGATTTGTTGCCTGGAAGCGAGTCATCTCATTATCATCACACAATGTAGCATGGTGAGAGAGAAGAAATAAAAAAAAAAATCAGGTAAAGGAAGCATGTGCCACATGTATCCAGCTAATGAGATGATGTTGTTAACCAGGTGGCAGACGACGGAGCATAGCCGGCCAGTGAATGACACTAATAAAAGCCCAGTGTGGCGCTTCATTCGGGGAGCGCAAACCTGCCAAACTCCCTGTGAGAACGCGCCAATTTCAATACTGACAATGGTCTCTCCGGGTATGATAAAATAAGTTCAAAATTCCCCTGGATGCAGATTTATGTATTTTCTGTGGCTAAGCTGTGCTCACAGAGCTGGTGGCTGGTTCGTCTCTGACAACAGTGAGACGTTCAGCCAAAGTGTATTCTCATTCAAAATAGTACTCCAATTGACTTTGCATTCTGATTTCATTCCACCAATATACCAAATGAGTTTTCTTTTTCTCTGGCTGCTGATCTAACTTATTATTATAATTTACTCAGACAGGAAGCTGGTTGTAAGAAAAAAGAAAAAAAAAATCAGAAAAAACATCCTGGCCTCAGAAAACAAGTGCTGCCTGCCAACTCGGGAACTTGCTGGGGGCTGTTTCCGCCTCCTATGAGCCTCTGTTCACATCTCCCAGCCCAGCCAACAGCACACTTAACTCATTTCAAATAAGACAGCATGTCACTGCCGTGTAACTCCATCAAACATGAAATACCATGTGACGCAGGTGTTTCTGTTTCTGTCTGCAGAAGTCCGAAAATGCCACCACGATGACAGAGAAGCTGATGATCTTTCACAGTAGATGCTGCGTGAGGTTGCAGAGGATATCACCTGAACAGTCAGTGCTGTGCAGGATAAATAACAGTTTGGGGAAATTTGGGTGTCAGGGATGAGTGGCTGTTGCATTCACACTGTGCACTGATGTTCTCCACTGTTTTAATGTCTTTAGTCGTTGCAGATGGTTGCACTAAGTTGCACTAATTCCTTTAAAGTATGTTGTGCTTGTTTCACCGGGATTACATATTCTGCAGCCAGCACATAAATCTAAATAAAAGGAACCTAATGCGATTATGGCAACAATGGCAGTAGATTTATACTAAAGACTCTCTCGCTGTTCGGACCAAAAGCTGGGATTCAAATGATTTTCTTTCATCAGCTGGCCTTACAGTTGATTAAATCTGTAAAGCCATGTAAAGAGACAGACATCTGCGGCGTCTAATTTGAGAGACGTTTGGCTCATTTTAAAAGTGCCTAGATTACCAAGATTATATCAGCAGCAGGCTGTCTCAAAGTAACAGCACAAACTTTTGTGCATTGTGTTTAAATAATTAAGAGGGAAGGATCTGGTGTTTTTCAGTGTCTACACTATAAAGCAAATCAACTCCTTGTTTCATATTTTCATCCAAAAACAACTCTATTGAATTCACCCAAAAACTCTCCAAAAAAAGTTGTGCTAGAAATAATGTTCTTTTTCATTGCAATGGGGAAAGGCCTGAGTACAACCAACAACATAATGGAATAATTATGTTTCTACAAACCAAAACAGAGATATCTTCTAAAACATATGACAGCATTTAATGTTTCTCGGGGAAACAGTTTTAAACCACTTTGTTAATATTTGATAAGGCTCTTTTTACAGTCCCACAGCTGTCATTTAGTTGGGACCTGCAGAAGGTAATGTAGTGTTTATGGTCGTCCCCAGCCGTGGAAACTGCAGCTGCATTTGTGTTTCTGTCCTCACTGAGTTGTAGCCTCATGATTATTCCATATTATTACAGGCACACTGAAACTGCATCGCCCATTTTAAGCGCCGTGTGGCTTCTGAGGAGAGTTCAGTCAGGCCTACATCATTTCTGCCGTATGCAGATGTAATCTACAAACGTGCACGTGGGGAAAAACTCCACCACCACATCAACCTGAGTTCAATGCCTTCAACTCGTTTTTACCTCTCAACAAAAGTAACTTTCCCTTTTTGCTTCTCCTGAACTTCTCCTCACCCTGGCATAGCTTGTCTTGAATTCATTTCTGTTAGTGTCATTAAAAAAGCTTTCTGTTTGTGCAGATAACAGTGTATGTTCTCACACTGTATGCGAGGTCGGACATGCAGATGAAACAGTAATTAGTCTGGTTGTCTCCACGCAAAAAACACAATCAGAGCTGGATAAAGAAGAACAAACAGTTAGTTTCACCCTATTCTCTTAGATTAGTTTTAATTGTTAAAGCCTGCTGTCTCTCCAGCGTGCTTAATGGGGAGTAAATCAATTTGTTGACTGCACCATAACACAGAGAGGAACTTCATATTAAACACAACACTGAGCAACCATCAGAGCGTGAACCATCGACTACACACGCTGCACAGAGGACTGTCACATGTCTCTGCAACTGAAGCCTGCTTATGGATCAAATAAAAAAAATCTTATTTATGCTCAAACCTAACTAATGCTCAGCTGAGGGCGTAAACATAAGCTGTTGTTGAGGGATTGTACAACCAGTGGTGAACAAATCAGGATTAATGGCTGCCAGTGCCCTCATTAAGAAGTAATTTCACCTTTACTTTTGACCTTTTACAACAGAAGATGTAACATGGAGGGGAAACATAAAAAATGCACAGCACACGAGCTGTCCTCTAAGGCTCATTACACAGTGAAGAACAAACATTTTGGATGAAAGAAAAATGGAACAAATTTTAGATGCTTATCACTAATGGGGCAAAAAAATGTAAGTCTGGCCCGGGGTGGTGCCAAACGGGAGGCCACGCTGTTCGTTAAATCAGGAAGGTTGACTCTCTTGTTTGGTGGCCATTTTGGGACATTTCACACTCAGGCTTGGCTGAGCACTCATCTGTTTAATGTCTACAAAAATTTAAAAACAACAACTTGCAATTTTTCTTGGTTGGGCATGTGCCTGCCAACTTCACTGTGACGACCAAGAAACAGCACACAACACCCCATTTCTACACTTCAAACAAATCAAACAAGATTTGATGTGTTAAACATAAAGTGTCATTTGGGCTGCAGTTTGGTTGCATCTTCCCTTTAATAAGCTGCAGTAAGATGACAGTATCATCCAGCCTATTAAAATGCAGGCTGTTGTCTTTTCTGCTACCAGGAGCTGTGACACGGCGCCGTCATATTGCTCCATTCTCAAAGCAGTACCAGTGCTGGATGCACTATCATAATCTGTAACAGATCTAAGTATCCAGAATATGGCCAACTCTGTGTCACAAGTGACAGAAAAATTAAACACGGAGTAAATTTTCTCAGTGATCACTCATTATAAATGTGCATTTATCACCATTTATGACCATGACCCAAACAAATTCTATTTATTTCTCACTTGCTTTGTTGTCTGACAACAGAAACAGGGCAACATGTAATTAAGATGTGAAACTGGCAGCATTAAAACACATCAGAGGTCATTATGGAGGTTTAACAGGGTGCAGATAAGAGGACAGCCATCTGTCCTTTCTACCTTTCACACGTTTCAAATATCGACACAGCCAATTGCACTGCATCCATTAACCTGTATTTATGTTGATTCAGTCAGAAGATGTTTCTGTTATAAAGAAATGGTTGATTACCACTGCAGTGCAGCAGCGTGGATGACATTTGATCCCGGATTAAATAACAGCTTAATATTATTTCTTTATTTTTCGGGTGTCTGACAACAGAAACAGAAAAATATGGAAATGAAAACAGCTATAATGTCAGTTCAGCTGCATAAAAATGCAGCAGTTGACCTCAGAAAGGGCAGGAAGAGACAGAGCAGCGGTTTAATGTGCTCACTCTCATTATACTACCAGGCTATCTCTGTAGACTTCATTCAAGCATCATAAGCAAGGCTTTTTTACTCTTCTCATCCAGGATTCATATTTCGTTTTAGGCCTTGTGAGGTTTAATCAAAAAAAAAAAAAAAAAAGAAGAGTAATCAAGAGCACAGATTTTGTGAGAAGCAGAAAAGAAGTGCGTTTACAGGCAGTTATCAATGGCGGGATGTTCTCTCTCCACAGAGCGCCTCATTTTTCTCTCTCCCACAGAAACTCCCACCTTCGTTTTATATCCTAACAGGGAGCAGAGCGGCACTGTAATGTAAAATGTCATGTTTGGTTAGCTTACAAAATAATTCAATATCACATGTGCTGTCTATTTTTCTCCTATTGTGTTTGATTTAAATGAAACACAATGACTGTTCACACTTACAATAATGAGTTCAGTTGATCCTCAAGTCCAAAGGATCTGAACTTGCACGCTTCATCATCTCTTCTTGCACAGTTATTACACTATTGTCGGTAAATTTACAGCTTTGTTTATACACCAGCTATTACATCATGTGGTCGAAATCATCATCGCGTTTATCGTTCAATCCAGGAGACAGAAATGGATCAAAACTCTACAGTTCTGCTCCACCAAAACATCAGCTCTTACTCAAGTGCTTCAATAGTTCTTGTTATTATTGAACTAATACAAATTCTGGAGAAGCACACAAGGTCAGTAAACGCTAAATCCACATGTCTGTCAAAAGATTTGGATAATTCATTAAGCTTTACACAGAGACTGTTGTGTGTAAAGTGTGCTGGATTTTGGAGAGGTCTTACATTTACGATCCTTTGCCAGAAAGTCTGTCAAAAGATGATAATCTTTTTTTTGAAGGTTTTTTTTTTTTGGTTCAAGTTAAACCTATATAGCTGGAATGTTTTACCCAAAATAAAAGGCTAAAAATGTGTTGTGTTGTTTCAATTTTCAGCGTCAGTCAACAGTTGAGGATTTAAGTGGGGCTGGGCGTCCCCGCTACCTGTGAGGGGTCGCAGTAATGGGCCATTAATGGAACAACAGGATGTGTTCTTACAGTTTGATTGGTCCTGAAATACTGCCGATTTCTCTGAGTTAACCAGCTCAATCTAGGTAAACAAAACAAAGGAAAAAAAAGCCGGCGTGGATGTCAAAACAACACACTTTGTGACGGCAGAGAAGTTATCAGTGCCCGTGACTCAACATGGCAGTCTGCCAAGCACCTATCAGGGGAAAGCTGGATCTCTGCTGTGAAAATACAGAAGGTACAAGCTCCAATCCTCAAACCACCGCTGAGATCTTCTCTACAGGACAAGGTTTACGTTTCAGAGACAAAAGACAGACTACAGGTGTGAACGCTCGGCATCTTTTTCCCAGATTGTGCCAAGGCGCCCGCGTGGTTTCTCCATGAATAAATCATGTCAAATATTTTCCTCACTTTTTGCGTCAGGTTTCAGGACGGTGAATAAAGCTTGTAGGTGGAATATTAAAACTGGCCATTGCAAGTCTGACCGAGCATTGAACTAAGCACTGAGTCTGGACCACACAAAGGTCTGAGACTTACAACAGCACAGTTAAACCCATTAACACACAATTACAGCCAGAATAAACTATCTTTACATGTTGTAGTTGCTCGATGCATTTCAATCACTTGTGTTTTTGTTTGCTGGTAAACTTCACAACAACCATGAAAGAAAAGTACATAACCACGTGAAACCACAATCACAGTCGTATGTCAGTTTTTATCTTTTTTCTGTTTAAGTAAGTCCTCCTGACATTATGCTGTATCACACTTGTTACACTTTCACTTTTAAGGGCTACTACTGTCGGGATCTTTAAAGACTCCAGCTTGTGAACTTAATTAGCTTTGGAGAGTAGCAAGCTGGCTGTTTCCCTATTTTTTCCAATCTTTATGCTAAGCTGAGCTACAGCACAGAGCAGCAAAGGTCTTCATATCTAAATCTCGTCTTCCTAAATGTCCAACTATTCCTATAAAACACAGCTGCTGATGATGAGAATTAAAAACTAATTACAGAGGTCTTATCTCCAACTATGACCTGGTGGTGGCACTCGACGAGAGGCCAGAGGATGACAGACGTCTTCAGGATTCATCTTCTTGGGACTGTGAAGATCTGTGCTGAGATATCAAGTAGACTGAGCATCAGAGTCAATGAGTCAGGTCCATTAGTGTGGAACAAGATGGGAAATGATTAATATACGAATAACCTTATGTAGCCTTCACATCCCTAAATGATCTCCTGTAACCTTACATGTGAAAGCAGAGGCTAAGTGAGGAGCTGATCAAGTGTTGTTAATTTAAAATTTTCAGCCACCGTCTGCGCGGTCTGTTAAAGAATACAAATGAGAGATTGCTTAAGAATATCCTGAATATGTCTCATCATTTCAGTGATTGATTATCCTTTTGTCATCCCGAGCCGCACTTTGTTTATCCAGCTTTGCTTTATCGCGGCAATGCTGCCTGTGAAGTGTTCATTCAATCAAACAACCACCCAATTCTGAGGCTATCATAGAGCTGATGTAAGGGATCGTTTTCAGAAACACTAATTCATCAAATATGTGATCTAACTGGATATTTTTGTCACTTTACCAGAGTGTAGCAAAGGAAAGTGAAAAAAACATTTGTCGTCATTTGGAATAAACATTTCTAAGCTAATTTAAAGTTTTAATAAGCTCTTCTGAAAGTTAAAAAAAAGCTAAATATAGAGTGTTTATGTGAAAACTTGATCTCAAATCTGAAATTAAGGCCTAGCTTTGATGTAAAGTTCATTTGGTGATAAACGTCAAAGGATCAGAGTCACGATCTCGGCCACCTTTTTATTTCTCCCCTCTTTTCTTTAAACGCTGCCCTGTGCAGTAAACTGAGGCCACCCAACAGAGATCATAAAACTGGTACCAACAAGGCCCCAAGTGCTCCATCTGCCCGTCAGCTGAAAGCACTCAGCTCACGAGTCCAATATGTGGCTTTCATCCAACGGGATGAATAAAAAAAAGATTTTATTTCTCACTGAAAGTGACCCACGACTCTCTGAACGCAGGTTCTCACTTCATTTCAAGCTTGTGAAAAAGCTTCATCCGACAAATGGAGAATGTCAGGAAAAAGGGTAAAGCTTTGTTAATTGCGATGCTGAAATGTGATATATTTAAATGTGGTTGCCAAATTATGTAACATAGATATATATTTAATTTATAAAAGTGTTATGTTAAAGAGTTTATTAGCTGTGTCAGATGAATTTTTTATCCGTGAACTTTGGTTTCCATGTGGTGAAGTTTGCTTGTGAAGATTTAAACGTCCCTTGACTGAGTTATCACTCATTTCGAGGGTCAGCAGTAAATTATGCTCTTAACTGTTTCACACCAGAAAAACATTGATTCAGAAAATATTTTCATTCAATTATTCTATATTGTTAACTGTGCTTCTGTGCCAATGTGTTACCGTGTCTTGGATGCCTTTTCGATTTTTTGCCTTTTCATTAATTGATCATATTAAATAGCTGTAGGACAGATGGATGCCCTACACAACAGAGCCGTAACATTGTGTACCACCCTCAAGTTAAAAATTAAGCTTGACTGCTGTTACCTTGGTTGCACAAAAAAAGAAATCAAGATTGATGTAAACAAAAAAGGAGAAAAAATTTAAATGTAGCTATCTGTTTCAGCAATGACACCTTCATTTCTCAATTCACCTCATTACTGAGAGCTACTGGCCTTCAAATTACCTACTGATCTAAAAAATATGTTCTGTGATATCAGAAAGAAAACAAATATGACTTTCTTAGACAGGCTCCAACTTGTTTTCACGTTCCACAACCTGTTCTGACATCTGTAACACAAAAACAAATACTCTAGCCCCGACTAATCAAACTCTTTCTGGCCTCTGTGTTTCCTTCAGCAGCTCAGCAGCTCTGATGTGTCGTCACATCGAGCTACACTTCGCCATCCGGAGCGTCACTCGCAGTCTCTTTCTCCGGTGATCTGAAGGTACAGCAGGACATCCGTCTCTCACCGGGGTCACACAGTTCAGACAACAGGTGGTAATGAGACACACATTTCCACCTCTGCAGTCTAACTCGTCCAATATGAGACACCGATTCCTGAGGCAGGTTCCTTCATAATAATCATCGAGCTGTGAGATCTCCTTAAAAACAAGAGAAATTTTACAGCTAATTAACAATTACTAAAACAACACCATTACCATACAGCCTGACTAAACAAAGTACTGTTATATAATATCATAAAATAATTATCCCACATTTTATTTCAAATGGGCCTCTCAAAATGAAGATTAAAATCAAATAAAAACAGCAGTTCCCTAAAAAACAAACAAAAACAACCCCAATAGAGCTAATTTAGCTACTTGCCTAATACTGTCTCTGAGTGTTGCCCAGTTGTGTTTTAAACAGCATAGCCACAATAATTTCCTCCCGCCTTCATCCGACCGGTTTTAGCTGCAATGCGTAACTTTGCAACAGCAGAGGTGAAAGAGCATATTTGTTCCGCCTTGTTGCTGTCGGCATGCAGAGAAAATATCATTGAGAAAACACGTGACAAAAGCAAATGGCAGGCAAAAAGGTGCAACCACACAACAGCACATATCTGTATGAGGAGCTTTTCAAACGCCGCCAAATGGACCATTTCAGCAGAGAACGCCATACGGAGGTATATATTCAGAAATGTAAACACACAAATGAGCATATCTCAGCGTGTTGGTTCTGTGTCGTGAACGTGGGCTCTCTGAGACTGTGAGCGCAAGAGCGAAAGCTGCACCAGAATTTGAATGTAAAGCATGGAGCGCCCGGTCTATCAGACAGGCAATGGACCGGCGTTATTGAGATCTGGCACCGCGATGGCTCTCTAGCTCGATGACAATTATCAGCAGTCGACGCTGAAAAAGAGGCAGGGCAGAGACAGGAGGAGGAAACGAGCAGAAGGACACAAACACTGCAGATTTATCAGGTCCGTGCTGCATGCTGTCTGATAAGAGTGCGCTAATGGTATTACGGCTCCCTCTTATTACCGACTCGGGAAGACAAATGGCGGAGTTGATGAACAATCACTGACAAGAAAAAGAGCCACCAGTCATAATTGCCTTGTCACACAAGAAATAACAGTTATTAGCAGCTGGAAAAGGAATAGCTTCAGGTTGTGTCGGACATAATCGCCGCTCTGCCTCACCAGATACCAAAACACCAACATGCTAATATCCTCAGAGTAACAGCACGCTTTGAAGTTTATAATTTCTGACCGCAATATCGTTTTCATTTCAGACGTGGTCATAAATATTCATTGAAATTTGAATCAATTTTGAGACTGTGAGGTGTGAGTACAACAAGAAATGTCTTGTTTACTCCTAAATGGAGTTTTTGCTTGGCCAAAATGTTATCCTTCTTTTTCTTTCAGTGAAATGTTCCAGTTTTACTTCCAAAAAATAAACAATTAACCAGAAGCAACAAATATCTAATCTGGAGCAGGGCTCTAAATTTTAGTCATGACATGACCTGATGTAAACCTGTTTTATCTTTCTTCAAGAAGTGACGCCTGCGGTTTTTCAGGGTTTGCAAAAAAAAAAAAAAGGTGGCACTCGACTTCCTGCAAAGTTTCAGTGATGTTTAGATGTGAGTTTTGAGGAGGCAGCCGATCCAGTTTAGCTTAATCTCACAGTTCGTAAACAACCCCTAAATTTATTTACCAGTGTGTCAGGGGGTATCGTCATCTTGGAATGTGGGAACATCAAAAGCGAACACTGTTTGTACCTTAGGTGCAATTCTTTCTGTCTGTAAAATGGATGTTACATCACCACGCGGAGCAGCCATCAGATAAAATGACGAGGCTCTGCATGTCGTTACAGACCCACCACCATGTTAACTACTGTTTGAAACTAAATCAAAGGCATACTTTTGCCTAATTATGATATAAACTCATTCTCATGTGCTGGTCGTTTCTGAATGTCCTAAAGACGCTGATGGCACCGAGTTTTCATTGTTGGATGTTGGCAGATGGCGATTTAGACACTATGATCACCACTTTTTCAGTAATGCTGTAGTTTGTCTGTTGATCATGTTTTAATTTCACTTTATTATACCCTATATGCAACAAATATAACCACAATTTTGTTATCTGTTTCATAGAGATTTAACCAGAATCTACAGACATGTTAGCAGCTCCTTGAGGTTTGGACATTAATGTGTTTATCAAACATCACAGCAGTGTTAGAGGAAACTTTTAGGCTGGTAAACACAGACAGCATCTTTTGAAGTGTTTATGATTTTCTCAGTTTTATCAAAGTCTGATTTCTCTCTGTCTCTGTTGCACTTATGAAGCATCACCTCTACAGACAGCAGTCAAGTTAATCAAACTTCCTGCTCGTGGTCCCCTTTGTTACGAGCTCTGTGGTTTCACTTCAGGCAGATTTCCAACACTGGCCACAGGAAATATAATCAATGAATCAGTAGATAAAAAGAGTTTTTACCACCTGCATTCCCTCTTCAAGAAGCTTATGTGAAATGCTTATTTTTTCTCCAGTAAATCTTTGTTCTCGCTCAGCCAGATGAAACCAGTCTGTTCGGTCGCTCTTGTCTTGGCTTCTCGTGAGCTGTTTGGCTTGTATGGAGTGAACAGATCCATTTTCGCTGACAAAACACTTTTTAAATATTTTTATAAAAGATTAGGAAGTAGATGTGTTGATATTTTATTGACTTGCAGATGGGATTAGAGGAAAAGCAACATGGACACCAGTACATAGTTTCAAAGCAGTCTGACACTGGCATCCAGAGTCAGGCTGCTAGTAGGGTTAAAAAGTTATAATTATTAATCAGGTATAATTAGATTATACAGTAATCAAACAATCATTATCAAATGTCATTTAATGCAGACACACGCTGCTGATTGGCAGTCACGTAATCTGACATGAGCCACCTGCTTAGCTGCTTCTTGTCATTTTCAAGTCTTTACTCACAGAGAGCCATTTAGTTCCCTTTTAGCCTGCCTGCACTGATGCTGAGGTGTACTTCTTGATATTAATATTAATAAACTCTTGCACAGAGTGTGTACAATCATCACAAATTCATCAAGGGGACCTAACAAACTGAACTTTTGTTCCCTGCAGCCTTTTGGAGCTGACATTTCCTCTCTGAGGGAGAGCTAAACCAGGTCAGCTCACAGCGACTGCCTGAAAATACAGGACACCACTGGGATCCACAAAGACGTTCTCCCTAATGGGCGAGGGGAGCGAGCAGCATTTCAACCAGGCTCTGAACTCTACGCCCCGACGAACAAACCGGGACACGCTTCCCACCGATGAACAGTTATCTATTTGTGGGTGTATTTTTCATCCGAGGAGCCTGTTAACACTGAAACAGATAATGGCTTGACACACGTCCGGACAGAACTGGTAAGAGCTCGGTACAGGGTGTTACTTTGAACATTTATCACTTTTAAAAGGTGAAAGAAAAATATGAGAAAAGGTACGTGTCATAAAATAGAACCAGAAATCTGCTCTCCTCCCGCTGCAGAATATATTCAGACAAGAACACAAAAAAGAAAAGAGTAAAAAAAAAAGAAATAAATAAAACTCCTACTCAGCCTTTTGTTTGTCGCTCTTTAATGTTAGAAGCCGAATCCAAGACATCATTCGGTGACAGATTGCTCCCTGTTGAGAAGCCTGTTGATATTTTTACCTTTAAAAACAAGGATGCTGCTTTTTTTGTTGCAATTAACATTTGAGCAACTCAGTAGAGTGTAATCAATGTGGAGTTGTGCACACGCCACTCAACATTGATTATGTTTTAAAGCTAAAGGTCAGCTGATTGCAACTTTTAACAGTTTTTTTTTAATAATAATTTAAAAGCTGGCTGGTGATTTGCTTTGTGTCTCTTCATGTTATTTACTTTACCAGGAGATATGGTAGCATGAGGGACAGTGTGCTGTTTCTCAGTCAGCTCATGCTCGGTTTAAAAACTGCTGAATGGCTCAACCTGAGGCTCAAAAGTGCCAGAAAAGAGTGCCCCAATTTAAAGTCAGACCACTCTGTGAAAAAGGATAACGGCACCTTTCTGGCCTAGTAGTCACCTTTACTTGGTACACGAGAAAGTCGGTACCAAAATCACCTCTGGCTCCCTGTTTGATCGCTTTTATGCAGCTCCTAAAGAGCAAGGCACTTAGCAATTTGATTAATTTATTTTTCCTTATAAACTTTCAGACTTTATTAGCCACTAAATGATTCCTTATTTACCCTGTAGTGGACAGAGCAGAACCCCAAACTAATTCAGTACAGTGTATTTCCACAGTTTAAGTCCATCTGTACTTCTAACTTTCCCTTTTTAAGCGGGATTTTGACCTGAAAAAACATCAGGCGGTGTTGATTTTTTTGTAGCTTAACGTTGATGAGGAGCAATGCATGGAAGCAGTAACTTGATTGGATTTGAATACAGAGACTTTTATGTTAGAAAAAGAGAATCTCGGCAGCAGAGTCGTGACTAACAGGACTGTTGTGCTCAGAATTAGTGCTATGGAAACAGACCCGGAACTAAATGTACCATATGAGCAAGGTTTTCTTTTTAACCTGAGTTCATGGTGTCTATGGCCCCAGCTACTATTCAGAAATACCATGAAATCTTGTCATTCACTGAATAAAGCAGATAAAACAAGAATCAGAGGTACAGGTGAGCTGTTTCAGTCTGGTCTTTACACAACTAATTATCCTCCATTTTCATCACATCCTGTGATTTCGACCAGTCTCCATTATTTCCTGATGATCCTTTATATTTTGGTTCATGTGACTATGCAGGCCACTTTCTGAGATTAGTCCCATCAGAGTACCTTTGTACCACATTTCAGTGGCGTCATCGCCATTCAACACAATTTAAATTTTAGGTTTTTGATTCATTCTGACAATATGTGAGCAGTTGAAGCCTGACAACAATAACAGGACAACTACATAACGCAATCAGGAAATCTGTGTGAACAACACAAAGCCTGGACATGAGTGCAGTGCAAAGTGCTGTTTCACACACAAAAAACACAATTTTCCCAGTCAGAACTACTGAATGCAGGCCGCTCAATCAGTCACAATAAACTGGAAATGTGTGAGTAATAATTCATGTCACACACGCAAGCACTGAGGCAGCTCAGCCGGTGTCAGAACAAAGTTAGAGTGAAGTTTGATTTTCACCAGTTGGACACTGATAGCATCAGATACTGTCAGCAGATGGTCTGCTTGTTTTACCGGAGTCTGCTGCGCCAAAACATCCCACGACTGGAAAGCCCACGGGACTGCTCAGCTAAACCACAGCAGCTGGCTGTAACACGAAGGTGATTGTATCAACGTTTGACTTTCTTTTATTATATGAAATCACATTGTATTTCTGTAGATGCTGCAGGACCCACAGAATAATTAAACTCACATCATTTTATTAGGTATTCAGTTATAGTGATTATATTGGCTTGTTTTAAAAGTGAATTTAGTTTTTTAAAGCACTCACTTCATCCATCATGCCCAAAATTTCTGCAGTATAAAGTGCAGAGACTCCACTCTCTCTTTCATGCTGCCACAAATTATGCAGACTCAGCTCCAAGCTTTTGTTCCTTATAATTCCTACTTTACTGAGAGTGTGAATAAATCTCTTTAATATATAAATATATATCAACCTTGTTTAATATATTCTTACACAAGTTGTCAAAAAAAAAAATTAAAATATTACCTCTTCACTTGTTTCCAGGCATTACAAACATGACATCAGATGTTTATCTGCACAGCCAACCCAGGAAGATTTATTCGCTTGTTCCCACTAAGTACAGAGTATGTAAGTAAGTATGGAGCCTCCATATGCTGGAAAGTTTGAGGCAAAGATCAATGCGACACAGTTAGTCACCCCTCAGAGCTACAGAAAGATGTGGGGGAAAAAGAGATGCCTACAACAAACTGTCCATACCTGAGGCACTGGAGCATGCCAAGCAAAGTCTCACAGCTGAAGAGATTCACAGGAGAAACAGAAGCCAGAAAAGTCAATAGGATGTTCTCCAAATGTCATTTGGACTAGATGAGTGCAGTCGGACAGCATCAAAGATGATCAGAACCGAGGGGGTCGAACAAACAGAAGGCAGTGACAAATATCTCTGGATCCTGCAGGGGACCGCGAGGAGGAAGCATGGAAGTCAGTCAAATACCTTCACAGAGTAAGAAAGGTTCAGAAAAGTCAGCTGAATGGAAGGAACAAGGTCCGAACGATGAATATAAACACCCTGCCAGTCATCAGATACCCTGCTGATATCATAAGCTGGCTCAGGTGGAAATATCACGACATGGAAGCTCGTCACGATGCAAGTCCAGCACTTATCTGCACTTACTTTCATATCCAATCATCAAACATTTGTAAAGATATTTCCATCTGGTGAGCTGGCCAACTATTTCTACAGTCATTGCCACGACAAGCATGTACTAAAAATACAGTTGTAGCCATCTGCTGAGCTTAGTGGTTGGAAAAATGTATGCTGTAAATAACAATTTAGCTTACAACCATCAAACAACTTGAAATGGTTACACTGTACTGACATGAAATCAGTTTAAATGTTGGTTATCATCCAGTTCTGAGCAAGGTTAGTTGTACTGTATAGCAATAGTTCAACCTTTAATCTTATACATCAGTCTCTGAGTTTTTCTGGCTGATGCAGATGCAGAAACAGTGTGATGTTTGAAAAACGCTCAGGTGTTTGCGAGACAAAATCACAGAAAATAACGTGGGTGCCACAGTGATTTTGGGCCTGCGACAGACGCCAGTAGATGCTTCATCAGTCAAGGAATCGCCTCCTGTTCCCGATGTGCAGCCAGCTCATCAAACACTCCAACCGATGATGAGTTCTCACTTTAGAAACAGACATCTCACCTTCTCTCTGCCTCGTTCCTCCCTTTCTCTTCCCTCGCTCACACACCAACCTGAACAAATGACTCCTGTCTAGAGAGAGGGATGCTGGGAAGCTGACAACCCAAACACTAATGAAAAACAAATCCCCGCTGAATCCCATCTGACAGACATTCCAGCCAAAAATTCATCATTCATTTCTGACTACAAATCCCCCTTTTGGCATTTAACCACCCCATTGTTTCCAGCCATACCTGTGCATGTTTTCCCCTCATATGCTCTCTAAAGTCCTTCTGTGATGCCAAAATACGAGCAGAGCGTCGCCGGTGTGACAAGAGATTTCTGGTTATCGCAGAAAAGGAATCAAGTCCAAAAGCTCTCAAACAAGATTTTAAGAAGTAATAAAAAAAGAAATAATTTGAATCTGACTACAGTGTTTGGTTTCTACACCTGTTAAAGTTCAAAATAATAATTTCAGTTCCGATTGGAGTTCATAAGCAGACCTTTGGATAGCTGCTTTAATATTATTCTTCCAGCCCTGCAGTCACTGGGGGCGAGGGTTGAAACAGACTTGGAGTGTGACAGTCATACTAAGTAGCAGGTAAAAGCCGTAGGGCCGAGCAGGTGCAGCTATTGGAAACATGCATCATAATAACAGACTGGCTGTGTTCCCGCAGTGCTATAACAATCACACTATCAGGGGAGACAAAGTGAGAAAAGACTGAGATGCTGTGTGTGAATCACAGAGATCAGCCATTCGACTGAATAAAGTCTTTTTTAAACCATTCCTGCCCTGAGAATATACAACCAGCCTCAGACTGAGTCTGAATTTTGGATAACTGGTAAGTAAGTGAGCAGCTAATTCATCATGGTGCCATGTTAAATTAATTTGCCGCACTCAGGCTGAATAACTTAGAAGCCCCGGCCTGGTGCTTGTTCTCTGTCGAGGTCCGGAAACACAGAGGTGAATTTAGAGAGTCCTAAAACAGTGGTTATTTACCTCAACTGCTCTGAGGCCTTTACGGGAAATGGTGTATAAGTAAGAAAGATTATTAGAACATCATTCCTACTTTCCCCTATTTCATATTTTATTATAAGTTACTTAGAGGCATCTCTGTTTTATGGTCCTCTTGCCTACTGGTGTCATGTCAACTTTGTGTTAATACAACACTTCCTCAGTTTTTACCTGCTAACCTAATAACTGAATACATTTTCCACAGTATACATTTACTCAGGACAACAACAGAGTCATCTTTAATTTCTCTTTTACACAAAAACACTGATTTCATTCTGCAAATAAGTGAAACTCTTTAAACTTGGCTGTGAGCTGTTCATCAGCGTCAGTGAGGCCACATCTCAGGTACATTGTCAAAGTGAGCCCTGAGATGGAAATGTTTCATTGACGTTAGCTAGTCATTAATCAGAAAGAGCAAAGCAGAATCATTCAGGAGTCTGACAAAGGTCCTTATTCGAAGGAAAAATTATCAAACATTTCCTGATCTCGTTTCTGAATCTTGGCTGGAGGAAATTAAACAAGGTTTGTTTTTTTGCAATGAAAAGACCAAAAGATGTATCAAGAATATAATCAGCAGCTTGATCAATAATCCTTCACATCCCTAAAGGAATCTGTGCTGTGAAAATGTGCATTAAACTGAATAAACAACAGGAACCATTACAGGTGTTTTATCTGATGGTTTATTGACAACATGTATGAAGTCACGGTATCACACTGAAACTGTCAGACCTCTGCCATGAAAGAATATTTGGGTAATAAACTACCTCACGGAGGATATTGAGTTATTGCAGTATTATGAAATATTCATGAATAAGATTAAAAGATAGAATAAAATCATGTGAATATAAATGTACAGCAGTGTGTTTTGGGGTTACCCATTAGGGAGGAGTAAATGGTGAGATTCCTCTCATTATCACATCGCCTCCCTCTCCATCTCTGCTCCCTGTGAGTGTTGTTCAAAAGCCTCCTCCCTTTGAAAACCGGGTTTCTGTGTCTCTTTTTGAAGGGAGGAAAAAAAAACACATTCCGCCACTGAGCCTCCTTTGGAAGAGGTCTGTTTTATGCCGATGTTGCCATTGTACAAGTTCATCTTTTTCCCTTCGTACTTGTTGGACTGATGGTGCAACTTCCCTCTTTTGCCATAAAAAAATCAGAAGAAAAAGTTTTCTTCTGTTTTTTTTCTTTTTTTACTTTATATGTTACAGGACATGGTCTGTTGGTTATATAGCTGACAATTTCCTCACACCAGGCTGATTCCACTAACGCGAGGTTAAAAAACCTTTTTTATTCTTCAACCTTTATCCCTTCTATACACGGCTGTTATAAAACAGAATAAATTAAAAAGCAGAACACGGCATTTACCGGGATTCATCTCCTCATTGTATGCTTGGTGACACAGTGACTCAAACTGCATTTGTGAAGGTAAACAGAGGAGCCTGTCTGAATAACACGCCAGGAGATGGAAGGTATGTATGACAAACAAGACCTACACACCATTATTTTTAAAAAGCTAAGCGGACCAGGTATTACAAACGATTATGCCTGACAAGAAAGTGCAGTGTTGTCTGTGACTTTTGTTTCTTTTGTAAAACTTGAGGCAACTAATCCCTTGAGTACAATTACTCATGTCCTGTAATTAACGTAAGGCTTTCATAGAGTGCAAATGTTTATCACTCCTGGAGAGGCCCGAGCAGCGACTTGGAAAATGGGCTGCATTCTCATCCCACACAGCTTTAAGCGAGGAAGAAAACATTAGCAGCTACATTATCTTTCTGTCTACTGCCTCTCTCATTATCTGGGCTTAGCAATGTTTGTCTCACAGCAGGCACAGTGTCATATATTAGGTTGTGTAATACCACAGGGTAACTACATATTGGAGGGAAAAAAAAAACCCTGATATGAAATTCTCCTCAAATGTTGTGAAGTAAACTTCATACACAAGTAGTCCAACTATTGCTGACGTGAAAGAAAAGTGCTATGCTCACAACCTGACGTCGCCTACACATTATTTTTCGATTAGCACTTAAATGTTTGAGTATTACCCTTGCAAGTAAACAAACTCAACTGTAACTTCTTAAGTTTTCAAGAGGCACTTACACAACACTTGAGTAATATGCAATGTAATTCTTCATCAAGCACAGAACACTTCAGACTGACAGCACACTGATTAGATTAGCGTTGTTATTGTGCTGAATAGAGGGAAGTAAAAAGGACATAAAATCATATTGCTTTAGTAAGATCAGAACGGCTAACATAAAGCTACTTCACAGCTTCGTGTCACTGTAAACCGTCTCCGCAGTCTAAAAACAGCGAACGTGATTGGTTAACCCCCTGTTTTTCTAGGTTTTGATTTTACGACTGCAGAGGCGGGAAGCAAGCAGATAATGACCTCATATGCATTGTTTCTCTCTCAGGGAGCTCGAGTGTTTCAACCCTTCTCCGACACGTCGACGTACACTCAAACAAGGACGTGCTGACAAGTGGTTGTAAATTGCTTCCGCATTAGAGAATCGCGGTGGCACATCCGAGAGCTATTTTCTTGTGTCATAAATCAACCCCTCAAATCCTCCAAGGTTTGGCCCTCAAAAGAAAATCACAAGAGTGGTTGTTATGGATTCCTTGGAAGTGCATGTTTCACTGTTATGAAAAGGTCGGCCATTTCTGCTCAAAATGTCCACCACAGCAATGGAAGAAAAATAGGAATATGTAATGTAACGTGTGGAAAATCTACAGAAAGGACCATATTCACCATATCAGTGAGGAGTTCCTCTAACATCCACGGAAAATATCATAGTACTGACGCAAAAAAGTCAATCAAAGTTTAGTTGGATACTGTTAATAGACTGCATACAAATGACAAGTTTCTCTTGTATTTAATTTGATAAATTCCTCGTCTGACAGGAAAGAAAATGTTTGCATTCTTCTTTAATCCACTGCGCTGGCGTGGGTCCACAGAATAACCAACGCAAGAATGCAAATCCTCTTTGAAGTTATTACTGTGAACTTTCTTGCACATCCATAAAAAACAATTTTGCACATTCCTGCAGAACCTATGCAGTTCTTTCATTAAAAAATCTCATAATGCACATGTTGTCTTATTTTATTTGTATTATTTTTATTCATACTGCTATTTACTTTGTAATATTGTTTTTATCATTTCATCATTCGCCCTTTTTTTTTTATAACAATGTTTGTTTGTTTTTAGCACCTTCGTATCCAGATGAAAAAGCAGTAAATCAAAAATGTCCTATCTAATCTCATGGATGGAAAGATGCTAACACCAACATACAAAAAAGACACATGTCAGGTATTCTCTTTTGACCTTTTCTAGGTTAATATGTAATCATTTGGCAACTTTCTTTATCCCATAAGTGGATTACATTGGTACTGCAGAAGTTCTTAAGATTGTTCATGTCTATTACAGACCATTTCCTGTAATTTTCCTGTAAGTAAAAAGCAGCCTGGAACAACCAGTGAAATTACCGAGGATAAAGTACTCGCTGCGTTTTCTTCCCCTTCCTCGCTTCCTGTAAACTTAATCCTGTTCGAACCGGTCTTCTCTAAAGCGTAACACGTTTGTGCTCACAAGCTAAAATAAGTCATACTAAGTGCCTTAAGTCATTCTACAGCTTTGGCCGTGTAGTTACTTCCAAAAGAAGACATGCATCAGTTGCAGGTGGCCTTCAAAGTGTTTGCTTCAAGGAAATTCAGCAGCCTGTCACTGCCACTGCATAAGCAGGACCGATTTCACTTACAAATTTCATCCTCTTCAGACACACTAGTCTCAGCATGATGGCTCCTTCACATAGCTTATCCCCTTTATCTTCTTTTTGCCCTGAAATTCTTCACACATGAATCATTAAACTAAATTCACAAATTGGATGAATTTGCGTGCAATTTAACAGAAAATTCAAAGCTGCTCGATTTAAAAAAAAAAAAAAAAAAGAAGAAGAAAAAAAAACATTTTAAAAGGCTTGGCTTTTGTTTTGAAAAGCATATTTTGTCAATGTCACGAATAAGTAGCTGAGAAGGAATTTAAATGTGTATTTTTATACAGTAATGCAGCCAGCGAGGCAGCCGGTTTGAGGACAAAGAACAAAGAAATCATGCTGTGCACATGCATAGCGCTATCAGCCAGCGAGGAATTATTGATTGGCTCCTTTTGGACTGAGAGAATTCCCTAATTTGATCGGCTTTTTTTCAGGGGCCATTGTCTGCGCCTCGTCAGAAAAAGTGGCCCTGGATTAAGACAGCATTGCCTGTCAGTGGCCAAACCTCATCTAGTGGAGTCTTAACCCCTATGGTGCTCAGCGGTGGGACAAATACGTTACTAGTTGTCTGGGAATAGAAGAACCAGCAACGTATTTTTGAAAATGAAAATGTGCACGTAATTTAACACCCAAATGGAGTCACTTTGTCACTGCGGCAGACATCGTCAGTATGTTAGCAACATCTCTTTTAACT
>JBAJHX010000039.1:4787673-4802313 GCA_037176925.1 Amniataba percoides | reverse complement strand
TTTTTGTGGCTGGAGTGGTACATTACTGATTAATGTTGGCTTTTCCAGAATTATTATTTTATTTCCACTAAATGCTTGTGGACTTTCAGGTAACAGCGCTGCCTTTGATTAAACAATTAAACTCATTGTGTTAAATTCTTTTTGGACGACGACTTGGCATTTAGCTAGGTAATAATTTAATCTACATGACAAATAACTGGTGGACAATTAATGGTTGTTGGACTCTCACTTAGTAAATATTATTTAAAACTTAATTAAGATTTCCAGCTGTAGTGCAGAATCGATGTCATTTTAAATTAGAGTTGCAGTATATATCATTAATGGCCTGCTTTTCCAAACTGTGAACATTTTTAGATAATAATTACTTCTGGTTGACTTCTGGGTTTTTACTTATGACTGGTTATATAATATGAACCTTGAGCTGAAATATTTTCTACAGAAGCCCCTTGTGAAACCACAATTCACCCATTTGGTGCATCAGTGCTTCTTTTCCTCTTAACGCCAACATCTGTCTGAAGCCTCGGCAGCTTCCTTCGTCTGTCTCTGCTCTCGGCGATGACCAAACCACCTCAAACTCCCACAGCACCTCCCACAGGAAGCCTCGAGGCAGACAGTGTGCAGGTTTTTTCAATATGCACGAACCCGATGAGGAGAGGATTAGCAAAACTAGGACCGAGACCAAAGAGGAGAAAGTTTTCAAAGTAAGATTTAGTTGGTGGACAGTGTGAAGGCTGTATAACTGCTCTGTAGCAGATATATAAATGTGCGCTTTGACAACAAAAAATACTGCGGTATGGAAATTTGACTCCAATGTTGTGGGTGTTTTTTTTGTTTGTTTGTTTCTTTGTAAATGTTAAGGTTTAAGTTTCATGAGCTTATTCCACTATTTTTATACTGAACGTGTTTCAGTTTCACTGTTTAACCTAAAAATAAATAGATAAATAAATATATGTAAATAAAGGATCCAGCATTTCTCCCCAAGAATCTTTTCCCAGCAGTGACTTTAAAAAAAGCAATTTTCACCTTCATGTAGAGAAATACAGAAAGTATAACTAAATAAATAATCTGAATAATTTAAAAACCGAGGCCTTCTTTTGAGTTTCTGAAGGGTATTGGATGTGCCTTGGGGAGACTCATGACTTCAACAGCTGACAACAGCTCTGTTGACAATAAAAGATACTCCGGCAAAGATATTCTGTCCCATGTTTGCTTCTGAAAAACACACAAAGAAAGACTTGTAGTAAGCATTCCCCGAATACTGCTGTGAGGAGTATTGTGAAAAATGGAGCCGACATGAAACAGCCACACTGTGGTCTCTCGGGGGAAAGCAGCAACATGCAGCAAACATGTTAGAAAATGGTTACCTATTCACACATCCAGCACACAAGGAGAAAAATCAGCATTTGAAGTCATGCTTCTGACTGCCTGATAAAAATATCTGACTCAACATGTCCACCAGCTACCTGCCAAATTCTTCTGTTTGGTGTTTGGTGCTGCCGGGTAGCTTGTAGCGGATTTATTGGAGGGTTTTTAGATGAGGCAGCTTGGAGGTGATGATGTCAAAGCAAACCAAGACATTAAAGTTATAGATGAGCTAAAGACACTAAAACACTGTAGAGCTGCAGGGTGATTAATCATCATTAAGAGGGATAGCTTTAAAATTACAGTCATCTGATCTGATTTTATAAAAAAAGGTGACTAGTGCAACTTTAACATGCTGATAAAGACACTTTTTAGTAAAAATTTCCCGTAATGAGATTATCACAGAGATATGAAAAGTAACGTCCTGATTTCAGGTTTTATTAAGAACCATCTTCTATTTAATTGTTTTGTTAGAAAAAGGACAAAGAAGACTCCCAAATGAAACATTATGCTGTATTATGATACTGAAGATAAATCTTTAAAAACTATATTAACTATTGAATCTGTCTTTTTTTGTTCTGCAGGCATTTTCAATAACATCAGGTCTGTGGGTTAGGGTTCCTTTCAAATAAATGACCTTCAGCAGGTCATGAGAGGCACTGGCACAAGTCTTACTTGCTATCATAATTATCTCCAACTCTGACTGTGAGCACCAACACTGATTAGACAGAACAACACAGCCTTGAACTCAGTTTAGGGTTTTGAGCAAATTGAACCAGCAACCTTGAAATATTTCTCCCTGGAACAAGTTGAAAATTACTGGGAGAGACAGAGGCGTTTTTTAATGCTGGGACTCTGTCTCGAGTCTGAAAAAAAAAAAAGTTCTTCTGCAGCCAATTTAAGCTGTAAGAGATTCTTTTTTTTTTTTTTTTTGCAAAAGCACACCCTGCTATTACTGGATGAACTACATATAGACGGGTATTTGAAACACCATCCCAAAATTAAAAAAAGAAGTCAACAGCAGGTCAGCTCCTCAAGCAAACTGAGGCCCTAAACCCATTTCAGTCTACAAACAGCATCCGTTATGCGCCATGCGAGCTGAGAAACGAGAGCAATCACTTCAGACATTTCTGCCTCAGCCCCCCTCTTCTCCAGCTCCCTGATGGTACCCGCCATCACGTACAGGCAGCTGCGTGCTGTGTCGGGGGCCAAACTGATGTCCTGAACGTGAGGCAGTCATACAGCCCGCTGCCAGAAAACAATTGATGGACCTGCCTCACAAGTGAATAAACAAGCAGAATTGATTTGATCTCCCCCGATTTGCTCCTGCCACGGCGCTCGACTTATCCCAGTTACCTGCGTGGTTTAAAAGCGCAGCGCTTCCAATTATTTTAACCAGTTAACCAGCCACAGGCCCCTGTCAGGTCTCGTTACCCCGCTGATGCGCTTTGAACCGCACGTCTCATGTTCCTCGTACCTGACAATCACTGTCAGAGTCGCTGTCCAGGAGCGCAGCCTCCGTTGGGCCGGTGTCAGCAGACACAGAGGTCACAGAGGCAGACAGCCGTTAATGGGTGGATATCACACACACACGCAAACGCTTACAAAACTGCTAACACTCCCGCAAACCGCATGTGCGCCGCGGCTGACTTTGAACCCAAATACACCCCTAAAGCTGCGACAATGAGAGGGATCACCAGGGAGGATTGACAAAGGCAAATGTTTACTCTTCGTCTCCTGAATAAAGAGCTTCTTAATCTGATGAAACCCTAAGACATACAGAAACACACACACACACACACACACACACACACACTGAATGCCTCCCTCCTCTCCCCTTGCAGCTACTGTTTCACTCTTGACTAAGCTATACCATCTAGTGGAGCACTTTGGTAGAGCAAGAGGTGGAACAGAGAAGATCTCAGGAGCGATCAGAAAAAAAGGCACGTTGACATCAAGCTGTGGTTTGTGAATCTCGACAAAGGAGCCTCTCCCCACCTCACTCTCTCTCTATCTCTGTCATGGTGGAGAGGTTAAGGTGGGTGGAGAAAGCAGGGGCAGGGGCATAAACAGGATGTGAGCAGATATAAGTGAAGGGGGGGTTATACTGTGAAAACACCAACACAGCAGTTAGCAAAGGGAGTAAACAGCGACGCACTGATGTGCCCGAACGCTGCGCACACATTGATAAACCTGCACAGAAAATGTTTACAGCCAAAGTGAGGCAGACTGTTTTCAGATTTCTGTTAACAAACGCCTTCGAACGCCACCAGGGGGCGCAGCGATCAGACGTGCTGAGCTGTCCATCCTGTCAGGAGGTTCAAGCAGAAATAAAAGGTCATGCTGCACAGACTCTCTCCAGTAAATAAAAGAAATAGCAGGTACAGTGTGTGTGTGTGTGTGTGTGTGTGTGGAAATGGTGTGTGTGATGTTCTGGGTTATGTCGCAGGAAACCAACAGTGAAATCCACTTTAAAAAGATTGTTTTCTCTCAGTCCCAGTGAACTTCCACAATCTTCCGGGGTCACACTTGTTTTCTGTTTCGTGTCACGGCCTCTGAGGTGCGCAGCCCCTGATAGCGGATTAACAGCTTTTTTCTTATGAATGTTATATGTGAGAGGTTTTACAAAAATAAATAATAAATCCTGTCCAGGAGCCGCACCGCTTTAACAGTAGAAATAAAAACTCACAAAAATTTGTGAGATCAACCCGAAAGCTTGAAACTGCTGGAACGTCGATATCAATCCTCTCCTCAGATACTGTCAGCCTGCAGGAAAGGCCATTCATTTAATATTCCTCCTGACTTGCTCCCTCTCTCTCTCTCTTACACACAGACACATTTTTCACTCTTTTATCAATTTTGCCTTTTACTTCTGTATCAATGGGCAGATTACAAGCCTCACAAAAGTCTCTCAGCCACAATTTGTAACAGCTGCCTGGCTCGCAGACCACCTACGCTTCAATAAAATATCCAAGCCAGTGAGGTCATGGTGGGATTATTGTAAGGTTCTTTTTTTTCCATTTCCTTATCTTCCATCCATTACACAGGACGACATGATTATGCCCTCTTGTTGTAGGAGATTACATCTAATTCATTTGAACGTGTGTCCTAAAATTCATTGCTAAAACATGTAACTTCATTTTCTCGCTACATGAATAACCCAGTGACTTGCAACCTTGAAGGATAAACAAGGCTAAAAAGCACTGCGTCCCCCTCGTCGGCGTGAGCGCGTCCCTACAAGCACCTTTCAGTAAAATGAGTCGTAAAGTCTTGGATTGCTCTGGGCTAACTCTCCAGTCCAATCCGGACCAGTCTAGTCAGGTCTGGTGCTAAATCTCTGCCAGACCTCCGCTGTGAGAGGAAGACTCTGCAGATTGAAGAGCATCCCACACGGCGCCACAGTCAGAGGAGGCAGGCTGTGAGTAATTCTTTAAAAAGGAACACTTACCTAAGACAGGCAGCCAAAAGAGCCAGAGGGGAGGCGGCGGAGCCCAGAGGAAATCCAGGATCAGGTGGGGGGGGTGGAGGAGGCAACAGTGAAGGTGACCCAGCAGCAGGAAGGGCATTAGAGGTAGTTGACCAAAAGGAGAGAGAAGAAACAGAAAGAAAGAGGAATATTTAGCAACATCCAATTAAAAAACGCGCATGATGTTAAGGTTTTAAATGAACATTAAGATCATCTGCTGTTTCTACAATATTTGAGAACAAAAGAAACACGACACATGGCTAGTTAATTAATCCCCATTTCGTGTAACCCTAAATGAGAGATCTTTGGGTTTTAGACCGTCGGTGAGACAAAATAAGAGTTTGAAAAACATCATTTTGGTCCAATCTATTAACCTAAAAAATAACCAATGGATTTAATAATGAAAATGATTCATATCTGCCCTTCAAATCTTATTCAGCTCATATAACAGAAAATCAGGCCACCAAAGAAAAGCAATCTTGCAGATTTACTGTATTTGTACACAAGAAAGATCGCCAGTAAGATCGCAAATAATTTAAATGCAAAACAAAAATCATCTCTAACACAGCAGTGAAGGAGAGGTAAAGATTGTCAGCATTAAATGCTCTTGCCTCTTCCTACTTGTCTAACCCCTGTACGCAATATGCAAAATGTGTGAGTCTTGACTGGTGTTTCGTGTTCTTGCTGTGTCGTTTCTCGACCACAATGGGAAGAATCTCATGAGGCTTTATTGTTTCTTAATCCTCCATAATTACGACGACTCCTGCATAGATTTATTCTCTATTCTGAATCATAATTTCGATGAATATTCAGTGAAAAACATCAACAGCAACAATTTCTCTCTTTGCTTTCATACTGGGGGAAATGGCACCAACTGTACACACATCGTTACGCATGGTTTAACCACATTTGCTCGTCTGACTAATTGTGTAACAGGTAATGTGTGGAAACAGTGGAAACTATGTAGAACAACAACATTAACCAATAAACACACACATAATATGGAACTAATGTACATAAATAAGAGTTTAGTCAAGGGGAAGACAGAAAATGTGCACTGCAAAATCAAAGAGAGACTCGACTTATCATTGATTCATGTGGTGCAGAGAAGTTTGGTGCCTTTATTGTGAAATACTAAACTCAAAGTAAGGTCTTCCTGACTTTAGTGAAAGAAAAGTCTGGCAGCTAGTTTGATAGTGAAATGGTTCTCTCTCACACCAGTTCGCCACATTACTGTAACATCTTTAACAGGAAAAATGTTGAAGCGTTTGCAGCTTTTGTTAGTCTCCGAAGTTAACATACCTGAGTTCTCTCTCACAGCTTCTGTCATTCATGCCAACAATATAAAAGCTTGCTTAATGGACTCTTAAATTACTATCATTGTGAGAGCACAATACAGGCCACGCACCGAGTTATATTTATAGAATCTTAGCTAATAGAAAAGGACCTCCAGTTGAAGAGTCACTGCTCTCGATTAATGCAAGACGAAACAGCTTGGAAGAAAAAAAGAACAAAGAGCCTCAAAATTCGGCTCAAGAGAGGCAGCAGATGCACGACAGCAGGTAACACAATGTGAACTGCTCGGCCGAACTCCAGGTAGTGTTTGCTCAGAAATTATCTCCATAAAATTCGATGAAAACAACAGAGCGAGATGTAATAAATCACAAAAGATTTGAGACAATAACGAAAAAATATTACCATAAACAATCTACTGAAATTCAGCAATAAGGAAACTATTTACAACAAAACTCTAATTATGAGGGTTTTTTTCATCTCATTTGGTTTATGTCGATTTAAATCTTTATGACCTCTTTCCGTGGCAGTTTTCACACAACCTCCATGTCGATTCAGACTCTATTGAAGCATGTGTTTCTGGTTGGTTATTGTCAAACTAATTTTGTGCATCAGCTGAGTTGTGTGCTCTCCTCTACTTGTACAGTGAGTTTTCCTCACATATCCACCCCCTCTATCCGCTGATTGAGCAGTTTGCCTTGCCATCTACGACCTTGTGAAAACTCCGATGCTCTCATTGCAACATGCTGTTCTCATTAATTGCCATGGAACAAGTAAAGCCTGATTACCATCCAGCCAATGCTGCTTTATCTCAGTTATATTGGTATCAGCATATGTGTTCTGTAATCTAAAAATGCCCAACAAAATGTTTTGAGGTGTTGCAGAAACAGTCTTACTGTTGCATGGTTTGTCCAGCAGAGGGAATCTAAGTACATATCTTGCTCACAATTATTTTATCAACCATTTTTAGTTAAATCTAAACTCAAATGTTGTTCATTTTGTATGTGTATTTTGAAGTAAAATGATATATAGAGCACCCTAATTTAATCAGCTGACTGTGAAATACAATATGTCCGGTTCACGTTGAGCTGGGGATCTTTAATGTATCTTCTTTTCCATCTCTTGCTTTATTTCCTGTCAGTACCAACAAAAATCACCCAAACATGATAATTGCAGACTCCTGCAATTCTGCTTGCATAAGTGCACCCACACTGACAATTACAGCCAACTGCAGTTCACAATGAGTATTGGGATGGTGTATTCACAGAGGTCAAAAAGATGAGACACTTCTCCCCCTCAATGGTCACCATCATGGTCGAATATGGAAAGGGAGGGACCAGTAAATGATGAAAATGGTGGCCACTGAAGCTGCACTGGTTACGACTGCTATGGTGAATACTGCACATAATCAAGTGAAAGCAAAGGCATGTTATTTATTTATACTGACATTGAAATCAAGTGAGCAACCAAGCAGCAGATATTTTGTTGGATTGTGTCCAATTTGGGTACAAGTGCAGTAATGCAAGAATCTGAACTGAGACTGAGTGATGGTCACAGTGATGATGCTTAAACACTCTCATGTTCAAGCAGTTATATATTGGTTACCATGTTTACCAGCTGAGTTTAGCGTGTTAGCGTGTGAGCATTTTCTTGCAAACATTAAACAGAAAGTACAGCTGAGGATGATGAAAATGTCTGTTCATTAACCGACACATTAAGGCACTTGGTACTTTACAATCACATTAGCTGATAAATATTTATCATATTTGTGGTATCAGCCTCATTTAATCACTAATTAAATATATGGCCTTTCGTTATGTGATTTAGCTTTCTGCTCTTTTATACTGAAGGTTACTGTCATATTTCATAAAAGCGTGTAGTTTATTCTGACGTTAGCGTTGATATTTCAGGCAGCGGCCTGCGTCTTTTATGATACACGGCAAGAAACTAAAGTGAAGTACAAGTCGGCCCTTCCACACACACAGTGACACAGCGGTGACATGCATTTCTTTTCCAGCGTTGAGGAACAGATATGCAGGTTCTTAAGAAGCAATAGTCGGGTGGAGATGCCTCAGCACCTTGTCGCTGCAACTGCCACTTCAGGGGAGGGTGGATATCTGAAAATGGACCTGCTTTTAAATCTCTGTCCTGAGCCTGCGGAGAGCGATTTAACAACGTGATTATTATGTTGTGTTGTTCCCAAGGTAACAGTCCTTACTTCCCCCTTCTCGTGTGCTCAGTGTCTGCACCATTTGGCATAGCGGACTTGGCTGAAGAGAATATGACCAAACAGAAACACTCTAACACAGCAGTCCAAGAAAAGCGGTAAGTGGGAGCAGGATGTTTCGGGGCATCTGGCTTATTCTGCTGATAAAACTTCTACTTACTTCTTTGCCAGTGCCGGAACGAACAGCTGGACAGAAAAGCTGCAGTGTTTTTTAAACAGCACAAAAAAAAAAAAGAGACTGACAGAGGTTGTGTCACATTTTAAAGACAGCGATGTATGAGGGAGCATTACAGGCTGATAACTGATCAGCGAGAGCACAGCAGATGACAAAACTCCCTCTAAATATAACATTTAACAGTGTTTCTCTCACACGTTTGCTCTGCAGCGTCTCTGTAGAGAGGGAGAGGGATTACAGATGAGAGGGATTGGCTCTCCTTGTCTCTTTTTTTAATTGCCTCCCCCACTTTAATAGGAACCATCTATCACTCCACGCAGCCAAGAGGCAGCCTGTGGAAATTCTCACTCCGCTGAGGAAGACGGCATTTAATACTTCTCATCACAGATCCCTCCAACCTACACACACACACAAACACTTCTGACCTGGCTGCTGTTGTGCACAGAGTATCATCTCGTCCAGCATTTCAAGTGTCTCCCTTCGGACATGAGCGAAGGGATGTCGGGGAAGAGAGGAAGACGGCCGACTTTCAACAGTCAGCATCTTCACTTCTCCAGAGGTCGATGTGATTCGCTCCTACAGCTGCTGCCATACTGCTACCAATCTATCACACTCCCAGCACCCATTTTCTCTGTGAAGATAGTGTTTTATCACTTATAGTAAATGTGTACGTGGCCATTAAACAACCTCTGCGGTGAAACAAAAAGAATACGTCTGTTTTGTAGCTATGAACTGTGCTTCCCTTTATTCTTTTTGATGATTTTTATATGAAAGTAGACAGATAGATGGTTGTGTTTTTGCTTTATTTTCACAAACTGCAGTGCTACACATGCTTTTTTCTTCCTCATGTTTTTGAGAAATTTGCCACACAATCCTTTGAACTCCATCTGTACTCGTAAAGCCTTGAGATTCCCCTAAATCAAACATTAGCTCTGACAAGGCTCTAAAGACCATTTCTTCTCCATGAAATATTTGTAATGGACTTGAGTGTTTGCTTTAAAGATTTTCTATAAATCTGTATTATCACCAGTGACACATTGTATGTAAGCAGATACGCAAATACAATTCTAAATGTTTCTGTTGTTTTATCATTTATACGTACACTAAACTTTATGGTTACTCAGTTTCTGTTATGTTTGTTGGTTACTGTTAAAGAACACAATATATTCTTGTGGTGGCTCTTAAACATTTCTGACATCCAGCTGTAAAGCAGCAATATATTTAAAGAGATCTTTCATAGTGATGAACCTGCACAGATTTAGCGGCTGAATCTGCAGCTCTCCTCGACTTTACAGGGTTTTATAGGCAGTTTCAGCTCATCGTTTATCCGTTCAAAGTGTAAATTTACTGGTATTGTTCACAGCTCTTGGTGCGTTGTTTCGTTCACATCAGGCAGCTTTTCAGCTCTAAACAGCAGACAGACACAGTTAGCAACTATTTGGTAAACATAGTGGAGCGTTTAGTAGCAGGATTTGGTGGAGACCAAAAATGGAGCTAGTAGACGGAGAATGTAGAAGTTACATTCATCATGTTGGCATAAACAGAACTCTAAATGTCCAAAATCCCCAAAATCTTCATTGATCATTAAGTCTCAAGTATACAGATGCACAATTCCAACAAATGTAAATATTCTAGATGGGCTTTACACTCAAACTAAAATAAATGTTTGCTGGCTTTTGAAATGTATGTGACAGATCCAATTTAACATAACACATTCACACCTATATGCATTTGATTCCTAAACAGCTATAATATTGAAAAAACACATCCAGCTGACCTGATGAGTGCAGGTTATGCACACTAAACTGCAAAAAGGTTTAAGTCTTTAATAGACTGTCTCAGTGCTTTAAGTTTGAGTACCTGTCCCTCTGAGGCTTTGTCCCTGGGATGTTCTCTACAATGAACCTGAGGGGGGAAAAAGGGATTTAAAGTCATGCAGTGCTGTCACCGGTGATTGTTAATACCTATTTACCTCCGCTTGTGTGGAACAAATCCCTCTGTACATTCCTGGACCATTAAGGTGAATCACAGACTCGTGAGCGCAACAACAGCAGCTTGTCACAACAGGCTGAGCAACGAGGCCCAAACAGGCTATCAAAGCCAGAACAAAAAACAAAAAAAAAACTGAGAAACAACACTGCAAAACCCCCAGTTTATTAAACAGGAAGCTGCACAAAATAAAATACCTCCAACAGAGAACAGCCTTCCAGCATGAGACGGAGGGATGGCAGCATTTTAGAGAACATTTGGGGGGAGCAACCAGCCGAAGACTCCTCGCTTTAAACCTCAGCCAAACCTCTCTTCCGTGTGGGATGCAGCACTTTGAATGGTTGACGGCAGTAAAAATGTTTCAGGAAAATGTGAATTCGCTATATGTACTCTTTCATTATTGACTACGGAGCATGTAACACACCTGTTTGATGATCAAACAGCTCAAAGCGAGGTCGGCGGAGCGGGCTAATCCTCAACGTAGAAATACTAGACGTATGTGACATATCATTTAAGAGGATTCAACTAATACTACTAGAATGTAAAATTAAAGAGAATATATTGATGTAATTAATATAACAAATTAATCTCAATCGCCTCTTTTAGGGCTTTTGATCAAAACAAAGAATTAATGAATACTGACAGCATTCATTAATAATTACTGACATTACCTGTAATATATATGTATCTCAAGATTTTTCACTGCATGTTTTATATCTTTCATCCCGTTCATGATGTAGCTTTTTTTATCCATTTGTCTTTAACTGCTTCAACACTCTACAGTTTAAAGTGTTATTGATGTCATATCTTGTCAAATGCTCGTGGATCGGCCACTTTTTATTTCATTTATATTAAAAGAGTCAAACTTTCTATGTACTGTACGTAACCCACGGTTCATTTCTGGATGAAATGTGATGAGAGATTCACTAAAAAAGCACTTCATGAAAAGCCAAGAGACATTAACTTTGATTTTATAGTTGAGAGTACTTCTCTTCAAAACAGGTTATTATGCTAAATGCTCTCTGGATTCTCAACTCGGACTCGAATGAGAACAATGAAAGTGAAAATAAAACCTGAAGGATTTTACACCGAGCTGACTGTTAGGTTGGTAAATGATCACAACACACACGTGAGCTGTTTGTGAGGTTTTTCATCCTCGCCGGACACAAACAAAGCTTTGTTTCCGTTACAGAGCCGGCCACACATGACGGGTCCGACGCTTTAACGCTCTCTGAAGGACGCCTGGCATCAATCTAACTCGCATCAATGTCAAGCAGCCCTCCGCCGTGCGCCCCGCTGCCTCCCACCAGCCCAAATTCATGTGGTGACAGATTTCATTTCCTTCAACACAGCCTGGATGTTAACTTCAGCCCAAACAGGAAATGAAGCCTGACAGAGGTGTATATTTTACTCCGAACATCAGCCATAATGACGAGGACCAAACATTTTAAATCACAGCGCAGAAAAATTGATTGCAGATTTCTACTTTTGGGGGACAAAGGCAATGAATGGTCGGCACACACACCACAGAGGTGCACCGACTGAAGTGCCGATGAGAGACGAAATGGGCTTTCAATCCGAGAGGTAACAATATCATTCACTAATCCCTTTTCAGAGGTGCACATTAGGTGACAGCCATTTTACTGAGGACGGCATAACATCACAAATCACATCTTATCACCAACAGATGAAACCTTCCTCTCTACATTCAAGCAACCATCAAAAAATCACCATCCAGTCATCTAATGCACACAGATAAACGCAATAAAAAATTACTTTTTTCCTTTACAGAGAGCACAGAAACCTCAGTGCCAGTGCTCCTACTGATGCAGATGAAAAGCTTTAAGTGATTTCTTTCCTCCTGCTTGCCATTCGAGAGTCCTTCCTTGAACACATTCGTTCGGAATTACACTGTATAATCCATTTTAAGAAAAGCTTCTCATCTGCCTGTGTGAAAGGCACAGCTCGACATCTTTTAATTTACTGACAGACTGTCAGACAATAGCTGAGAGGAGCTGATTTAAAAAACTAAAATAAAATAAAAGTTCCTGCAGAGGATCCTGCAAAGGCACTTTCAGAGTCCTTCAGGAGTCGCACCAACACAAAATGTTCATTTTGTCTTCCTGCAGCTCCGCAGGAAGGTCTGATCATATAAACAGGTTTATTCTTTTGTCTGCCAGAGACGTGGAGGAAAACATTTACTGCTTTGTGTTTATACTTCAGCTGTTTTAAGGCTCACACAAGGAACTAAATACAAAACAAGGCTTCCAGGCAAAGTCAAACGAGCGACCTTTCAATCCAAAATGTTTGCTTGCGAGAGAAATTCAACAGAAATGTTTTTAAAGGTATTAACAGACACTGCCTTTGGGGAATTATATCACTTATGACAACTTATACCACATTTATTTGTGATTTAAAATCTTTACTGGAGGACATAAATAGATTTTAAGGTATTTTGACACAGTAGTGGACGACGGGTTTGAACCTACTTCCTGGTTTTAGAAAACAAACATGGATGTCCGAAGAGAGTCGATTCAGTGCAGCCACTGCTGCCAAATTGTACAACTGCCCAGGAAGCATTTTCCCCATAGGAAGCAATTAAAGAAAAAAAATTACTGATGAATTTTTAAAGCATGCATAATTAACATCAATAAACCTTCGCAGAGCCTAGAAAAGTTATCTAACATGTGCAGCATCATGTCAATCTTGTGGGGGAAAGATGGTACGACTGCATTAAAACAGCACATGGGACCGCGATGGTGTTTGACGCTGAAATACTATCCAGGAAAATCAGTCGAAGAAGCATATTTAAACTTTTAGGGGATTGTCAGAAGACTGGTTGCTGCTGGTGTGGCTTTAGGAAGTTTCACTGTGTTATTTTGTGTTTTATAATGACGACTGTGACGTAAACGGGAGAAACATTTATAAGGTAATCCACCAGAAAGCTGAGTTTGCATGTGCTATGATTGGCCTCATGCTCATGACGCTGATGCAAATCAAGACGTACGAGCTAGATAAGCAACTTTTACTGAAATGAATGCAGACAATCTTGGAATCCAGCGTCAAGCTCAGATAATAAATTCATGATCTGTGCCCGCTGACTTCCACAACCCAGTTTGGCTGATGTTCAAACGTGAGTGGGAGGTGGGGAAGAGGGTTTTATCATTTTCCAAATCCACATCAAAGTGGATCGCTGCCGTGTGCTCTTTCAAGCACTCGTGCTTTTCAGTTTTCAACCTATACAGACCTTGATTTAAAGTGCACCCTCAATTAATTTAATCAAGTTTTGACGTGGTGGAAAACATGACAAGTAACACCCTCCTACTTATTTGCTATGGGTGTAGTTTGCTTGATCATGTGCTGGTATGTCAGTGTCGATTTTTGCTGCAACCTTCCTTCTGAAAGTAGCTACACTCCTACTTTCATGATTAAGTTAAAAAAAAGAAATGACATGATGGTTGTCTCAAAGTGAAGCCAACACATCTTGATCGCCCCCTGCTGGCTAATGCAGCAAAAAATCACAGTACACGTCAAATAAGTTTTTTCCAAAGTATAGTTTCTGTCATTTTTGGTCATTCTTATCATGCAAATTCATTCAGGAGGAACCTGAAGATGTTTTTTTTCTTTTTTCAGGAATTAGAGCAGAAAGATCAAGAGGAGATGTGACTTTAACTCTGACTGAAATGACTTTACCAGTTGACAGGTGATGATGATATTTTGGCTTCACATCTGTACAGTCAGAAGTGGAGACATCTTTATTTCAAACACAGTAAATGCTTCAGACACTCAATACACTCATCTCTGAATGTACGCTGTTTGACAAATAACCAATAATGTCATTTTTTCTTAAGGAGTCTGCTATCTTTATTGCCTTTTGCACGATGACCAATGACAGAAAAGTAAAAAGAAAAAAAAAAGAAAAAAAGTTGTGTATTGAGCGAACAGTGCATCTCCCCTTGAGACCTCCTCAGTGGCGAACCCTGCCGATGTTGCTGACTCTTCACCACCACAGAGCAGCAGATGAGTGTGTGTCGGTGGGAGGATGTTAAGAGGATCCTCTCACCTCTGGATACACACGCACAGACACACAACCGCACAGACACACGCACACGCACACGCACACGCACA
>JBAJHX010000039.1:4721686-4758375 GCA_037176925.1 Amniataba percoides | reverse complement strand
CAAACACTTCAGTCGGATCTCTTTTCAGCTCATTCAGAGCACACCTTGACGGACTGGCAGGCAGCAGCAGGAGGCAGAACATGAAGCTCTTATGCTGTAAGGAGGTGCACCACTTTTCACAAAACTTTCATTCAATTTGCTCACTTTCCTTAATTTTTTTTTTTTTTTTGTCAGTCACCACTTTCCCAACCTCTCCGCTTCTCCCCTTGATCATTAATAAAATTGACTAATTTTTTCTTCTTTTTTTTTTTTTTATGTTGTGTCCTTTAACGGCGAGATCTTTCAGCCCGCTGCTCCATTCATAGGTGGATTTCAAAGCGTGCTGGTGTGCTAAAAAGCATTAGTAGAGTGATGAAGAGTGGGGGTGGTGGTTGGATCATACAGATGAGAGGACACCTGAAGGGAAAGAACAATGAATAGGAGGTGTCGTGCACTCAAAAAGCTCACGCATGTAAAGCCCACGGTCTCGGCTTTTGCTCCTCTGTTGTCCCGGTTTTCAAACGTGACAGCCGCAGAGCGACACTAATGAGTCACGGGAACATTTAAGCCTCCAACCACAGCTACACACTCAGTTTCTAATTACATTTCTGCTTTTGTAGCACACCAAGATTATAGCTGACATTTCAAAAGATTTGGGAAATTTCCAATTATTTCTCTCTCCTCTCTGACAGCCTTTCATAAGTACAGTCATTGGTGTGTAGGTGCAGTAATGCCACATGTTATATGCGAAGTTCTTTCATTAGCTAAACGCTCGGGTCATAAAGACAAGAAGATCAGGGAATAATGTCACCTTAACAATATGAGTGATAATCACATTATGCTATTTTTATATTTAAACAGCTCACAGGTGGAACATTTAACTCTTTATTTTATTTAACGAATTCTGAACTTTTACGTCAAAAATGGGTTAGTAGATTAAGATGCTGATAAACCTGACTCTTGTCTTGCACATTTAAAAAGGCACCCTGTGGAGTTTTTTACCTCTACTTGCCCAGTGGAGCTGTATAATACATGTATGCATATGAAGGGTATGCAATGACACATTTCAAGTGCTTTTGTGTTATTCCTCTGTTTAAGAGGCAGCGATAATGTGCCAAGAAACATAGCAGTGCGCCACGAAAGCAGACCACTGCTAGCTACTGTGGACATGCATGTGACAAATCAGGGCTTTTTTTTTCAAAGCATTCAATTAAATGTGCTTTGCAAATGTTTTCTGAGAAAGGAACAGACGGTATTGTCTGACCTCAAGGATAGACACAATCTGACGAAAGCATTCACAGAAAAAAATTAATTCAGTTATTTTATTAAGTTCCTTGAAGTGAAGGGAAATGTTCTTAATTATTATATAAAAGGCATAAGTGCTACTGTTATGTAGTTATTTGCTGAACTTATTTTGCTATACTCAGGAGGCTTTAACTCTCCATAATTTGAGACAGCTGGCATTAAGCGGAGCTGTAACACTCTTAATGCTCAGGTACCTTAATGATAGCTTGAGTACAGCTGGAGGTACGCTGAAGGATGTTAACAGCCATGAATGTAGTCTGTGGAGACGTTAAAGAGGACTAAATTTGAAAGTTGATAAAGGTGCAGTCAGTCTTCATTGCTGCTGAAGCTGAGTGAGAGGAAACACCATTTAAAGCAACCCATGCTACAACCTGTGAAATATTTAAACATTTATGCACAGCGAGCACTCAGCGGCTACAATAACGAGCTGATCACTTTCTGGACCTGCCTTTGATTGGCAACGCCGACAAAAATCAACGATTCTCTCTCATCTTCGGCCCAAACTTTGAGGGGAACGGCGGCTGACACGAGCCCACATCTGGATGCAGCTCACGAGAAAAAACCTGAGCTTTAAAGAACATGTTTTTTTTTTTTATTATTTTATTCGGGACTGTACTAAAATAAAACCCTGTCATTGCAGACTCACATTTCTATGAAGGGGGCGTGCAGCATCAGTGAGCATGCTGAATATTTCATCACTCTGTGCTTGTCAAGTCTAATCTATACTTTTAGTGTCTAAGCAGCTCTGTTAAAAAGACTGCCGAAACAGTCTAAATTGACATGACTGAAAAACACTCAGGATGATTTAGAAACGACTGGAAGATTAGATTTTTATCTGCTACACAAACGAATGCTAGAGGTCAGCTTAATTAATGTGGAGAGCATGAACACTGAGGAAAAAAATACTTTAATACTCTCAATTTAGAGTCTCTGCAATGTTGAGCAAGTTTTTTTTTCCATGAATCTCTTCACCCTTTCAATCCTGAATACAATTACTGCATTTTAATTACAGTTTTTCTCCATTGTTTTAATGCATTGTTAGAAACCAAGGGCGTATTTTGAGAATAGGTGATGAACACAAAACTGTTCCAATTTTCAGCAACAGCGAAAGCTTCTGCCAAAAGGTGTCGGGAGTCTCTCCATACAGTATAATCCACAAAATCGCATACTAGTGTCTGAAAGAAAATACAGTCACAGATTAGTCTTGACCCAGGGCAGCAGAAGAAAAACTAGCTTCTTTTTCTGACACAGTAATTTAAACAAAACCGACAGAAATTAAATCTTTTCTTCAGTCTGTTCAGTGCAGGCCGTGTTATGGTTGCTGTAATATTCTCCCTCCTCAGACATGAAACTTTCAGTCTCAAGCAGAACTTGGGAAAAACTGCAGATAAATGTGAGTCTCGGGGCTCGAGCATGTGCTGCAATATGGTGTTTGTTTGGATTCATGAAATGGGTCAGAATCAACATGTGAGAAAACGATCCCATGTGGTGAATCACAGCTTTTCATGTTGCAAAAGATGAAACTATTTACATGCGAGTTTATGCTAATAATATAATGAAAAATTGAACCATGTATAGTGAATGAGCACAACAAGACAAACATTTTTTCTTTTTTACGGTGAGCAGAGGATTCTCAGCTGAAATCCCAGACTGTACAAAAAAAAGGGCCGTAATAATTATTTAATCACAAGAAACTGAATACCTCGTGAAATGTAACCACTACTGAATGATTAAATTACATTTAAATAAATTGATAGTACGGACTATGTATGTGGTTTATGTATGTAGATGTTTTCAATTACCCTAACAAGATAAGAGGATGGAGAGATGAAAATAATTTCAAAACTTGAATTCTTTAGTGCTCACAAATTTCAGATGAAATATTCAGCTGTGAATTATTTGAACTTGTCTTTTTGGATCTGAAAAAGTCCCAGAATGGACAGAGATTTTATCCATTATTATTACTCTTATTTCATTTTGGATTTTGGTGTGTTTGGTGTTGGTCAAGCCAATTTTAGAAACTTTTTTTTATTCATTTCATTACCGACTTGATATTTCAAAGAGGAAAATTGAAACCCCTTTCAAATATATCACAAAATATTATTCAAAATGTGTAAATAATAACTGATATAATACCTGAATTTATCTCATATCTGTCCACTTTGAGAAAATTAAAGATATTTTTATTTATTTCACACAAAAATGCAAAAATGCACCTCTTGCCCTGTTCACTTCAGTTTCAAACATGAACCATGTTTATTTTTGAAAAGAAAAAAAACACATCAGCAGAAAAATCAGAGAGCAACTCCTGCTGCGATTCGATGTGTGGGTGCATTTCACTGTGAGCCGAAAGAATAAGAACTTATTTAAAAGGATTATTAGGAAAAAATATTAGTGTGAAAACAGTCAGCGGGGAAACGAGGACATGGTGACTTTCAAAAGGTCGGGTGATTTATGTTTCTATGCAGCAGAAAGGTTGAGGAATAAGGAGTTTATTGTTCCAGGAGCACTAAAGGCGTGCGGTGATGGAGCGCCATAATCAAACAGGAAATACAGATGAATTAATCTTAGGTGCCGAAGCTTAAGTTATGACTCATAAAAGTGGAGGAGATTTTCTTGTGTGACACTGAGAGAATGATTCCAGGTAGAGTCACTCAGCTCGGCACAATATGTTATCAGTCACAACATTAATCTCTCAAATGAGCTGGAATTAGCATTTGAATAAGCCAAGAAGTAATGACTGATGGGGAAGAAAGGAGCAGATGGAGAGGGAGGATTTAGAGGAAACAGATAGGATCATAGGGGGGAGAAAATGGGAGGAAAAACTGTAGCAGCGACCACAAATTTTAAACGATTAAAGCGTAAGTGCCACTGCTTCCCAGTTCTGTAATTAATTCTAAAAACACATCTTTATTTGAGTGTCTAGTGCAGATTTATCATCTATCCGTACGAGCGCACAAGTGTCTTTGCACTCTTCACCCGTGTTATTCGGAGAAAAAGGTCGAAATCCCTTGTTTTCATCCACAGAGTCTGCCGTCATCCACTGATAGCCGAGTGAAACCGCAGCGTACTTTCATCTGCCATCAACCTGTCCGTCTCCGCTGCACTCTCTCTAACCATCAGACGTCTTCGTCTTCCTCAGTCGGCCTGCGAGAGTTTGAAGAATAAACTTCACACGCCTTTCAGCGAGGTTTTCTCTCCACAGTCTCAGACCGAGTCTCCCGAAAGGCCCCAAAAAAACTACAACCGAAGCAAGCGTGTCTACATGAAAACACATTTCTGAGTCCACACTGCTTTAATTCAGCCGCTGCAAGTCGGCTCTTGTAGCAAGTTACCACAGAGAGGAGAGAAAAAAAACTGAGCTTTACCAGTTTCTCCCTCTTTCACTTTCTCCTGTTACACAGCTGTGGTTTAAACCTCTGGCAAGATAACATAATGCATTCAAACAGCCACCTTCCCCTTTCTCTTTGTTATATTACGGACAAAGACAGGAATGCACAATGTAATAGAAAGCAAACAAAAAGTCTAAAGTAAACTCTGATATTTGGCAAGTTCTCCGTTTTTATTTTGTCGAGAGAGACATTGAGGATTAACCCCTGCGGGAAGCCTTCCTCCATCCCTGAAAAGGGCTTTTCTCTTCAGTTACAGGTGCCTACGCTAATTTATCCATCTGCTCGATTGCTCACAATTACCATGACTCATATTAGGTTCATGGATTTAACCCTCACTGGACACTTTACGTCCTTGACTACTAAAAGAAAAGCGCCCACATCTGATCCTAAAAGGGTATTTAAGGTATGATTCATAATTCATCTGAGGGTCCACTCATGAAGTATTTCTATGATTTTTATTAATTCTGGGATACTGAATGATGTTTATAAGGCAGGTTTCACAGTAAATGTTACTGTTTTCACTGTTTTTCTGAGAGTGCTCATTTGATGTCACATTAAACTAAATATCTGGCATCTGAGTAATACTCATAATACTATACTTTGAACCTATAGAGGGCCCATAGGGGTATTGATAAATACTAATATCTCAAAAATCACCTCTCCAGGCTCAATCTGTGACCCATATTCTATTTTGGAACAAAAACATCTCTCTGCTTTTGCAGTTTTTAAAAGCTCAGCAGTCTAACAATCGGCTGACTTCAAAAGACATTTTGTTCTGAAGCCAGCAAAGCCAAGTCATGGGCCAAGCAGCAGCTCAGAGGACTGCAGTCTTAATTTTCCAGGTTCCAGACTCCCAGTCTTATCTGGTAAAGAGGCTGATTAGAGGGCTAGAGGTCGAAAAATGAGTCTTTGTTGCTGCTGTGGGGAATTTAAGAGGAATAGATTGAGTCCTCCTGCGAGAGAGCATTTACTAGTACTATGTGAAGTCTAAAGAAGAGATATTACTGTGAAGGTACACTGGCTATTCAAAATTTAAGTGCAAAGTTTTCGTATTTTAGAAGTAATGAAACTGAAAAAACAGATATTTTGTGTCGACTGAATGAGTGTTTTATGAACTGTTGGATGTCTGGACTCGGTGTCACTACCTGAAGATGGAACTGAGCTCGACTGTCCAGGTATGAAATTGTCGGCCTCCATCCTTCACTGGGAACTTCCAACAGAGTGCGTCTGAAGGTTAAAGTGTCAAAAAAAAAACACTGCCAGCATCCCAGTGCAGGTGTGATACAGGCAGGAAAGATGAAGGAAGAGTGAGGCGGGTATACGACACGCAACAAAGGTCACAGGCTTGAATCAACCAAGGGTGTTGCTGCACTTGGTATGCAAATCATAAAACTGCAAACGTCTCTCTGCACGCTCAGATGTGTGACAGAAGGCTGCACAACTTGATTAAAAGCTGCTTTATGTGACTGCTTGTTAATATATCTAATACAAGGTTTCAGTCCGAATGACCTTCATCAGGTTTATCACATTTTCATAGACACTGACTAAATTCTCCAATAACAAGATGGGATTTTGGTGAATCAAATGCCTTGAGAAACTAATTAACTAAACAATCAACCATCCATATAATCAGGCTAAAAAGGCATTTTTTTCTTTAAAAAACAACCTCTGAAATGTCACAGTCAAAAGCTTAGAAAGGGAAAATGTAATATTGAGAATAAACACTATTTTACTCTTTAACAACATCCATGACAACTTCACATTTCAACAAATCAAACAATTAGTAAAAGGCAGAACAAAACAGATGAAGACGCAGGATCAATAACAATGATTCACTCTGTTCATACTATGTTACGCCTCTTAAAGAGGGGACGCACGTTACGACTGCTAAACTGGTTAATATGACGATGAGGAGCGAAATGACTGATCAGACCAGGCTGTCTGTTTGTTTTTCCTCTGACGCAGCTCCTGCTCGTCGTTTATGAGTGATTGCACACATGACATGAAGTCATTTTCATTTAAATAACTGTCTGTTAAGTCCCGATCTGTCACCGAATGAGGTAACACAATGGTGACTGAGCATGTGACCCACTGATGAAAGGCTGCATCATTTACAGTATTGGTGACTTTCCCAGAACAATCATAAGTGATGAATACCTTTTAACAAGACTTTTGACTTCGCACTCGCTCTTCAGTTCACCAGCGTGGGAAGCAGCATACTGGGTTTTTTTGCAGTTGAACAGTCTGAATAAAAAAATTATTATTTTATCGATTATTCCAGACAAAGGAGTTTGAAACTGAAGCTGAGGTGAGGTCCAAAAAAACATCTACACATGCTGCAATAAAAATGAGATGAAAATATTTGAGATGACTCAAGTAAATCTCTTGTTAATTTAGGCATCTTGTTCTATAATTGATTTAAATTAAGAAAATTCTGTGGTATTCTTTATTTGAAGAATGCAGCAAACACAATTTTCACTCTCTTTGTACGGTAAAATTTAATTAGATGCCTCATTAACAAACTTTTCTTTTTTATGTTAAATTAAGAATAATCGTGTTTATCACTTTACAGAAATGACAACTTGACTAAAGGTGAATTACTCAACTCATCAAACTAATTTAAAAAGTTATTTAGAAGCTTATCCACATATTTAGGCACAACAGGCACTTCCTGGACATGTGTTATGGAAGCACTATGCAGGAGCAAATGTTATTTACCAACACAGGGGTGGCTTCTCCTATGCAGTGGTTTGAGGAGAAGTACAAAAATGAAAAGGACCACACTCAGTAAACTGTTAAAGAGGCGTAACTCTGCTGTGGGCCATCCTCTGGACTCTGTAGAGGACGTGGGTGAGAGGAGGCTGTTGACTAAGATGACATCAGTCATGGACACCACCTCTGACCCCCCCTGCATGAGACTGTGGGGGCCGTAAGCAGCTCATTCAGCCACAGACAGTAGAGTAGAAGAAGAACGCTATCGCAGGTCCTTCATCCCAATAAAACTCTTTAATTTAACATAACACAACTGTTTATCATCACCATCTGTCACCTCTTATGATTTGCTTTTAATTTACCTAGTCTAGTGAGAATCTGTGCATATGGAGGATGTGTAAAGTGTATTTCTGTTTAGAGTCATTTATGTTGTTTTTTTACCTATTTCTTTTCTATATCTATTTTTTGTACTTCTTTTCATATTAGTCTCAATATTCTTGAGCTCCTATTACAAGTAAATCTTCCAAATATGGGATTAAAAAAGTTTATCTTATCTTATCAAAACAACTAAAACTCCCCTTTGCTAACCCACCGTTCTCTAGAAGCAGAGAGAGTGCAGGGCAGAGGGCCTGTTTGGTTGTTTAGTATGTTGGTCTAGTCTACCTGACTCATTGATCTTTTATCTTGCTGCGGTTTGTGTAAGTTATAATCTATGGCCCTGACCGCGGATCTGAAATAGCTGCAGCTGTGATGTGAATGATAAATACACGACACTGTCCGTGGTGCTGAAGTAGCAGAGCTTTGTGTATTTGCGCCTTTTTCTCTCAGTCCTGTCCTTTTATCAGAATCTATAATATTCGCTGACCCATTTATCATAAATACTCTCTTCTTTACCTTATAGTTCTTTTGTAAAGTAATCATGTTTACCTTTATAATCTTTACCTGTCATGTTCATGGTCAAAGCAACATTTAGCAAAGTGTGGTTGTGGAAGAGTGAGGGGATTATAGAGACACACTGTTTCCTGTGGTACTGCTACAATGTCCCTATAACATTTGCATGATCATTTAGTAGCATCTGTGCTGAAAATAAAGACAACTCTGTGGCTGCATGTGAGGCACTTGATTCATAATGAGGAACACTGACTGTTAGACTATTGCGATTGCTAAACAGTAGAGAAAAATGTCACGAAAGATAAAACTTTACCCAATAAAGGAGAAAATTAAAAAACAACTGAAGCTCATTTGTAAGCTGACAACTTTGAGTGCGTAAAGCGTGCAGTTTTGAGTTCATGTGACTCAGACGTAAGGATCAAAAAGTTGTGGTGTTAAATAAAATGTTAAACACATTTTTCTCATCATTTTCTCATTTAAAGTGCGGTATCATCATTCAGGTAACTTTAGACAGCAATGCATCACGTACAATAGATACATTTTTTTCCCCTCTTTTGTTCAGTTTATGAATAAAACCCTCTGAATATCTGATGTGTGTGACTGATGCTTCATCACTGAGCGTCCCTCCTTCCATATATATATATATATATATAAAAGCCCGTGCAGCTGGCTGATGTAACTTATGATACCATTGGGTTCATTTGTCAAACCTGCTGTGAGGGTTTTGTTTTCTTTGCGTGGGAAGGAGGGCTCAGGATTTTCAACATTTCACAACTTCCCCTCCACCCAACAACTCACTTAACATTCACACACCGTACCGGCAGCAGCAAGGCTTAATGCTGATGCTGTAATAAGCCATGTATGGCAGCAAGGCTGTATCTTGTCGTGAAATACGACATTTTATGATATGGTTGGATGCAGCCTCACCCAGAGGGAAGACTGCAAACGACAGAAAAGCAGATATGGAGATGGAAGCGAGCAGTGCAGGAGATAAACTGTATATACACACACACAAACAAACAAATCAAAAGAAGCATCTTTATGGAGTCCGAGTGGACAGTTCTTTGCCAGACAGTGAACTGCCATCTGCCATGGCAGCTGATCAAGCGGCAGCTCACACTGGGAGGCGTCTGAACATGATAATAAAGGTGAGCAAATTAACCGGTGTAGGTTTGTTCCACTTCAGAATTTTCTGAATGATAAGAACCCACAGCAGGGATCCTGTCAACCCATCAAACGTGTGGTTAAGAGAACAATTTTACATTAAAAATCATTATTTATTTAATGTGGCAGACGTAAGAACAATCATAGCCTTTAAAGTAGAAGATGAGATGTTATTTATACAAAGATTGTAAAAATGCATGCAACAAAGTATAAAAAAAATTTATAAAAAAGTTAAATCCCTGCTATCTAGGTCTAAAATCACTGCACAATTATCACTGCTGGTCAAGCTACTTTCCAGCCAGCTCAGTTCCACCATGTCTCCACTAAAGTGCTCTTCTCTGTGACTAAAAAGGGATCACTAATCAGAGGCGGCCACCGCTTCAGAGGCTGAGATAAATCTCTCGGGATTAAACTGAACAATCACATCACAATGAAGACACCCCAGTGCAGCGGCTTAAACCTCAGCAAACATCCCAGGATCGTGCACGGCGAACCCCTCTGGCAAACACTCGCACTGTTTTTCCAAGCTCAACAACGAGCAGAGCATTAGGTTTCCGTGTCACCAGAAGAAATCACCTTCTGTCATGTTTTTGTAAGGGGAAAACATGCAAAATTCATCAGATCCAACACAAAACTGATGAAAGACTTTTTCCTGATAAATATTAAATTCTTCACAACATAGCTTTGATTGTCATATAACTTCATGCCAAACAGTTTAACTTTACAAAACAACAATTACTTAAAGTTCACTAAATATACAGTAAAGTTTTGGAACTACCATGGTTGTCCAGCTCACATAAATAACATTTGATATTTAATTCTTAAACATCTGTGGACAATTCATCATAAAATAGCATTTACAGAATCACACAGGTGACACTGAAATGCATAAACACAAATACAATAAAGCGAACACACAACATGATTAACACCAATTTATTCACTTAAAAAACTTTGGCTAAGAAAGCAGTATAAAAATACCCACACTGCAAATAATTTAAACCTGTAAGAATTTGAATCATTTGTGCTAATAATGTGGAAGAACAATAGGCAAAAGTATCATCAGCAAAAAACTGACATTATGCTTTATTGAGACGCTTTTTACATACACTATTTTGAAAGATTAATGGCCCCTGTATAGAGCCCTGGGGCACACCCTTTGATATATCTAAGTTAGGATTGTGTAAAACAAATCCACCTATTGCTACAGTGGTGCTGTGATAATCAAAGTGCATAAATATAAATCAATCCTTAACACCTGAGGCTTCTTCAGCTGCACATTCAGCCATCCCACACAGAGGCCTGTGGGTTGCAGAAAGAAAAAGTGATCTTCCAAAATGTCTTCAGGTCGTCTGCAACTTTTACAGTTCTCCAGTGGATCAGGCCTGACAACAGCCCTTCACTTCTGACTTTAACAGCTGTAAATAAAACATCTTCCCTGGGTTATCTGTGTCAAACTTGCATGTGCGCACTCAGCGAATGGCTGTGAGGGCGAGTCGGTGTAGGAGTGAGAGTGTGTCTGATTCAAGCTTTGCGAGGCCATGAACTTTTCCCATTGTGTTATCTTTTAGTGCCGTTAATGAGCTCCAGATCACACCAACTTCATCTTTCTCATCCCCTCAGATATAAACCTCATTGACAAGAAGCATAGTAGAGGTTTAATATTTTGTTTGTTTTTATTGTGGGAGAAGATGTTGCAGATAAATAATGGTATTTGATTAAATGAATTCATTTTTCAGAAAATGCCTGGTTGTGTTTAAGTAAAGAATAACAACAACTGGAGATAAAAATCATCTGTATACACAAACATAGAGGAAATACACAGAAGTACATCTTTGCAGTAAATGAGGAAGCCTCCATTTGGAGCAGATAATGTGCCATTATGTTGTGTTATATCCCATCTGAACTAATGTGATATTTTCATCACAATAGTTTACCTACTTTTTAAGACTGCAGATTCCTCTAATAAGGCATGCTTCTGTGCTGAATTTGCTAATTCACTTTCACAGCAGTTTAACAGGGAAATGTACCACTGGCAACTCTTACATGTAATTGATTTGTTTTTGTATTTCAGGAGTGCTTTGAGACCTTTTATTTGTGTTCATGCTCTCACAGCCTGTTTACTCTTTCAGGTTCTTTCTTAAGATAAAATCATTCACAAGATATTGTTATCTTTCACCTAGAGATAATTCAGTTGAAAGACTACAATAGATAATCATAATAAAATGACAGTTATGTAACTTCTTAAATCATCTTTTTATTTCAGAGCACAGATAAGAGACCTGAAGGATTTTAAGGGAGATTTCTTCTCATTTAAAGTGTCACTAATTCATTTTTCTCATATGAACAATGGATCAAATGTGTAATTACGGCAAGCAGAAGGCAGCTGCTTTTGCTTTTTTTTTTTTTGTTCGTTTGTTTTTTTGATAGACCAACTGCACACCGCCTGCCGTGCACCAAGCAACAAACAAAGTAAAACAATTAGTTGGGGAACTTAATGGTGCATTCAGAAGATAAAGAGACAAATATTTCATTTAAGAGACCAAAAACAGAGTTAAAAGGCGAGTGAACATTAGACTTCCTTTGCTCAGAAGGACATACATAAAATATGAATGCCAATGTTGCTCCATGTCTGCTGCTAACTGTCTTAGCTTAATCAACTTTATAAGAAAAGGATAAGTAAATGTTTTACATTTCCTTTTTCTCCTGCTGCCACAACGTTGCAAAACTTGGTTCTTATAAATACAATGACAATAGGACTGCATCATTTACATAAATGGTTATAACTTGGCAGGACTCAAGACTTGTACTGTGGTTTTCTTGCCAACCATCTATAAATCAGTATGTTTTCCCAACCGGACACCCTCTGACAAATTCACAAAGCAAGAACTGCATCTCCCCAGTCGAGAGTCGACAAACTCCATACAGGTCCTGGGGCTGCGTTGTATTCTGCTCTGATGAGATGACTACTGGGACACAGTAGTATCTCTGCCTGTATTCTCCGTGGATTTCTCTCTGTTTGATTACAAAACGTCGATACAAAACGGTTTGTCTGCAAAGATCCCCCTGCTCTTTGATTCCCTGGCACTGACATCAAAATTTGACATTTACTGTTGATGTTTTAGATCAATAAACGCTGCTTTGCTGCTGCATTTTAACCGCTCGAAATATCCCAAAGTGTCTATATTTGGCCCATTATACACGGCATTAAGAAAAATCCACCAAGAACAACAACATGGGTACATAAATGTCACATACTCCACTATCCGAGGTTTCACAGAAGCTCATTTACATTTAAGATGGTGGATTTTCTTTTATTTCTGCATTAAATCTGTTTTTAAAAAATCCATTTTGCCATCTGTTTTTACACTACTGCTCTGTAAAAATGTGTAGCTTCACTTCTGGCCTCACCCAGACTAACTGAGATCCATGTCAGGAGCACGAAAGGAGAGAAATGTCCAGAATTATTCTCTAAAATCATCTATTACAAGCTCTAAGGCCTTGGTATCTAACACACACACAGACAAACACACACACACACACACACACACACACACACACACACACAGACACACACACAGAGGGAGGACACAGTCGCTAACCTCTGATCCACTCATTGTCCTTTCTCTACACCCGGGATCAACAACAGGCCACAGGGATAAAAGAAGAGCAACACAGCGGCTGAGCTGCAAAATAAGGAAAATGAAAATCTGTCACACTGAGAGAACACAAAAAGCCCAGGCACGGCGTCACAGAGCGGCTCCAAACTGAGAATTTAAAAAAAAATCAAATGCAGAGTTATCACTGGCGTCCCCTTCAGTCGACGCCCGCAGACTAAAAGGGACAATATTCTCTTTAAACTAAGCCCATATAATGTCTGATTTGCCTGAAAAGGTGGCTTGAGAGTCATTGAGTTTGACAGTTTCTAAATTCGTTCTCTGAGTCATGTCATCCTGAGAACTATGGGACCTTAATGACGGCTCAATTAAATCATTTAGATGGCAAATAATACACGGCCCCGAAGCCTCAGTAAAGACACTAATAATTCAGCTTCCAAAAATTCAAGTGTTTCTCATTGTCATTAAAGCAATACAGGCAGACAAGTCGTAAGTTATTGTCCATGTTTGTTCAATATTTCTTTTCACTGTTTGTCTATTAATTTTGTCAGTGTAAAAGAATTTGATAAAAACATGACGCTTATGGGAAATGTTAGTCTAACTTATCATCAGATTTTCTTAGCTGTGATTTCGAGCAGGTTTAGTTAAACTTTCATCAGAGGTTCAAAGTCCAGTTCAAAATCTGATTTAGCTCAGCTGGGAGACTGTTAGACTGAAGATTGAAATGTCCCTGGTTCAATCCCAGGATTAATAAAGTTGTCTATCATTGTATTATTCAGTACTTTTTCAGAACAGCAGAAACAAACTTTTGTTTCTTTTTCTTTTTTTTATTCAACATTGCAATCTAAAGAACAGAGGACAGTTGCATTTCCACTGCCATAAACAAATATATGGCTCTTTTTATTGCTTGGACACTGTCTGAATTATTATTAGCAAGCGGCTGCTTAAAGGTCAGAGGAAGCCAGGTTTGCACTGTACTTTTTTCCTTGTCCTACCGATGATAACACTCAAGTGATGCCATTTCAAATGAGTTAGCAAAGACGATGTGCTACAAGCTACGTACCCGACTGCAGTTAGATTAATCATAGCGACCGCAACCAAGTACACTCACCATCGCGTCAACATTTCCACCCATAGAGGGCAGCCTGTTGGTTGTTATTTCTTTTAAAATGCAGTTGTTTGTGAAGGTTAATATCACGAATTTCTATTCTATCTATAGAAATACGCTCCATACCACAGAACATCATGAGCTTTAATAACCCTCCTGTCAGCTCATGATCGACTGCTGTATTAATAATCTGTATCGAATGTATTAGCACACATTAAAATTGCAGTGAGAATTTCTCTTGCATTATATCTGTTATTATTTATTTAGAGATTTAACTCCTCAAGGAACGGTTCATCTGACTCTCCCACTGACAAACTCAGCTCTCAGTAGCAGGCAGCAGGTGATCAGTCGGCCTCTTTGTTGCATCGAAAATAAACCGAAGCTCATGTAAAGTGTTGTTTAATTACATAAATACACCACTTTGTACACCATTTTGCCACATTTGATATTACAAGGTAAAAGATTTGACCTTATTGGACAAATTTAAATTTGACTAAAAGGATCATGTGAGCTGTTTAAACCTCAGTTAAACCAGCGGTGCAGCCGGTTGAACTTTAACTTTTGAAGAGATCCTACAACAGCACCAGCGACAGAGACAAAAGTAGAAGTTGCGGTAAATAAAGATGTGTTCTGAATGAAGAGTCCCACTGTGTACGTTTTAACAGCGGATGACAGGTTGCATGACAAATACACATGCAGCGTCTGCTCGGTTCTCCTAAACATAAGGCCTGTTAATGTAGCAGACAAGGCATATCATTACTTCCTCTTTTTCTTCCACGCAGAACAGCCCGCCAGCCCCCCCAACCCTTCATGACTGTCACCAAACCCTCTCACCCCCACAACCTCCCATCTGCTCGCCGGTTCACTTGAGGACGAGCAGACAGAGGAGCGATCGGGGAGGAGAGATTCAAACACCCAGCAAATACGCCGTGCACACGCAGCGACAGGGCCTCGACTGCCACAGGACTAAACGCTGCATTTAAAGCATCTAATGAACTCGCTCGTTTGCTGCTTGAGTCAAACAGACGTTATCTAATTCAGATGGGGTGAAATTGTCTGCGTGTCTGTAAAACATATATCGTGTTGAAACCAGCCACAGCCTTCACAGTTTGCATCAACACTCTTGCAGATCAGCAAACACCCAAAGCAAATCAAAGCTCCTGTTTTTTTTCTTTGTTTTGAGTCTGTGATGCTGTTTACTTATTTTTGGCCACACTTTCGCTCCTCGTCTCTCTGGTTCTACTTACACAGTTGTCACACTGCCATTAAATGGGGGTGTCACTCCTCACTGGGGGAGCTCAATCTCGTAATACTGAGGTTTGAGGAAATGGCCAGCACACTATCGATTTATCCTGATGTGATAGATCTTCTGGAAATGTAACTGAGATAGAGTCTGTTTTTATGGACATTAGAGACAAGTAAAGTTGCTCCACTGATGCAAAAGTCCTGTAAATGCCACACAGCCTAAAGATTTACACCGCTGCCCAGCGTGGCCAAATACAACAGATGATATCAGGAAGTCAAAGCTGTGAGTTTTAACATTGGAAATCTGCTGATATGATCCAAAAGTTGAAGAATTTGTTCCACATCCATATTCATCATACATGTCATACATCTATCGATAATCTATCTATAATTCATCCTGATGGTCCACACTGTCATTTATACTACGATAGTCTATTCTGAAAACACCTATTGGATGTCATCTGTAGAGGGTCCTCTCCTCTTCATTTCCATTTTTAACTCCTGTTTAGGTTTATCGAGGGGAGTTTTTCCTTATGTGAACTGAAGGTCTGAGAATAAAAATATGCCTCAAATGACCTTGAGGCAATAATCTGTGATTTGTGACATTTGAGCTTCATAAATCAAACTGATTTAACTGAATGTTGATTAAATGTGAATCTGGCACACTGAAATATGCCTACTGAATCTGACTGAATTTTTCACAACTCACTTGTTCCAAATATTGAAGATCCTGACTCAAAACTATTAAGTTTATAAGCTTAAATTATTGAAGTGATTTGAAAAAAAGTTGAAGTAGGAGAATGAAACCCCTGAAATTGATGTGACTTGATCCACTAAAGATGACACACTCTGTTGGTTTTGCTGGAACTGCAGGAACGCTCTGATATTTAACAGTGCTTCTTCCCTCAGAAACCAGAAATCTTAATCCGAGTGTGGCCCCCGGCTGCAGAGAGCACTTTAACACGACAACAGCCAAGTCAAACGTTGGCCTCACACTATTAACGTTAATTAGTAACATCGGCACCAGCTGGAAATTAGACTGTTTTGGACAACTTTTCTTTGCTAATAGGAAAGAGAGAGGACAGATAACAGATTTGAAAGTCTCAGAACTTTGTATTTCCATGTATCTCTGCCAACTTGTGCGATTTGTCACTCACATCAAGATGGCCAAATACTTTTCTGACAACTACATGCAGTTTTCACTTGTATATGCAGAGAAATGCTGCACTGTAGGACACAACACTGGTAGGCTGAGGTGGACAAAGCACGTAAAGGAAAGAAAGCATCGGAATTTGATGGACTTTCAACAGATCCATTAAAATACACCCAGACACCAATCCTGAAGAAAGATATGAAAGATTGTTAACTCATAAATGTGACATTTATAGAAATTCTTACATTCATTCTTATTCATAAATAAAATATTAAAGCATTGTACACACACACACATATGTATATTGCCCTCACCTCTCACTGAAATAAAGACATGCATATTTTATCAGCATTTTATGCAGTGTGGCTGTGTTGCGTTATGCCAAGAGCAGTGAGAAATGGGCCAATAAGAAATGACAGGTACAGTTTTATTATCTGAACCACGTTAAAGCGGTTTGAAGTGGACGTTTTGTTCAGTTTCACAGAAAAGAGTAAAAAAAAATCCATCCAGTTACTTTGGCTACTTAAATTCAGGTCTTGCTTTTTCATACACTGAATAGATATTTCTGTCATTGTTAGAGTTTGGGGGGGTACTTCATTCATCTGTTTAAATGTCTGCTCTTGCACAGCGGCTTCTTTCAACTCAAACCTTGTTCAGGGGTCAAATGAGAGACACAACACACAGAACTCTCCTCTCAAATCCCTTCACTTAGCCGATACTCGCAGTGTATGCGACAGGAAGCTGCACTGCCCTTCAAATGAGCCGTACGCAGTAAAAGACCAAAGTTCTGCATCAGAGGGCAAAAGCAGCAGAGTCGATCCGCTCAAAGGCCGAACGAGGAGGAGGAGGAGGCCAAGGAGGAGGACGAAGGGAGCGGAGGTTTAAGTGATGTCGAGAGAAAAGAGACGAGGGGACGTGACGCGCAGAGAAAGAGCACCGCAGGGAGACAGGCTGGGAGACAGAGCAGAGGGGGTTTGTGGGTATTGCAGTGCCAGCTGATGATGGATTTGCACACGCTCTAGTCAGTCGGTAATGGGAGCGTGTGAGCTGTTAGAGCATGACTCAGTGCTGAGGGGGGGTCATGCCGAGGCCACGCATGAACGACGCGACACCTGGAGCCACAGGACGACTCCAGTTAGAGCAACATTCATCAGCGAGCAGACATCTGACTTCAAGCAAACATAAATAACAGCTATACTGCTGTACCTTTGTGTAAACATACATTACTTTTCTTTTCAGGAAGAAAAGGGAAAGAGGGAAAAATGACACTGATGTTCCTGGCAGATATAACAACATGAAAAATGATATTGTTTCTGCAAAAGATCGATTGGACTCAGACAGATTCAATTAGAAAAATATTAGAATCGTGTCAGTATGAAACCCATCTGATGATCAAATATATCCCAGACAAGTCAAATGAAGAGCAGGCAGAGTGCAGGGAGATCAAGAAAACGCTGAAGAGGCTGAGGATGAGGGTTTGGTTTCACTTGTCCTGATTGCTCAGTCTTTCCTGCCTTTCTTGAAGACGGCTCATCCAAACTTCAGACGGCACTTCGTCGGGTCCAGATGAATGTTTGCTGAGATGATCGAATGACGGACGGACAGCAAGAGACTTGTTCCTTTTAGATTCAGACGGACCTGACTCCTTCTCTTTGTTGGCCACTGTGCTTGCTGGGTCAGTTAAAAATAGTACAAGTCTCTACAATTGAGGCTAATCTTTGCAGATGGGATGTGTGCAGCACGGCGGTGGTAGCAGCAGGGATGAATGTAGTCTCGGGCCTCTGCAACAGAGCGTGTAAACTCCACCTACACACACACACACTTTACCAGAAATGCCATCTCCAAACAGTTTGCTTTTGCATTGCTGTGTCTTGATTTCTCAGTCATTTTGCACTTTGATTTTTATCTCGGTATGACCGTGCGGGAGTAAATGATGTTGCTTAGCAACGTCAGTCCACACAGCCACTTTCCTGCCCGTCTCAACCCCGTCCAAAAATACACTCCCTGTGTGCATCCCCTTTACCCTGCTCTCCAGCCAAACACACATACACGTTATCTAACACTGAGTAGCAGCTACATTCACTCTGGTTTAGGGTTAAGGAGGGTTGAGAGAATGACACCACAGTGTTTCCTGGGAGATCTGCTCCTTTTTACCAGGACAAATAAAGATGGGAACATAGTGTTTTGATCATTTGTGCTCATGTATTTGTGTGTGTACCTGTGTATTTATTTACTCTGAGAAAGAAGCCCCGTCCAAAGCTCATTAAGACTCCAACACGACAGCCAATGCTAAACACCAAAAAGTCCTCCAAATTAAAAGAAAGAACAACTTAGTTATGTTCTGGGAGACACTGTGGGGTTAAAATGGACACTTCATGAACGTTAGGTGACCTTGTTGTCATGGTTACAATAAAATATATTTGGCTAAGGATGGAGAGCAAGAGAGTTTATGTTTATTACAATTTTTAAAAAAACATGTTGACCATTTGTAAGCACAGAAACAGCCTCTTGCATGAAAGTCGCCATAAAGATTTATTCGTCCACCCTACACCGTCTATTGTCCAATAATAACATCACAGAGCGTCACAGTCACTTCAATGCTATCATATCATTTGGGGAACTTAAATTTCCCTAACAGGGCAGTCTCGTAGGTAAAGCACAACCTTAAGATGATATTTTCATAATAATGTAAAATGATCAACTTTTGCAGATGCAGCACCGTCTTCTAAAATGACGGATTAAGCTTGTCTTCTTGTTCTGCACTGTAGAAAACGTGCGAGGAAAGAAAAAGAGTGGAAACTGTTAATTTATTATACATGTAAGATGTATGTCTCCAAATCAGAGCACTTAGCTATTGTACATGTGTGTACGTGTGTGTAAGTGCGTAAAATACCACTAAAATGACAAATAACTGTCCAAGAACAGCAGAGCACAATGAGGTAATAACCTCAGATCAGCACTGATGAGACTGACTCTCCACAATTCATGCTTTATATTTGTATATTTGTGCTTTTTAGTTCTATTTATTACAGCATACAGTATGTTCATCAGGGAATATCATAAAACATTTGAATAAACGTAATTTTACTGTTGACTAGTCGCCCTGTGTTTAAAAAAATCTAACTTATTTTTTGTCAAGATAGTCTAGTTGTCCCAAGTGATGAGGAACAGCTTGAAAATCACACAGAAAACACTGAACCCTCAGAGAGTTGTGATTCAGAGCGAGCTTGGTTAAAACAAAAAGCAGACTTTCTTTGATTGCAGCCCGCTGACATCCATCTTAATCCTCTGCTTTGCAGCACAACGGTCCTCTCCCCCTGTTAACTCTCCATCCACTGATTTCCTCTCATCACTCCAGCGTTCAAACACCAACTGAGATATGCATACAGACGTCCACATTTCCAAACAGCAATATTCATATTTCTGTTTTTTAACATCACAGTGTTTCTCTTCTTTTTATTTTCAAGTGACAGAAATAGACATTAAAACATCTGGACTTATTCTCAACTACATAATTAGACTGATAAAAACTATTTCAATTAATTAAATCATTTCTTCTGTTAAGAAAATAGCAGTAAATGAGGTATTAAAACTTTTAGATTTTATAATGCAAAAAAAAATCCCTCTCCTCCCCCTTTCTGCGTTTCATTCTCTCGATGTTACGAAAGGAATAACAGTGCTTCTACGATTTCTTGAGCCTCGGTCCTCCTCTGAGAGCCCCTGAGCATGAAATCCCCTACGCCCCAAGATGGAAAAAAATAAATCTTTTATGTCATGCTATATAACCCACTCTCTCCCACACACACGGTAAAGCCTGCTGTGAATTCATCCAGCTGCCTTCCCTTACGGAGGAATCTGAACAGTCCACGTGGACACAGGGAAAGTCCGTGCGTTTGCTGTGTGTTAACGAAGAGGTCGGGCGCATCGCGGCTCGGTAATGACAGCGCGGCGCTTATCTGCAAAGCTGTGGCAGTAATTATGAGCTATTGGTAGGTATGTCAGAGATTCAGACTGACGACGACACTCCCCGAGGGCTGCGCACCAGAATGTTTGAGCTAATTTCTAATTAGCAACCTCGACTGAATGCAAAATAACAGCCGATTTGGCCCGGTGTCCTCGTAATGAATTCAATTACCAATGAACGCAGAGTGGAATTAAAACCACATCCAGCCAGTGCTTTACGCCGCAGCCGTCTCCCCGAGGAAGGTGGAGGAGCGAGATTACCGCATTAAAGAAGGCTTAGCCACACAAAACACACGCATACCCGCACTGACGCTCACGTTTTTAAATACCTTAATGATTTTACAGCAATGGTATCTCTGATGGTGTTTGCGATTACCTTCTTAATTATTGCCTTGACAGCATGTGACTGTATTGTCTCTTTTCTTCATCATTTGCTTGATTGGCTTAATTACCGCATCTCTCTTGAGAAGGCGACTGTGATCATTTTGAGACTTCTATATAAAGAAAAAACAAGGATGAGTGTTAGTGGGGGTGTGCTTGATTACTGTATGTGTTGGCATGTGTATTTTTCACATCAAGAAAACATTACAACATTAATTTTGAGACATCGGTGTAATTACAGCACTGCCAAGCAGGCAGGCTGCATGTTAGACGACGTGACACTGGTGTGGATTTGGCAGCAAATGTGCTGAAGTGCTTAATGGCACCAAACAAAGCTGAAACTTTCTCACAGAGTCAGATGGTGAAGGGCTGATGCGACAAAAACAACTCAGACTCAACATGTTTTTCCTCTTTGGCAAAAAGGACACTGTTAACTGATGGAGAAACATCCTGTTTTTGGCAAATGTGGTCTTAGTATTCAAGAGTGTGCAGGATACTTTGGCATTTCATTTTGCTCGACTGGCTGACATTTTTGCACCTTACTGTATCTGACTAACTGATGCCCATTCTATATTGCAAAATATTACTTTTATAATCATATATTATACTTATCATTGTACACTTGTTCAGTTCATACTAGAGGTAATGTGTATGTAATGTCAATGTATGCAATGTGGCCTACTAAATAAATACTTCTGTCAACTACCTCATTTGTTTTTGGTATTCTACATATTTATCAGCTGTTACCGTGCAATTTCCCTTTATGATTTATGAAGTACTCCCTCTATCAAATTTTATTTTCATATAACAGTTTTGTCTGTGGCTTTTCCAATTTATAAGACCTCTTGCTAATTATTGCAGGAAGGGTGCTCGAACTGATCACACCTTGTAATGTTGTGTATAAAGCCTCACCAAAAGAAGTGTACACACAACTGTGATGAGATACTAGTGTGAACCTAATGAGTTAACTTGTTTCATCCCCCGTTTGACATTTTAACTGAGGACTACAATGTTAGTATCGCCTACAAAAACAAGTTGTGTGAAACTGAACTTTCTCTTATACCACTGCCTGACAGCTTATTTGCATTACTTTCTAACTGTTTGCATTTCCTGCCAGCTAATGTGCAGATAATATCTTCATTTTTAACCTCTTAAACTGTTAAGACCTTAAATATCAATTTGTCCTGAAGCCATTTTCTCCATACTGTATGAAAGTTCAGACTTATGGCTTCTTTATTTGTTTAATCAAAGAACAACTATACAGCTGGTAACTCATAAAATATTCAAATCTAAGACACCATGTACTGAATTATTATGTCAATTGTAAATATTCTACGCATCTTCTGCAACATTTTATCTCCATTTCTTAGTGCTTTATCTTGAAATACACGTTATTTCTAGAAGCCTTTACATCTTGACCAGATCTTAAAACAAGCCTGCCTTAGTTTGGTACACAATATAATGGCTCCAACGGTGAGTGTCACAGATTTAAAGAGATTAAAATATGATACACAGGGGATCTTTAAGTACAATTAGTTCATATGCCTGCACCTGTGTGCGATTATTTAACGATTAAAGCTTTAACACTGCATGGATTAGTGAAATCAAATCAGTAACAGGTTTAAAAATGGATTAATGGTATAATTTATTGAGTAAATGAAGCAAAAAATAACACCTGCAGACTTACTCCATGCTACAAGAATGTAGTAAAAAATGGTTTCGCTTCTACTCAGATCTTCTTCCGGTCAAAAATGCTCTGAAGATGTTATTTTATGCTTCATTGACGTGGTTTCTCATAGCCTTGCACTTTTGTGATGTGATATTGTTATCCTCCTTCAAATAATTTATTAAGTAAACATCCAAAATATGTGATGATCACATATCACATCACGATTCCATGCTCATCTTCATTTCCCCTCATAGCAAATCAACTATCTGTGTTTTGGGTTTTTTATTGTTTATCAGACAAAACACACCTTCTGAAGAACATTTAACATTAATCAATCAAAAACTTAATTAAATGTAAATGTTTCCATACCTACACCACTGTATCTGTGAGGTAAAGAGAATAAATAAACAAATGAAAACAAAAATAATAAATCCAGGCCCTTATAATCACCACTGACATCGGTATAATGCAAAATAATTAAGGTGGTGTTTTGGGGCATATGACTAAAGGACTGCAGGTGAGTCGACTCAGAGGACAAACAGAGACTGTAATCAAACATGTAGAAACATGTTTATAAATGGTATACTGTTAAAAAAAAAAAAAAAGATGATGTTGCTTCAGAGTACATTTCTTTCACTTTTCTCAATTTTATGCAAATCTTTCACTATATAAATGGTTTTCAGCCTGCTTGGCTGCGAAAAACAGCAATCATCACTCTATGCCCCGTGGGCACAAGTGTGTAATGAGAACAGATCTACAGCAATAACACAGAATCTGTGCCTGAGCGAGCCAGCGAGCCCTACATGCAGGTTTTCAGCAACATTTTTTGGTGTGTTTGTACTCGTCTTCTATTTCTCTCTGTGCCAAATGAGGCCATGCGACGTGTGTGGGGTGGGGGTGGGGGATGTGAAGGGAGAGGCAGGAGGCAGGAGGATGCTGGGAGAAAACACTGTTTGTCCTCAAAGGGAGTGACGATCTGAGTTTGAGATTCAGTGTAAAGAGAGGAGGGCAGTTTTTAATGGGTTGTTGTTGTTGTTGTTGTCATTGTCCTGAAGCCACGTTGTACGACCAAGGTCAACCTGACTCGACTCATCCCCAATCTGGTTAGAATTCCTCACTATGCTCCTGTTTACTCACTGCCTTTCAGCAAAGCAAACAGAGAGCGTCATCATGGGAACAGTAGTAACCACGGCTTTTCAGAGCTGCAGGTGAATGAGGGCTGTGGGAGCGAGGATAAAAAGGGGAGGAAGAAAGGAAAAGAAAGGACGTGAAGAAAATTGCACTGAATGACAACGTAAAAATCCCACCGGACACCGGCCCAGGAGACGAGCACAAGATTGAGAAAACGCCCATGTGCCACCCACTGCTGCTCCAGGCGGAGATAAACGAAGGAGGGAAGAGGAGGAGGAGGAGGACAAAGATGAAGGTTGGAGGAAGATGAAAGATGAAAGCCACACATCTTACAGGAGATCAGGAAGTGAGTTAATTTACACTTCAGCATAGTGTGCGGATGGAAAATGATGAATTACTGATGCAGCGGCGCATTGACAGTACAAACCTGCGCCTGCTCTGTGTTGGTTTGCTGGAACAAAGTGGTTGAAGCTATGCATCTAATGTTAGCAGCAGAGCATGTCCTGTGCCAGAGCGGCTTAAATTCAAGCCCGAGGCGCTGCAGCTCCACTGGTTTTCAGTCCAGCCAGAGAACTGACTGCACTCCAGGTGTGAATCACTCACCGCAGAGAGCAAAAGGGACGGGACGAGCAGGGCTGCACACCTCGAGGCTGCGACTGGAGGCGAAGACACACTTGCATGTAAAACTAAAAAACAACGGCCTCCCGGGCACGCTCATCAAGTGGTTTTGTAAGGGAACTCGGCGGGCCAGCGACTGACACTCCAAACACGAAGGCTGGGATAAATCGAAGACTGTGAGCTGAAAAATACACGGCCCACCAGCAGCATGATACAGCGCACGTCAGTCAACACACTTCTGACAAAGCCTAGCAGGGTTTCTTTACTGTGCAGGTCTTTGGTGACTGTTGACGCCTTTAGAGGCTCCGCAAAGTCACGACGAGCTCCACAAAGCTCGGGATAAACAAGGTTATATCACAGGCGCATTCAACAAGAGCTGGTGGGGATCTAGAGAGTAAACCTCTGTTGGAAGATTGCCACCACTCGAGGCTCGCAAAGCGATGCTTTTTAATTAATACATTAAAACTGGTTTTTGTTTCAGATCCCCAGGAGGCCAAGTACAGGTGTGATGTTTGTTTGATCTGACATCATCGACGGCACAGAGAGAGGAGCCGCATAAATATTCAACCAGGCTATTACGCCGCAGAAAACGCTCCTCGTAAAGAAAACAAAAGAGCCTCCGACATAAACAAGCTGCTTCCTGAGACGACCCATGTGAACAATTTCACATCTGGTAGATGACATCGTTTATCAGCATCTTCCAAAAACACATAAAACTAGTTTCAACAATAATTCCTGTTTAGGTGTTTTGAAGCAATTCAAACTACTTGTTTAAAACAAATGATTGCCAACTGCTGGTTGGAGATGGGATGGCAAAAACATTTCACAATCCGAGGAAAATGTAAAATTATAAAAAGTAAAATTGTTTAACTGAACAGTCAGTGCAGTCATATTTTGATGGCACTGTCTGTGCAGCTTTTAAAAATGTATTACCCTGTAATGGCCCCTGCAGCATCAGCATCTTAAAACAAAACCCATCATAGCATTAGTAGTAACAAATCTGTCACAGTTTGTCCAAAAGTGGGACTGACACACACCAGTGTTCGAGGACAGTGTTCCCTCTGCTACATGAATACACAATTCATGATAAATGGGATGTTGCTGATGACATGGCCTCACCTAACTCAACTAATATTAACTGATATGAAGAACAAGGGCTGCAATGACCTGTTGATCTTTTTCTTGATCAATTGATGAATTGTCTTGGTCCATAAAAGGTCCGGTTTTTAGAGTCAGAAATGTTTATATTTCAACTGATTCCTTAATCAAAATTTTGATTTTCTACAATATATTTTACAACTCAAGCCATGCAGTTGCCAGTCATGTTGCAAAACTACATCATCAAGGCCTAAAAAATGTGAAGTTCATTGGAGGACATTCTGACTTTGGACCAGACACACTCCAATTTCTCAACGTTCCTGACAAAAATTATGTCACTCTTCATTTTGGAGCTCAGAGGTCTGCATATTTCTCTGGAGCTGATGGCAGCAGTCGCCAATGACCTAACAGTCCTCCTGTCTCCAACTGAATGTCCAATTTCCACATTTTCCTCTCCAAAATACATCTATCAACTAACGGTTATTTTCTGTGGTTATATCTGAACCGCTCCCTGTCAATCACAACCCAGCCGGGCCAAAAGGCGAACCAAAGCAAAGCATACAAATGAGAAAATAAAGCTCACACAGTTTTGACTTAATATTTGCACTTTCTTTACTACACGCAAGTTAACATTTTATGTGACTTGTGAAAATATATAAAAAGCAGCAAAGATTTGTCATTTTAGCAGCTGAAAAACTACCAACATAAACAACAACAAAAAAAATCAATCTGAATCACAGTGGCACGTTTGGCGGTAAGCGAGCTCCTTTAGTGCTCCTGACTGAATCAAGTTCTCTGATTAATTTTTAGGATTATTGATCAGAATCATCAAGTCAGTCACCAAGCAACACGGCAGCTGTTCACTGAATAAGCTTCAGCTCATTTCCTGCAGAAAGAAACCCCACAGAGGTACTTTTGTGTGTAACACCTCCTAAAGAAAATACTTTTCAGGGATATATTGTCTTCCATATAGTGTTATTTCTCTAAAAAAATGTAAGATAGCAGTTTGATATGTGGGGAAAATGACAACCAAAACCACCCAAACGTTACAATTAAAATTAATTAGCTCATTAGTTTTCTTTTCATGGGCTGCAGGGTACACACAGTTTGGAAAAATGAGAGAAAACAATCGCTCCCTGTGACCAAGAAGCTTTATATCTTCGCCGTTGCGCACATAATGGTGTCCTACAAAGAAAGACGGATATAGATGAGAGTGGGGGTGACAGAGATTATCGCTGGGAAAAGAAAAAAGAGGAAGAGAGAAGGAAGGAACGATCTGACAGCAGTGTCGGGGCTCGTAACTCAAGAAGTGCAGCAGTCATTCCTCACAACTAATTTAAAAAAGTTATGTTATTACTTTCCTTATTACCCCCTCGGAGCAATAATTTGTCACGCTACTTGTTAAATTACTTCCATTTTAAATCCAAAAACTGGTACTTACTTTCTCTCGTACCTTCACTCATGTGAATGATCATGGCAGCCAGAGAATAAAGAAGCATAATGTTCTTATTTTTTCAACAGAATAACTTTGGAAGGAATATTTCCACCTGGAAAAACTGAACCTGTCTGTTATTTCACATTTAGGATATTTAGAATGAAATGAAGATGACTAAAAGAACAAATAAGCAGATGAAGGTGTGGTTTGGTTCTTGGACAAGAGCTCAGCTCAGGTGTTATTAATACTATAAATAGTGTTTGGAGTCGGGTATAACATACACACATGAAAAAAAGGAAACTTGAGGTCATTAAAACTTTTTGGCAACTTCATCAAGAATTCAATCAGTCAGGTAATGGTTGAAAATCTCTGGTTGACAAAAAAAAAAGCCTTACTCTTAGCAAACCACATTTTTACCTGGCCTTTCAGTGTTTAGCTACAGTCACTTCCTACACAGATTTTTCTAATTAAAAGCCTCTGAGTGGCTCAAATATCATAATTCTCAACACTTGTAGTCTGATATTATGAAATATTTGAGCTCCATAGAAGATATTACTGAAATTAGTGAAAAGCAGAAGCAATAGGAATAAATGACTGAATGAAAACTGTGTACACTGCAGTACGCCGATATCATGTTATTTGACCAGCTATCCATGCGGTGGAAAAGGACATCTTGCAGTGTATAAGTTCATCTGTTTTATAGTGTTAGACAAAGCATAAGAGCCCTGGGAAAGTGCCTCATTTCCAAATTGGGATTGAATTGCATTGTCATATTTTAGATGCTTTTAACACGTGTAAGACCACAAATCACACAAAGGCAGCCAGAGAATAAACTTCCCAGCCATTTAGCAGTTGTGCAACTGAAACTGAAAGAGTAATTTGTCCCATTACTTTGACAGTTCTGTTTGATCATGCATTCTTCTCCCTTCATGCTCCGACTTAATTCTCACCTCTTTGTGCTCGGATGAAATTAGGATTTCGTCGCCGCTTTTTACGGGCCCAATCATGCGGACGCTAAATGAGAAGACGAGCTATGGGAGGGCTGCTGTGGATTCCAGCTGTGCCTGCATTAGCGCAAAAGTGGGCTGAAGTCTCTCTTCATGCACTCTAAGCCCAGCAGCCTAAGAGTTTAAAACTGCAATACCAGCAACAGAAGGAGCAGGATCCCCGGGGTGCCTGACACCCACAGCCAGCAGCAAACAACTATTATTAAAGCTCCAGCAAATCAACTTTTATAGTATCAACGCAGAGAGCTTATTGCCTATTGATATATCACACCTGCAGAGAGGATCTCATCTTTATTAATGGATACAGGGATCAATCTGGTCAATGACAGAGGGAAAAGTGTGTGTGTGTTGTGTGTAGGATTGTGGGTGCAAGCAGTGTTATATTTACCAAAAGAAGACTGCAGGGGCGTGGTATGAATCTCAGTGTGTTTCCGGTAACTGTGGTGTGTGTTTGTCCATGTAAGGCACCACATGTGTGCACCAATGTGAATTTGTGTATGCGAGGGTTTAAAATGGATATAGGCCAATGTGATAGACTAGTACTAATTTGGCGATGATTCAACGCTGCAGTTATTCTGAAAAACACAGTTCGGGTTATTGCATCTCTGTCTGCTTCAAATATAAATCACTTAAATGGGTAAATGTGTTCTGGAAGACACTAAAAGGCAGCGGAGATCACAGAATTTATTAACAAACATCTTCAAAATGTTTACTGCCATCGCAAAATGCTGCATTTAAACACAAGATGTGTTACCACTTTCAGCGTTGACTACAAAACTACAATCACTCATTCAAATCCAGCCAAAATTCGCCTCCTGTTCTCTGGTAGCAAAATTATGGATTTTAACTATAAAAACAAAATGTATGAATATGTCTTTTCCAACAATTAGTCATTCAGTCTTCTCTGTAACAATAAGTTTGAAGATTTGAACAACTGATGGACTCAGCAGGCTGGACCAACATAAACAGAATAACTGTGTCATCTGCATAACAGTAAAAACAAACCCCATTTTTATGAATAATATGATAGAGTGAAAACATAGAGTATATATAGAAGAAATGAGGACCAAGGACAGAGCCTTGGGACACATCACATGTAAAAATAAATAAATGCATCATGATAAAGGTACAGATAAAGTGTCTGAAGGACAGATTGTAGTCAATCTGGTATTTTAGAAGCAGTGATCAACAGTGATGTCTGAGTACAGAGCAGCAGTCAGTAATGAATTCCAACAAAGAGATGAAAGATGTTTGTCACCCTTTCACAATTTGTCAGTAGTACACAGTCATAGTTTGACGTCCGTACATCTCATAAAAAAAAGTGGTGTGTTCTTGTATACTCGCTCCAGAAACACTAAATGCACATTAGCTAATTAGCTAATATATAGCACACACTGTATATTGTTAATGTGTGAGCAGTGATCCAAGATGGCACCAAAAACAACCACTCTAAATGACACCTCAATGAAAGACTTGATGTAAAAAGACAGTTAGACTGTGCTGTTTGTGGTGTTACGTCCACTTGTCTGTGTTTCGGATGTGGATGCAAATAAACATCAGCGTCCCCGCCAGTCTAGAACTCATCAGTCACGCTGGGCTCCAGATGGTTCCTTTACCAGCTGAAATATGCGCTCAGCACATGGCCATGATCGCTTATAAATCAAAGTGAGGGCCGAGCAACAGGGTTACATAAAGAAAAGAGACAGAAAAGCAAAAAAAAAAGGGAGGGAGGGGTGGTGAGGGAATAAATAAAAGATGAGTGGGTGACAGAAACATGTAGGAACATAAGGAACAGCGAAATAACTTGTGGGGACAATGAGAAGGGGGAGTGTGAAAAAACACTGGTAGAGCACAGGCACGAGTATATGTTGCGATAAGCACAATCGATATCAACCTGATGGATGGTAATGAGAAGCAGCACTGAGACAGACTGAAGAGTCTAAACTGCCATGATTGATTACATATTAATATCAAAACCATCTGATATCTAATCAAGGAGAGATGCGCAGAAAAACCTTCAGCTAATGACAAAACATCCACATATACCATACGAATGCACAACCACACATTTATTACAGACCAAAGCAGCCTGTCCGCCTCCTGCCTCTCATATTCAATGCGCTTTTGTGGTATTAAATTCCTTGTGTCAGCTCATTTCCTCCATGGCTGCCCACCTCTCCAGGAAATACTCTGTGCCACCTTTAATCTGCACTTCCTGCCACTCACAGGAAGTTCATTTATCTCAAGGCGGGAGAGTAAGACAGCGAGCGTGATAAGAGTCTGGCACTGGAGAAGAGAGAAGGCAAAGAAAACCTCTTAAAAAATAAAAAAAGGAAAAACTGTCGTCATGGAGACAAAACATCTTGGACGTGCCGAGATGCAGCAGTTCCTCTCAAAGAAGCAGTAAAAACAAAAAGGCCTCTTACAGAGCAGACACACTCTCGTTAACATCCCGCCCTGAATTAGACACAGAGAGGAAGAAGAGGTGTCACCCAGCGCTGCACCGAGCGACGCCAAGATGCCGGCGGTGAAATAAAAACGTCATCTCTTCTTCATCTCCAAAAATAATGTTGTAAACAGTCGCCGTCCAGAGAGAGACTCATCTCAACACAGCAAACTGCAACACAACTCACACCTGAGCTGCTCCGGTGTCCTCGCCTCCACTCTGCTCAGCTCACTTCAGTATTCATGGAGTGTGAGTAAGTGTGCGTTCAGTCAAGCCAAGCATGGATTAACAGAGCCGAGGCCAAGAGGCACGCAGGAGCATGTTCATTTTCATGTTCTCGGCGTTCCTGTGAACAGGAAACACCTGTGGAAGGCTGAACGTACACACATCCATCTTGAGACCTCAGAGCATCCATCACACCACAGACTGTGAAAGGAAAATGGTATTTTAGGTACAGGTGTGGAAAAGATACCTGAGTCTGAAAACAAAACCAAGATATCTGTTAAACTTCACCTCAAAGAATATAAATAGACGGTGTGACAAATCACACTGTAGAAATGCTTTGTCAAAGCATGTACGTGCATGTTTAACAAAAGAAACAAACTTATAGCAGGCATCACTGTTTGTTTTTGTCTCAATACAAAGCAGCCATATAACTTCAACTACATAACAATTTACTTTTGCTGCTGCATATTCAGTTATGTTATTAAGTAATAATGTAAATAACCAAGACTTTTATTTATTTATTTTTAAGTTGTGTTAAAGTGCACAGACATACACTTTAAATATATCAATTTACCATGTAAACATTACATTTTAAACATCATGCTTATTACTATGAATTGTAATATTTGATATTATGACGTGCTCAACTTTTTTGTTTGTTTGTTTGTTTATTTGTTTGTTTTGTTAACTGTCAATCACTGCTCGGGACGGCCTCTTGTCAGTCACAACTTTCTGACCTCAGTAACACCCAGAGACATACAATACAATGGTAATGGAAACAATACCACAACATTAACAGTAACAGAACAGTTAAATATGCAGACCTGAATAGGAAAAATGGAAACTGCTCTAAAATAACTTTTTAGGAGCACAAAGCACATATTTTACTAATCCAATGTTTTTTTTCTGACCCACTTTAATCTAGTTGGAGTGAACACTGTACACTGAATAAAATAAAACTTGAGTGTGATAGATAAAAATCCCACAACTGTCAAATCTTTTTCTAATTAATCAATACTTTAGGCCTGCAGAGAGTTCAGATTTTCCCAGTTTTCATGTTTCCTGTTTTATTGTCAATTCAGTATGATATAAAACAGGAAAAAGCAGCAATTCATCAGCAAATGTTTATCCATTCTGCTGAATAAATGGTTCACACTTCTTGTTCTAAACTTCCCTCCTAATTCTCAGGACTGTTCATTTTCTGTCAGTCCACCTCTCAATTAATCTAAAAAACTACTCATCTCAGCACAACTGCACTTTGTCTGGTGGTGTGTTTTTCTACCTCTCGTCTTTCTAGACACGTCCAACAGTATCCTGCAATCATACGTGAAACAAATCCTCAGTGGAGGAGTCTGACGGTATTAGTCTTGTTGCTCTTTCTCTACAACTATACGCCAACAACAGAAGCAACGTGTCCACTGTGCTTGTCTGAAGGGCACTAAAGGTCACACTGAGAAAAGCACAACGTCAATATCTACAGAATACCATTAAGTCACTGAGGCGGGTTGAGAGAAAGCGCTAAACTAACTTGAGAGTATTTTTAAGCACAGAAACATTCTCCGCTGACAGCATTAATTTGTGCGTCTGCATCGATTTTCTGTCGCTCAGCTTTTCAGGAACAGGACAGAGCAACCTTTGTCAACCTGAATTCTTTAACTATATGTCGAACATGCGCACTGTGCCCACTGTCAGAGCTGCAGGAAGAGCAAAAACCGGCAGCAATCACTGGTGTTGTACATTCGCGCCTCAGCCACCATACGAGCTTGCAGCATTCAAACTGTCATATCTGAGCTTCTTGCGTAACGAGGCTTGAATATTTCAGGGCAATTGCTCCGTTTCCTCATAGTTTCCCTCTACATATGCTGTCGAGCTCCCCATCACTTTGGTATCACCCCCGTCCTTCCACCGCCTTCCCCTTCTGTCCGTGTTTTCTAACCGCAGACCTGTTCATAACACCCCCTCCCAACCTTTGCTGCCTGTTGGCTTTTTTCATGCCCAGCGTTGTGAATGATTTAACATATGCCCAGTCATGTCCCGAAGCAGGGAGGAGGAAGAGAAGAAATGCAAGTTTCATTACATTTGTGCAGGGCTGTAGGCAAGTAATTACACTCTGGCTACAGCAGATTTAACTTGGACGGTGGGCTGAATGACCGCAGCTCTGCACCTACTCAACAAAAAAAAAAAAGCTTTTATTGTGGAGGGCCTAAGGTGGCACAATCAGTAAGTCTTTGACTGAGAGTGTATTTTAAGGCCTTTATTGTCAAGTAAATACAGCTCACTTGAGTGTGAAGCGGCAGAGAACATCACACAGAGCAGCTGTCTGAGGGAAGATACAGAGATGTCTCTTAGCTCTTGCAAAGGTCAAATATAAGTTCAAACCTCACAGGAAGGTACACTGGTGCAGATTTTCCCCATGAGATGTAATGCTAACAGGCAGACAGCCGCTGCGTGGAGATGAAAGGTCAAAGGTCGCAACTCGGGTCCTGTGGGTCAGCGCTGCAGCCGTGTGCAGAAGGCATATAACGGAGAAGATATGAAAGAGCAGGAAGTCATTCGGGTCTACTGCCATTAAGTTCACATCGTCTACTTCACGTTCCACATGACATTTAAGCAAGCTAGCATGTAGATGTGATAAGCAATTAACACAGCTGTCTTTTCTAAAGCCAAACATCCCATCACTCCAGCTTTTTTTTCAGCATTTTCTGGGGATTTTTTTCTTTGTGTTTTTTGTGTTCTTAAACTCGACTTCTTTGAGTGTTTGAAGGTTGATTGTGGGGGAAAAATTGTCTGAAAAAATTCAACTTTAAAAAAAGATGTTTTTCTCTGTTTTTCACATTTTTTAGAGCAAAGAGTCACCGGATTTAAACAAGAGAAAAAGAAATCTGGATATGAAGAAGTAATGAAAATAATCTTTGGCTGCAGCTTTAGTTTCTAAAGGTAAACTTCAGAAGGCAAGTATTTATGTGTAATCTCGCTATGCCAGTGGTCCCAAAGTTCGGGGTCTCCCAGCGGTTCACTGAATAAATTTCAGGTGTTGCGAGATGATTAACAAGTTGGAAAAGAGTATAAAAAATTCTTTTAAATGTTCTTCTCCATTAAATGTCTGTTTATTTTGGAGCACATTCAACTTCACCTTTTACCTCTAAAATACCGAACACTTTTAGCTCTTCAAGCCTCTAAGAAATATTCAAATCAAGCTATCTGCAAAGGTAAACTCTTACTCAGTGCCTGCTGGAAGTGCTCACAGCTTGAATAATTATGTAACCTTTGATGAGGGGTTGTGAGTTGACTCTGTATTATTTTTTAAAAAGGGGGCATGAGGGTGGGAAGCTCGATGTAACTCCATTAACACAGGCCAAGCAAAGGTTTGGTGCATTTCTGTAATTAATTCAGCACACTGAAGGAGTTCAAAACTTTTTTATCTGTCCTTACATTTAAACATGTAACTTTGCAGCGGTCACAGACAGCGACTCTACTGCTTACTTACATGGAGACTGACTCATTGGTATTCTGTAAACATCTATACACCAGTAATCTGTAAAGTACAAATTATTTAATAAATCACAAGCGAGACACAGAAGAAAAGGTTTGATTGGTAATATAGGTCATGTATAAATTAGCATCTCTTTTCTTCTTTCTCTTGTGGGTCAACTTGTTTTGAGGCTGCTTTTCATAAAGTTCACAGGATGAAACTAGAGGAAGAGCTGCCTCTAATTCATCAAAACAGCACACAGTTGAAAGATAATGAGATGAATGACTCGCTTCTGGACAAAGAACATTTTATTTCAATACGAGCCCCCCCTGGCCTGCCCTGCATTACCGCTCTCCGAGGATAAACCTGGTCTGTAAATTTGAGTTAAACACAGACTTCAGCCCCATTCGAGGGGGGATTAGTGTTCCAGGGAGAGAGCCGGGTAATGAAATATTTGACAAGCCCCACAGTTTCCAAACTCATCGTTCCTGATGGCATTTTAGCCACAGACAAATTACAGGAGACAGGTAATGGCGCTAATGGCAGGTGTTAATTGGCCGGGCTGTTTTAGGGGGAAAGTAATTTGACCCAGCAGCTCCAGATCTCAGAGATGAACTTTAAGTTGTCTCTTTGTACCAGACGTGGAAGCTGAAGGGATTTAAAAAAAAACAAAATGGAGTAGGTATTTGGGGCTGTAATTTTTATTAAGGGAAGAAGAAGACAAACTCTGGATAGGTTTTGAATCAATGATCAGCTTGTGTGATATTAAAACCATCCATCATTTCAAGTCCTGCCAAAAAGGGAATTTGTTTATTCCATGCAAATGTAGCACACAACACACACAGGGAGGTTGTAAGCCGAATAATCTCAGGAGGTGCCATAATAATAATAATCTGGTGTGAGAATGCGTTTGTTTGAACAAAGAGGGGTAATACTGTGGAAAACTACTGTTATCTCTGATTAGAAAGGATAAGCTGTTAGTTACTGTCGCTCTTCTTAGTAAACAACATGACAAAGTCTACACCTCTCAGCCACTCAGTGATCATTTATGAGGCTTTGGAGACTAAATAAAAAGATCACCCACACAATCAGCATAACGAGGATCGCTGTTACGTTTCCCCCATGGGCATCTTGTGACCATCTTCACTGTGTCTTAGTTAGTGTGAAACGCACAGTGGAAATCTCAGCACTTTGACTCAGAGTCGACTGACGTTTGCACTGATGAGTCGAGCTCGACTGCAGAGAAGCTGCCTCAAACTAAACCCCTACGTCAGCTCCTTTATCGGTCTATATTCATCTCGTGTTTTACCTCCAACTCCCAGCTTTTAATGCCTGAGCTCATCATCAGTGGTATGGAAACGCCACTTTTTCTTCTCTGCAGGGGGAAGACAAAGTGTGTGTCCTGCTCATTAGTTTGGCAATAAAATCCAAGAGCAGCACTGAACTTCTCTTCTGCCGGCCTGCTGACATCGCTGTCAGCTGAGCAGTCGGCAATAGACGCAAACAAAAAAGGCTGTAGCAGTGTTTTTTTGTTGCTGTTGTTATTGTTTGTTTTTTTTTAGAAGAGTTGTGCAGTCTTTTCTTAAACTGTCTGGTGTTGTGCCAAATTCGGCTTCCATCTCTACTTCAATCAGTTACAGTTCTGTCCAGTGATGCAGCTAAAAAAAAAAAAAAAAACACAGGTGAAGAGATTTGACTGACAAAAACATAATTACTCTTCATTTATTTAATTATTATAGTTTATAATTTTTCTTCTGAAAAATTCAAAAAGAAAAAAACTCATTGACCTTTGATGTCACCACTTGATCAGTCTGACAGTGAATAATTAAAAAAAAGAAATCCCACACAGTCAAAGTTTAGACAGAAAAATTAATAGATGATAGTTATTCTGTTTAGATTTTTTTCTTCTCAAATGGAGGGAAATAAATAGTTTCGGTCTGCTTGAGGTCTGATTGTTCGAAGCTAATAAGCATGAATAACTCAGAAATGAGTTATCAACTTCCTGATGGTAAGGGAGGGCTCGTAGGCTGTGAAAGATAGAGCAGAACAACGAGCAGCCTGATGAACAACCCCTCTGAGGAAAGACACATTCAAAAATGGGGAAAACAGTAAAGAATAATATGCACATATATCACTTTTTTTTATTAGCACGCCTCTCTCTGACACAGAGGGAAAATATTTTCATGTCTGAGGTGAAGCAGGAGTGAAGGCAAACATATTGGAGTTATGCAGATGTAGTGAGCAGAGGTCAGATGGCTGGTGAGAGACTAATTATGGCAGAGTGATTTGGACTAATAGGATCTGAGCCTCTGCACTGAGGTCAACTCCTGTGAGGACAGAATGATGATCAGTTCAGAGACCAGACGATACGCCTCCCTGCAGGCACACCCGCGCCTCTAATAATACCATTACGCAAATGCTTCTCATTTTGTATCCCTCAGTCATCCTTCACTTTCATCACTCCTCTTGTTCTGCTTTTTTTCCGAGCCCCATCCTCTCTCTCTCTCTCTCTCTCTCTCTCTCTCTCTGTGTCTCTCTTTCGTTCCTCCTTTCTCTCACTCTCAGCTTTGTGTTGCCTCTCACGCCAGTGGCTGTTGAATTATTGATGGGATGTTGAGCTGGAGAGATTTCTCCTGCCGCGATCTTGTTTGTTGGTCTGGGTTTGTGTTGCTCTCTCT
>JBAJHX010000039.1:4699163-4714888 GCA_037176925.1 Amniataba percoides | reverse complement strand
TATGTGTTGTATACACACACACAGTCCCAACAGGCACACAACTCCTGACTGGCAGGGTCCCAGTTCAACCACCAACAAGAGCACCTAATTTATTGGAGCTCGTATCTCACTCGGGGAGATGGCGTGAAAAGGCGCAGTAACTGTGCCGCCACTTGAAAATAACGGCTCCTTTGAATACTTTAAATGAAGGAGTGAATTACACTCTAACCCTCGCTCTGTCTCAGTCTCTCCATCAACAAGGGTCAAGCAATAAGACCCGCGTGGAGTTAATCTGTCCGCCATGATTAATCTAAAAAAACTAATTTCCCCTCTCACGCATAGACAGACCGCATGGTGCTGGATTGTGATAGCACATAACCCTGAGATACTGCAGTTGTTAGAGATAGTGACAGAATAGTGTAGATATATTTTCCATTAAAGTTCACTCTGTGGTAAAATCACAGGAGAAAAGAAAGCGTGTGGTCTGCCTGATTTTCATTCATCAGATTGAGACTATATTTGATGATATGCTATGAGAGGTTGGCGGCTTTTGGGCTGTGTGACTGACAATTTGAACCAAATGAGAAGCAGAAGAGAGCTCATTCATGAAGACGACGCCTTTTTAAAACAGTCCGGGCTCCATCAGATCCAGCTGCCAGTCTTTCACAGAAGACTTCTTTAGATATTGCTTTTTTCATAATAGAAAACCATAAAGCTTCAAAGACAGGTTGGCGTTTTTTTTTCTTTCCTTTTCCTTGACAGTAAAAAAAGAGTACAACTAGGAAATGAGGAGGAAAACTGACTGTGAGCAAATAAAGATACTTGCTGTCCTGAACTGAACTTGCAGCTGAAACCAAATTTCTGAGAAGGTGAAAAAGTCCAGTCAAACATAGCCTGATCAAAAAAGGAAAGCAAACAAAATCAAATCATTACTCCATGCAAGACAAAGACAGCTCTGGGCCGTCCAAGCAGATGGGAATTTTCACAATCCAAAGTGAAAAAGTCAAAGTAAATTAACTATCATGAGGCGACAAGACTTCAAATGACTTTTTCTTTTTTGCTGTGTCATTGTAAACAGAGTGAGGCAAGAGCCACAGGATGTAGACTTACCTACCTAACAACAAAACTAACTGTGATGGAGGTGGAGAGCAGCACGACGCCGGACATGAGGCGAGGCCGTGCAGCTCACGTCCATTTCCCGCTCGCAGCTTTGACTGTCAGTGAAGCCAATTTGAAATCCGTTACAACCTCCTCTGTGCCCGTCCAGCGTGACTGACTCCGCGGCCGACAGCCACGTCAGCAGCTCAGCGGGAGAGAAGCTCCGTGAAGCACTGAGGTTTTATCACTGAAATATGAGCAGGAAACACTCTTTAACTTTTTCTGACGGTGTGAAAACATGTTTTCATTTCACAGACATTAAAAAGTGAAACGAATGTCGCCTGATGGAGGAGAATAACTTGTCAGTGATTATGTGAGTGAGTGATTGTGAGAAAGGAGGATTAAAAAAATTATTAAATAACATTGAGTGTTTATGAAAAAAAATCTTTAGATTAAAAAAAAAGCCATGAACGAACGAACAACAAGCACGTGATATTTGAATACACGAAAGACAAGTTGACAAATCGGTTCATGCTGGAAGGGTTAAGTTATTAAGATATTATTTAACTTATTGATTGTCCGAATTATTTATCAAGTAAAAATGGCAGATTTTAACAGGTTCCAACTTTTAAGTGTTAAGATTTGTTATTTTTCTCTGATTTTATTGCTGTAAAACAATTTTGAACTGTTTTGGAAATAAACAAGTCGTTCCAAAAACATCTCCTCAAAGAAATCAGTAAAAATGTTATTTTGAGATCTAATATCAAAGCTGACTTCTGCATCCATCGTGTTAAACTGTTACTCTATTTTTAATCTTTTAAGCATCAAATCATCACTCAACTGAAGGACTGACAGGAGGATGCTACCCTGTGGAAATCTGAGAAAAAAGTTTATTTACAATTTTGGTGCTATTCCATTAAAAGCATTAGAAATATTCATTTAGCTGTCCTTTGCTGAAACTCTGATTGTTGGAAATGTGTAGACGAGCAGGTGAGCAGTGGAAAAGTTGAGTTTGAGTTTATACGTGTGTTTATTTGTGTACTTTTAATTAAAAGTTGCAGTGAAACCAAGTAAAGCCTGCCACAGCTGGTGCTTTAAACTCCTTTCAAGGCGACAGAAGATGTTTAAAAAACAGATTTTTGGGAGGTGGGGTGAGGTGGGGAAAGTCGCTTTATCTCAACAATATGCTCATTTGGTTCAGGGTTTGTATGCATGTCCATGTAAGATATAAATAGCCCTGTCAAAAATGCAAAGCAATTAGTTGACGAAGTAATTTGTCAACTGAGAAGATTTATTAACCATTATTTTGACAATCAGTTAATTATCTTTGTAATTTATTCAGCAAACATCTCGAACATTTTAAATTGTTTGGCAGTCGGTCAAACAAAATTGGGATGTCATCTTAGACTGAAACTTTTAACAGGTGCATTTCTCCGTTTTGTGATTTGAACAGACAAAAACAACAGACTGATGCTATACACTGCTTAGTAATCATCTCTTCCCAAACTGTGGAAATTATCCTGCTGCTTTGACTTTTCTGGGAAGGTTTTCCAAAAGATCTGTGGATGAAATCTACCTCCTCAGATTGAGATATCATCATGCTAAAACAGTATGGAGCCACTCAAAAACTGCTGCTCCGAAGTTGGTCTGTCTTTTAAAAGTTTCATGACCCAAATAAAAAAAAAAAAAACAGCCCCAAGTCACAAGAGCACACAAACATAGTGTATGTGGACAAGAGTGTCCATGTTTTGGAGCTGGAAGGATAATCTATAGATTAATTGATCGTGAAAATAATCTTTAGCTTGTGGCTAGTGAGGTCACTTAATCCATTCAACATGCTTGTTTTTCCCCTGTATCCCTAACACAGCCTGTACTTGTCTGTCAGTCACACACTCTCATACACACACACACACACACTGTAGGAGCTGTCTGCTCGTCTCCTCCTGTCCTCATTAGTAGGCAAGGCCCCCGTTCTTGTTTGCACACTCCACTGTTCTGACTAAATGAGAAAATTAATGAGCTGGGGTGAGCTAGAGGGAACACCACAACCTTCAGTGCCCCCCCCACTCCACCCACCGACTCCTCAGCCCATCCCTGTTTTACTCTCTCACCTCCTGTTCTTTTCTCCCACATCCTCCTCTAATTTCACGCCGCTGCTGATGCCTGTGTCGTCTCTGTTGCAGATGGGCCTTTAGTAAACAAAGAAGGTGCTGCGAGACTTGACCCCCGTCTCCTCCATCATCCTCCTCGCTGTTTGACCAGAGGAACGCTACACTCGATAAAGACGAGGCGAAGGGAATACAAACCATCGCGGGTAAAGAAAGTGAATCTGCAGACCTGCTGTTCGATTATGAAGCGCTTTAATAAAGCAGTAGAAAGAAGCCTACAGGCAAGAAATACACGCAAAAGACAAGTCCTAAAAAGTAAAAATTCCTCAAATGCAACTTTGTAAAAGGGCTAATTTACATAAATATTCCAACACAAAGCAGCCGAGTAGAAGCTGAGTCACCCAAATCCCTACACATTGTTTACACACCTATGAATAAAAGAAATAAAGGATATAAATAAGTGGCCTCTCCGGTAGAGAGGATTAATAATGGATCTGTCTCGTTTAAGTGGGTGCTTTGAAAACACACGAACACAAGCGCACAAACACACAGACAGACGATGGCACAAACATTTGTAAGCGAGCTCGGGGGATGTAGGTGACTGATCGAGTGGATAAAGTCCTGTTTGTACTGTCTGCTGCCTCAGCTGAACTGGATACTTGATTCATTACCTGCCCAGAGTGTGACAGAGGAAAACACTCTGCATCTTTAAAACAAAAAGTTGTCTTTTCTGTACATTTCTCTCTCTCTGTGGCACACAAACAGCAAGATGCTGTTGTACATTCAGATTATCAATTGATGATTCTCCATTTTGATGCTGTTACCAAATCTGAAATGTTTGTATGAAGATTTAAAACTTAAACTTTTTTAATGCTCTAGTTCTCACATAAGATGAAAAATGCCAATGTTTCAATGTTCGTCAGCTGAAATGACAACTGTTGCTGGCAAAGTTGGAGCTAGCTAATTAGACTTCTCGCTGACTTTTCACTGTTTCCAAACTTCTCACATGAAAAAAAGAATCCCACAAAAAGGTCTTAAATATGCGTTTGATGGCTAAATACAGGATATCATGCTAGTTTAGTGCTGATGTTTAATAATGCAAAAAACTGGTTGGTGAACATTGAGCATCCTCGTCAGATTTAATTTCTACTGTGGTACATTGTTTTATTTATATCATTTTAAACTTTGACTTTTTTATCTGTGCTTTTTTATCATTCATTCAAACGCAGCAAACAGAAACTTTTAAGGTACAAAGTTTTCTTTCAAGTGTTACCTTTCTAACTTCTGTCCTCTGAAGTGTAGCTAGGAGACCTCTGGTTTCTTTATGCTTATTCAAGTGGCTCACTTAGCGGGTAATCTATCCACTGCAGTCAAACTCTGCTTTGAAGAATGGTCAGGAGATGTTGAAGTAAAGTTGCATAAAAGAAGTGCTTTATTCACTTGGTGCAGCGAACACAATGCACAGCCCTTTTATCATTTCTTTTCTTAAATCTGAGCTCCGCGGTACACTTTCTGACTTCTGTAACTGAATGACACATGGAGGCTTCACGCTGTCTGCTGCACATACATTTTATTTTATTTATTTATTTTTTTAAACACACACAAGATGCTCACTTCCCATGACAAACCTGCCAGACTTCACCACAAACACACAACATCTGGAGTTATGGCCCAACATGAGGTGACGTCCTGGAAAGACGATACAAAAGCCTCTGCCGTGCATTTTAAATTCAGTGAGTAGTCCAAAAAAGCGCTTTCCCTACAGACAATTATTATGAAAGAGACATTTGTATAAAAAACTGCTGGCAAGACAGTTTTATAGTGGTAAACATGCACACAATGTGACGCCCTACCAGTGTAAAGTTTACAGACTGAACTGTCTCACACTCCTGAACCAAATCATAAAGAAACTTTTTTGTTTTTCTGTGCCATCCAAGACATTTTCTTCAAATGAATAGAGGCCAAGATGGAGTATAATTTCCATGTGAGAAATCTGCAGCTCGACAGGACAAGACCAGGCCTGCCTAGTTACAGTTGCTAAGCTGTGATTGCACAATCGCTGTGCAATGGAAGGGCCAGTTAATTGTTAAATGAATTTTTCATTACTCTCACTGTCCAAATAAAGCTCAAAATCCCTTCAGCCTCACTCAATTGAAAACTTGAGGCCAGTTTGCATTTTCTTTTTTTTTTTGGTACGTTAAGGGTTTTGAACCCTCTGCTGCTCTGTTGCTCCGTGGTTATCCATATATGAGATTGTATAAATAAGAGGAAAAAGCCAGAGGCAGCACCATTAGAGAACTTCTGTGGTATTTTTTTTTATGTTGGTTCTAATAGCTGAATGGGTCCGGGGGGAGGCATTGCACTGACGCCAGCGAGCACACCCAGGGTTTTTAATCAGCCCTTAAAATAAATAAACCATGATTGCATCCCTTGCTCTGTCTTCCCTTACTACGCAAACGGCCTACAGGAATCAGATCAACTGATATATTAGCTGAGATAAGATCCTAGCACAATTTAAATGGGGGGTGTGGGGGCAGATATTTATCACAAAAGAGATTGAAGAAAACAAACTAACTGCAATAGAGGGGCAGTGGGGCAGAACGCAGCAGCAAAGCAAACTCAAATAAAGCAAACGAAATCGACCGTCGGGCTTCCACATGATGATTCCTTCACTCTGCAGCAGTAACTCATTAACGGCAGAACCTGAATCCATATTCTAGCTTCGTGTTAAGACACGGCCTCGGGGAGGGAACTTGAGGATGCTCAGAGTCTGTAAATAATAGATGCAGTTTAGGGAGTTGGAGACTGACACACACAGAGAGGATATGTCAGGGAGTGATAGGAAGGGAAAATGAAAAGGTGGTTTGATCAATCATGGAGGGCTCAAAGGCGAATTTTACATTTTAGAGGGTCTGTTTTGTAGCCGTCATTTAAGCTGCTCTTATTTCCAAAACTCAAAAAGTGTCTCCTGCTTGTTTATCTAAAACAGTAAAGAGGGACTGTCATTTGAAACAACAGAGGACTGAAACAATTGGTAAAAACACCCTCAATGCCGGATCAAAGTCGATACACAAAGTCTTGAAAATCTTTCCCCGGGAGACGGAGATGAGTGAGTTCTTTTGTTTAAACGAGTGGTTTTCCAGCGATTATTCAAATCCCAAATGAGTTCCAGCAAAAGTAAAAGAAAGAAAAAGATGTTGCCCTTCAGCTGACTCAATGAAAACATCACAACTGTTTCAACATCGTGAGCCATTTGGAATATGGTAGTGACATGTTATTTCTTCATGTTGGTAGCTGGTGAATCGTTTATGTGATCAATCCCCGATCAGAGCCCCTCACTTAGCTCAGATCTTATTTTCATACAGACTGAATGATATCGTACTTCCAGGATCATTTGTGAGATCCAGAAATGTATCAAGGATGTCCAACTGGTTGCAAATGTGCAACAGTTTAGTCAGATCTTTATCTTTAAGCGATATCTTAAAGTGAACTTACCTGAAGTGTCTTAATATCGCTCAATGTACAAAAGTTTAGTGGATAAAAGTCAGACCAGAGTTGGAAAGATGGTTTGGGTAATCTGACTGCTCGCCTGGAAGATTGTTTGAACATCACCATGTACCCAGCAATTACAATATTATCATAAACACAATGGTCAAAAATATAAAAATAAGAGCCAAAATGAATTAAACCTGAATTGTCCTGTTGCAGTTAATAATTTTCTTTGATCTTAACCAGCATGAAAAAATGACTCAGGTATTGTATTGGAAGAGTAAAAAAAACTTCAAACGAATCTTGGTAACTGATCACTTCTCTCCTTTTAACTTTTAAAGCAAGATGAACCTGTTTGCACTTGCTGCTGTTTCAGCTGGGGATGCAGTCGACTCATGACTCAGTTAAATACCTTCTTCAAGCTATAAATTAAAACCAATTTAAACCAATAACCACCTAAACAATGTTTTCATGACCTGACATGAACACACAACACGTCCAGATTTCAGGTCTTCAGACCACAAAATCCACATTAAACCTTTTCACAGTGACTCTTCACTGGACGATAACTTTTTATTTCAAACAAATCTGCATTTTCATGCAGCAGGTCAGACAAAAAAACCTGCTGAAACAGACCTGAGGTAACAAAAAAAATATGAGCTTCTGCCAGACGTGCAAGAAATAAAGAAATTTCCTTGGCACCATCCCAGTGCTGAGTGGCAGGTGGGTCTCTTTCCTGTACACGTCTGTGTCTTGATCTGCGGCTCGACAGGACTCTTCAGGCTAAATGGGAGTGAAAGAGTCCCTGAAAGGTCTCCTCTGTACAGGAGGGAGGTTCAGCTCAGTTCATCTTTAGCTTCATGTGTGAAGTTGTCATTTGGTGTTCTGGCTCCAGCTGCACTTTCCTTTTTTTCCCACATCAGAAACGCAGAGCAAAGGTATAAAAAAGAAAAAACAGCAAAAAATATATATACATAATCTAAGCTGATTAAATGTTCTACATTCCTGAGAGATTTAATTTAACTGATTTAATATTGTGAGCTGTTTTTCAGCTTCACATAATGTATTTTTTAACCACAAAAGATCATGTCACAGTACACTATCACGCCTCTAGTATCGACTGCTTTTTGCCTGCCTTTGCTTACGTCTTTTAGGCTTTTCAAGAACAACTAACTAGACCATTTGATGGCGGCTTCTCCGTGCTTACACCCATAAAGCTTTACACTTTGAGGTTATTTCCTGTAGCTGCTTCAGATTACAGAGAGCATTTTCAGCACCTGAGGGCAGATATTTGGAGCCACTGGAACGGTTTTCATCTGCCCGAACAAACCAATATGACCGGGGTAAAAGTTTTAGAGCGGGTGCAGGGTGGGAAATCACATTAGCGGGTGACAAGGTAATACCCAGGATGGCGAAGGGTTGAAGGATGCCCGACTCTCTCGCTTGCTTCCGTCAGCCTGCAGGTCTGGATCGATTCTCGGAGCGCAGCAAAAAGAAGAGGAGAATGAGAAGGGGAAGCCATCCAGTCGGCCCCTATATCCTTCAGTCTATCAATACCATTTGTCACCTGTCACGGCCTTGCCCCCGCCGACCCCCCCTGTCTTGTCCCGGACCCGTTATTCATCCCGACGTTTCCATACTGGCTGACAAACCTGGCTGCAGCATCTGCTTCTCAACCTTCAGACAAATCACCTGAGAGCGCCTGAGTGATGGATGTGTTTCCTGAAAGCTGCTCGGAAAAGGATTCGCCCCAATCTCGACAACGGCTCAATTAATCATAAATCATCATAAATATTAAGAGGCAGTGAGTTTAAGAGGAAATGTGGAAAAAGGCAAAAAGGACAAGACTACTTCAGTACGTATTCACCCCGAAGCCTGAGAACACATCTTTATTACTTTTCTGCCCACTCTCTCAATACTCACACAAGTTAACGCAGCATGACCCACGTATGATTAAAAGTGAATGTGTGAGGAAAAGTGTGTTTAACCAGAGAAGAATAGCTGGCTCCAGGTGAACTGTGGTCTATATGCTCATACCGGTTCTGTATTCATCTCATTTAGAGAAGAATGCACGGTTCATGTGCAGGCATACAGTCGTAGTCATGCAGTAATGAGAGCGATTCAGGCAGTGGGACTGAATTCAGGCGATTCAAAGACGTATTCATACATTTCATCTGATATATCAAAGCTAGAGGAGACACAGTGGGTCTAAAATGATGAAATGGACGAGGAGAGGTAAGTGGGGAGGAAGCTATGATGCCAAATTGGAAGAGTAATGAAACAGATAAGAAAGGATGTATTGTTGTAAAAAGAGAAAGAGACGTGAAAAAGTCAAGAGATCTATCCGGACAAACACTCTGGTTACTCCCTTCACGTGCGACTGCAGTTTGCTTCATGATCTTTAAGGAGAATGTTCTTTTTGCTTCTGTGTTTTTAAAACTTTCTCTTAAGTCTACAAAGTAAAATGATCAGGCAGACAAATACAAGCTTTCAGTGTGATGGAGTAAATGATTCACACCTGACATCTTCACCCTTGATTTCGAACATGCTCTTAAAAACAAGAAGCATGTCAGTTCAAGCTTTAAAGATTTTCAAGGTTTTTGGTCTCAGAGCAGCTTCTATATTGAGGTTAGTTATAGGCAGTCCTTAAGAAGACCCACTCATAGTCAGTACATCATTGAAACTGAACATCTTTGTGGTTTTGGAGGTTGCTCAGACAAAGTAGAACATTTGAAAAACATAAACAGGCCAAGAAAATACAACAATAATAAACTTAAGCACATAAGCACATTTTAATAAGAAACCAGAACATTTGCTCTAGATGTGGCTGTTCTCTTCTGCTCTTTACTGTTTATTTTTCATTATTCAAAGAAGGTATCAGATTTAAGCAGCACGTGTCTGCACCTCCAGTATTTTCGTAGATTTACTCAAAAAAAAGAAAGGAAAGAGGCTTTGTTGCTTGTTAAATGCTTGTTAAAAGTATCATCAAAAGCAGGTGTGAACAGATGCAAACACCTTTACTTCCTGCTTTGTTTCTGATTCAGGGCAGGTTTGTATTTGTTATCATTCTGTTTTTGTATACTGTCTATAGATTGGTCTGTTTTCTATGAACTGTTTCCAACTTGGATTTTCCAACATGTTTTATGTTATACTGATAATTCAGTTTGTGTTTGAGTTCAGTACAAAGAGGGAAGAATTTTTCCCTTTGAGGACATAAACTACATCTGTCTTATGAGAAATTGCACCTAACCTGTATTCTGTACAAATCTCCACTGAATTAGTTCAAGGGCCAAAAATAGCAGCTTATTATAAAAAGAGAGCCGCGGCCAAAAATAACTGGACACAAATGTGACCGTGTTGTAACACCAAACGAAGAGCAGACTGGGAGCTGTGTGGTCATTAACGGTTAATGCACTGTGGGGCTTACTCTGCTCTGACATTTATCTTGTGTTAGCTTGTGTTTTTTATGTGCAAACTATCCTTTGTGTGTCTTAAATGTCACTCCATGTCCTTCCTCCGTGTACTTTATGTCTGTGTCTGAGTCTGTGTAATGGCTCAATACATTTCTTTTGCAAGCCCTTCCATAAATACATATTTATATTATATAAGAAAAAGAGGTTTAATTGTGTTTTTGGTAAATCTGATTAGATTGCATTGCTATTTCCTTTCTGAATTTTCTCAAATAAAACCAGCCCTCCCTCTGAACCCTGTTTTTCGAGCTTTTCTTCCATAACAGAAAGCCCCCGGATGGCCGTCCACATCGCTGATTGCAGAATGAGCTGCTGCCTCTGTAAATCAGATGTTAATTTCACACAGATTGTGAACACAAATTGACTGAAAGTGCAGTGCAAATTTCCTCCACAATTTCAGGTACATAACTCTGGCTCTTGATAAAAAACCTTTTATAGTTTGGGCGTAGGTGGAATCTCTGCTGCATTTATATCAGTCAGCAAACCATCTGCTTGGAAATGTGCTTTATATAAACATGTAGATTATTTAAATTCTTTAATGACTAAATTAACACTCGACAACATCACTGGTTTGCTTTTTCATGTTAATGTTTATAATTATCACTGTATATATTCTTCAAACGCAGATTTTGGGTTATACTGCTGATATTTCCTATAACTTTGCACAAGTTTTAGGGACATTTCTAACTTTTCAGCAAAATACGATGTGAAATATTTTTCATCATCTGCCTTTGATTATTCTCAAGAGAAGCAACAAGAGTACATGATAAATTGAGCAGCTGAAACCCAGATAAAACGTGGCATTTCAACACCGCTTCCAACCTACAATGGCATTTGTCTTTGTTTTAATCAATTAATATGTCTGCAATGATGTATGTGTATCTTGAGGTGTTTTCTTCAGAAATCAGCCAATATGTTGATCAAGCAGAAAGCGCCCTTCGTCTGGCTTTGGTACATAACGTGGGCATAGATGTATTCAAAACATTCATTTCAGTCAGCCGTTATCACATCTCGTCTTTTTCAATAAGCAAACTTTTCCATTTCTTCCCAGAACGTTCACAAATGACATTTCCTTTTGCAAATGTACATTAAAAAAAAGAGCTTGACGTAAACCGTCTAGCAGCAAACCACACTCTGTTTTTCACAGAATTGTGGGTTCAGACTGCTTATTTTTGATCAATGTCTAATTTTAAAACCGTAAAATGACAGATTAAAGATGACAGACTTGTTGTGTTTTGCAAAAAAGGTTAATGACACGACGATTAATCTGATTACAGCTCTAAATGACAGCCCTATGTACAGTTTGGTATGTATGTTGGAATAAACAGTCTGACATCACCATTTCTTTTGACTGTGTCAATCAAAAGAAATGGTGAGCAGATTATTTTACACAGCTGGATTAACCAGGTATTCATGATGTAATAGATTACACTGTTAACGTAGTGGCCCCGACTACACTGATGTTCAAAATACCCCCGAACTGAACAGATTATTATAGATGCACAGCCCACACAGTCTCCATCCCTCTCTCTCTCTCTCCGTTTCCTGTTGTTTTCCCTCGCCGTCTCTTGCTGTTTCAGGCCTCCAGCCCACCAGAGCTGAGAGTGATTGGATCGGACATCAGCATGCCTGCTTCTCACAGCACAGACGCAGCAAAACACAAAGAGGCACAATGCTCGGATAATCACGCACGCACCCTCGCAAACACGGGCCGGGGAAACGTGCACTCGGCGTACACACACGCTGCTGCATAACGAAAAAGGCATAAATATCCACTGGATTTAGAGGCTTTTTAGCCGCTTTGCCATGACCCCTGGGTAAATCAGCATTTCAGAGTTAAAAGGGAGTATCACCGAATTTAAAATTTCGCCATTTTATTTGTACATCCAAAGATAGCTCAGTCAGCGATGGTGAGCATCAAAGCACCGCACGGAGAGCGCCACAGTATGAAAACCCCAGAGGTGCTTATTTAACACTGAATTAGAGACGGACTTTGGGGTGTCATGTCATGTTTGAGTGTTCAGTAGCATGTCAGTAATCACAGAAACACTTTGTGTGTTTGTGTATCCTTATTCTGTGTCACAGCAGCTGGAGTTCCCTCATTTGCTCATTGACTGTTTGCTATTTATTCAAACGCTCAATGGGATACTCCTGAGTGAGTGGACGCTTGATGAATCACTAATAGTAGTCAACATATCTGGCAAAAAAACAAAATCCTCCAATTTTTTTGTTTTTCCATTGTGACAATATTATACACACTACTATATGTAATATATTTTACACTTGTAATTCAAACACTCAGATAAAAAGTGGCTAGTTGGGTTGAGTGTGACTGTCCACACTCTGAAGTTTGCAGACTGTGAATTCGCTGTCATCACACAACATGCTGGGCGGCGGGGAGATGAAATGCACTATGGGACAGGACTTCAGAGCTAAATCATTACCATGGACACAAGCCAATGCAGACATTTTGACCTGCAATTATGTTCAGATTTCTGAGCAGGACTCACGTTGGCAGTTTATGTGGACTGTCAAGCTTCACAATGGGAATAAAAGTAGAGGGCTTCCAACAAATAGGGCACATTCATGCTTTATATCTATACTGGAGCTGAAACTATTTGTTGATTAATTGGTTAGTTGACCGGTAGCTAACTATTCTGATTGAATTTATTTGTACTTTAAGTAAAAAAATACCAAACAGTTGCTTGAACAAAATGAGCTATTTGAAGACTCCACTTTGTGCTCTTGGAAACATAAACGGCCTTGTGTCATTTTCTAGACATTTAATAGACCAAAAACAGATGCCAGATGTATCAGTATTGAAAATAAGTTGGTTAGTTACAGCCTTAATATAAACTAATGTAATCTAAACATCCTGCAGCAATGCAACTAACCAAATAATTAAGCCAATTAAGTCATAAATTTGCTAAAATACTGCTGCTGCTTATCCTCTAAATATCACAGCTGTGTTACTTTATATACATTTTTTAATGAGGTGTATTTGTTGTTAAACCACTTCTAAAGGAAGCAGTGATTAATAAGATGTGTAACGGTAGCTGCCTCTTCTTGTTTTTGTTGTTGTTGCCAAGTGAAGTTTGAGTCGGCGGCAAACTCTCTGAAAGTCTGCAGAAAGAGCACTTGAGGACCCTGCAGACTTGATGGGTTGTGAATCTGGACAGCCCTCAGCACTCCAGCCGTCTGCGAGTGTGAGGAGGTCTTGATATTTAGATTCAGCCGGGGAGTGATATTTGGACGTGCCATAGTTTTCTCTTGAGCAACCCCGACATGTTTTAAACTTTTAAAACTTTTTCTGCTTGGTTGCATGCTTTGAAATGCCTCTGTCATCTTCTTCTCACACGTCTTGTCTCCAGACAAACATGCCCAAGTTGTCTTCCAGAGATTAGACAGGAGCATTGGAGGTCGTAAAAATGAATGCAACGGATGCTGGGGAGTGCAAACTGCAACAACAACAACAACAAAAAGAGCCCTTCTACAGCGTTTAGAAGTTTTTCATGAAGACATAGGTGTGAGACAAAGTGGGTGAGAAGAAGTAAGATAAGTTAGTCATTTCCTTTTGGGTCTGTGCTCAGATGTTGTTATCATTCCTTACACCGTATCTTAACTGACATTTTCAGTCAATATATTCTCACCCTCCTGCTTTCATTGGTGATAAGCGCTGACAGCACAGTGCATTAAAAAATATGGAAATCTGTGCTTTATAAAACTTTTGAAGCCAGTGCAGAAGCTTTCAGACAATATATATTCCCATCTGTGTTTCTTTTTTTGTTTTTTTACTGAGGTGTGAAAAAGACATACCTTTCAGGAAATTAACTCTCTTCTACCTGCTGTAATGTGCCAGTGAATACAAGATTTTATTTCTGTAGGTTATGTATTATGCATTATGCAATTTTCTATACAAGTGGACTCGTGGTTTGGCTGCAGAGGCTCGAACGTGGCTCAAAAAGAAGTCAATACGTCCACTCTTGTCTCAGAAAAGTATTGCTACAACACAATTATTTCAATATCTTGATATAAATCTCCAAAGCCATAGATAATAAGTACTTCATTTCATATACTGTGCATAGTTTATTTACATACCAATGCTTCTTTAACAGAATCAATCCAAGATCTGCTAAATATTTTATATAGAAGTGCATCCATACACTGAAGAAGTCAGCTAGGTTGCTTTCTTGTTATCAGAGTTCCTTTTTAATTCACTCCATTTTACCAACTCCACTGGAGGAAACGCTCGGTCAGAGCGTAAAAACTGTTTCACAACAACCAGCTGCCAAAACATTGTTCTAAAACGTCACTTTCCACAAAAGACGGCTCACTTTTCCGACTTTTTATCCTGGAAATGCAGTTTTAATTTGATCGGAGTATAATTCATTTATGCTTTGAGGTGGGTCTTTTTTTTTCCCCCTCTCAGCCTCGCTGTCACGCTAAAATGAGATTCTGCTGCTGTATTGCATCTTGCACCAAAACAGCCTTGTGTGTGCTGCAGAAGTATAATTACTAGAATAGCATCACTGATTAAAAGCTATGGGCGGATGCTTGCGCACACCTCCAAGTCACCATTTAGTAGCGTGATTAATTCACTCAGAGGAGCCGATTTTCATTTCTACGACCGGAGTGGAAGGACAACGAAACAGAGAGACACTGCCAGAGACAGCGAGGGGAATAGACAATAAGTAATAAAAAAAAGAGGTGGGGAAAGCAAACGGGACATGCATATGGCTTATTATCAGTATCCCATCCAGCTGAGAGAGTAGCCGGTGGTGTATCTCTTCTGCCTGCTCATTATTATCTTGCTGCTGCCTCTCGATATCTGTATTATTCATCGGCCTGCCCCGGCCCTTCGCTGTCTTAAGCCCTGGGTGGGTGCTGTGCTGCGGGTGCTAATTGGCAAACGGACTGATGGTAATCCTGCCTCTCATCCCCCCCATTTTTTTTTTTTTTCCATCGTCGAGTCACTGCTGCCCGAAGCTGATGAGATAAGCATTTGGGCGACTCGGGCAACTGGGATCGATACGCCGCTCGTGTCGCCGCGCCTCAACAGGTCAGCCGGCGTTTATTCACATTTCCACCGATTTTCACGGATGAGGCGGTGCTGGGATGGAACGGCTACAGTGAGCCGCGCTGCCCCGCTGTGTGCTGGATGGGCTGCACGGTGAGAGGCTGTGCCTGTTTAAACACCACCGCACTGATCTACTGGACCACAACACTACTGGAAACATCGAGCAGGCTGAGACGAGGCCAGAGAAACACGGTGTGAAGCATATGGCTGGATTTATTCACTGTTTCTCTTACTGTCAGCTAATCCCATGAAAAGAGCATATTCTGAATCCCACATCCTGACCACTGCAAACATACGGTACATTGTTTTTATTAGATAGTATACAGCAGAATGAGACAGGAAATGTGGGATGATACACAACCAAGATCAATAGCCAAAGCAGGAATATCCTGATATATACCGTACTTTCCGCACTATAGGGCACATGGGATTATAAGGCGCACTGTCAATGAATGGTCTATTTTCAATCTTTTTTCATATATAAGGCGCATTACACACAGTACG
>JBAJHX010000039.1:4651135-4679507 GCA_037176925.1 Amniataba percoides | reverse complement strand
AAAAAATAAAAAAAACAGTAATAATCAATTTGGGGTCAATGACTCCCAACACAAAGACTAATGGGAAGAGTAAAAAATCTAATCTCCATTTCTCTAAATAACTAAGGCAGACCAGGATGCAACACAGCAACAATACATGTGGTGTTATAAATCTGGGGATTTACAAGCTGGTGACATTTACACGCCCATATGCACGCATTTGATGGATTGCAATGATTTTACTTTTCCTCTCTGCCGCTTGTACAAAAGCATAATTGGATGTGTTGTATAACTAACTGAAGCAGAAGTGGACAAGGCAGATCTCGAAAAAGTGAATGCTCCAAAAAGTTCATTACAGCACTTGATCATAAATCAATAAGTAGCCATGACACCTTGTTTGACGCTTCATTTGATGCTTCGGCCACTCAGAGACAACAGAACAAGCTGGTAACACAATTGGCCCGGTCGTAAGAGAATCACACACAGATATCACACACATTAGCTTTGATTTGGACTTGTGTTCGTGACATCTGTGACCTGATGAATATGCCAATCATTTACTCTTATTTTAACTTCGTTTTTGGCCTCCACCCACTCCTGAGGGAAACATCAGGCTTTTTAGCTGCTAAATGCTCCACTCTACTTAGCGGCTAATCACTAACTTTGTCTGTCTGTCTTTTGGTGCAGGTGTGTGTGTGTGTGTCTGTGTATAATCTATTGTGTTACAATATTCATTTTTATAACGAAATATGCTGGTATTGTATCTATGTATGTATGAAGCTGTAATTGCTCATGGGGATGCTGCTAACTTCTAACTAGCAAGCTACATAGCCTACGATGACTGTACATGACGAGGTCAGCTGACATTAGGACACATCAATTATGCCTTAAGCCTGCTATTATTCTACAGAGACAGATGCAACCCAACAAGCAGCACAAGGAAAAGAAAAAGGGGGGGGTTGAACAAAAACACAGCCGAGACAGAGAATCAATCCAACTTTGGCCTCGTGGGGCCAATGCCTGTGATTTCAAGTCATGCTGTCCTGCACACAAGCGTCATTTTGACAAAAACAGCGCACATTGTCCTGACACGGATGTGAGATCCTTTCCAGGAGGACAACGGCAGTCGTACCCGGAGACGGGGAGGGCCGGCGTTGGCAGGTGAAGCTGCTGAAGGGATATCTTGACATTTCAAGTTTTTCTGTGATATTTCAGCAGACTGAGAGGTCACGCCATGATGTGACAGAAAAAAATTATATGCATTACAGCACCTTTTTGAATATTCTCTGTATTTTTGAGCAAGAAAGCCGTGTAAGAAAGCAACCTCTTAACTATGTTGACCACCTGCATCCTATCTCTTTTTTATCATAAGGTTTGTGTGATTAACCAGGCAAATTAGTGAGAATGTGCAAAAAGATCTTACCTACACTCCCCGAATGTGACAAGTGCTTAGTGAAGATGACAAAAGGCACTCCGGCTCAACATAGTAAGCTATCCATTGAAGCGGTGGTCACTTTCCATTTAGCCTCCTAAATCTCTTTACCCCAGCAAACACACCCATGAGGCCCAGAACACACAGCTCTCAGGTGAGCCTGAATGCTGAGATCAAAAGAGGTGCTGGGTAGCTTACAGAGATTAAAGAGAGAAAGACAGGGGGACAAAAAGGGAGTCTGAAAGAGTCTGTCAGCCTGTTTAAGGAGGGCATGTGATTTCTCAACACCAGTCAGTCAAGGCTGCTCATTCAGCGCTCGACACAGACACTGTGTGGTAAATTATGGAGGGAGGGGGAGAGGACTGAAACATGAAAGGTAATAGAAAAACAGAGCAAGACACACAGAGTAAAGGAGGCGCGGTATCTCTGCAGACAGCATGAAATCACGTATTTGACTGCTGTGTGGATAAAATCCACAGGGCTGTCTGCAAGCAACAGAGGAATTATTTATGGAGTCATCAACCACATGTGGTCTTAGATTGATTTTTATCATCTACAGATACTTTTCATTTTTAAAAACACTGAACATTATTAGAAATGATTTTTTCTCCAATTAACCTCACCTACAATGATGAGAAATATATAATTCTGCCTGACAGACAAATATATCTGTGTTTTTCAAGATTTTTCCAAGGTTGGAGAGCCACACCACTCCAACTCCATCCATGTTTCCAAACATGGATGGGAAACATGTGTGTGTGTGTGTGTGTGTGTGTGTGTGTGTGTGTGTGTGTGTGTGTCTGCATGAGTAAACCAGCTCAGGTAGAATATTTTAATTGCTTATTGAGGAGCTGAAAGTGCCAAAAACCACTCTGCAGCTGCAAGGAGCATCCAAATGTGATGGAAATCTCTGACAGTTACACGGGCACCCACCCACACAACATTTTCACAACCAAAAATTGATTTATGAATTTCTCACCAAACCATAAATTTGATATAATTTGCTTTAGTTTAATGATGTGAGTGGCTGATAATTGTGAATCTTCTTCATGTGTAATTCAGCAGAATCACCCTCAAAATAAATTAAAGCCATTACAGGGCATGAAAGTGCAGACCAGCGGTCATAAATGTACCCATACTCTAAATCATCAAGTTTAATGGACTTAAAGGAAGTTGCTGTATTCTCATCAGGACGTTGCTCTGTGGCCGACCTTAGCATCTGCAGAGGTAAACGGGGAGGATTTCCTAAGCAGATCAATAAAGCATAATCATACACAGCACAGTTTTTTAGAGGCCAACTACTGATGCAAAGAACTCGCAAATGTCCCCCCTCCCCCAGCTGCTGCATCCAAACAGACCAGGAGAATTCAACCTTTCAACCTTTTATTTCTTAACCTGTAGTCCACATCTGCTGAAAACAACTGATAGCTAATGTATTAAGCAACAGACACACTGGACTGACTGAATGTGACAGCATGTTACAACACAAACCCACACACACATGAAAATATAAACATGCCCTCCAGCACATGCACTCTCACAAGCAAACACACACACATACTCCGTCTCTTTCTGTTGTGGACGTGATAAAGTAGGACTCCAGACAGGCTGCTGAGGTAATGGGCCGTACTCCTCCTCTCCTCTCCTCTCCTCTCCTCCCTCCGCCTGAACACAAGCCAACACCCGAACCATGACTTCATGTCCTCTCCTCCGTCACTGACACAGCTCTCTCTCTCTGCCATAAACTTCTCATTTTCTGTCTTCCCTTAAAAAACAGCCCGACTACAGGATCAGGATCTGGGCTGATCGAGGCGTTTTCTGACAGACTGGTATTGACTATTTGGAGCTCTATTAAATTCCAAACCACTCTTCAATCACACAGTGCTCAGCCAAGTAAGCACACAAAATAATTTAATGCAAAAGGACTGTTTTATGTCACTTCATGAACCTGAAGTGTTGCTCTAGGTTAAAACTGCATTTCAATATTCTGTTCACCCTGAATATAAAAAAAGTCTGACTGTAGTTTGCTTATTCTTTAGCCCTTTACAAGGTTTCAGAGATTTCTGTTCAGCTCATTTCATTCTTAACAGATGCGTTTTTCATATATTGGATTATAAATTTGTCTATTTTGCATTCAATATTCCTGACCTCGGTAGAACTCCTCATTTTTTATTTTCTCACACTGTGTTTTGCACCAGACACTAAACTCCTTGTATGTGAAAATTTACCTTGTATTAAACCTAATTCTCATTTTGGTGAAGCCACGGCTGAACTTCAGTATTTCCTTCATGCTGCACATAAAGAAAAGCTTGTCTAAATGGTGTCCATAGTATCTCCTCCTACAACCGATCCATACAAGCACTTTTCCCTGTAAATATTATCAGACCATATGTTATCTGATGTACTGTAATATGGCGCATACTATATCAGTTTAGCTGTGAAACACAAACATGTTTGCTGATTTGAATGATTTTAATATAAACCCACTGTTAGCTAGGTATGCACATAGCGTAGCTTCAACTATCGGCAGATTCTCAGTGTTATCAGATCAGGGTGAGGACTAAAGCAAGAAACTGTGCTTTATGCAACATTTTCTTTTTTAATCAAAAAGGCCAAAAGTTGGTATTTAGTCTCATGTCAGAGGTGTATTCTTCATTATTCATTCACTGATCAGACTGTTTGCGAAGTTTGACTGTACTTTATCTTAGCAAATGTTCTTATGTGACTGCTTGCTTTTAGACAACATTTAACAATGCAGAAGTTTGTTTGTTGTTAAATGAAAGTATGTTTATATTTCTCAAAGTCAGAAAAGCCACAACCTAACGTCTACTTGGGTATTGTAATTGAAAATAGTATCTGCAAAAAACCTAAATCACTCATCTATCATCACTCACCTAATATATATAAAAAGGTAAATATTCCTTTTATATATCTTATATATATTTTTCTATATGTATACACTCAGTAGAGCAAGACTAAAATCATTTCATGATTAAAAAAGTTAGACTGGCTCATGGTTTCAGCTGGGCTCATACAATTCCTGGAGAGTTCAGGACAGTGCAAAGGAAAAAAAAAAAAACTTTCTACTTTAAGTACAATGGTGCAAAACCATGTCACGCTTCTGTGGCAATAAGAAAAAAAAAAACATTTGTGTAGCACTCCCATGAATTTCTGAAAATGGACTTCAGAGATGAGCCCAAGTTGCTTACTTTCTGTTGAGCAGGAAGCAAAATACATCACTCTGCTTCAACACGTCAACCTAATTAATCATTCCATTAATCGCTAAGCCAATCATTTCCAGTACGGCCCAAAATCGGTATCAGTCGTTTGCGGGTGAGGAAAACCCTTCAGGGAAAATTACTGCTCCTTTAAGCCTCCCCACAACACACAGTATATCATCAGCCGACCGTAATCCACCACTGCAGACAGCTGCAGTGTCTACCACATAAGCACTATCCACACTGAGCTGTCTGTCTGTGGCTGCACTCCAGCTTTTCTTCCATGCTGGTTAAATAGCACAGGTTGCTGCTGCCTCTCCGGGGTGTTTTAGAGAGGCGGGCTTGTGGGTGGCAGCGGTGCTTTCCATGCCCTTTAAGACACTCAGACATCATGCCTGCCGGGAATGTAAAATGCCATGGTAATGCCACATTAGTGATTAATACAGTACATCTACTAAAACCTAATGTGATGCACTGGGCTTTCAAATGCTGAGAAATGAATCCGAAAGTGATAAAATGCAGTTAGTGAGATGGAGAGGCTGGAGGAGGATGGGGAGGGCGGATTAGAAAGCAGACAATCCTCTCAGATGGGCGGCTGACGGTGGAGTTGTGGTGCTCTGCCGGCGAGGGCGAGGAGAATCGCGGCATGCAATAATCGGCCAGTGGAGTGCTAAGGCCACAGGTTGTGTGTAATGGCTAATTGCCGTTGTTGTAAACAGCCAGCATCATTACGTTTGCGGTGCTGTTCCAACAAGGTTCTGGTCAGAGGAATAGATGAGGGGCTAATTAGTGTCTGTGTGATCCAGAGCTCAGGGTCTGGCTGCTATCAGGTTTCACATTAAGTCTGAGGGTGTGATAGGGTCCTCCCTAGCCAGCAGTACTCCAGGGGTATTTATATATATAGCTGAAGTGTGAGGCGGGTGTAGGCCAGGCACGCTGAGCTGATTCTCTCTGGCAGACACTGATGTGGCTTGTCAGTGTGATCAATCAGCGTTCAATCATGGTCGTAATCACACACAGCAAAACAAAACACAGGCAAGGGGAAATTCAGCATGCATTTTTTCCAAGTTTGTCTTCTAATGTTCTAAAGTTCGAGTAGAAACTACAACACACAGAATCACACACTGACATCAACATACTTCACTGTCTGTTGAAGGTAACGATGTATTGCCTTACAGTCACGTTAGCTCCTGCTCAGAGCTTGCTGAAACTTCATCTCCAAAAAGCCTGAACCTGATGGTGAAAATGTGGGAATCTTTTCAACAGAGATCTAATAAAATAGTGCTCTTTAGGCTCTGTAAAACTGAAAAAGCAAGCAACAGCATATCAATCCAACTGTTTTATACATTGAAATCAGGCTAATATTTGAATTATTACAGCAAATTTGCATCCTTTTCTGTTGTGTGTCAGACAAGATTTCAACAAAGGCTCTTGTTAGGAAGATGATAACTGAAACACACTGCACATTTTGGAAAAAGGGCAAATGTCGTTTTTTAAAGCAGCTCAATGGAACTCTTAATTTTGCATAGATTCTGGCAAGCCCTGTAGACAAAAGCATTGTTTCACCTAACGTGAGGTCACATGTTCCCTCTGCTTCACTCCCCACTGTAATGAAACCATTTTGCTGAACTATTTTCTAAAGCAACCCAAATTCAACCAAAACAACTCCATTTCATCTAATCCAGTAGCAGGGAAACTAATAGACTAATAGACTGTGACAAACTAATAGAAACAGGCCGTCTTCTCAATGTTGGTCGCATTTTTTTATGCAGGTCATATAGAGGCATCATTATCAAACAGAGACTGTTTTATAACCAGTTAAAAACTCCATACAGCTGGTTAAAGTAGAGTTATGAATTTATGTACTGAGTGGGAGTCCTCAGTGCTCTTTGGTGTCACCATTTCTAAACTCAAATCTCTTGTTAATCTTTGGCTCTAAACATCAGTAACTCTATAACGACCGTTTGCTTCGGCTCATTAATTTGAAACACTGAAACTCACCAAAATGAAAACTTAATATGATCGCATCATCGTTGTGTGATTCAAGTGAAAGACAAACAATAAAATTAAATTGGATTTCTCACCACTGCTTGTAAAGATGTCCCACGGATCCAGAGGCACTAAGGCCGCTTTTCCACTAGCACCCGATAGTACCTACTTGGCTCACCTCAGCTCGACTGTGTTTCTGTTACGAAAAAGTACCACCTCAGCATGGGTGGAGTCTTCAAACGTTGCTGTTCCACAGACTTGTTTTATGTGCAGCGATCTCTAATCGCGTTCATTGTTGTTATTGTGTTTTTAAAATACCATGGTTGATTCTTCTGAACGAGTCACGCTCCTGACGCATCACGCTCTGGCCAATCAGAGGCTGACGTCATGTTTTCGGCCCTACTCAGCTCGCTTGGAACCCCGGCCGAGCATTTACTACAATCGTACCTGGTACCAGGTACTAAAGTGTAGCGGAAACACGCACAAACCGAGCCGAGTCGAGACGAGTAGGTACTAGTGGAAAAGGGGCTTAACTAGGATGGAGCTGTACTTTGACCACTCAGCAGTCTTGCAGACAGGCTGGGTTGCAAGAATCTCTAAACAGGGCAAAAGAAGGCTTTTCTATTGTTCACCAGCTCTGTTTGAATGGGAGGATGCTGCAGCTGGTTTGAGATATGCCCTCCTGTTTTGCGTCCTGTGTAGTGTACCAAAGCTTATTTTGAATGAATCAATCATGTCAGGTGGCTTGTTGCAGATGAGTTCACGTTTGATGGGGTTTTTTTGAGTCTGCACATTTGAAAAACGTGAAAAACCATCAGATGTGACACGTACTACATGTGTATAGGTGGAAATGTGCATACTGATGCTGTTTCCCTTTTGTGCAGCGCTCTGCTCCAGTTCCATCAGTCACATCACACTGACTCCCGTGTCCCCACAATCCTCCCTGCGGTCATTCATCACAATGTCAGTCAAGCGCTGACTCGGGTCCCTGGAGTGTCACGGTAACGTCCCTCTGTGTGTGTGTTCTCATTCATGTATATTTTGGTGTCCCTGTTGTTTATTTGAATGCATGTGTCTGTGTGTGTTCATGCATGTGTTTTGTTTTGTTTTTTTTATTTTGAGGGGCCTGGTGGTGGTGCTTTTTTGTTTTTTTCTTGTTGTCTCTTGCTTCCTCTCAGAGGAAAGGTGCCGGAGATATAAAGGTGGGTCTCTGCAGTGACAGAGAGAGGAGAGATGGAGCGAGTCGACAGAGAGGAGTGGGGAGAAGTCAGAGGAGGAGCTCGGCAGCAGCAACAGGCAGAGGGCAAAGAGGATGACAGTGCCTTCTAGTAGCCTCCCTGTCAACACGATTATCTTTGAACCCAGCTTGAGGTCAAAGACGTGTCACACAACATGCAAGATGGTTACTAAGGGGAGTCAAACAGACTCATCGGGCTGCATGGTAAGGCGGTGACAGAGCTAAGTAAGCCTCGCATTAACTCCCTCAAGACTCAACAGAATAAAATGATAAAAATCACATGTAGTCCCTGCATGCATGCGCGGGGAGGTGCTCACTTGTAGCTTTGCTGCTGCGGTATGAATCAGAGCTCCATGGGAAGCGTTGGTCTGAAGGCATTGAGATAAAAATCACTCAAGCATCATGTAATCCACCATTGTTGTTTTTCCAATTAGAGTCTGTGCATCGAGTATCTCTCAGGGTGAAACATGAAAATATAAATTCAGAAGCTTTAAGGTCTTGCATTACACAGAGCTGTGGTGCCACGGTCCTGCAAAAGCGCTTGATTAATGCCAACAGGCTTTATCCTCTAGAAAATGAAGACCTCATCGCAGCAGATCGGATCTCAGAGGTGGCTCCATAGTAGTGCTGTTTGAGATGTGCATGCATCGCTGCTCAGTTTTGACTCAGACAAACAGAAGGAACATCTCGTTAATAGAGATGTGTATCAGCTGCAAACTGTGTACAAGCTTTAAATAGAAAGAAGGGCTGCTAGTTAGGCAACTGCCCATTACATGACCCTGTGCAATAATACATAATGTATGTATTAACTCCACAGACCTGAAGGAACTGAAGGAAAGCTAAAAGCTGACTACAGCTGTGTTTAAGAAATAAAAATCTACTTTTCTTCTCTTCCAGGAAGTCATTGATTTCTATTGATTTCTGTGCAATATCAAGGTCTGTCAGCAGAATCTTTAAGCTTGCTTGAGTTGTGAATTCTGGTAAAGTGAAAATAGAGTGTGCCTTATATTTTGTCAGAGTTTGGGATGGGTTAAACAGTAAGTGTAGAGTAGTAGAGCAGTAAAGCGTCTGGACTCACTAAGCTTGAACCGAAACGGTCAATCAATCACCACATAAATATTGGACAACTATTTTGATAATAGATTAGTTTCAGTCATTTTTCATGAAACACTGTGAGACCTTTCTCCGTTTTCCAGTTTCTCAAATACTTCTATTTCTCATATATAATATATTCTTATATATATCTTTTGGTCAGACTAAACATGACATTTGAAGACATCACTTTGCGCTCTGCCAAACTGTGATGGGCCTTTTTTCACATTTTCTTGACATTTCCTTATCTGACACTGAAGGATATCTTATCAAATCTTTCATATCTTTTCGCTCTTAGTAGCACAAAAGACCAATACCACTTTCTTTTACCAGCTGAAATTGCAAACACCGCTGTTAGTAGATTAATAAATATCACCTGCCAATGTTAACTCAGTAACTTGACAGCAGACAATATGAAACTTCTGGCGGCTGTCTGGTTCATGTGCTCTCCTCAAACATGTCAAAGACTGATTGTGTCTAGGTGTATCTTTTCATGGGACACTAAAAAGTAAGTTGACCAGCCTTTTTGTCACTGAATAAATGTAACTCATAGCTGAAGCACTACATCTCATACTACTGTTAACACAGTAACAGAATATTGGATCAGTGCATCCCTAAAAGAAACATGACTAATCATATAAATGATTGAGTCACATAGATTTCAGGTGTCAAAATCCCCTGGTAATAGTATAAAGCATTTCATACTGATATTTTAAGCTTATCTACTTAACACTTCTGTATCTGCACTAAAATTAAATTTAAGGTGTGAAAAGTTAAAACACAACACCTGCTATGTGTTAACGCTGCTCATTTCATTCACATTGTACCTACAGGTTATGAGCCAAATTTAGGTTTTCATTTAAAACTGCAGCAATTCTGTCAACTCACTCTCAGCTAACAAAATATGTTAATTACAGATCTAAACTCTGAGTTTTGGTAATTCATTCTTGTAAAACTTGAAAGCTAAACCGATTCATATTCAGGGATTTGACAAGATCCAGATCCAATAAAAGCAATAGCTCCATTATTATGATGATATTATGCGTTGCAGTCTTTCTAAACTCAATCTCCACATAAAAAGCTTTACCAGGCAACAGTAATGCAACACCAACAGAGCTAATTCAGATTTGTTGTTCATTGTTATTGATTACACGGTTCAAAAGTCTGCCAACAGCCTTTAATAGAGAAGCAGCAGAAAAATACATCCCAAACTCTACAAGTGTACTGAAAACATTTCAAAAGGCTCTGCAGAAATTAAGCGAAAATGTTAAGTTTGTTTGATTTGTGGTCATGAGGTAAACCTTACAAAACACTGGTCCTTGGTGGCCTATTTAAGTACCACCGACAAAACCCTTCAAAGCACTTTTCTAAGACATCTTAAAAGTCTTCGAACATTGTTTGTTTGTCATTGAAGAAAAGACAGACAGGATCTTTGTTCGCAAGGTCGGTTTTCACCATGGAGAAACTGGGCTGTGCTATTAAAGCTTTAATGTTCCCTTTTCAGCAGCCGCATACTGTATTCAGTGTGCTCTTCACCTACTCGCTGATGGACCTAATTAACCATCACTCTGAGGAAGTCTGAGTATGCAACAAGTGGGAGTTCACAATAGTGATTTCAGAGTCCAACCAACTTGTTCCAGAACTTGCTCGCTTTCATCTGCCAAAAAATAGCAGCTCAAATTATCAGCTTTTCAGTTCTGCCGGTGCAATAAAACAAACCACATTTCATCAACAAGACGCCACCTGGCTCTGGTATATGTCCTCAGGTTTTCTAAGCACAGAACAAGCAAACTAACAGGCCACTCCAGGAAAACAAGCCAAATTAGAGACATAAATTAAAACCAGCAACCATGCAAATAATATTGTTTTTCTGCTCTATCAGATACTCCAGCAGGTACACAAACATCCTGATTTGTTAAAAAAAGGAAGAAGAAGAAAGAAAGAAAAACTAAGTGGCTGGAGAAATACAGAAAGCACTGGAGGGATTTTAGAGAATTTACTTTTCACTATGGGCCGAGACAAAACAATTACTTTCCTTCAGTGACTAAAAAACTGTAGACCTGTTGCAGTAATGTATGTGCCAGTAAGCACAATGTTATTGTGTGAGGGCTGAGGACAACAACAAGGCAACAGATGTGAGTATATTTGCAGAACAAAGCTTGAACGTCAACCTGTGCAGCCAAACATGAGAGTCCCAAGGAGAAAACTCAGCAGGAGAAAACCCAGCAGGAGACTCCCAGCGTAGCAGCGTGGGAGGGAAAGAGCAGCTATCAGCATACATCAAGTCATTTTACTGGCAGAGAAAAAGAAATCATCCATCTCTGAAAACTAGCAAGCCTCAAAGCAACCAACCCAAATACCTCACAAGCAGAGTCCTGTGAGGCTGCAGAAAGGCTCTGACCCCAACTGATCCCAGACCAGAGCTGACATTTAAAAGAAGACATGAGGGAACTCACGGTTTTGAAGTCGCTGTGGCTGCACTCCTGGCCTTGGTAGCGGCAGTAGAGCATCATCTCTTTGAGGTCATGGCCGACCCTCTCGATGAACTCCTTCATGCTGAACGGTTTGGGCCTATAGGCGGTGAAGTTGGCTTTTTCCTGAAGGAACGCCAGCACGTCGGGCTCGGCGAGGTGCGGCTGGGGGATTGTCAGGTGCACATCCAGCAGGGCCAGCAGCTCTCCGGCGTGGTACAGATCGTTGCGCGTGAGGCGGCTGAAGCGGTAAGAGTTAAGGTTGCAAATTGTCACAGCTGGGAAGACCAGGCTGCTCGACACCACGGCGTCCACGCTGGTCACGTGAGGGTAGGAGAGGAAATAAGCCAGCCGCTCTGCACTCTCAAGGGCTAACAGACCCAGGCAGGCCAAAAGAGCCGCAGCCCACAACAAGCGGCGCACGCTGGGCTGACCGTACGGGAAGATGAAGCGCAGACCGTGCAGCGTGCTGGTGTGAGCAAAGGCCTGCCAGGAGGTTGGGTGCAGGCTGGAGCTCTCCTGGCTCCCCTGACTGCCACAGCTCTCCTTTAGATCCATCATCAGCCCTCCAGCCCCTCAGCCAGGGAGCCCCCGGTGAACTCACACCTGCACGGACATAAGAGGAAACGTCAGTAAAAGACTGAGATTCACAACCCATAATCACATCAAGCATACTGATAATGTCAGAGAGGAGCAGAGGAGCGAGCGAGAGAAAAAACAGGAGGTGAAAAAGACGAGGAGGGGGAAAAAGCAGGATGCAAAAAAAGCAACCTGCAGCGACACTGATACAAAACATGAAAACACACAAAAATTTTAAAGAAAAAGCAACAACTGATAAAGAAGTGGAGCATAGGAAGGCAAAGCTCTCCACAACCAAAATAACTACTATGGAGAGTAAGAGACAGAGGAGAAAGATGCTCCCTCGGGGCATCCCTTTCCTCTCCACTTCCACTCTCAATGACTCCCTTGAGCTGAGAGTTACTGTGGCTGCCAGCCTGCCTGTGGCTCCTATTACACCCCCAACACACACTGACACACACTCTCCCCAAATCCCAAACTGCCCCCTAACCACCGCCCCCCCTCCATCTTCTGTCGCCCCCTGTGACTGCTCGATTTCATTGACAAAAATCCCAGAGGTAAGTCTCTCTCCGTGACACCCGGAGCGAGAGGTGAGAGTCACTTAAGCTGCAAGCCAATCAAAGCTGCCTCTGTGTATTTAACGTCTCGACTCATCACCATTCAAAAACACACGCTCACACGGTAACTCTCTAATGCATCAGTGTGCACACGGGTTGATAAATGCACACACAAGCACGCACATACACGCACACACACACACACACATATCCAGGCTTCTCAGGATCTCCCGTGCACTCCCAACTAATGACAAGCCAAAGCACCTCTCAGTCAGCCTAGCGAGGAGACATCCAGCCGGCACGAGTGTGTGTGAGTCTGAGAGCGCACGTGTGTGTTTGTATTTGTGTGTGTGTGTGTGTGTGTGAAAGAGAGACACAGAGAGAGAGAGACGCTGATGATCAAAGCTGCTGGTTAGTCTTGCATGCCGGTCCAAACTCCTCCCGTTTTCCTCTGGCCAGATACATCCGCTTTCCCTCCGCTTCCCAGCTCATCTGTGGCGGCAGCGAACGACAGCGGAGCCGGGAGAGACGGGAGGCGCACACACCAACACACATGCTCGTATAGAGAGAGAGAGAGAGAAAGAGAGAGAGGGAGGGAGGGAGGAGGGGGAGGAAGACAGAGCTCTCCTCCCTTGCTCTCTCCACGGCAAAGTCTGTTGTTGAATATGTTTCCTCCCCTCTCCTCCTCCACTAACACCGTCACCTTCACTCTCATTTGTCTCTCAGAGCCCCCCTTTCATATTTCCACATCTCGTCACCACAAACAGAGTGATGGATGAATGCAAAACGGGAGGCTGTCGGAGAGACAGATAGTGGAGGGGAAAGCAGTGGTGGCTGCTTGGTCGGGGGAAGAGGGGTGTGTGTGTGTGTGTGTGTGTGTCATGGGAAGTGAAGCAGAAGTGGAGACAGAGGAGTAAAGGCGGGGAGATGTAGGTTGAAGGGAGGGATGAGGACAAAAATAAGATAGGAAAACTAAAAAAAGAGCAAGCGAAGAAGAAGTGTGGTCACACGGGGTACGCGGCGATGTCACACAGAGGAAAGTAATTCAGACACATAACGTCACCCAGCATGGGGGGAGAAGGGATACAGATGTAAAGGGAATAATAAGAACACACATTGTGTTTGCCGTGTGTAATAACGTGCTGAAACTGTGAACCTACATCTGCATTTATGAGCAGTTTTTCTCCTTATGAGTAGCAGTGTGTTCGTCAATCGAGAGAGAGAGAGAGGAAACTGCCAGAATGTGAAGAGATACGAGATGACAGGAGGAAGGCGGCAAGGGAAAATAAAAAAAGGGCGTGAGAGTGTTAAAAGGTGATAAAAGAGAAAACAGCTTCAGCATGTGCACTGGACTGGATGGAAATAAGACGACTGACAGCATGATAATAACAAATAAATCAATAAATCATAAATTCACCTCGACACAGGAGAAAAGCCTGATCAAGTGGATTATGCCAGATAAAGAGAGAAATAAAAACACTGGATTTTGGCTAAAACCAACACTTGTATTTGAGACTTTAAAAACAAAAATAACAACCTGTCGACATTAACTAACATATGACATAAGATAACATAAGATCCCTTCATTTAAGAGATTTGGACAAACCTGTCATTGCTGTCAGTAAAGATAGAAAATTACAAACATGTGCAAGTATGTTCTTTTTTAAATCATAACTCCAATACTCATTGAATAAAGATATGGGTGGCGTGGGCATGCCTATATAACGAATTTCAAATTAATTTCAATCATTTGTGTCAACTATTAAGTGACAGTTCTTTACAACAGCAAACAATGTCTTATTATTCTTTATGTCAACAAATGTAAATCCAATAACAAAACGCCTTCTCACAACCTGATTTTTTGGCATATTTGTACTGTACTGTGATTTTTATCTTAATCAACAAATTAACAAAAACAATATGAGTGTAACGATTTTGATTGAACTATAGGTGATAGTAAAAGTCACCATTTAAACCATCTGAGCATCAGTCAGTGGCAACAAAGCACTAGTTGACATTACATGCATGTATTTGGAATCACAATAACTCCTTCCTGTAAAAGCTCATGTTACATGACAACGTGAATTTACAGTTATTAATCTCATATGTTCAATATAGCAAAAAAAAAAAGTAATCTCACAATAGAAACCTGTACCAAAGCAGCCATAGTTCATATTCATGGTCATTTCAGGAATAAGTCATCGTGTGTGTCGGACAGCTAACAACTCAATTTGGAAATTCAGGTTCATTTCTGGTTAAATCTCAACATGCTGAGAAACTCATTTTCTAAAATTATTAGGCAATTACTGCACATCCCTAATTAAGTGATTAAAAAGAAATGGGCCGTCCCCACATGAAACAGCCAGTCATAAAAATACGTCTTCATAGCTCTAAGATAAAACCTTTCATTACCTAAGTTTGAGGGTGCGCTTATAGTTTAATTAAGACAACTTCCAACAACTGAACTGGCACATTTACCAGAGTATTGTACATACTAAAGTGTAAATTTGAGGTATTTCCACTTTGTGCATCTTTATACTTCTTCTCCTCAACATTCCAAAGGCAAATATTGTACTTTTAAAACAAAAAAAAATACAATGAGTATTTTTGAAGATGTTGCTGATAATACACAAACTTTTAATTTAGTAAAACTATATGAATGCAAAAGTACTTGCAGCAGCATATTTTCACAGTTTGATATCTGAATTCAATACAAAGTTAATCTTCTTAATAATATTTCTATATAATATAAAGTATATGTCACAGCTTGAGTATTTCCTTTTTATGCAACTTTATACTTCTACTCCCCTACATTTAAGAGGCAAATATTGTACTTTTAAGCATCTACAGCAGCAAACATTAATCCTAAAATATCATATTTCATAGTAAAACACTGACATTTTACTGCACAATTAGTACTTTTACTTCATCATAGTTTTACTTGCTGATAATACTTACCAAGGTATCTAAATCTAAATTATTTGCATACAGTGTGATGCTAGTAGTTCCTCCACCACAGTATTTATAAGTGTTAATCAACAGTAAATGATAAACGCTCAAGCTAGTTTTAATAAATATTAGCTGAACACCATTTTGTTAACTATATGCTAATTTTTCAGATAGTTTGCTTGGTAGCACCTTCATTATTAGTTAGCTAAACACATTTGTTTGACCAGTATTTTTACTAAATTTGTATTTTTCTTATTAAAATGTTCATTTTCATCAAGGTTAAAGTTTATTTATCTACTCAGACAATAACATTAGCTCACCTGCTAGAGACTTCCGGGCTCTGCAGAAAGTTGTTTTTATCCGTCTTGTCGTCCTTTTACAGATGAATCAATCATTTATCCACGTACCATTGTGTTTGTTGTCTTAAAAATATCTCTCTCTTAAAAAGCGAACCTAAGTATTATCGGACAGAAAATGTGGTAAAGACTCGTCCAGCCACCTGCAGTCCAAACCGGAATAAAACGGTCACAAGATGGCGGCCGGAAATGAAGTCAAATAAATAAACAAACAAAGCTCGTTAAACTAATAAACTTCACAATAAAACTGAAATATGACATGTTAATTGAGAGTGATAACAACTGCTTTCTCCAGCTTTTTTTCTACTTATTGTTTGAACCCTTACCCAAAATTCTGGAAACAAAATGATGCATTCAATTAACTTGGTATGTTGGTATGACTTTATCATATCAATAAGGTCAACACTCTGAATCTATATTAATCCAAGTATATGTACACATGCAGAGGAACTGACCTTCATTTTAAGTTGCTTTCAATGTGCTTGCACAAAGTTAATAAACAAAGCATAAACACAGAGCTGTTATACAGTCCAGTTAGGGGTAGGAGTAGAAATAGATCACATACTGATACACTTAAACTTATACAGTGCGCAGGATTTATACCAACACTGATAGACGACATGTACATGTTAAAATCTGTGCATGTTAATGTGTGAATATATAATTAATAATTTGTAAAAAAAGAGGATGTCTTATTGAATCATCTGTTCACCACTCTATAATATAAAATGTTATATGAGACACACAAAGTTAATGGACCTGAGACAATCAATACCTTCCCCCAACAGATGTTTCTGTATGATGAATCTGTATTCATATTAGGTGGCCTTTACTGTTCTCATAAAAGGCCGTGTTTGGGGTATCTACCCATCTTTTTTTGAGTTCAGCAATTTGCAACAACACAGACACCCTAATTAAAAGTAAACACCAACTGAAGAGTATTTCATTTCTGTTTTCCTGTCAAACATTCTCATTTGCACACACACAAGCCCACACCCACACACACTGTCAGTCGATCACACAGCCTTTCTCCCAAACGGAATTTGCTGTGGTCTCAAACAGCTGCAGGGTTTGCTGGTTTCTTAACAACTTAATTAAGCAAATCTCCCCTTTTTCCACCGAGGTAATGAGCGTAGTTTTACAGGGATTAAACAGTCTCCAGAGTTGAAAATAAGGCTTTATGCCTTAGCAATCTTATCTGTCTTCATCCGTCCAGCAAATTTTGCATCCACAGGATTATTAAAGTCAGAAGCTTTGCTGGCCTTACCATATTCTTCTCCTTTTAATTTGTGAGGTATTAATGCTAACGCGCTTAGTGCAGCATTCTGAAATATGAGTTTATTCTTTCTGTCACTGAGTAAAGGAGTTAATTTCCCTTTTTCACTCGGATTAACACCGACAGCAAATTTTCATTCATCAGGTTAAGAGGTGTCCAAGCAAATGTAAACAGCACAAGTGACAAATGAAAGAAAAAAAATCATAAAACATCTTATTAGCCGCCCAGAGCCACAATCTTGGCATAGATTCTCCAGCTCTGAGAAATTAGCACCATTCTTGCACAGGATGTTCCTTCATTCGGTGCTTTGACGATGACGTCCAATATGCTGCTCAAAAATGTTCCACAAGTGTTTAGGTGAGTTTGGATTATAGTGACTGTGAAGATTATGCAAAAGGTGCAATAACCCCTAGTGTAGGGAGGCATCTGCATTGGCTGTTTCTCCACTAATTTATTCAGGGTTTTCCTTTAATGTGTATATAAGAGACACAGTGTATGTAAATATAGACCTAGTATATTAATTATACAGTGTGGAATGCATCAAAGAAGCCACTGTCGAATGCTACCTATCAAACCAACACATTTATACTATTTTTTATTGTTTTTCTTCTAGTTTGAAACTTCATTCATGACTTAAAACAGCAGTTGACAGAACAAGCTCACCTCAAGGTCCATTTTGCTGTTCTGGAGCTCTCGATTACATGAAATATTCTTAATCATTAGATCGAGTTTCCTCACTTGACAAGGAATTGTAGATGTTATATTACACACCGGCTTTGCTCTGGTGTAAACAACCAGAAAAAAACCTTGTTTATTAGTGTCAGGTTTTATTATGGTGCCACATTACTTTTTCTTCTTACCTTCTACTGTATCAAACTAAAGGCATTTTTGAGTCTTTCACCATGAAGTTAGATTGCTCATTGTGAGTTTTAACAGCTGCACTTGAGGCTGACCTTGTTAAAAAAAAAAAAGAGGGACGTTGGATATTTAAGGACTCGCTATCCAAATCTCAGAGAGTTAACAGTACTTTACATCAGAGATGAGAAAGTTCTTTTCCTCTCGGGACTCTAAACCCAAGTAAATCACATTGAGGAGTCTTTTTAAAAATCTTTTTTGATTGTTTTTTGGGTCAGTAGTCACTCCTTATACTATATGCATGACGAGACGGCAAGAGCAATTACACTTTCGGACTATCTTAATGGATTATGAAAAATAATAAGCTCTTACCAGGAGATAATTAGGATGTGTAAGTACCAGAGTTGCAGAGACTGGGCATGGTTGATTATTACCTCTGGCGAGAAGCGAATGAGGGAAAAATTATTCCAAAGTGTGAGCAATAGCTTTCCAGAACCGAGCCCCCCTTTTGTGAAGGTCTTAATTGGTAGATGTGAAGATAAAGGAAGGCGTAACCCCCTCTGCACACACACAAAGACAGACAGTTTCAAACAGCCTTGTTCTGCTCACATTAAGTTTCCTCCAATTAAGAGGCTTATCATCAGGTCTCTTAACTGGGTGTTGGGATGTCTGTACGCTCTCATAAGCTCATGAACTTGACTAATGATGTCCACTAGGACCTGAACTGCCAACAAGGGTGTCAAATGCTACCCCCTGCTGGTATTAGGGCTATTTTTTTAAACCTTTGTGTAGGCAGCAGTACCCTCTTTGGTTTCCAACTTTCGTAGCTCGTCAACTTAAAGCTGTTTACTTACTGTGACCCCTTATCACAGCTAATGGTCAAAGTTTGGACAAGACTTGACAGAGGTTTAATTAGAGAATGAGTTTTTATTAATTTGGAGGATTTTAAGAGGCCTGCATTGGAAACAGACAGTATCAGTATTCTTCATGAAAGATCTTTAATTATCTGGTGCAGTGGTTCCCAACCTCAGAGGCACAAAACAGCACTACTCTTAAGTGTTGTGAGATGTTTAACAGAGTAGGGAAGCAGAAAAACTTGTCTCTGCAAATAATATTATTTATGTAAAAATTTCATCAGTCTTAAAACTTTCTTGTGAGTTCCTGTATACTTTCACCTTTTGGTCTCTGAACTGTACCCCGTACGCTCTTTGGTTTACCTGGTCGCATATGCAACTTGTGATAGAGGATTACGTGGTTTTGTTTTAAGGCATCACAAGATGAAAAGGTCAGAAATCGCTGATCTACTGACCAGAAAAATTCATCCTGGGACCCATTTCAGACATCTGACCCACCAATTTGGAGCTGCAGTCATTAAACATTTAGACACTGACAAAGTTTTTGTTGTTTTGGCTCTGTGCACCTTTGTTTATAGGATTTGAAATCAATGGCTGTGAGGTTACAGTGCTGACTTTGTGTTTACACTCGGTGGCATTAAACTCAATACTGGGTTAACAATTTTGGCTCTGCTGACCCCATATGGATGTAAATGTCCACAAATAAAGGTTGTTCGAACTAAATGACAAAAAAACAAATCCATATCCAGATAGTTTTATTTACCCTGGATTTGATATTTCTATTTGAAAAATCGGTCCCAACTCCAATACAATGGAAGTTTGCGCTTAAAACATTAAAATGTACATTTAAAAAATTCAGCAGCAGCACCTCCTTCAAGGAACAGTGTCCTGGTTACTCTGGATAATGAACAACTTAACATACTGTGGCAACATTTTTCATGTACCTACAGTATATAGCAGCTGCACTGAAAACTGAGGTGTAGACTATCCACAGTGATCAGGATGGTGCTGTTGGAAAGATATGTTGTTGTCCAAGTGTTTTATTGTATGCCACAATTGAAGTTTAGAGACTAAATCCAAACCTCTCTGTAAGGCTGGACACCACTTGTGGCGAATGAGGGATTTAGGTGTTTTTTGTTTTAGGTGTCTTTTTCCTTTAAGGGTCTTCAAATCCATATCAAGTCAGCAGGGATGGACTTTTAACCTCTTTGAGTTTTTGAAGCAGTGAGATTATTACAGGGCCAACAATGATCACCCAAAATGGATATAAACACCATCAAATGCGAGCTAAAAGTCGGCACTGCATCCACATAGACACTGTATAATTTAACATCAAATGTAATGGAGTGGACAGCCAAAACAACATAAAAAGAGTCATTGTGTAAATACTCACAGACTCCACAGTAAACTGTCCTTACTTAAACAACTTGAAAATGCAGTTGGTTTGACTGAATATGCTGCCTATTTCATCACCCTTCTTTCTCTCTCTTTTGAACCTAAACCAGGCAATTTAAGCAGCTGCAGTATACACAAAATAACAAAGAGACAGAGGATTAACCTGAATCTGTTACAGTGAGGCGGGATAGTGCAGGAGTCTGGATCTGGGGGCTCAGATCCCGTTGGGAAAGCCTCCATAAGAGCCTGTTAGTCACAGTGCAACTCCTCCCCGATGCCCTGGCTCTCTCAGACAGGGCTGAGTAAACACTTTTTGGTCAGGAAAAAAACCACATGGGACTCAGAGACTACTTCTCCTGCAATCCCTGCCCCGAAAACCCTCGGATACACCTCTTAATACATGGTAAACAAGCCGGGTCACAGTTTATCCACTCCACTCTGAGGCTCCGGGAAAACAGACATGGATGAAAATGGAGGGCAAAGGAGGAAAAACCAACAGGAAAATGCAGCAGACAAAAGGAGCCTCATCTCACTTTCATATTGCGTAATTACCAAATCAATGCTGTGAAGATTAGACTTCCATTTCAAGGTCACTGAGGCAAAGTGCAACAAAGGATAAGAAATGAATGAGAGGACTGCATCCTTAACACACACACGCACACATATAATCTCAAACCAATTATAATCTTCGTGAATATAAGACGTGAGGCTGAAATTAAACGGAGCAGATTTTTTGGAGCTTTGTAATTAATTAATGAGCACATGTTGGCTTCGAGTGAATGCTTCTTGCAACACATCGATCAGCAGTGGTGCAAAACAGTGACACAGTATAACATCAAATTAACTCGAAACTACTCTTGTGTGGGATTTATGAACCCCTCGTTGAGCACACATCTCTACAATGTACACACAACATCTTCAGGGGTCAGAGATTTATGATTTTACAGAGGTGATGGCAGGAAAAACAAAGGTTAACAGCTTTACAGTTCGTCAGTCGTGAAATAACTGGAGTCGCTTGATGCAGCCTCTGCTGAAAGTCTCCTGATGTGGAGATACATCAAAGGCTGTAAGTGTCCTCAGGTAACTCTCCTAGAAGCTCGTCCAGGTCGTCATCTGCGAAACAGATACAGAGACATAAAACAATGTATGATTTACACCAAATTCATTACAATTCAACACACGTGGTTGCAGATTAAGAAATAATTACTTGGCAGGGATCAATGTTGAAAAGTGAAAAGCATTAATGAGAATTTCTAAATGGAAATATGTAATCTAACACTTTTCAAAGACTTTTTGGGGCTTTTATTGTGGTTTTTGCCTGAACTATATGATTGTTTTCATCTGAAGAACGCTTGATCACTCAATCATGGCCTAAAACGCCATGAGCTGCTGAACAAATGAAACTACAAAGAGCAGTTCAGATGCTCCATCCAGAGAGAGAAGAGAGAGTTCAAACCGTCCTGTGGCGTAAATGGACCACATTTATTTGGTGCTTGTACCCAAAGTGCCTTCCAATTTTACCTCTTCTTCACGCATTCACGCAAGCGGCACAATGGCAGTGAGATACCATGAATGGCCTGAGGTACAAGAGAAGTTTGGGGTTCATCAAACCGCCAACGCTGCCATCTTGAGAGCCATATTCAAGCTGTCAAACTCGACTCCACGCGTTCAGGCTTTGGCTCAGTTTTCATCAGTTTGACTTGCCCACTTTTAGCATGTTACCAACACATGCTGATGTTTGGCATGTTAGCTTATGTTACCATGTTTGCATTGACTTCAAAGTGCAGCTGAGGGTGAATTTTCTGATATTTCTGACTGGAATTTCTGTTGATGGCACAAGATGAAACGTGGGAAGATCATTAGGATTAATCCTCAGTAACAGCATCCAGATTATTTGACTCTGGACCTCTTTGACCGACAGACGACATTGAACTGCAGCCATTTCACTATTGTAGCTTCAATACTGGCTTGTTTTTATGCTTCATATTAGCTGAATATGTATGAGTTGGCAGCAGATCAGACCGAGGATGCAATTTAAAAACACAAATTCAAGCTCTGCTGCCCTGTATTGTGAATCATCATGTGAGAATTTTTTAATGTTTTTCTGACTAAAGAATAAAAAAGACAAAAAAAAAAGACAAAAAAAAGAGTCAAAAATGAAAACAATGGTTAGTTGCATCTCGAGCACAGAACAATGCAATCAGAGGCTTCTTTGTTTTGCTGCAGTCAGGGGCTTTCGGTCATCGAGTCAAATGTTAATGTCTCAAAATGTTACCAGGCTCTGTTGCCGTTTTATAGAAACTTCATTTTACTGCAGTCAGACACTTCTCAAACTCAGGATGTGGCTTGAATTAATCTCACCAGTATTACTTCATACAAGTGGCCCCACCTGCTTCCCAGTCAGGGTCCTGCGGTGCCGCTTTCCCATCAGGCTCTTCAGGGCCTCTGCAGGGGCCAGCTGTAGTGTCTGTCGGGGCTTCAGGGTTTCCGCCTCCCTCTGTGAGTTTCTCCTCGTCATCCTCCTCGTCAAACACCAGGTGCATCTGAGACACAGGCTCCCGGAGGACAGCGGGAGGCCGAACGGGTGACGGCAACATCGGCTCCTGGAGAGAAAAAAAAAAGGGGGGGTGGAGAAAAAGTCATTTGAGGGGACAGCTGACAGGGTGATGGAGCATTTCTGGTTGACAGATTCAATATTTGTTTGAATTCAACTGTGCTATTTTTGTTTCTAGCCATCAGTCGTTTTGCTCACCAGGACATATGGAGGGAGCTGAATGGAGGACAGGCCGACTCCGTCAGGGGCGTAGATCCTCAGCAGGTTGTTGGGCGTCACGTTCAAGTAATGGTTACGGTGGGAGGGGGAAAACACACCCACCTGTTTACAGAGCGAGCAGAGACGGAGGACAAACACAGTAAATGTGTTTTGAAACCACTAAACATCTAGGCTAGGCTGAAATACTGAGTACCATCTGGGGTGAAATTAAAATTTAAAGAAACAGTTGCAGTTAATCTCACTTGTTTGAGCAGGAGCACCGCTCCGACCTTCAGCTCCTCCGCTCTGTCCTCCAGGAGGCGCCGGTGCACTGTGCCCTGAATCTCCCCTTCAGTCAAAAAAATGCAAAAATTAGCAGTCTCATTTAAAAAAACTGAATGTTTGCAGGTTCAAGATGTTCAGACTGACTCATCTTTTTACTGCCTTTTCAAAATGAAAACTCCATGTACTTGACCTAAAAAGTTTTTTTTATTAATGATGCTATGAACATCTTTATCCTCTTAAATTCAAGACTTTCCATTAAAGAGTATGTTCCCTTACTGATGTAGCATTGCATTGTTACAGTACTGTTGCACTCATGGTGTTAAAAAAAACAGAAATTTGTATAAAATATCTGAAAATCCACAAGTTTCTCAAAGCCCAAGATGCTCCCTTTAAATAATTTATTTTGTCTGACCAGCCTGACAAACTCAAAATTTGACAGAGAATAGAAAAGGCTGCAATTTGTCACATTTAAGAAGCAGGACTACTTGATACATCACTCGAGCTATTAATTTGGTGATCAATTTTCCTGGGATCGATTACCCGACTGCTTTCTCCAAACAACAGTGTCACCATGGGCTGACAGCGACTTCTGAGATAACAGAGAAAGCTGCGAACCTTTCAGCAGGTGGAAGCACATTAGCGGCAGAACGGTCCCTCGTGGTGTCAGAAGCACTTAATACCCACCCACTGCTGATGCCAATCTACTGCAATTGAATCACTAATAAGCACTTAAGTCCGCTGTCGAGTACAACATCCACTCCTGCGTGTTAATAATCAGTACACCTCATGTGGCCGCTCTCTGGGGGCCATGGCAACCAGCCCGGCTTAGATGTGGTGGATCAGACAAAAGGGTGAAAGCTCAAGCTGGAGCAGAGGAAGGAAAGAGGCTTCCTGCTGTAGGAGCCGGACTCACATGAGCTGGACAAAGTGTGAACTGTGTATAAACTTGTGTGTGTGTGTGTGTGTGTGTGTGTGTGTGTGTAATCAGACATTCTCCTCTTCCTGAACTCTGCTCTCGTACCCTGTGGAGCTCAATCAGGCCTGTTCTCGGAGAGCAAATGTCAAATGTGAAGCTCAAAACGCCTCCACCACCACTCTCTCGCTCTCTCTTTTATTCACCATCACTTGTGTTCATTTGTAGCCTAAATAGTTTTTTTTACCAGCTTCAACATATTACAGTGTGTGTGTGTGGGGATGTGTCTACTACCTGTTGGGTCTTTAAACACAGCCTTGGCGTCAGCGTGTGTGTGGATGATGCTCTTTAGGAGCACGGCCATGTTTGGCACTTTGTTTTTCGTCAGCTGTTTCAGTGCAGCCTGTGATCACAATGAGAAATAAAAAAAACATATTTCAGTCAATTTACTCAGTAATGCAACTCCAGAATGATTTTACTTGCATTGATTTGCATCCATGTGACTATAGCGTACAAACACTTTTAGTGCTGTAACAACTGATTTATTGATCAATCGTCAGTCAGAAAGCTTAATTTCTCTAATCATATAAAATGTGAAAATTAGTTTGGAAACAAGGAAGGATTGCAAGGAAACAATATCTGTTTCAATTTTGTTCACTTTGTGAGCCATGAAATGAATGCTCAGTAACAAAGTTGTTTGGCTTCTCTATCATTTCTGTAATCAAGTTTGTTCAATAATACCTTTACATGTGTTTAGATAATTATTGATAGCAGTCCCTGTGTACACTGAAATCTTCCTATATAGGTGTCATATAGAAATACTAGTTATCTATTTAGGTTTAAGACATGTTGATGATCACTGCCCTCCGTCTCTAATTAAAACCACAAACTGTGAAGACGGTATTGAAATACTGAATAGTCACAAACTAAATAATCAATAACTTTGTCCAAAGGTGCCTCACATTACTTCCCTTTCAGTTTCAGCACAACATCTCCAGGTTTGGTACACAAAGAGCAATATTTTCTGCGGGGATCATTAAATGTAACATGTTCCTCTTCAGTCAACAGAGCAGGGGAGGGCTGCCTGTTAATTTGTTTATTCATGCAAACAGGGATTTTGGGAAGCTTGAGTTCATGTAAACAGCTTAACCTGAATGAGCTTAGCCAGCGTCCTGCCAGTGACTCTGCATGTAAATGGAGCCTGAGCCAACAGCCACGAGAGACGAGACACGTGTTGAAAAGCTCGCAACGACTGCCACTCAAGTTATTCCACGGAGGTCGACGCGCAGAAAGAACAACAGCAGAGTCTCCATTAGAGTGATTGATGAGTGATCGTACTGTTTATAATTACAAGGCACCTCTGCTACAGCGCCGTCATTTGTCCTGATTATGCCAATAGACCTCCAGCAGCGACACACTGTCTGTTATGATGGAGGATGAATAATAAAAAACCCTCCCTGGCCTAAATAAAAATGCACTTTTACAAAGCTGGAATTGGACTGAAATAGGAAATAATTTATAAGCAAGTACATTTCTTTGCAGTTTATGTGTGAATAGCATTGACGGATGTGAATCAACAATAGTACATCACCTTGCGAATCACCATGACGACGCTGTAGGAGTGCAGGAAGCACGAGGGGTTCCTCTCGTCCAATCCCATCTCGGTCTTCATCGCTGCCCAGGCGCCGCCGCTGAACTCGTCCTCCTCAGTTTGCGAGCTGGAAGTCTTTAAATCAAATCAAACTGTTTTTACACTCACAAATACCACGGAGCAGTTACTTCACTAAAGATACCTTTAATGGCCTCACACTGTGCACACCTGGCTTGAAAAATATCAGCCCTTTTTGCTTTTCCTCTACATGTCTGTCTCTCTGCAGCGCTCAGATTGTCACTGTGCCTCTGCTGCAGTCAGACTCTGTGAAAATTCATTTCACAGCAGGCTGGAACACTTCAGTTCAACAGCCATATAATCACTCACGTCAGAAATATCATAGCATGTTATAATTACCAAGTAGTAAAAACCCAGAGATTTTTCTATGAGCTGTTGCTGGCAAAGCCTAAACAAACAATGAGTTAGAAACAATGGAAGTCCTGTCAGCTGCAGACGGGAAAATTATTACTCCTGTTCCACATATAAGAAACGCGTCAAATGTTTGGTTATTTATTGATTTTCTAGTCATACCAAAGTGGCAAAAGCATTAATTCTGTGAAAGTGCATCGATCCAGTTTCTATGCTCACTTTCCCCCCCATTCAGTGCTGTAGTGAGGTGCTGCCTCTCCCAGCATGCACTGGGTGAGAGGCAGAGGAGAGTCTTTGTGCCACTTCTACTCTTTCTTCATGGGCACTTGTTCCCAATGTAGGTAAACATAAAAAGAAGTCGGTCTTGAAAAAAATAACACTATCAAACTTGAAGGAAGGGATTACCCAGTAGGACCTGAAAGCAACACAGCACTCTCTCCAGTACATGAAACTGTGTGGAGTATTGCGTTTTGTGACACAATGAACCAGTCGAGCTGATTTGGGTCGGTTTAATTTAAATAACAATAACAACAGATTACTGATTCCAGCTCCTTCAAGAGCTTTCACTGACTTTCATTATCATCTGTGATATTAAACTGACCACTTGTTCAGAAGAAGATGTGTCGCATTGGGAACTTTTTAGAAAATTGTGATTTTCTGGCATTATTGAAATGTTGAAATGACCACAGATCCACAGATTAATCAGTAGTGAAAATAATCATTTGTTGTGACCTTAGATTACATCAGAGTTGATAATAACAATCCATTTCAAGTTAAAAAAAAAAAAAGCTTCCATGCATTTTGTGTGGATGTCTGTTTCTATGTTTTTTGTTACCTGGCTTGCCGGCCGGGCTACAACCCCGTGAGCAGGAGTGTGAGGAACAGAGACCACGATGTCGTCCAGGCTCTGACCCTGCGGCTGAGAGGAAAGAATTATATTAGGACATGGCACCATGATGGAAAAAACAGAACCGACAGATTTCCTTGACAGTCATTTCATTAGAGCCTTGGTGACAAACACTCAGAGCAGCAGCGCAGAGACCACGAGGTCACATGTGATCTGACTTCTTTCATTTCACAGGACTGCAACGTCAGCTACAAACAGATAAAAGGGATTTCGTGGCAGAGGGAGGTTGTCGGCGCCGGATGAGACTAACCTGCTGCGGCAGGAGTCCAGCGGGGCCGGGGAAGCGCCGGGTTCTGGGACGGTGAGGCTCCGAGCGGGGCCTCTTCTTAGGAAGCTTATTGGACGCAGACACCAGCTGCACCAGGCGGTTGGTGAGGACCGGTGTGCGAAGGGGATGAGGGCTCAGAGCGGAGGAGCTCACAGACGGGGAGGAGGAGGATGGTGCGGGGTAAACTGTCTCAAAGAGGCCACGGCCCCGAGGGGAGGGAGTAGCCCATGATTTCTGTGGATGCTGGGGCCTGTTGAGTGTCCTGTTTATGGGGCTGGGGGCAGGAGGAGGAGCAGCAGGGCCACGGAAAGTACCGGGAGTCTGTGAAGGAGACGACAGGAAAGCAGGGCGGAGATTTGGAGGCTGATGATGAGGAGCAGAGGAGGTCCGGGGATTATTACTAGATGAGCCAGAAGCCCTCAGGCTGTGCCCCGGCGGTGTCTGGATCCCTCCACAGGTGGGGGGTCGCAGCGTTTTGGCTGACGATGCAGCGTGGGCGGCGGGTACAGGTGCAGGTGGAGCAGGCCTGTCGCACTCATCGAGATCTGCCAGGTCGACATCCCAGTCGTCAAAATCATCCTGCGCCGCGACAGGATTCTGCTGCGATGCCAAATCACGAGCAGGGTTTTTCAATGTGGGGAGACGGGGGGGAGCAAAGGAGGAGGAGGAGGAGGAGGCGAGCTTTCTCAAACCAGGAGCAACAGTTTGTCCAGCAGCAGCAGCAGCAGCGTGCGTGCTGCTCATTGATGCTGTGCCATTACACGGGGCAGCTGATCTCTCTCCAGTCTGCTGAAGGCAATTTTTCTCCAACACTCGGCGAGCAGCAGCATCGCAGGAAGAAGAGGAGGAGGAGGAGCAGGAGGAGGAGGAGGTGGGGGCCCGCAGAGCGCAGGATGACACAGCAGCTGCCACATCGGCTGGTCCAGACGCCGAGCGGAAAGCCCAGTCTGTCCCCAGCAGGTCCTGGGAAACACACACACACACACAC
>JBAJHX010000039.1:4634985-4651035 GCA_037176925.1 Amniataba percoides | reverse complement strand
CATCGGCTGGTCCAGACGCCGAGCGGAAAGCCCAGTCTGTCCCCAGCAGGTCCTGGGAAACACACACACACACACACACACACACACACACTAACAGTTAGAGGTGTAGGTGGGCGGAACAGAAGGAGGATCATTATGTGAAATTAAATAAGAGTCGAAACCAGGTGTGTTTGTGTCTGCTGAGAGTCACCTCATCATCAAAGTCCTCTCCAACACTGAACAGGCCATTTACTCTGCAGGTCTGCAACAAAAGTAATTAATACAACAACACGCTGATGACATAAACAGCTATAAACAACCAGCCTGAAAGGATGAATTCGGCCTAATAAAGAGATCAATGAGTCACCTGTGTCTTTAGCTCTTCTATCTTTAGCTCAGCTAGCTTACGCTGCTTGTACTTTGCTGTTTTGGCTCACTTACCATCGCAGTCATGAGATATCGCGATGACAGACGAGTTCCGCAGACTTACTGAGACATCACAGGCCATCCAACAACCGCGCGTAAAAATAAATAGTTGTTTACTTCCCGATAAACTACAAACAACCAAACGTTGTGAAAAAGTTTGTGTCGCTGTTGAGTGCCGCGCCGTTACGTTTAAACGCGACGTAATGACGTAGGACGTGATTTGTTTTATACAAAGAGTGTCGAAGCTGAGCGAGATGATTCACTCCACACCGCTCTCAAGATGGCTTCCCTTTTGTTTGTTTTTTTAGCTAAAGTACATTACATCTAATGTATTTTCATTTAAAGCTTTCCTTCATGTTAAACTAAAAGCATTGCAAAATAGTAGGAATTAAGTTAACAGTTCAACAGCGACACAAGTGGCAGTGGTTGGAGTAACTAAGTACATTTATTAAAATACTGTACTCCAATACAGGTGCTTGTACTTAAAAATACAGCACATAAAACCCCAAATCCAGTGTTATCTAAATATGAATGAAGGAGTCTCTGTTTGTCTGTCTGTCAATTAAAATGTGCCAAAACAAATCATGTCCTTCCTGATCTTTTTTTCCTTTAAAATGTTTTTTGTAAATTTTTCCCCCATCTAAGTCGAATGTGTCTCATGACAGAAGATGTCATGCAGATTATAAAGTCCCTTGAGGCAAAGTGTGATTTGTCATATTGGACTATGAAAAGAAAAATTACTTGATCATGTCACCATCAGAGGAGAACTGGACTCCAGCTGAACCGTCCCACCGGAGACGACCTGAGGCACTGTATGGAAAAAAAAACATCAAAACTGAAATGAACAACCCTTAAAGCAACAAGATCTATAAGATTAAAACTGCCTGTATTAGACAGGACTTGAATTATCTGCAGTCTGCGCTGTGCTGCCTGTAAACAGATAGCAGTGTTACAAATTTGCTGCAAAGTGAACATTAATCATTTGCAATACGCAAACCTGACAACGCTGCATTATGATGCAGTTGTGGTGCTGTATCATAATGATTAAAAAGTACCACTTCTCAGGCTGCTCTTACCTCTACATTTCCCAAAACAATAAAAATGCTAAAATGAATATAAAACATAATTTTTCATGTGGAGTGTTGTTTGATTCAATTAATCAACCCTGTTGCTTCACTAACCTCAGGACCATAGTTTCCTTCCTCTTTTCGCTTCCTGGTTGTCATTTTCTGTCCCAGAAGAAGAGAAACTCCTTATCCTCCACTGCTGGACACTGTAGGTGCCTCTTATATGCAGTTTTGAGGTCAATGCTGAGTGCTGCTCTCGTTCTGCACACCTCAGCTCCTCTGAGAGGAGGAAATGTAAGAGCGAGAGCCGCGATCTGCTCCAAGCTCACGTTTTGCCAAGTCAAAGCATCTGCATTTGCTCGGCCTGGTTTTCATCCCATTTCAAGGTCAGAAATGCACCAGTTCTGAGGCCCTACACCGTTAGATTGCTCCCAGTTTGGCCGTTTTTGAAAATGAAACTATTGCTGTCTGTGCACACTGTTGACCCAACAAACACTCTTCAAGTACTTTTCTGCAACAACCCACTGAAAGGCTAAAAATTCCAGCTTCATGAAAGTGCAGCTCTTCTCACGTTCCTGTAGGCTTCACCTCACAAAGGCAGCGGGGCCACTCTCATCCACCTACTCTGGTGAAACTGCTTCCAACCCATCATGACTTGCATCTTCATCCAAAATGAAAAAGTCTGTTAAAGTTTGGATGGACCTGTGGTGAGTCAGACTCAAGCTTTACCTCTCGTCTTTATTATTCACTGTTCCAGCCAAGGAGTGTGAAAGGGAAGTGATTTGGGAACGAACCTTGTGTAACAGCCGACAAAGGCAAGGAATTATTTCAGCCCCTTTATATTCTCTGGGTGTTTCCACGGGGCCACTCATGCATTTCTGTCTGTGGCCCCCCCATCTGGAGACACCACATGTCTCTGCTGCTTCAATTGCTGTTGAAAGAGGCAGCTATTGAACGACTTGACCTTCGAGTTCTCTTTCTGCAGTCGATGCAGCACCAGCTCCAGTCTCTGAAGATATAAAAGCTGAAAACTTTGATCTCTAAAAATCCTTCTTGTTAGCCTTTGGGATGTACTCGGGGCATTAAAGAGGCCAAAGGACATTTAGTTGGCTTTAAACAGACAAAATAGTGTGCTTAAGGTTGTCTAATGTTTGTGTACCTCAGCTGATCGTGGAAACGATCAAAATCTCATCATCTTTATCTCTCAAACAGGTGTGTTAGAATAATGTACCAGTAATGTTTGGGGTGATTAAAAGTTAATTACAGTAAATACTGTTATGATTTCCTGCCTCTCCCTCGCTTACTCTCCAATATATTACTCATATTCTTTTTTTTGCAACCTGACCAGGTGATCCACACATGCTCAAAAAACCAAACATAAAAACCTGTAAAACATTTTAAAAGATGTGATCTTCAATCTTGCTGTACACATTTATAAAAAGTTCCCCTTCCACAAATCGTCAGGTTGTGGTTTATCTTGACGTTTCATGGGTCTTTGCTTTACATGAGGACATGAATCAATACTGCCCCTTGGTGGACGTTTTGGGTAATACAAGTATCAGCTTGCATTCTGATCTATTAATAACCAGTGCTGAAGTTGGATTTGAGCAACAAACTTGTGACTTGTGTCCACAAATGAAGGGCATTTCATTTGGAGCTCTGCCTTTAAATATTTTACATAAGAGGGGAATCAAGGCCGATGTGAATGATGAAGGTTTTTACTTGACCTCTGCCTGTGACTCACTGTGGCTCCATTGAAAGGTGAGTAAGAGCTGCAGGCTGACATTTCTCTGAACAGCACTGCCCGGTTGCTTCACAGACAAAAACCCTTTTGCTTTGGGTGGTTTGAACCACAGACTGAAACAGGAAACTGCAGAAAATCACCTACTTTCTAACACATCTTTGGGCAACTTGTCAAATGTTGATGTTTCAGGCGGCTTTAAGGTGCCATGTCAAAGCACACGTTTCCCTTCACCTCCACCTCGCTGCGCTCTCTCAGGCTGGAGCGGGAGTTTCAGGAGTGGGAGGATGCTCGGCGAGCGCTGGCCGAAAGAAGGGCCATGACCAGGGCCCCGCTGGCTCCGGCCCCCAGGCCTCCTCCCAGGCAGCAGCGGCTCCAGGAGGTCCGGGCCCCTCCGCCACAGGTCCGCTGCAGAGACACGGCCGTCCACAACACCTTCATGTGTGGGGACATGAAAGGAGTGTATGCGGTGCTGAGGGACCCCGGGATGGTCAACGCCCTGATGGAGACGGTGCAGGAGGAGATGGTGTGGGCCCCGGAGATGGGTATGAGACCCGTTCATGAGCTCTCGTCTCATGTAAATGCTTTAATACCAAACAGCCTTTCTGTTCCTGTGTCAGGCATGTGGACGCTGAGCTCCAAGGTGAAACAAACCTCCGCGCTGCGTCTTGCCGCCAGCAGAGGACACACCGGATGTGTGGAGGAGCTGCTGTTTCGAGGGGCCGAGGTGAACGCTGACCCCGGAGGGAACGTGGCCCTGCATGATGCCTGTATAGGCGGCCATGCCGCCTGTGTCCAGCTGCTGCTTTCTCACGGAGCAGACCCCGAAGTGCTGACTGCAGACGGCAGCGCCCCTCTTCACCTCTGCGCCTCTGCCCAGTCATTCCAGTGAGTCAGAAACGAGCTGCCAGCTAACCATTTGTTCTGTCTCACTGATCTGCTCGTTATTAGGTTCAGTTTCACTACTGAGATTACCCAAGCTGAATTTCAACTTCATCTTCTCATAGTGCAAAAAAATTCATCTTTTAAAGTAATTTGCTCCTCCTGCAGTAATAGAGGTCTTGATATAAAAATCTAATTTCCTTGATGGACAGATGGTTTGCCAAGAATGTAGGAATATTACATTTTTCTTTGTAACTTTGAGGATCTGTCTTTTTATTTCTTACTTTTTTCTTTCTTTCAAAAAAATTCTGAACAAGTTGGATGTATTGCATGTTGGTTTTTCTTCTCTGTGATCAGAATATACACTGTTTGTTGCAGGTGTGCTGAGTTGCTGTTACAGGGAGGTGCGGAGGTCAATGTGAGGATGAGGGAGTCGAGGCTCACACCTCTACACGTGGCTGCCCGGCGAGGCCTGGAGGAGCACGTGGAGCTCTTCCTCAGCTACGGAGCAGACATGTTAGCCACGAATCGAGAGGGGGAGACGCCTCTGAACGCTGCGTGCTCCGGTGCCGAGAGGCCCTCTGAGGCCGGACGATATTTACGAGTGATCCAGAAGCTGCTGGCTGCGGGAGCTGACCCCAGAACTGCAGGCAGGAAGCAGCACACCCCGCTGCACAACGCCTGTGCAAACTGCAGCCCCCGGATTGTAGACGTCCTCCTGCAGCATGGAGCCGCGGCAGATGTTGCCAACTGTGCAGGATACACACCAATGGACTGTCTGTTACAGGTAGCTCACACAGGCTGGATGGATTTCAGTGTTAGGGTCAGTTAGATTTATGAGGAGCAGCAAAGATTAGAATCTGAAACATCCAGTAGAGATGTTTTTATTTAACTCGGGCAGTGAGATAAACACTTTTCTGCTTGTTCCTTGAGGTGGTTGAAGATTATCCGGACCAGCAGCCAGAAGCGATAGCACGATTGCTTCTGAACCACGGAGCGAAGCCGGTTTCTCCAAAGGTTTGAGAGAATGTGATCCATAAAAAACTGGTTGTTTTCAAGTAAACTGGTTGGGTTGTGTCGACATCTGTTTTCCCTTCAGTATGTTTCCCTTTACCTTAACTTGAACACAAACACATGCCTGAGCCCAACCACTTATCCCTGCTTCACCTGTGTGAAACAAAACCTATAATCCAGACTGCTGAGAGGGACGCTGCAGGAAACAACATTCTAACGGGAGGGAAATTATTTTTGAGGGCGAGTAGACTTTGGCACGAGAAGATCAAATTCCCAGTCGCTGTATTGAAGGCACAGACTCTGTTGCACGAATAATGAAAACTATTCATGTCAAAATCTGTGGGATAGAAATGAAAAGAGAAAAAAGAAAGAGCAGAAGTGACTTCGAAGAATATCAGATCTTTGTGACCTTATTCAAATAAATGTATTCAGAACTCTGTTATCAATAGTTTGAAGAAATATCATGCAAACAGCCTGATGATACATTAAGAGGCCAAGAAATTACTGAAATATCAAACATGAAAAAATGGGCCTATAAATACATGATTTTAATCAAGAATTCATCTTCTTTTCTCTTTTTATGTGGTTTGACACATTAATGTTTAGAAATTCTCACCAGATGACACAGATGTGACTTTCAGTGACTTTGCTGCCTGCAGATGCTGAAGCAGTGCGTCCTGTCTGCTGCCACTCTGGAGGTGATGCTGAACTCGTACACGTCTGTCCCCGCCTGCGACTGGATGGACTCTCTGTCCTCTGAAACATACGAGGTGAGTTGTCTGTAGTGTTGAATCTCTTCTTTGTGTTTGACTGTCCAGTGCTCATGTGTTTGTTTGTTTGTTTGTTTGTTGTCGCGTCAGGAGCAGCAGTCTTTCTTGGACTCGGTGCGTCAGCGGAGCGGTCAGCCTCGCTCTCTGCAGCATCTCTGTCGATGTGCTTTACGCCTGCAGCTCGGACCCAGATGTTTCTCTGTGGTCAGTAAACTGGACATTCCCACCTGTGTGAGGGATTACCTGCTGCTGCGAAACGACGGGACACTCCACTGACTTCACACTGTACATACATTTCTAACAGGATGGTGCCTCATCTTATTTTAGATAGAACATTTGTTGTTGCAACTTGAAATACTTTAAGTGTTTAGTGAACTCATTAAAAAGATTTTCAGATTGAGTCTCTGTAAGAAAATATAAATAAACACAACTTCACCTCCTGCTGGATTATTATGAATATATTATCCTGTTCTATCCCTCATATCTTATGAGTTTTTTTTTTTTTTTAACAAAATTTTCAACACTGTTTTTTCATAGAAACTTTACAGCATTAATATCAGATAAGATTTATTTATTAAGATAGATTTATTTCTATTATCATATTTTATTATTGTTGTATGAAGGTGCAATAAAAATCAGCTTACAGTAATTACATCACACCTTCTTTAAATGACAAATTATACACAAAGTGAATACCATATAATAAATGTATTATTATTATTATTATTATTATTATTATTATTATCTATTCATGTGTTCATGTGAAATAGGAAAGATCAAGATCACACTTGCTTCCCCCCTCGTCTGAGATCTGTATTTTAAAAAATATGTATTTTCCAAACTTATTTCAGGAATTTATTTATTAATATATATTAATATATTTAAAGGAAAAAATGAGATAAATAAAAATAAACTGTGATCAACAGGCGTCTTCAAAACAAGCGTGCGGAATGTGACGTCATGACGTCACGCCGCCCCTGTGTTTATTATGTAGGTTTTGAGGAGAGGCTGCTAACTTGCTAGCACCGAGCTCTCGCCTTCAAACATGCGCTGAATTCACAGCTGCGAGGTAAGACAACCACAAATATTAACACAAAGTCAACACCCTCACGCCCCCACTTTGTCCAGGTTTTCGAGCTGGAGGCCACAAAAAGACCCGAGCGGGGAGGATTTGTAAACAGCCGAAGGTCGTTTTCTTTTTCTCAGCTAGCACTCTGTTAGCTCCCAAAGCTAACTCAGCCCAGCCAGCATTTGCAGAAAAAAACTAAAAACACAAGCTGGCAACACAGGAGAGGAATATCCACAGCCGATTATATTCACTTTTGAAAGGTTTTATGTCGAGTAGAGTGGCTAACATGGCAGAGGAAAGTCCTTTTGTGCATCTGGGTGTTACTGTGAAGAGCTTCATGTTAAATAACTTTCATCCTGCACTGCCCTCTTCTCATGGGAGTACTTCAAAGTACTACAGCTTAATCTGTTTTTCATACATGTATTCACAAGAGACCATCTGTATGCAGCTACCGAGATAATGCTGTTTTACTGTGTGTCGAAGACAGGAGGACGTGCTGAAACCCAGAAAGTTATGTAAACTGGGAAGTTCAAAGATTGTTTGTCTTGTGCACTACAGTTAACATGGAGAAGACTTTGGCAAGGAAATGGTTAAATCTCCCTCGGACAGTGCTTATAAAAGAGTAAAAAAAAAAAAACTGCACAAATACAAAAGTTGAAAATGTAGGAAGAGGGAATTAATCTAATATCTGTAAGAGAAAGTACGTGTAGGATCCTTGCCCTTTAACATGTTTAATGTTTTTTTTTTATTTTAACTTATTCAGGTTTGGAGGACAGAGATGGCAGTGTGTGCACTGACCATGCTGGACGGGATGGAGGACGAGGTGACGGCAGCGGGCGGGATGTTGCTTCTGGCCCTGGCCCTCGTCTTGGCTTGGCTCTCGACGCATGTGGCCGACCGGGGAGACCACATCCTGGGCACCATCCTCACCGTGGGCGCTCACGCCTCCCTGATCGGACTGGGGGGCCACGACAGCTACAGCGGGGGGCCTCCCAGCGTCGACGCCCCCGAACAGCAGGCCGCTCCGCCTTCGCAGGAGAACAAGCCGGACGATGGCGAGCCGGGGACCGAGAGGGGAGATGGCGAGGGGACGGGGGAGGGAGCTGAGGGGGTGATGACAGATCTCCTGCTGGACATTCAGAGCAAACAACTACAGGCTGGAAGACTGCACACGTCAGACGAGGAGGATGATGAGGCTGAGGAAGAGGAGGAAGATGAAGACGAGGAGCTGGAGGGAGAAGATAAAAAGATTATAAAGCATATCCCAGTTTTGTCCAGCAACATCTCGCCCCCAACCACCACCCGTATCCCCACCACCACTACTACAACTGGCATCTCGGTCCGCCTGAAGTTTTTAAATGACACAGAGGAAGTAGCTGTTGTAGAGCCACAGGATACTGTGGGAGTACTGAAAAGGTTGGTAACACAACCATAAACACCAACTCATGGACATCAAGCATAAATACACATCTTTGATCTGAAGTTAGAACAATAAATCTAAATATGCAGCCAGTTAGCTTAGCATAAAGACTGGAAACAGGGGAAAACAGCTAGCCTGGCTTTGCTAATTAAAACAGGGCGTTACAAGTGTAAAAGTAACAACACATTGTGGTGATATTTTAGTCAGGCAGCCAGCAAAAACAGTTTTGTATGTGTGTTCTTTTCTGCCTCAGTTTTAGCCAAAGACGTCATGTTACAGCAGAAGAAGGTTATTTATTTAAACATCACTTTAAATCGACTAAAATTGGCGAGAATTCACTGCACCTGGGTCAAAACAACCAATCAGAACAGAGTATCTGACAGAGGTTCAGTCACTGTTCTTGCTGACGTGGTGCAGTTTGATAGAAAATAACCAACCCCTGAGCGACCAAGCAACAAGGAAACAACAGTTTACACGAGAGATAAGTAAACAGCAGCGAAAAAGTGTTATAAGGAGTGAATTAGATTGAGCGACACTGCTGGGAGGGGATTTAGAGTGGAGTGTAAACTTACTGATTTTCAAAATAAGAGCACTTTTACCTGTAAGATGTAGAGAATCTCTTAAACTTACTGATTGGAGCTTTAATCAGTGAACTTTAGCTGTAAATCTTCTTCCCAGTGTTGTTACCTTTGGACAGAGCCTGGCCAGCTGTTTACTCCTGATATTTACTGTCCTGACATGCGAGTGCTGTTTGACCTGCTTATGTAAAGCAAATAAGCATATCTCACAAAATGCTGTAATACTCCTGAAATATGTCTTAACACCTTTTCTTTCTCGTCTCTCTTCTTCTCCAGTAAATACTTCTCAGGTCGGGAGGATCAAATAAAACTAATCTTCCAAGGCCAGTTGCTGCAGGATCCCAAGAAGACTCTGTTATCCCTGAACATCACAAACAACAGCGTGATCCACTGCCACGTCTCCCAGGCGCTGCACGAGGCCCCGGAGGAAGGGGCCCAGCCCGGAGCCGGGGCAGGGTCCGGGGTCTCTGGAGGATTCAGGGCCGCGGGCGTGGCCATCAGCACTGGAAGCCTGGTGGTGCCCGTGTTTGTGGTGATACTGGCTGTGGTTTGGTACTTCCGCATCAACTACAGGCAGTTTTTCACGGCCCCTGCGACCATCTCCCTCGTGGGAGTCACTGTGTTCTTCAGCTTTCTGATATTTGGGATGCACAGCCGCTGAGAAGGCAGAGGGGCCGCGTGCTTACAGCTCGGTGTTGTGAGGTGAAATATAAATAATCACAGCGGCGGGTGGTGCCCAAAGAAAAGGACTAATCAAAAAGGAGCTTGGTGCAGTTGCCACAGCTGATTGTCTTCCTGCAGAGAGTGTGTGTGTGAGTGTGTGTGGGTGGCTAGGTGAACCTGTTTGTGCATGTTTCAAGATAGAAAAAAAAAGCAGTATGTGGGGTGAATAATAATCTACAGTGAGTGTGGTTCAGCTGAACCATAGTCTCTCTTCCAACATGACTTAGTGGTTCACTCCATGTTTCAACACTTTATCTTGTCTGCTCTTTTATTGTTGCGAAAGATTCATCATGCTCTCCTGTGTGTCATTGTTTTTGAGGCCACTGTTTCTGTGTTAAAAAATAAATGAAACAATAGATTTAAGAATCTAAAATCTTTTGGACCCACTCACTATTGTGCTGTGTGTGTCAGTTTAACTCTTTACCATTACTTTGTTTTTTGTTTTCTTTTGAATGATTCGCGCTCTGTGTAAGAAAGTACAGACTGCACAGCTGCATCTGTGCTAGGATGAAAATTTCAGATATTTTTGTCGCTCCAAAACCATTGCTATATAGAAATAGTCTAATTTAAATAACCGGTAGACCTGAAAATGTTAACTTTTTGAAAAAAATATTGTAAATATATTGTGTATTTTCTGTAAATACAATGATAGAACGAATCAAATGAACCTGCATCTGGCACTTAAAGATTTGGAGGGGGGAACCTTCCTGATTATGCTGGACTGCTCTGGCTTCAGTGATGTCTCAAATTAAAGCATTTCAAACCAAACTCGTGTCGTGTTTCTGGTGTAAAGAAGTGAGCCTCTGCGTCGGGTTTGTGTTTATTTATATACAAACACCAGTATGCATGACAGTGAAGAAAAATAACCTATGTATCACATTATGTCCATTTACAACAGTCATTCGCACATGCGCAGATCTGTGCTTGTGCCTGGAAAAATATCGGAAACGACGTCGCATTTGTTGTTATTGCACTCGTACTGCACACAGATGCACAAAGAGCCACGAGGGAACATCAGCTGTCAGCTTCATTCACGAGAGGTGGCTTAAAGTCTAATCATACCAACCAAAAGGATCTGAATAAGGGTCAATTATCTTTAGTGCACATCACGAGACTTTACTGTAAAAGATTTAAAAGGGCACATTAAAAGTTAGAACAGATTTAAATGAATCAGATGACAAAAAGTGAAAATGGATTCAGGCTGACAGATTGTTGTCCTCGTGACATTTGAGATTAACAACTGAATGCTCTTGACTTTGGGGACTGTATGAAAATGATTGGGGTTTGATTGATTAAAAAAATCCTCCTTTGCCATAATTCATGTTTTCTTTGGACCCTGCCTTTAGAAATAAAAAGGAACAGCCTCCTCCATCCTATACCTGGAATAAATATTCACAAACACAAAAGCCACTGAGCCATCGTATTTCTGAATAAAGAGCTAAAGAAATAGTTATTTCAGCTGCCACAAAATGAGTGAACTGGACTCTGAAAGCCAGAAAATTAAGCTTAGATTAAGTTTGTAAGGAAATAAAATATAATCTGGAATGAGAAAAAGTCGAAAGAAGCTTCCCTGCTTTTCCAAAAAAAAAAAAGACTTTTAGTAAAAGCTGCAATTATGTATAAATATGTTGATAACTGCCCATATTTTCTCCTGGAAAACATTCATAGTGTTCCATTTTGTTGTTTCTATATAAAGTGACAGAAATAGTAAGAAGAATGGAAAAAAAGAGAGAAAGCTTCACAGAAGATGTCCAATCGTGACGTGAGTGTGACTGTTCCTTTCAACCCAATAATTTCCATGCAGTTCCCAAGTCCTACAGCGACAAAACAAGATACGTCCTCTTTGTCCTCAACCACTCCTCTGACTCTACAAGAAAATCTGCAACATTAAAGTTTTTGCCTTTGTAAAGCCAATTTCTAAAAAAAACAAAAAAAAACAAAACAAAAAAAACCCCAAAAGAAAACGTGTCTAAGACATCGACTGAAGAATTAGAAGATTAGTGAAATAGTGCATCAGGCCTCTACTGCATGGACTATATCTTACAAGTTTTACATCAGATTTAGTTGGTTATAAGTTTACAAGATGCAAACTCGTCACCAATGATCAGGAATGACGAGCTGAACGGATCTACTTAATACGATAAAATCTTCCAACAAAAACTACACAAGACAAGTTTAGTTCTGTGGAAACAAAGTTGGATTCATGATTACTTTTCTATCTCACGCGTCATACATACATGTACTGTACATGTGCCCCAAAAGCCCACTGGCTCATCAAATATCAAAAATCTGCATTTATACACAAATAATATACATACAGCATCACTTCATAGGCAGTGATGAATAAAAACTTAAATATATTGTTGATGTAAACAACAAAAAAAGTTAAATATTTAAAATGGCACACATACGTTCACAAAATGTCACATTCTAGGATGCATAGTTTTATGAAAATATAAATGACTACACACACACACACACCCCCTCTAACTGCACATACACACACTATACACGAAAAAAAGTGACGTTTTACACTGAATGCAGGTCAGCATACAGAGGCACTCACACACAACTGTGCAATACGACGCTAGAATTAAAAAGCCACTGATGAGTACTCCAGTCTACGTGTGTCAAGTGTTTAAACTGAAAGCAGTTAAAGTCCACAAGTCTCCACGAGTTTAACGAACACAGAGTCTGAAACGATCGGTAAAAACTATGACAGAGCACCTGAAGGTTTCAGAGAGCCTGATTTAAGACTTCTAACTCGTCATGCTTTAAAAAAAAAATCTGACTGCAAAAGCTAATAAAAAGACCATAAACTTTAAATCAGCAAATAAGAAAAATCAGCATTAAGAATTTAAATGTTTGCGTTTTTATATTTCAGTTTCCACTCCCAGAAAAAAAGTGGACAAATAAAGATTCCTAATAGAGATTTTAACTTGTCACAGCAGGAGAAACAGGAGATATTAACTCTGTTAATGATGGCTGTGTCCCATTTAGGTGTGTATGTACAGCATGCACAGCAAGCCCTGAATTAGGAAAGCTAAATGGACCACAGCCTTTAATAATAATTTTCATCACACCTGCGACTTTCCTGCCATGTTAAGTCAAAATGGCTGCCGTGAAAAAGGCCATTTATGGTGTCTTTTTAAGAGTATTTACATTTTTCCCCCCACCAAAAATAAATGTAATGTTATTCTTATTACATTGTGCAGAATCTGTGACCAACCACCATTTTCAGAGTGCTGTGTTCATCATACAGAGGGAGAAGAGTGCATTAAATCGTCTTACTTGTCAAGGCTGAATGAATAAAGAAGTACTAAGTCAAGTTTCACCCCGGTCCTGCTGAGGCCTGTAAATGTGGGTACGAGAGGGGGACTTACAGGAGAAGAGGAGAGCTGGTCTGACAGGCAGGGCTAATGCTAGTTTAAGTCATCGTAGATACTGGAAATAGAAGGTGCTGAGAGTTTGGGCCTCTTTTTTTTGGTCGATAAGCTGATATTACTCTGAGAGCTGCTGCTGCTGCCGCCGCTGCCGCCGCCTCCAGTCAGACTCCCACCTCCTCCTCCTCCTCCTCCTCCTCCTCCTCCCCCTCCCCCTCCTCCCCCTGCTCCCACTCCTCCTACTCCTCCCACTCCGCTGTTCAAACCGAGAGACGTCCTCTTCTTCTTCTTCGGCCTCCTGGAGTCTGAATGGTTGGCGCCTGCGAGAAGGAGAGAAAATGATCCGTCAGCCGTCTTTACGTTTTATCAAAAGATGGCGTCCGGTGCGGCGCGTGCTTCCTTCCTTACTGGCTTTGGACGAGGCGGAGTCGGTGGGCGAAATATCGGGCGAGTCTTCCCACTGCAGGCGGCTCATCAGGGTCTGTCCATCTGGAATGTCAAAGCTGTCGTTCTCCACCACAGCGTCCGTGTCAGGCAGCGCCGGCCTATCACACGAAACCCAGACACAGATACAGCCTGTTCGCCAAAACTCAGACTGACCACGTAATGTCTGTATGTTCACAATATTACTGGTATAGTGAATACAGTCACACAGTCACAGGGGTGGTGAGAGGATTAAGATCTCTACAGCACAGTGACTCATCTATCATGGTTTCTGGCTGTTACAACAAAAGCAACAACAACAAAATCATCAATTCTGTGAACTTTTTCTTGTAGCCTGTAGCACCCTGAAGGATTTTCAAGAGATTTAATAAAAAGCAGTGAGAACGACTGCGTGAGATTAAAGCAGATTTTGATCCCGTCTGCTCCAAACTGCTCATTTACAAACTGTTTGTTCTGGACTCTCCGTTCTTGGCTCTTTTTGGGCCTCAAGGGGTGTTCGCCTGATTGGGTCTCAGACGATAAATAAATATTACTCTGTTCTCTCCTCGCTATGAGATGGAGTCTGTCTGTGCTGGTTAGAAAAAGATTTGGTGTTTTATTACAAAGTTTACTCTGATTTCTATGCTGGCTGGCAACTATTTTGACATCAAACCCACATTATCTGTTTTTATTGCTGTTTTTTATCTTTGTCTCTACTTCTGGTTGACCGATTTTTTGCTTTACTACTTATTTATCACTGTTAATACACAACCTGGTGAACATCAGCATTATTGCCTAAATATGTTACAGCCGTACAGCAAGTCAATGCACTTTTTTTTCTGGTAACCTTTCATTATAATTTCTAGCACATGGTACAAACTTTACAGCACAATTTAAACCATATGATCATCTAAAAAAATGGAAAAGCATTTTCTAAAGCCTGAAATAAGACGTGGGGTTAAAAGTTAATGAATGGGTGGCATAAAATTGCCTGCAGAAATTATGCAGGTACCACTGGAGCTGTATCAGGTGTTCCTCCTCTGAGAGCCAATCTGGGCCATGAAAACCTCTGGAGGTAATGTGACCTTTTTAAAACGACAAAAGGTCACACAAGACTCATCTCGCCTTCAGCCGCAGCTTCTGTTAACACCTGTGTTGGAGGACAGTCACGACTCTGCCTGTCAAAGAGCTGTGACTTGCAGAAAGGCCGTCTGTATTCACGACGCTGAGCAGCAGCAGTGCTCTGTTCCTGTCTCTGGCAACCTGATCAGGAAACGGCCCAACGAGGGTCTCAACACTCATTCAAACATGATTTTAGTTAAGTACACTTGTGGGTGAGGAGGTGGGGGAGGGGAGGCGGGTAAGGAAGGGGACAGGGCACACTCACGCGGACGGCCCCAGGAGGAACACCCTGACGGCCCTCCTCTGTTCGTCCGTGTGCTGGGGACATCGCTGAGACCTGGTGGGACACAAGGTGGCATTATACATCCCTGACTGACGGCCGCCCACCCACACAGCTTCACGCATCGCCCTGCCTGCTCAGGGAGGGAGGGAGGGAGGTGGGACGGACTGGACGGACACAATCAGTGACCAATGTGGAGGGAAGGAGGGAGATTAGAGCAATGAGGTGTTAATGGTTATGAAATGTTAGAGGTTGGTCACTGACGGGGTCCTCTGTGGTCGGATTCAAAACATCGCTGTGTGTGATTGTTTCTGCGATCTTTGCAGTTTAATTTTGGAGAGAAGTCAATCGCAGGTTCAGGAAAAAAAAAGTTACACAATGAAATGCAATGAGTTGCCACTTGTGTACCCGAGTTAGTCCCAACATACATGATCATTTTCATAAACACACGGATGAAACTGATCATGCTTCCAGATTTCACATGCAGCCACAACTTTTTTTTTTTCAGGCAGGATTTCGATGTGATTTGACAGACGGTCCGGACTGAGGGTCATAAAGACACCGACCTTGGGTGCTAAAGCGCCTGAAACTATCCTGCATCATCTCAGATATAAGAAGTAAACCAGAGTGGAGAAGTTTTAATCTGGTTTCTCTACATGCTGGTGGATTAGACAGTAAATACCTGGTACACATCTTCTTGGTGTGCTCAGAGATCACCCCGCATTGCTGTAAAGAACAAACACAATTTTAATGATCAACATCTGTATAGTTTAAAACACAAACAGGCTGTTTCTCCAGAGAAATTAAGAGATAGAAAATTAAAAGCAAAAAGATCTGCATGCTTGAGCACATTCATGAAAGATGCTCACCGTTGTTAAAAGAGATCTGACTTCATCGGGGCCCAAACTTTCATAACTGATGCCAGTATTATAGTTATACTGAAAAAAGACAGACAAAGAAGCATTATTAATACTTTGCACCAAATAATACAAGATGAAAAAACTTAAATTTAGAAGGATTTGTCACCTTGTAAGGCTCTGCAGTGACGCTGCTCCCAAGCTCACCTGGGGAAAAAAACACAGTGAGACGACGTTTACTTCTCCCCTGTCTTGTTCCTTAAAACCATCAGTTCAGTTTTCATTTCAAATTGTTCAACATTTTATTGCAAATCAT
>JBAJHX010000039.1:4595562-4634885 GCA_037176925.1 Amniataba percoides | reverse complement strand
CTTCTCCCCTGTCTTGTTCCTTAAAACCATCAGTTCAGTTTTCATTTCAAATTGTTCAACATTTTATTGCAAATCATGGACCATAACTCACATACAAACTCACATACACAAAAAGTTTGACGAAAAAATTGGTGCAAAATATAAAAAATATTAAAAAAAACTTTTCATCCAACATTACACTTTACTGACATTTTGACCATGGACCATTTTACAGCAGCAGCTCCAGAATGATTTCAAACATTTACAACTCAGTAGAAACTAAACATCTGATGGACTCACCATTTTTATGCTTTATTGATTTGGATCTTCTTGGGGAATTTTGATTCTGTACATAGAAAATCATTCAGGTTATATTTAAATGATCATTAAAACTCATTAAATATGCTCTAATATTTTCTGCAAAATGGAAACGAAAGCAAAAATACCTTATCTGACTTTCTCTTCTTGGCTGGAACGTGGAAAAAGGGAAGTGTGTTTATTATCTAGAAGCATATTTTTTTCAGCAGAGTGGAGTTGAAAGTGTTTTTTAAAACTCACCTTTCTTCTCAGCCCCGTACGACCAGTCGTTATCATTGAGGTCATCGTTGTCCTCCTGATCACTCTCTGATTTGCTCATGTTATTATTGCTGGCTAGCCTGTTAAAGAAAACCAAAAAAAAATCAATCTCATCATACCCACTCTGAATCAATACAACAATGAGCCCTAATGACCTTTATTGACCGACCTGCGGTTGGCGATGCGACTGCTGTTGCGTCCCATGCCGAGACATTTCTCCAAGTGCGGAGCGAAGCGAGAAGCTGCGATCAGTCTTTTGCAGTTGGGGCACTCACACTCTTTGTTCTTCCACTGATTGTACACTTGGCCAAATATGTCCACTCCGGGCTGATCCACAATTTCTAAAAGAGCAAAAAAGAAATTAGAGCAAACAAACCAAAGGAGATAAAGTGGATGAATAAACAGGAAGTGATGACACCCACCAAACTCCTTCATGCTCTCCTGGTCTGTTTCATCCAAGAAGAAGTAGCCTTGTTTTACAGCACGATGCACCTCGAAACACAGGCCCAAACAGGCATCTTCCACCAGCTCAGAGTAGATGTCATGGACCAAGGCCTGCAACAAAGACAACCAATAAGATCATTTAAAACAAACCGGACGCTGGATACAGACCGACAGATGGAAGAAAGTAGGAGACAGATTTGACTTATAAAACCAGAAACCTGCAATCCTCTATAAGCAGAAATTAGACCGAATCACTTCAGTATTACTGCGTTGGACAAATAGTGTTAAATATTTTGCTGTAAATGTTGATTTTCTGGACAGACTAAACGTGGAAAGAGACAGACAGGATAGAAAAAGAAGCTGTCTGCAGTACATTTTATCACTTCTCATGTCATGTATGCAGATGGAACTAAATAAAAAAAAAAAAGTCAAATACATGTTTCCTAAAGATGGTCTCTGTTATTTTAAGTAGTTCTCATTATGATGATGTTAATTCAAGTGTTGATTTTTCTGATAAGTTTGGTTTAATTGGTTTAAACTTATTTTACGCCCATTTTTTGTTTTAGAAACCGAACGTAGAGCAGAAACTTTAACAGGTTTAATTTATTGATTTTCGATTGAGTAAAGGGTCTTTGTGTGCGGGACCAGAACATTTTAGCATCATTTTTTAACAGTGGGAAGAAGTGGAGGTGAATCATCCCTCATTATATACAGCCTGTGACAACCTGGCAACCAATCTGTCAAATATTACTGAAGTGATTATTTATCATCAACAATAAACTGACCAGGTATCCGTTTAACTGAAGAAATAAGCCACAAACAGATGATTTTAGACACAGTTTTGGGTGTGTTTCTGCTTTGACATCCACTCACCTCCAGCTTGGTGTTGTCTGGGCCTGACAGGGGCATATCCTCCATTTTCATTTGAAAATCTGTGTGGGAAATCCTGATGGCGAGATACTGAGGTGCTGACCTGATTTTGGAAAAACACAAAAAGGTACGATCAATAATAAGGTGAGCTCAGGAGACAGGTTAAAAAAAGGTTATGAAATACTTACTTTTAAAATAGCTGTGGACACTTGCTTCAGATTTGTCTTCATTCTGGAGGATAATATATTATTTAAATGCAATGTAAGGTTAAAATATAGCAGAGATATATCATTTATAGTCACATACAGTCATTTCGTTACTAACATTAGCATGTTTATTTACACTGTGAGCTAAATATTATTATAAATATTTAGCTGCTGTGGCTAATGTGAGAAGAAAACAAAGAAAACAGCCACCATGTTTTTTTTTTTAAGACTCTCTAACAGCAGCTAACTTCTCTTCGTGTTGACACACACAGCTGCTCCCTCTCGTAAAGCAGATTTGTAGTTAAATGAGGTGATTTGAGGCGGATTAAAGGTGAAACGGGAGCTGCTGTGGAGGTTTGGAGTCTCCGGTTCTTCTCACCCGCTCTCACTGCGACTCTTCCCCGCTCGGCGCGCCTCACACTCGGACACACGCAGGCCGCTCGTCGGTCGCCTCCATCCCACCGTCCGTCCGTGAAGCTGGAGGCTCGTCTGTGCTGCTCGTCGGTGTTTCCGTGAAATTCGCCTAACAAACACCGTTTATTTATTTATTTATTTTTTGGTGACACCGACGAGGCCGTTAAACGGCGGAGAGACGGACGGAAAAATAAAAGAACCCACTTCCGCTTTCACCCTTCACAATAAAAGCCCGGCAGTCCAGGAAGAGTTTTGAATGTTTGAGAGGAGATGTAAGATGTTCAATGAGCTACAAAAAAGCTTAGTTTATAAATCATCAAACCACGTAAAAATACCTGTGGTGGAAGAAATTTAAGTAAAAGTACAGAGAAGACATGAAATGAAAGTGCTAATATGCTATTAATTAATAAAGAGATTAATTAAGAGAATTAATTAAGAGAAAGAAGCAATACCACTGTGTAAAAAATAAAGCATCAACACACAGGTAGCATTTTAATGTTACAGCCAATAAAGTTGCTGCTAATTTTACCTACTTCATTTTATTGAATCTTTAACTATTGTAATGAAATCATGAAATCCATGATATCTTTTATATAAATTATGAATCTTAAAACTAACTCACAGTGGAGTAAAAATGACAATATTCACATCTGAAATGAACACATAATTAAAACACTACCTCAAATGGTATTTAAGTACTTTAGTAAATGTAATTAGTTACTTTTCCACCACTCATTACTATCACTGGTAACTCCGTTTGAGGATGTTTGTGGGAGTTTTTTTGGATTGTAATATTAGCATATATTTTCAGAAATGTCACTAAAAGCCTCCTCCACACAGGATTCGCACTCATCCCTCTGCCAGGCTTTTCTCCATCTTTATTTAGACAGAAAAAACAGAAAAAGATGCGGTTGCTAGGAGATCAGTGTGACGCAGTTAAAGCCCTGTTGAGGATTTTATTCTGAAGGTACGCTTTGGCCTGCTTCCGGCTTGACTGCCTGGCTTGATGCAGATTTGAGATTTTTTTTCCACCCACTTAAGACATCAGTAAATGAAACCGAGCTGCCACTGCTGATCTGGGATCAGTTAGCTGCGTCTGGCTGGTTGAATGAGGTAATCTGGACCAATAATGCGCACTATGTGGCCAAAAGTATGTGGACACCTACACATGATAATCCAGATGTGCTTCATCCTGCAGATATAAGAGCTTCCACTCCTCTCTGAAGGCTTTGTGAATGATTTCTGCAGGAATTGGCTCTTTAGTGAGTGTTAAAGAAGACAAAACGGGGAGATTAAGGCTGGATTATCACATATATTACTAAGGTTTTCTCATCATTTCTTCTTTTGTGAAAAAGTTAAAGTTAACTAACTTTAGTATGGATTCATTTACATTTTTTATGTATTACAAATCCCCTTAACATAATCCGACCAATTCAAATACTTATTTTGTTCAAGACCAAAAGACAACACATTTTGTTTCCTAGATCCTAGATCAAAATATCTTCCTAATTTTTATTAATCATCTAATTGTTTCAGCTTCACAATACACCATGTAATAAATAATCTATCATGTATATTATAAATCCCAAACCATTAAAAACAGAAAAACCAGGAATGTCCACATACTTTTGACCACATGTTGTATTTCACATCAGTTTCAGGTTAAAACACACCACACAAGCACTAACTGTTAAAGATCTTTTTTTATTTGCCCAAAGACTTGAACTACAAGGACATAAGAACACCCTCAGCTATAGAAAACATCAAATTTTGTCAAATGATCAGCAGTACAAAGTTGTAAAGCTTCGCTGTCGTAGATATCTCTATAAACCAACAGAAGGGAGAGAAGAAACAACTAAAACAGGTGAATTAAACCAAAAACTCTCTCCGTGTGAGTGAAAAACTCACTGGCCTCAGAAGTCACAGATGAGGGTTTGCCAACTTAAAGCACTAACAAAACAATAAGCACTCAATACAAAAACAGTATTTACAGGAAAATTACAACAGTTTTCAACCCCAGTTCCTCTGGCAACTCACTTCCCCCGAATCCCTTTTATAAACTCAATCGACATCAGCAACCACGTGCCTTTTCCCTCCCCCAGATTATTTAAATAGTCCGAGCTGGTTTTGTTTCAGACAGTGATGAGATTCATAAAGGTCAAACTCAGTCCGTTGCTAACAGGTTATCAATAGTTGCCATGTACTCATCTGTCTGTGGACCCAAAATGACAGTCGTGGAAGTATCGCCATTTGTTTTCAGGTAACCAATGACACGACAGCGCTGAGAAGAAAATTACTAAAGACCTTTGGAGGGAAAAAAAAACATAATGAAAAGAGGTTTAACAATATCTACATTCATGGTGTTGGTATGACGTCCCCACACAGGCACATACATGCACGCTGCAGCCACATCATGGTATGCAACAAAACGGTAAAAACAGCACACATTAAAGCAAAGAAACACACTCACACCCTCATATATACACAGTTTTGTGCACGCATGCACGTAAACTCACACAGAGGGACAGATTTACGTTAAGTGCACACTTTTTTTTGGGATAAGCATCAGACTACAACCCCACGTGGATTACAGTCAATACCACTAATGTCAAAAACAAAGTTGATGAAAACCCATTCGCTTCTTCCACAAATGATTCCAGATGGATCACGCCTGCTCACAATTAAAAACAAACCTACTGACAAATTCAAATAAACCGCAAATAAAACGTAAAACAACGGTTCAGAGAAGAAACAAACAGACTGTGTGACATATTCTTAAAAAAAAAGGAAAAAGGAAAAAAAACAGACAGATTGAGCTTTAAATGTGGAAAACATGAGTTATGCCTTCAACAACAAACTGTTCTGGTCACACAATAAAATACTGATTACTGTCAGGCCAGAACAAACTGCTGAATTAGCTGAGTCGAGCAGAATTGTTTCAGACTGACGGATTCACGTGTCCTCAAAGACGTGTCAGGTGATGAGCGGCACCTTAAATTACAGACACAGCAATTGATCCAACAGTGCCTATAAAGAGTATTGGCCTCCCTCGAGTCTTCAGCTCTGAAGCACAGTGGACGTAAGCAGACTTTTTTTTCAGAAATTTTGAATAGATCTAAATGAAGTCCTGATATAAAACTAAAATAACAGTAGACTGGTTGTGGAGATCACTTTGAGTGAATGCATCTCTAACTGGAAGCTTGAATTTTTATTTAAAAAAACAGAAGTTGTGAAGATAAAACTTAACTTAATAAAAACTATAATTCAGGGGAAGGATACGAAAACATTTCCAAAGGCACAGACCAGCCTACAGACTACAATAAGGTCTATTAAAAATAATATGGCACAGCTGTAAATCTTCTTAAGAGCAGGCTGTGTTGGTGCAAGAATCGCATTAGTGAGGTCAGACTAAAATCCGATAGAGAATTTGAGGCAGGACTTGAAACTGCTGCTCCTTCTTCACCTTGACTGGGCAGTTTTGTTAAAGAAAATTAGAGGAAAAGCTGCAGGTAGCGACGATCCACACGCACTCACAGCTGCTGCCAAAAGGTGCTTCTGCTAAATATTTTAAGGACTCGATACTTATGTAATCAACTGAGTGGTGTTTTTAAGCTTCTTTTGTGCTCACTGCTGACTTAGACGACACCAACGTCAGCTTCCCATCTGTGTTGAAATATCTGCTGCCTTTGTAAAAACACACCCACCAAGTAAGTCGTTTTTTCACCTAAATGTGGCAACTTCCTTCAAAGAGACATCCGTGGGTATCAGAGCCTTGTTACATCCACTTTGGTTCAACATTGTAAAACAATAAAACATGAAAAAGTCCAAGAGGGGGTGAATACTTTATGTAGGCACTGTTTGTCGTTTTAAATGAGAACATGAGTAAGTAACAAGTTATGAAATTCTCCAGCAACAAAAAGACATTCATAATGGCTTGATTTTTTTCCTGAAAAAATACCACCTCTTTAAGAACCAAATGATAAAATCTACATCATAAATTGAGAAGAGAAAACAACGCGACAATGTTCTGGAAAAAAAAAAATTCATGGAAACATTCTGAAGAGTGCAATTTTTCGGTACCCTGCACAGCCCCCCCACCCCCTCCCTATAAGGTGATCCACCATACTATGTTCTTTGGCTCTATGAAGCCACCTGTCTTCAACTAATTACCAAAAGAATAAAACAAACGGGAGAGTTCATTCCCCTTGACATTAAGAGTCTAACCTTAAACCACTGAACCTGGAAGTCGAGATAGAAACCAGCGGCAGAAATGTTCATGACATCACCAAACCAGTGGGATGCTGTTTTTGGCATAACGTCAGCGGCCCATGTTGTGAGGTGACCGTCGCACCGGGGAGGGAATGAGACTGATTTTGGACATAAGGGCGGTGTCCCTCCGTTAGCGGATCACCTACGCAGCAACATAAAGTGGGTGAGTGTGAAGTGGATGAGGCGATGCAGGGGCTCCCTCTGGTGGTGGAAGGAGAGCAGGGTTGGCACAGTGGCAGAGCTCCCTTGACTCTTGGCTCAGCTCAGCGCTGCTCAGTTCGTCTCGTCGGCACCGTTTCAGTCCGAGTCAGAGTCCGACGTCCCCTGTGAATTAGATTCGCTGCTGCTGTCCTCTGACTTGTTCTCCTTGTCTTCTGCCTCATCGTCATCGTCATCGTCATCATCATCGTCGTCATCGTCATCATCGTCGTCATCGTCATCATCCCCCCCCTTCTTTAACAACACGACCATAAAGAAATACACAAACAAAAGAACATGTATTTAGCACAATGGATCATATCTTTTCGTTTTCTCTGGCAAAGTGAGAGGCAACTCACGTCATCGTCATCGTCGTCTTCATCACTGGATGAGTCTCCCTCAGAGGAAGCCCTCTCCTGCTCATCGTCATCTTCGTCCTCATCGTCGTCATCCTCCTCCTCTGTGTCCTGTGAGAGAGAAGAGAGATTTTCAGGTGGTGCCAACAACATCTCTGGACAACAACTCATTTATAAGATGAGAAAAAGAAGAATGAGAGTCGGCGCTTACAGATTTCTTGAACTTTGCCTTGGGACCTCCTGGTTTCGCTGTAGTTCTCCTTTTCTGAAACACCAACACACGTTTTAAATATTATTAAATAGATTTAAACATTTCAGAGCACGAGTACAAACTCTACTCCAGTTGGCGACAGCACAGTGCTAACACTGAAATAACTGACTTACTTGTGAATTGTATTCTTTGTAAGTGTTTCTCTCTTGTGAAGACAGACTCTGTGGAAAGACAGAAGTGTACGTTTGATAAGTCAAGTGCATTCAAGTCAAGTGCCCGAGATAATAAAAACACCCCCCAAACAACCAACAACCACTTCTTACAGCGAGCCACTGTTCCAGTTGGACTTTGTACTGTCTCTGCTTCTCCTCAGCGATCTTCTTGTAGCGCTCCTTGTCCTTCAGTGGTAACCTCTGCCAGCGGCTGCCAATCTCAGTCATCCGCTCTTTCATTGGGAGGTGGTTCAGCTCTCCGTTGGACAGCATCTCCTGAGAGAACTTCTGATATCCGTTTCTAGAGAGTCAAAAATCAAGCAATGAGTCAAAACTTTAAATGGTTTGAACAGAACAAACACAACGGACAGGCTGAATGGGACAAACTCACGAAGGTGGTTTCTTGGGTTCGCCCTCAAACTTCATCTTCTTCCCTGAGGCGATGGCGGCAGCAGCAGGTGAGCGCATCTCACACAGGTCTCTCTGTTGAGGACAGATCAGGTCAGTCAGCTGTTTGCTCCCCCTTTTGACTGACACACAAGCTGTGGAGTTCTACTGGGCAGTGTATTGCCACTAACCTCGTATCTTTTCTGGTCCTCTGCTGCCTTTTTGATCCACATAATCTTCTCTTTTTTCTCCATGGTGCTCCAGGTTGCTTCCATTGCTTTCTGTGCCTTTGGCCGATCATTCTGCAAAGCACAAGTTAAACAAACTTGTGTCTCAATATCCCGACCTCTCATATTCTCTTCTGGTGTCATGGATTACAGTAAAACTAATAGTTTGTATTGTTCAGACTTGGAGTCATGCTTACCTTAAATCTGGCCAGGTAGTCTCCTATGACGCTCTGCTGCCAGATGTCCTGTGCAGTCTTAGGAGGGTCCGGCAGACGACTACGATCCTCCTTCTCCTTTTTCTCTGACTCTGCCTTCAGGACTGTTTCCAGGCGTTTATACTTCTCCTAAATGACAAAGAAAACAAAGATCATTCGAGCATTTCTATGAAAACTAAACTACACGTCTTACATATGTGAAGAATTTGCCTCCTGTGGTTTGCTCTGCTGGCCTCACATTTCTTCTCCTATATTATAAAGTTACACAGCATCGACAGGTTACCTTCTTCTTATCCGGCAGCTCGTTCCACATGCGGGCCAGGAGTCTTGTGAGCTCGCTGTCAGAGAGGTCTGGCCGCTCCTGCTGCAGTTTAGGACGCTTCTCCTCAGAGAAGATGAACATCGCTGAAATTGGCCTTTTGGGTTTCTCTGGGTGGGTCTACAAGATACAGAGAAAGGGAATATCAGGAAATGTGGGATCAATAAAGATCTTAATCTTAATTTAATCTGAAAGGATACTACAACATCTGAATAATTGAATAATAATACCATCTGAATAATAATGCCAATATAAAATATTAGTCACAGTATAAAGAACCTAATATGTGAGTTTAATGTGTTACATTGTGCATGCTGAGTGTAAGCCACCTTTGCTTTACACTCGGCTTTACCTTTACTTTTGAGTTCTTCTTTTTGGAGGCAGGACTGCTGGCTCCACTGCCCCTCTTAAAACCTATCTTCTCCTCAGCCAAGACCCGCTGCTGCTCCTCCTCTGACAAACTCTGCAGAAAAAAATATACATGATAAGTTCTTGCAGCACAAAAGTACAGCACACAAATGAGTCTGACGACGGCTGTGACATGCAAACTGCGAGCACAAGAACAAAGCAGACTTACACTGAGAAATCTGTTCATCTCAATTTCATACTCCTTCTTCCTCTGAAAAAAACAAACAGGACATTTTTAGACAAAACTGATCTGGTTATTATCATTATTATTTAAAATGATGTGTATTCTGAACTCACCTGCTCGCAGCGTTTCTGGTAGCTGTCCTTCTCATTCTGTTTCAGCAGCTTCCACCGCTGGCTACACATCACCATGCGCTCTGTGCTGGGGACGTCCTTCATGTTTGACATCAACTCCGCACAGAACATCGAGTAACCATTTCTAAAAGCATGCAAGACGTCATATTAAAATCACTCACTCACAGGGCAGCAGCCTACAAAGTAAAGATGCGTTTATATGCAGCTGTGACTCACGGAGGAGGTTTGTCAGGTCGACCATCAGATTTGTCCTTCAGGTGTCTCTCAGCCTTGGTCAGGGTGGACTTTACGATGTCGTCTTGGGTCATGTTTAACTCTGGGTGCTGCTGGATGTATTCCCGCATTGTCCCCTTGAAGGTCGCAAACAAAAACAGGGTTAACACTGAAAGAAGATGGAAGGTACGTCAGCATTAGTACTGACACTGAGTCAGTCGTCTCACCTCGTACTGTTTCCTCTGCTCCAGAGACTTAGTGATCCATTTGAGCCTCTTCTTATCTGACAGCTGTGTCCACTGTTTGCCAAGACTGTCCTTAATGTCTTTGGTGGTTGCCTGGTGTCAGACAAAGACAATTAGCAAACACGCAGTAACAGTCATGGATGTGTTTTGTTGGTGGTGTTGTAGATGCCTAGACTTACATCTGGGTGTGTTTTGAGGAAGGCCTTCTTTTCATGGTTGTACCACAGCTGCTGGGGTGTCTTGGGCTTCTCTGGTACATTTGAACCTTTCTTGGCCATGCTCTCCACGAGGTCTGGGTGTTCCTCTCTGCATTTACACACCATATGTAAACATTTAAGAAAAATTACCTTCAGTCACCTTTGGGTGCAGGTCTAAAATCCTCAGTGCAAATAACAACGTATGACTACTAGTAATGAGTTGCCTTACCTGAACTTCATCATGCTGTGCACAAATAATTCTTTGTCTCTTAAGAAGTCATCAACATATTTTTTCTGTGGACATAAAATATTTTGTTAGCATTTGTGAAACTGTATCTAAACTTATTAGTCGTGGCATCTGTTTTTGACCTACCTTCTTCTTGTCGGGCAGCTCCCTGTACTTCTTGGAGAGGATCTTAGTTAAATCTAGGTTGCTCATCTCAGGATGCAACTTTGCATACTTGGCCCTCTTTTCCATGAAGAAGCGGAAGTATGGAGTCAGGGGCTTCTTGGGGAAATCTGGATGTTTCTGTGCACCACGAGGGAAAAGGAGGAGTGGAAAGACTTGAACCTTGAGCTCCACACAGAGGGCTAATTCTTCATTAGTTATGTGAAATACTGATTTAACTTACCTTTATTTTCTTGCCCTTGTAGGGGTTTTTGATGTAATCTTGGGCATCGACAATCAGCTCTGTTAGAGTGCGGAATTTACGAATCTGCAGAGGAGGCAGACATTTAACATGCAAATTTAGCAGAGCATGAAATCTGACAAAAATCAATAAGAGTATCTCTCAGTAAAGAAAGAGTAAAGAAAATAAGTCTCACCTCCTTAGAGACCTCCTGCCACTTCTGCTTACACATCTCTGCTGTGTAGGAATTGAAGGCCACCTTCTGCCAGTCGAGGTGGGACTCTGACGTTTTGTATTTCGTCAGGTCTTTCTGAGGCAGGGCCACTTTCATGGCCTCCAGCAGTTTTAAGAGGTCATCCTGCGCCCACACTGTCACAACAACAAAGAAATAATCAGAAATTACACTTACAACTGTCCGCTCAGGTACAAAACTGGCTAAAGTAAATCTTAAATGATGTCCAAGTATCCTTCTTTTAGGAAAAATAAATTGGTATTAAGATAAGATGGGACTTAATCAATCTTGATGGAAACTGTTGTGTAGCAGTTGTAGCAAAAAGAAGGAAAGAGTGTGAATCGCCCTCATTAAAAAAAAAAAAAAAAGTAGTGGAAGATATAATCAGTAAGGAAAAAAACAAATATATAACAACAGAAATGTCATGTAACCAGTAAGTATCCTGTTATATGAACATAATGTGGTCAGCGGAAAGTTGTATATCTAAATGTTCAAATAAGATTCAAACAAACTAACAAAATAACAGTTTGCAAAAGTATCAAAATTATATATATCAATAAATAATTTCTATAAACATGTCAGCAGTTATAAAACCTCACCTTGGCCTTGGGTGGTTGCCTCCATTACTCCATTCATTTGTGGGTGTGCTGTCTCTTATCTACAAAAAAGGAACAAAAATCACATTAAAACATGTTTCTTACAGTATCATTATCAGATATAATTAACTTAAATGTAGAAAAACACTGAAAATTCATGATATGTAACTTCAACCAGAACAGCTGTTTTTTTTATTATAATGTTATTTTCATGCATACAAAACATTGTTTAAAGTTTCGTGTCTGTGGTAATAAAAGTGATGTTTTGTTTCCTCCACAGCGGCAGAAATCAGTCTCGACATGATGGTTTATGTTCATTACACCGCCCCTTAAACGTTTACGCTCCATGCTGAGACAGGCTATCGCTTGTGACGGCTTCAAATCTCAAATAACACGATGCAGAGGGCTTCAACTAGCACAACAGGAACCTCCGTCGAGCAAATCTCACCAGCCGCGATATTCTCCCTTTCCTCTATCTTTTTTTTTATTCATCGACTTCAGCTGAGTCTTTATTCCGCAAGAAAAAAAAAGTACCGCTGAGCCGCAGGAGGAGCGACCATTTTCTCTCTCGGTCCGCTCGGTAATGGGGGATTTTCTGTCGGAGCGGAGGTTGGGGAGGATCCACGGAAGGAGGAAGGACGTGCGCGGACGGGCAGCTGTAGGCGACCAGCTGACCACGGACTAAGGGGGGGATCTGCTTTCGGTCTCCGACGCGGGGGAACGGTGGCTCGGAAGCACTGCGGCCAAATGCGCCACTCCGCGGAGGCGCCTCACCGCCGATGGACGCGGATCTCGCTCCGCCATGAGACCCCCCTTTGTAATCTTCCCCTCTCACGCTAGCTCAACCCGGAGCGAGGAGATTAATACAAAAAAAACATGTTATAGTAAATAAATAAGCCTCAAGCGGGGTTTTAAAGCCTTTTATTCTGTTTTAGGGGCGGATTTGAGGAAACAACCGAGTGCATTCTTCGGCGAGGCGTAGCCGAGTCGCGCTCCAATGATGGCGGCTGCTCGTTGTTCGTCGTGTCCTTGATGGCCGCAGCTGCCTCCGCGGTGTCACCAAGCCGTATTCAAACCACCATTATTGGCTTAATTTTGAGCGAAACAGCGGGCACAAAGCACCGCTGGAGCCGCAAAAACATCAAATATGTCACATTTCTTCATTTATACAACATATGGATGTTATTAAAAAAGAATTTGCTGCTGCATAAAACGACCAAGTGCGACTTGAATTAAGTTTAAAATCTTGATTTTTATTAAATATATTCATTCGTAAAGCTGTATTAAGGTTTAAATATAAAACATCGCCTGCGTTTTATAAGAATTTGATCAAAACTAGATTTTATGTTTACAACAAATCTGTTAAAAATAGTAAACATTACAAAACCGAGATTACAGTAAAATCAATTTTATGATTTTATTTAAAACATAAAATAGGTATATTTAATGGTAGTGGAGGGTTTAAGGGACTTGCGTAGGCGACGGAGGAAAAAATGGAAAATATTGTTAAACTGCCAGCCGTTACAACCCTCCATCTTTCCCCTAACAGAGGGGTTCGTTTTAACGGTCGCCCTCAACGGTTGCGGCCGCCATACTTCTCCATCTCGGTTAAAAAACTGTCCCCCTAAAAAAGCCCTCGAAAGGAACCATGTTAACACCCCGAGGCTGGAGCAGCTTCAAAAAACAGCTCCAGGTCCGCCATGCGAGGAAGACCTACCGTGACACGGTCCAATGGCGCACTGCAAACGGACGAGAGCTTAAAAGCGAAAAGCCTGGGCGTTGCAGCAGCGAGCGGCGGCGGTGGGCTCCCTCGTTCCTTTGCCTCCGACCCGAAAAGGAGCGAGGACGGACGGAGAAGGCGGGTTTTCCTCCGAGCACGGTCGTCGGCGGTTCTGGGCCAGTCGGCGTTGAGAGAGAGAGGGGGAGAGAGAGGGCGAGTCTCTGCACGGTGAGATATTAAACCGAGATCCCTGATGGCTAACCGAGAGAGGCGGCGGGCTGTTCCGCCAACAGCCGCATGGAGGTCTCGGCGCGGAAAAGCACCGCAAAAAAAATCCCCCCCATCGACGAAAAACAATCCCTCTTTACCACACGAACACTCACAGTTTCATTTAAGCGACTAAAATAAGAAGGGGTAATATTTTTTAAATCGAAACACGACATTCACCACCCCGTCCCGGTCGAACATGCAGCTTCTTACCCGCCGTAGAGGACAACAAATTCGGGCATGGCCGACCTCCGCTCGCTGCTACTACAAAGAAGCTAACCGAGCGAAGCGGAAAACAAACATAAAAACACATTTTTATCCTCCTTTTTTATGTTTTTCTCGCTACCCTGCTCCGCGAAACCGTGTTTTTGCGGGCTTACCTGTCGCTCGGCGTGAGCTCCGGCGTCGCTGTGGAGGAAGAAGGGGAGGGTTGAACGATAGCCAGCACTGCGCCGTCGGTCCCGGGCTCCGGTCCCCGCAGAGATGGTCCTTCCCCCCCGCCTCCATCTCACTCGCCGTCTCCCTCCACTCAGCGCGCAGCGGCAGCAGCTCGCCTCCCTCTCTCCAGCCAACCATTGCTGCACTTTACGGGGAGACATTTTGCTTTGTTTTTTGGTTTATTTTTTAAGCCCTTTTTCCCGTTTTGCGTGTTTTGAACTCTTAATAAGTTTTGTTATAATCAAGGCGAAAGTTTCACCCAAAAAAGTAGCTTATTTATCTCACATGTACAAATAACTTGATCATAAGTTTATCACTCATACTACTGTCTACCCTGCATCTCTGGCTTTTCACATTCCTCTTTTAGCACATTGTAAGAGGCTGTTTGACAGCTTCATTTTGGTCCAGCGTGTTTTTTTTTCTTTTTCAACTCCACCTTGTGTGTTTGTGGGCGGATCCCCCCACCGTCCAATCCAGGCAGCCCGATTCAGGGGAAACAAATGACTTTCAGGCACCAGGCCTTGTTAAAACCGTGCGACGTTTCCTGGCAGTCGGAAATAATGCCACCGTCTCCTCCAAAATGCAAGAATTTAGTTGTGCACAAAAAAGCATGCACGAACAGGATTATTTTCCATTTGCATGTCAGTGGGCACAAGCAGAGTAAAATTTCAAGATTAGAGGAATTTAAAATGGTTCATAAGATGACATATAAAACTGAAATGAGTACAATACAAACAGAAATATGACACTGTTGAGAAAATAGGGTTCAGATATTAATGTGCAATTAAAAGTCATTTGGGCTGACGTATGAAGCCTGGTGGTGTGTGGTGATTTGGGGTTTGGTTTGACTGAAATACTCTTTTGAAATAATCTTTTTATAGGTAAATATGTAAAGGATTATAATTTTAATGCTTAATTTGTGCTACTCCATCACATCTAGGTAAAATAGTTAAATTATGCTAGCTGCAACACAAAAAAACATAAATCTGCCAAATGTTGTCCATAATAATGTTGTGTCCTATTAGAAGCTGGCATTTACTTGATAACAGTGAAGGCAGCATGCAGCTGAGTGGCAGCCCTACTGGTTCTTCTGTTACTTGCAGGATAAAAGAATAAAAGTGAGCTATGAATGATGTGAAGTGCTCTGTTTTCCCACGCATACATGAATTAAAGTCTGTTTTTATTTTTAATAAAGTGGAAATCCAAAGCATGTACAGTGTTTCAAGCACACAAACGCATGATAGTCAACTCTAAAAGGCATAATGAGATACATTTACAAATAGTTTTTTTTCCTTGATTATACCATCAGGACAACAATCAGCACAACTAATTAAATCTCATCATCCATTAACTACCGCTCATCCCATTTTATATTTATGAAAGCAATTACACGCTTAAAATCAGATATAAGTGCATTACACATCTTTTTGTACACATTCTAAACAGGTCGGCTGAACAGGAAAGGTCAAATTGTTCAGCAAACCATGAATAAACTCAAGTAAAACAACTGAAACCTAATTTTGAGAATAAACAAAGGAAAGGCTACTGGACGGGGCAAATGCTGATGTGATAAGCCCACAAAAAGTCATTATTTGTGTCTGTAAAGAGCTAAATAGATCACATTTTCCTAAACAGTGAACATTATGCTAGGTGGAATCATATTGTTATAATAAGGGCAGATCTAAAATGACATACATGACTTTAAAACTATGCAGCATTTATGCACTACAAGAAAAAATACTAATAGAAATGGATTTACCTCATATCTTAAGGAAAAATACATCTCATTTAAAGAAATCAAATGTTTTTTTGTCCTGCATCCTTTATAGGAAACTCAATATTTAAATAAAAAACAGCTGTGGTGAGAAAGTAAACAAAACAGGAGCATTTATAAATATAAACTAATGTCACAAGAAAAAATAAAATATGAGAATGAAATGTGGAGCAATATTATTATTTCTCTGTTGTGGTTCAGACTCAGCTGCAGGAATAATGAATGAATTCCAGAAATGAGAGGTACTTTCCTTCATAGATAAATAATAATAACAGAACAGTTTGAGACTGTAAAGGTTTACAAAATACATATTTTTAAGACACCTGATTACTGGCTGTGAAGGACTGAGTTCATTTGAAAGTTTGTGGATGAAACATTGATGATAAGTTGTTTGCTCATGGCAGAGGGGACTCATCGTACACATCCTTGCCAGGCTCCTCTTCAAATGTCACTTTGGCATCGTCCGCATCCAGCTGCAACGCAAACGCATCCGGTTAAGTAAGAGAAACCTGGATATCAGGTGACACAATGACGTGGTGGAGCGTAAGAGACCCAGAGAGGTACTTACACATTTCATCTCCAGGGTGGAAAACAGTGTGCCAGTCATGACCATCCGCAGAGGGATGGTGAGAATGAGGACGAAAGGCAGTGCCAGAGAGAAGGGGCTCATCTTCACCGCCCAGAGGACGGCCAGACACACGAGCTGGATCAGGGTGAAGAGGTGCATCCGCATCGTCTGCACCTGCACAGGTGACCACAGAGGAAGGTGTTAGCAGGGAAACAGAGCCAAAGCCGTGAATATGAACAAAATGCTAGTTTATAATAGGAACATTTACACAATAATCATAAAAAAGGTTAAAGGGCACTGAAATTACAAAGGAAAATGGCAATGCCTAAGCAGTCTAATGTGGCAGTATTGAGAGTGGGGAGATTACTGAACGGGCCTACTGGGTCAGGTCGCTGCTGGGCTAGAGCCTTTGTTTGAAGTTTGGAAGTGACTCACAAGCTCAGTAAAGAAACTCAAACAACAACAAAGAGATGCCACAAAGCGACCTCAAAGACATATGAAATAACCACAAAGAGACACAAAGCTCTTCAGTCTGAGCTGTGGTGCGACATGTCTTGGGAAGCCTTTATCTAATAATCTGTCCAACATCTCATGATGTTTGTCCACATGCAGAATATTAGAAACCAAATCAAAGCAACAGCACAACCAACAACAGCCTCCAGCATTGAACCAAGACTTCTTTGACACAGCAAAGACTGAACAAGCTTAATGAAGGAGTGATCTTTTGCTGAACTGTTCTATCACATTTAACTATACAGATGTTCCCTATTTTTCTAGTATTTATGTCTGTGCATCATTACAGCAAATACTTGCAGATATGTGAGTGGGACTAGCATTGTTTTCAAAATGACCTCGCTGCAAATGTCAAGGTCTTTATTATATCAAAATATAATCATAATTAGAGTGGAGTTTTGAATTGTTCTTGAAGAGGTTGCATACCCTGGTGGCATATGCATCAGAGGGATGGTATTTCTTTGGCGTGATCAACAGAAGCATCCTGTCCCACATCTGGATTCCACTCAGAGAAGTGATACCCATGTAGAGGAAGATGCCGAACAGAGCCGTCATGGGAATCATCTTCAGAATAGGTTCCATGTAAATAGAAACACCTGGGGATCACAGAAAGTGAATTATTATTAAAGAAAAACTCATAATTTATTCTGAGCTTGTTGTGTCTGCTTCAGCACTGTAGATGGCAGCACTTACCAACCATGATGGCCACGAGAATGCCACTGATCCTCTGCTCGAGCACCTTCTCAATCTCTGGTTTGGGGCCCTTGCTCATGACAGTGAGGGCGTTGGCGTGGGTGACAGATCGCACGGTGGCGGCGCTCAGCCAGGGCACCCCGAAAATAGAGGAGATGCCCCCCATGGTGACGAGGATGAGCAGATCCCAGTGAAAACCGGAGCCTTTCACCATTTTCCTCTCAGGTTTGCTCACAATCAGCCTGGAAGTCCACATAGGAAAGAAACAGGCATTTTCTTTCTCCACAGTTCCATAACTTTATGATACTGCCATTTTTTGTAGTTTCACTTACGTAGTAATTTGGGACTCCAGGAAGATGAGGATGAAGACGAGCAGTGCTGGCACACAGCAGGCGCCCATCATCCAGACAGGGAAAGGCTTCTTCTCTCCCATTGGGTTGATGAACCAGCCTCTGACCTTGGGGTTGGTCACCTGAACACCTTTGGGCACAACCAGTTTCTACACAGAGACAGGAAGACATTCAATGATATTTATAACAGTAGAAATGTTCTTCTTAATGAATAATTTTCAGATTCTGTACATACTTTCAGTTTAGTCATATGTTCAAGAAACAACAAATAAAGAGGATTTTAAGACAGACATGCCAGTAAATTGGTAATCACCATCTTCTTCATGATATATAGACCATACTGCACACATGTATTTTACCACATGAAGTGAATTACAAAGATTGCCACAATCTCTGTCCCCTTAAACTGGAATTGAATTTAGTTTTTTCAGGACCAGGATGTAATAATGGCCAAAACATCAGACAAAAGCTAGATACATTTCTGGTGTTTGGGTGGATCATTTGGGTGCAAAAGTCTGTTAAAATCCAAAATATTTATAAAAGAGTTAAGCAAAACCTCTAGGCTGGGGTGGAAATTAAATTAAATTAAATTTGATGACTCAGTTTTTCTTGTTTTTTTAGAATTGGAAGAATTGGTATGAGCATTTTCAGAACTTCTATGAGATGATTCAACTCAACGTGACCAAACAAACACTCACCTGAGTGTAAGCGTCCTCAATGCTGATATCCACAGCAATCATGAAGAAAATAGCGATGGGGACACCGAAATCTCCAATCAAACGGCGGATCTAGTGAGAGCAAAGGGTTAAAATCACAATAACGCATTTTTCATTTAGATTAGAGTCCTTTCAATACTACATGATCTTTGGACATAAAGAGTTGTTCTCACAGGGCCGGGGAGGAAATGACCATTTTTGAAACCACGGAGGAAGTATGCGATGAAGAAGCAACCAAACATCAGACACATAGACAGCAGGGCAGTGTTGGGGTAGGGCCTTTCAATCTCCAGCTCATGAACGGTAACGTTGCCGTCTGGATGGTACTCGATGTGCTCCTTGATGACTGGGTGGAAGGGGTTGTCCATGCTGTCATTGAGATGTTCGTAGTTCAGAATCAGAGGGTGGGCTTTGAAGATCTGAGGCGAGAAGTCAGAGGCAGCGAAAAATTAGACAATGGCAGTGGCGGGTAAAGAGATGTGGTGTCTGTGAAGTGAAATGGATGATGAGATGAGGTGGGGGAACCTTGATGAGCTTATTGAAGGTCTCATAGATGAAGATGAGAGAGATGAGGATGGAGAAGATTTCCTGAGTGAAGCGGGAGATGAATCTGACCAGGAAGCTGCCTTCCACGGCCACGATGATGATCACGATCAGTACCAGCCACATCCCCACCCAGATACGGCCCACTATGTATTCAATGCCCTGAGACTTGCAGAACTATTATGGAGTGAATGAAAAAACAGGATATTAATAAAGAATAAATAGCCTGATCAAGATTTCACAGCAGTCCGAACACATGACATCTCCGACGTACCGAGTAGAAAGCTTCCTCAAACACCAGCAGTGGTCCAGAGAAGCCGATGACAAGGACAGGTTGGGCGGCGATGAGACAGAAGATGACACCCTGGATGCTGGTAGAGATCATGAGCTCTGAGACGCCCATCATTTTTTCTGTTTTGTCAGCTAGAGTGAGACAAGAGAGACAATTATTAATAATATCGAAGGTCAGTGAACAAATGAATTGAACAAAGTGGAATTATCCTTTACCCAGAAGCCCCCCAAAAGTAATGGCTGGAGACAGAGCTGCGAAGTAGATGAAGATGACGGCAGCGAGGACCTGAGGGTTCAGAGCATCGGTGTAGTCACTGAGGTAGTGGCGGTAACGGCGCTTCAGGTCCTTCACCATCCCACCGAAGGGGTAGCCTGTACGGGCCAGGGGGTCCTCCCGTGGTGCCTCTGGAGGTGCATCAACTGCACAAGCAAATAAATAAACATTATAAATATTAATATTTAATATAATAAATTTTTTTGTCTTCTGTTGATGTGAAGTAAAAGTTTCTTCAGCATGGACTACATTTTCATGCATCTATAAATCTATTAGATTTTAGGTTGCTTTAAGTAACTGATCATTTCCAACTTTAGACCACGTTCCTCATAAGACCTTGTTGGTTCCTTTTTCAAGCCAGATGTTGTTGCCTTCCTGTTACTCAGCACACAGGTTACTAGAACAACAGCACCATCTTTCTGTTTCATGCTACATAAAAAGTTAATGATTTAATTCAGGAGTCCAGCTGTGCAGAAGAGCTTTGCAGATTTTTATCTTCTCATTGATGGTTGTTTAGCTTACAGTAATTGTGGTTTATAGCAATTACGCTAATCACTCACCAATAATGTTTCAAAATCAATGTTGTATACGGCATATAATAACTAATCATGTCTACCTAATCATCTGATAAATAACATTTTAGCCACAGTATGTGAGAAAGAGGCAATGCGACTCTGGAAGAATCCACATCTTTAAGACAAGGGGGTCAACTCTTGTTTTACATGTTGGTCTTTGTACATATTTAACAAATGAAACATGACATGCAAACTAGTGAGCTATAGAGGTGATGATAGGTGACCATGCTAGCTGTTTCCCCTGTTTCCAGACAGTTTTGTATAAATATTTCCCAAAATGTTAACTTTTGCTTTAAAGACTAGATTAAAAGTAATGTGGACCTGCGAGAGGAGTTATGTGTTGGCACTGAGGTGCAAGAATAGTGTAAAATGTGTCTACTGCTACTTTCTGATGTCATAAAAAATGTAAATGTGAAATTACTAATACGCTGAAATAATGTCAATATGCAATTCTTTAGTTAAAAGACCCCAAAGCCTCATAATGGAGGATAAAATTAAGACTTAAGGCTGTTGAGTGCTATGAGAACTTTACTGTGTACTGACCTTTGACCCTGTCACCGAAGGCAAGGCGGGTGTCGGAGGGACGGAGCCGATCACGCAGCATCCTCTTCTGGAAATTGATAATCGGCTCAAGCATTTGCTTATCTTGGATCTCAGTGGGAGGGATCACAATGCTGCAGTCCATGAAGTCGGCGATGGCGTTGGTCAGATCTTTGTCGGTCTGTGCCAAGAAGGCCTCCAGACAGAACACCTATGTGAGGAGAAACACAGAAAGCTTTTATTCACCAAACAAAGTACAATCATTTTCATTGGTGGGACTGTGTGATCTCATTGCTAAAGCTACATGCTGTTGAGCCATTATTTCCCTCTCTCCCTACTCTCTCATCTCTCTCACCCAGTCGGCCATCAGAGCACCCATGGCGCGGCCACTTTCGCTGTAGTTTATGTCGGGCTGGCTGGGCCCCACCAGCACAAAGACGAAGCGAACAGGGACGGGACACTCCAGGGCAGAGTCCATCACCACAGAGTCCTTCAACCTTACAAAAGCCACCACTGGTTTCTGCAGGAGGTCCAGGACACCTAATAAAAACACACTTTTTTTTAGCCACATTTGCTCCAGAGTAACACATAAAAACCTGAAGGTGCCTGAATTACATGAACACACCTGAAAGGACGATTGAGGCCTCCATGTTGTCAGAGCTGTCTCTCTGCAAAAACAAGAATTGCAGCAGTGCTATAAATGTTAAGACGATGTTTATACACATTACTGATGATCATCCAAAGGATTAAAACTGTATAAAAATGGATACCTTCTTGGTGACAGAAAAGGTTTGCATCTGAATGTCTCCAGCAGGAGTAACCACAGGTCCCTCAGACTGACTGGAAGGGCAAATAAAATGAGCATAAGATGCATCTTGCAAACAGTTTAACGGCATTATCGTGTTGTATAGAGAATCAGACAAATACCAGGTTACCTGCGTCTCATGAGGAGAGCTCTCAGCAGGCCATCCCGGTCACTAGCACGAATCTCACCCTTGTTCAGCAGCTCATCTGCCACTTTCTCCGCCACGGCAGACAGGCTGCTGGCATTCAGGTCGAAGATGATGGCACCTGAGCATATTTGAGTCGCCTTTAACTGGATATATTCATCAAACTAAAACATTTTATCCCATACATGAACACAGAGTTATGCTTCTTTTAGGGTCACCTGAGCTCATGGTCTTGCGGAGCTGGATCAGACTCTTGAAGGTGAGGTAAGAAACATGAGAAGGCCCCCATTTTCCTGTGGCGGCATTAAAGTTCTCCTCGTAGCCCACCCAGCGGCCAGTCTCCTGCCAGGTGCTACCAATGAGCTCATTCAGCTCCACATAAGCCTGTGGTAATGCAGTGTGGTTTGTTAATGATGCTGATTTATATTAATAAACTATTACATATCAAGGTAATTGTAGAATGTAGACTAACTTGAGCATCTCCTCTTGTGGTAGCATTGGTGTTCAGGTTCAGATAAGCTGAAATAAAGAGACAGAAAAGGTGATTCCTGTGCCGATATAAAAAGTCAGATCACCAGCAGCTGCACCTCTCTGGGAAACTACCTTCAGAATAAGTGGGGATGACAAAGGCCTCCATAGGCGCCTCGTTCTCCTCCTCCTCCGCCTGCCTCCCACTCTCCAGGTCATAGATGCCGGTCCTGTTCGTGTGGAGAGTCAGAAACACCAATAAATTTTTGGGATTAAGGCAAATTCTTCTCAACAACACAACCTAATGTCTCATCAGAGCTGACAAACAAAATGCCAAAGACCAGTTTGCTAATTCAAAATTTAGTTGTTGTTTTTTGTTGTTTTTTTTGTTCAAAATGAATAATACCTGTCATCTGAAATCCATCCAAGTTAGAGCCTCAAGTTGAGGCTCAAGTTGCTATTTTTGCTATTTGTTTCTTGGCCACAAGAGGGCAGGATTTCATAACATATTTCTTATCATTTACCGTAATCGAGGTCTGTGCTCTGAGCTTACACTCTCAGGCCTTTTTACCACAAGCTGTACAAAGAAACACAGCCTCCTTTCAACGACTGGCAGTGCCTTGCCTCAAATACAGTCCCAATGCTTTTAGATCATTGAGAAGTTATTCAACACTTTCTGACTCAAAGCACTCATCAAAATCGTTGTATACACACATTTATGAATCCTGGTTTATTTTTGAAAGCAAACAAAGTGAAAAGCCTACATATGGCCCTTATTCACAGTAGCTGAAGCCTGAGTTTATGTTTGGTTAACATTACTAAGAGTTGGATGGGAACATTTGCATATCATAACCACAGTAATGTGATGCGGCTGTGAAGTATCATGAGTTCTGCATGACTCCAACTTTAATTAGTATTTGGCCACTTGGGGGCAGTGCAAAAAAGCTCTCAACATAATATTATCACCTCAAACAGTTGTGCTGGTGAATGTGTTGTGAATTTCAGCTACTTTTACAAACAGCAGACACCAAGACACATTAGCTGATATCTGAATCCGTATCACTGGTCCCCTGATGAATTTAAGTTGAAATGAATTGATTTTAGCTAACCAGTCTCAACCAGCTCCTGAGGAAACATAAGGCTATTTAGCTGCCACCTGTACCACTTTTTTCATCAGCTTTGGTGTTTCGTGCTGTCTCCACTGTACCTTCACTCAGAAAAGGTGGAAATAAATCAAAACATAAAAGTTATAGTTCATAAAACCAAAATAAGAGGTTACCCTCCATAGAGAGGTAAAGCTATTATTTAAAGCAACCTAACTACTATTTCTTCAGTAACTTTAAATCAGTTGGTTGGTTGGTTCTTATATAAGTGTTAACCATCTTGAGAATGCTGCCGAACAAGATAGATCCAATGACTTTGTCTGTAGAATTTCCATTGTAGATTTAAAGTACAAATACACAATGATAAGGTGCAAACTAAAGCAATGCCGAGTCCTACACAAAAGAGATCACTTACAGTCCCACTGGGGAGGGGAAAGCTGAGTCATTGTCTTCATAGGACATGTCACTGCCCTGGACAAGAAGATAGATAAGAAAGAATAAACACAGGAAAGTTTGATGAAAATGAAAAGATACAGGAAAAATAGGTGCTCCTGCAAGATTTAGTGAACACATCAAACTCTACATTGGTCTCTATCCTGACCAATCAAGATTATGTGTCAGAGAGCAAATTCAGTCATACCAAAAATGTTTTTAGGGTGTAACTTTCTTGAAACAAAGTCTGATTATGTAGATATTGCACTATGATAAAAAAAGAAGCCAAAACTAACCTCATCAAAACTGAAATTGTTTTCCATTGATGTTGAATTTTCTGTCCTTGACCTCTCAGCTACTTTTATGCATTACCTAAAACAGAAAACAGTTAAAGGAATGTAAAAAAAAACAAGCATAGAGTAATTATATGAGATAAAACACTATTAGAAACAACCATTGACACAATGGGGACCACTGAACATTAAATCTTACTATTCATATATCTTGTTATTTATATTTACTGGTAAATTTATTAGTAATATGTCCATATATGTCAAAGTCCATAACAGTACAAAATACATATTATATTGATGTAGAAATTATAGTATTATACTATTGTATTTTCAAACTTGTGTGTTTTTGTGGGACAGGTTGTTTACCCACTACAGAAACCTACGAAGACTGCACTGAGCCTTTTTGTTGCAGCTTTGGTGAAGATACCGCCATCTGCCTGCCATGGCTCAGGACTGATAGTCAATTAGCCGTTGAGAATGTGAGCCGTGTTATAGTTTAAATAGGAGATCTACAGAGTCTTATCTTTGGGCTACACCCTTCTTCAACTAGACCCCTCTGTTCTCTTCAGTAACAGGACAGAGAAAAACTGTAAATTCAGCTACTGTAACATCAACTAATACTCAAAATTCAAAACAATATTTTCTCTAACATCTTATAATGTGCATTTCAGCTTCACAAACATCTGACCACACCTGGCACTAGTCAAATTGCAACTGAAAGTATTTAAATAGAGAAATAAAGGGCAAATGACTTCAGAGAAAAAGCAGTTTTGTTCTCAGACCTGCATAATATTCATAGGAAATAATCAATAACTTGAAAGAAACAAACCTACTGACATGGCAAATACATCTGAGCATGTTTAGGTGGTTGCATATTAACAAGATGCAACCAATTTAGTAGTAACAATTCATCAAAATTTACACATATTGTATTTCAAAGGCAAAATATGCCAGGGACATGTTTGTGAAATAACCTGTGAGTGCTACTGATGATCCTAACTGTTATTTTTTACAATGTGAAGATGATAAAACTACTCGACCTTGATGTAAAATTAGTAAAAAAAATGCCTGAATTGTCTTTAAAGAAAACATGCACAACACACATTTGTTTTTGAAGACTGATTAGTGTTTGCTGGTGAATTATTTCAGCTCAAGAAAATAATTTGAACTCCTGCTCTTATCTTACAAACATGACAGACAAAAAAAGTTAGAATATTCTCCTCCACTGTTAGGCTACATTCAGGTATCCAACCTGTCTGACCTCTGACCTTTCATTCAGTAGTACCCCAAAGTGAGTTTGACCCCCCCGTTCAGAGCGGACCACACCCTTACCTGCATGCAGGTACTCCCACCTGGTCTCTGGAAACAGGACGATCTCTCTTCTGTCAGCCCAGACGAGCCCGGTGATAAAGTGAGCTGAGACCAACCAAAAGACCAGTACAGAGGGAGAACGAGAGGAGTGGGAACACCCATACGCAACTACGTCGACCCTAAGAAGCGCTGTACCCCACAACCTCTAGTTGCTGAGCAACCCGGCGTCGGGGTGGGAGAGATAAGGCCTGTGTGACAGACATGCAGCCCTATCAGCTGTGGACACCTTGAGACAGGGATATCCCAGCCCTAGTTTCCCCGCTCCGCCCTCCCAGCATGCCCCAGGTCAGAACCCGGGCAGGGGCAGCAAGAGGAACTTGTCTGGAGTAGCAGGCCTAACCTCATCCTAACTGGGGGACAAACAGGGGGCAAAGAGGGTAAGAGAGGGGGAAACATACAGTATCGGGGGAGAGCATCTTAGTACGTCACCTTGTTTACGTACTGGGGATTCCCTTACGATGAGGGGGGGTTCCCCTGCCACTGATTATCTCGAGTGATGAGATAAACACATTAAACCCAACTTTTTTCAATACATAATTTTTCTCGAGTGCAGCGACTCAGTTAGACGTCCTGTGCAGCCGACTGGAGGTGGATGCTTGTGATCCAACCCACTCTGATAACAGACGCTGACTCGAGGATGCAGCGCAGTCTTCTGAGGGAGGAAAACATCTGAGGAAGACACAGATTATTACAAAAATAATGAATAAACAACCTCAAACAAACAAAAAACATAAAAAGTATAAAAACACTCTCAATGTAATGACAGTTTCAGTTGCTGCAAGAATGGAAAAATAATTAATCTCATTTCATTGCAATTCAAAATGCATTTGCACACACACAAACAAATCACACACATTAAACAATCCCAGTAACAAAATGTGAGGGTGCAATGATTAAAAGAAAGCAAAAATAAGAAGTTTAAAGACACGATGGTTAGTGGCAATGGCCAATCAACAGCTGGACAACTATGTCCATGCATGTATTGATCTATATGCAAAGTAAACTTATCATATCTTGTACTGCAACTTGTCACACCCTGGCTTTTGTAAAATCCAGGCAGTATTTAAGATGGCATCTGTATGTGGTTATTAGTCTTTTATGCTTCATGACGATTTGTTCTGGATTAAGTTGAGCGAGAGAGTTTTTTTTTATCAAAACAGTAGAGATTGACAGCAGTTTACAAATGTTTACTGTTGTTTTGACCATGTGCTGTGAACCAGTAAATTCTTTATAAAATAAAATATGTTTAGTAAAAGATGTCTAATGTATTTTGACATAAACTCTGATTTCAACACTTGCACCGTGCTGCTGGAAACACCAGACTCACTGTGAGTTCTTGGATTATTTTATTACTTCCACACTGATGTGACCACCTACTAAGTGGACTGTGTGGAGGCCTTTTCTAAAACATGGAGAATTTCAAGCTGCTTCTAACAACTATGACAAAGTTCTTGCACATTATGTTAAGTTTTCAGCAACAACTGCCTTCAGCAGCTAATGGGAAATATTTCATAATCCTTAACTAAAAATTCTCAACCTTTTTAGTTGTGTGACATATTAAAAGCGTAGTCTCCTATTCTAATTCAATACACAGGTTGTCAAATACTGATAATGTGTCACAACTTGGGACAACACTTATCTGGAGTCTTATTGACTTGAGATTGACCACGGAAAAATGTGTTTATTGAGAAAAGTCACCTCTTCATCTGTTGCTGTCTCTAGCAAGTCACATATCAGCAGAATTAACCTGGTTTAGTACAGTGGTTTGGTCTCAAAATAAACAGATTTTGCTGTGATTTAATCGTGAAACAGTCAAAAAGATTATAAAATAACAACTTTGCAATGCTGAGTCTTAAAAAGTCTGAATTTCTGTTTAGCCACATCGATCATGGGTCACCATCATTGCAGTGTGTGGGAGGAATGTATTTGTTTAGATAAGAGCAAAGATTTAAGAAAAGACAAAAAATGTGAACATAATTTTTTTGTAATGGTGTGTAAATAATATACACACATTACAAATAATACATATTTTAATTCCACACCAGCAATATTCAAGGTTCGTCATAATCAAATTATCAACAAATATCCGACTCCATAAGTAATGCTGCTTAACTCCTAAGTTTGCCAAGCTACAAGAAATCATAGCTATGGCAACAGTTCACTCTACATTTTCATTATCTAACAACCTAATTTGGGCTAAATTTATAATAACAGCAGATACACAAAAAGTGTGAATGTGAAGTAAAACAGCTTTAAGTCAAATGAGATCAAGAACATAAATATCAAGTGTCTTGCTATGTGTTAACTTTTAAACAGAGTTTTACTGTGGGCCCAAACTTCATTTATGTATTACATTTAATCATCAGACCTCAGATGTACCATCTGATTAGACAGTCCTCGTGGTTTGATGTAGAGGAAGTCACACTTGAAAAGGAAAGGTCACTCTTACTTTTTCACTTTTTCTTTTTCTTACTTTCACAGGAACAGGGACTAATGAGGACACATTGAACGGAAGTTTACTAGTTAGACTTTCTGCTCCATAATTGAACCTTTTGCTGTCTTTAGGCTGTTTGTGAATAGTTTGATTCTGACTAAAAAAAAAAAAAAAAACTAAAAAAGTATGTTTTTCTTCAGCATGACATAACCTACACGAAGAAGCGCTTATTTTTTCACTTTGACATAATGCACCATTTGATCATACACATCAGATTTGCTATCTTAAGGGGTTGATGTTAAAATTAAATAAACTCTACCAGCTTAATTCAGCAGAAAGACAAGCAGCAAGTATAAACATTATTTTCTACACTGCAGGGGTTTGTGAATGTGGGCGCGTGGTAACTCTAAAACAGAAATGCAGGTCAATACTCACTCTAATAAATCTAAATAATAAAAAAATACTTCAGTCATGTGAGAGCATCCACTCACAGGTAAATATCAACACACATGTGGGCCATGATCACACCGGCCCTGATTTTATATAGCGCCCCCTACCGTCGGCAATTTATATCTATATATACAAAATAACAATATGTAATATTATAATGTATATATATTATATATAAGCGCAGGAAAAACGTTAGCTAGCCAGGTGTAAATAAAACAAATAATACAAGCGTAGATTACGCCAATGTAGACATTGAATAGGTTTAATCTTTACGACTTATGCATTGCTACAGAAATATAAAACTGCTTATTTACTGATTAGCATGTTGTGGCTAATAGCTCAGAAGCTAACTATCGTAACTTGACAGTTAACCGTGCTGGATAATTGATGCTTCATTTCGTTACTCTGGCTTTACTTTACCTCCTTTTTCTCTCGTTTTTCCTCCTTTCCTTTCCTTTTCTTTTCTTTTTTCCTTTCCTGTGCTTCGGACAGTTTAGCTTTAGTTTTGGCATGTTTACAAAGTTCTCCGGGGTCAAATCAATAAATCCGCCCCTCCCCCACACAGGTACCGATGAGGCGTAAGAGGGGGTGTTATTTGGTATTATTATTTTAATAATATTAATTAGGCATTGTTCTACATTTAAATAAATGTGAGATTTTTCATTTTAAGAGTTAATAGCAATAACTAATTTTAATATAATTATAATGAAAGCGGTTTTTGTGGCGATTTTTGGCGCCCCCTGGAGGCGATGGTGCTCTTGGTGTTTGCCTATATCGCCTAATGGGCCTCTGTTTGAGTGTGATGACATGCTGGTTTGCATTAATCACAAAGTACAGCTGAGCTATTTAATAATAAAAAAAAAAAAAATAGAGCAAAATGTTGGTCAAAGTGAAGTTTTAAAAAAGTCTGGATGATATGAATGTCTGCACAATGCATCCAATATTTGTTGAGGTATTTCCATTAAATAATATTAAAAAAAAACACAGATGGAGCTGAAGTGTACCATGATAGTTACCACATAAAGAACATACATGAGGGACAGAGGGCCCCAGCTGAAGACAGTGTGAAGCAGGCCTGTTATCATCAGTTGTGGAAGATATCTGCTGCGTCCATGTGTTTCAACATACAGTGTAAAGACACTCCCAGTCTTCATATATCCATATAGGCATGCTCATAGTTTGAACACACTGTGTGAAGAGTTTTGTGGTAAGACAGGGGCAAATTTTAACATAATACAAGGTTTGAAAAATGTGTAAAATAACAAACCATATAACAAGTAGGGTGCCTTATATGAATGTAGTTTAAAAGCATATTTAAAGGAACTGCAACAGAAGAATGATCAAATGCAATCTGTATTTCTTTACTGACTTATTAAGAAACTAGGAACAGGAAGCCAAAAAAATGCTTACAACGCTGAATAAGAACAAATCTAATTTGTCTTTTTTTAAGCTGATCAAGAGAAAAATATTCCTGGATGTCAAAGTGAACACAGATTTGTGCAAAGCTGAATGAAAATAATCACAAAGACAAAATAGAGGTTTGCATAAGAATCTTTAATAATTTATTTATTGCTGCCAGCTGGTTTAAGAAGCCACATATTTGATTTAATGGAAATTACCTGTGTGTAGTCAAGGGCTTTCAACAGATTGTAGTATAAATATATTTGTATCTGGAAGGTTGAGCACTTTTTATAGGCGCTGTAGATTTTTAAACCTCTTATTGGAGGACGAGCGGAGGCAGATGGTCTCTATCAGCGTTAGAACAAGCAGGCTGGTGCGAGTTATCACTGAGAGCCAGAGCTGAGTCCAAAGACCCACCTAGTCACAGTGTGTGACACTAAACTACTCAATATACCATCCATTTACAAGTATACCTCACTTTAACTGAATGAAAAACTACATTCAAATGGTATCAAATCTATAATAATTTCAATGATGCGTTGACTTAATTGTTCCTGAATTTACTTTTTGTGCTCAATAATGACCAAACTTTCCATTTCCTTGCAAAAACAGCTAAATTACATTAACTTCTGTGGTTAATAAAGTTTACAGCAAGTGTTTGCAACCTGAATCTGACCTTAGAAGTGCAACAGCATTTCCTAAAGAAAAATAGAAAAAGAAAAAGTATGAAATCTATTTGTAGCAGAACAAAGTGTGCAGACACCCTCCAGGGTCGTAGCAGTATTTCTTATGACTGCACACACACATCCTCATTTGAGTGCTCTCTTTATTTGACTTCAGTGTCTGTTTTTCTTAGCTAGGGGATGCTCGAGGCCACATACTGAAGACTGCAGCATTTGTTGAATTTGGCGCCCCTTAGTGTGACCAAAGTGGCACAAAGACTAAAATTTTTTTTTTTGCTCTTCTTCACACGAACGCACCCATTTAACAGTCATTCGAGTACTTTTTATTTCCCTCTTGGAAAACTAGATATTTAGTTGAATTGCGCATTAAAGTCTGACTTAAATCATTGCCTTTCACTGTCAAAAATGTAATTTATACGTAGGAGCAGAAAGAAACTTGAGCATACAAATAGTTCTGTTGTTTAGGAGCAGTGTTTTCTTACTCTAGCGACCGTTGCCTTGCAGCCTGTGAACTAAACACACATTACAAAGACAAAAACCTGTTTGACTTGTGTGCTAAAATACTGCAGTTGCCAGACAACATTACCAAGAGACTCATCCTGAAAGCCCGCATGGACACCTCCCTACGGTAAATCTCTGTTTAGGCTTCACTACTCTTACAAAACAGGAGTGTGTTGTTGAATGTGGTCGGATCTTACATATGTAAAACTGAATGACAAGACAAGATATAGGGAATTCAAAGATGACCGTCTATACAGCCTGGTTATCAAAAAGGGAAAGACACTGAAGTGAGGAAAAAGTGACAAACAGTATTTAATCAACCACTGTCTTTATTAAAAGTCTATAGATTTGACATCTGAGTAAACAATGCACAAATGATTTGTGGAAAATGAGCTGACATCTATCTAGCGTGGGCTGACAGACCAGTGGGCGGTGGTCTTCAGAAGCACTTCTGATGATCGCTCGAGCCTGACCAGTTTAAAATTACAGAAGAGCTTATTATTTAAAAAAAAAAAAAAAAAAAAATCAATCCCTGACAGTTGAACAACAGTTTGGACAAAGAGCAGAATTAAACTGCTGCATAACAACCAATCATTTCTAAAATGATTGAAATTTGATATGCATAATAAAAAAAAAAGTACTTTAACTTTGCATTGCATCTTCCACAACTTGTGTAACAATCAGAATGTTTTAGAAAATCTTTCAGTATCAGATTATTCAGCGTAGAGCAGTGCAGAGGCAGAAACAAGGTCTCCCTTTATGCTTAAGATTACATGCAACTACTTTACAATGCCCTTGCATTCAAAGAAATTTGGTATTTGCATGTGAGTTTCATAGACAAAGACCTGAAAAAACAAAAAATAGGCAGTTAGAGAATGCAAGGCAATGAGGCTGCAGGAAAATGAAAGTGAGCGCCCTCGAACCCGTGACATCCTCTCCTCGTCTCAGCTCCCATTAAAATAAAAGAAACTCCAGGAATGGATGCATCATACCGTAACTTTTAATTTTTTTGGCTACAGTAATCATAAACAGCCTGGAGCTCTGCAATGAGAGCAGAAAAGGGGAGCCAGAAGTCAGAGCATTTGCATCAAATACAGCACAGTGCCTTCCTGTTTCCGGTTTGTGTGAAGGGAGGTTTAATCCCAGCTTGTTTTTTGTCCATCGTAATTCGTTCAGGTAGAGCAGAGGTGGTGCTGGCAGGATTCAGTCGCACTGGCTTGTCTTGATGCTGAAGCGGGGAGGGTTTACATGATGACACACGGCGGGCGGCTCTTGGTGACCTTCCGCAAAGGTTTCCCTTCTTCGGCATCCCGGATGGCATCTATGATCTGGTGACAGGAAACAAGAGCATAATATCAATAAAATTAAGAGTAACACCTGTGAAATCTGAAGCTGAAGTGTGTTTTGGGCCTTTGTGCTTCTTACATCATCCTCATATGGGAAACCACTTGTCTCAAGCTTGGAGAAGATCAGCTGCCCGTTGACTTCAATCTCAAAGCTGCCTGCAAGAGGGAAATAAGAAATCACCTTTATGCACATACCAGCAGTTACATTAAAGATACAGATCTGAATAAGACACAAATAAAAGGTTCAAAGATCAATTACCAGCTTTAATAGGACTTACTTGATCTTCCCACAAAGCCTGACACATCCGCTTCAGGAAACTCACCCTTGACCACCCGGGCGAGCTCCTGATAGCGGGGTCCGTATCCTCATCCACCACTACGGGGACAAACACAGGTGTGTTATTTTTTTATGAAGACTAGTAACTGAGCACACAGAGTCTCCAGCACACATGAAGCTTAGCTAGCAGCTAGCAGCAGCTGATCTGCAGCAACAAGCGCCTTTAAACCGGGATTAACGGGGCACAAACGGACTACAGGGTGGTTGAAAGTACACACAGGAAGAAAATGAGTTATAAAAGGTGTAATAAATGGTTTTATTTACCAGTATTCGACTTTAACTGTGAGTCCCATCGTCGCTGTTTGCTTTAGCCGCTGCTCAGCTGAGTGACGCCGTGTTGCGGTCTGACGCGTGCGCTGGTTTAGTAACACAGAGCTGGTTGGAGGGGCGGGGCTTAAACTCGGGGACGTGCGTGGTGACGGCGGGGCTTCAGACCGGAACCGAGAGTAAAACCGCTCTTTAGGGGAAGTTCGTCTCATGATAATACCATCATAATGACTTCTTAAATCTAAGGTTTAACTTGAATTTGTGCTCTCCTTTTGACTCAGGCATAGAAAACAAACAACATCACAAATCTATGCCTTCTGTTTGTAAATAGCCTACTGTACATAATGAATATACTCTCTCTATATATATATACTAAAATACGCTATACATATACTCTATACATACTGTATATATACTGAATAAACTCTGTATATACAGTGCATATATGTACTCTGTATAAACTGATACTAGACTCTTACATCCACCTACCTGTTGTTTATCAAGCTTCCTGTTGCAATAACATTTCAGCCTCCTTTGCGTTCACCTTTGCACCATAGTAATACTCTTTACATGTTACATGTGATGATATTTCATAATATTTCAAGATTTGCATGACAAACGTCTGGTTTACTCATCATTGCTTCAGACATTCATAATTTTAAAAAAATCATTTAGCCATATTTCTGAATGAGCTGGTGATATATGTCTAATGTTGTAAAAGCCAAAAAGCCACATGTAAATATCTATGTACCATCCCTACTGACCTAATTTAATTTCTTTTTAATAGTCTTAATCTACACCAGTGCATCTAAGGGAATTTACACATATTGTTTTAATTTCCATTAAGTCAGGCCATGCTGAATCTTGCACAGTATCCTGTGACTATCTGACTGTCAGCTTTGCTTATTCAAAGTGTGTCTGCTGGTCAGGTGGTAAAACATGAAGGAAGAAACATTTATGTACTTGGTTATGTTCAGAGATCAGGCCCTTTTGGTCAAAGAGCCCTTTATCTCAAGAATAAAGAATAAACGTGGCCTTGTGTACCCTCTGCTGAGCATTAATAAAGTGTGATATTTCCATTTAAAGTAGAAAACCCAAGTACCTCGTATGTGTCCTGAAGTACACTCACATCCTACAACTACTAGATCCAGAAAAAATATCATTATTCACCAAAGCCATTTTTTACTCCACAGTATTTGGATTATTTTTCTTATTTTGTACTTATTTCTGTCTCAGTGTCCCATGGTCGTAAATTAACTTGATAACACTACAATTCTCAGACAAGCCCCTCAGCAGTACAGTACACAGGGGTGAACTCTGTCTCTGTTATCTGTCTGTGTTTGATGAAAGATAAATGCTGCACACGCTCTTTTGTCTCTTTTCAGAGTGGACTGTCGACCTGCAGCCGACAGGTGTGGCTCTCACTCACTGATTACTCATTACAGACAACCTTCAGACTCATAAACACATAAAGCAAAAACCCCGGCTATCGCTCTGTGTTCACATTTTACACAAAGAACACAGAAACGCGGATGTGACATGTGAATAAAAGATGTTTGTTATAAAATCGACCTGTTCATAGATGGTGCAGAACGTGAGATGGCAACCAGCGAACTGTCAGCATGTAAGGTTTGATTCTTCATATCCAAAAAAACTGCATTATATTCATTATTATGTCCTTTAATGTTAAATTTATCGCTGTTTGCTAACCAACACAATGTCTTTATAATACAAAAAACATGTAACATTTCTGTTTTTTGTATTACATTTGAGTTTTGTTTTGTGAGTATTTAAAAGTATATTAGAGTTGAATGATTTGTGACTTTCATCTCAAACTCCTGCCTTGTTATTTCTTTTGCATTGTAGTGTCATTGATTAACCTATAATTTATGTGTCGTATAATTCAAGATGTAAGGATGTCTGGTTATATTATGATTCTTTCAGTTTAAACTATTTATTACACATATTTCTAAGAGTTGCTCACATTTAGGAAAGTGAAACCATTTTTTGGGACATGGTTTCTTTAGAAAATTAGTTAAATGATAGATCATCAAATCTGTTGCTGTTTAAATATTATAACTCAAAAATATTCAGTTTACCAGCAAATATTCACTTTTGAGAAACTTAAACTTGCTCACATTCTGCTCATTGTTTGCTCCTGGTGTGAATATATGTGATATTTTCCTCCGCATGAAGAGAATGTATTCATCCATTTGAACATGAAATGTGATTATTGCCTTTAATATAAACTCTTTTCTTTATTTCTCTTTCTTTGACAGGGGACAGCTGGTGCACGTCACAGTTACAGATTATCCTTCTCGGTGGCAGAAACTCTGGAAAAAGCTCTGTGGGGAACTTAATCCTGGGTAAAGAGGAGTTTGTCACCAAAGAGAGGACCTCGTGCTCGCGGAGGGTGGCTGTGGTGGATGGACGGTGGCTCACAGTGGTGGACACCCCCGGCTGGTGGTGCGACTTTGGCACTCAGGACACATCTGGACTGGTGAAGAGGGAGATCGTGAGCAGCGTCTCTCTGTGCTCGCCGGGCCCTCATGTATTTCTAATTGTGATCAAGGCCAGCGCGGCCTTCTCAGAGAAGCGTCGCAGGGCCGTGGAGGAGCACGTGGCCCTGCTGGGTGAGAAGGTGTGGGGTCACTGCATGGTTGTCTTCACGTCTGCCGACAGGGCCAAACAAAGAGAGGCAGAGCAGCTGGTGCAGGCGGGGGGAGAGGCCCTCCGCTGGCTCAGTGAGCGCTGCAGTCAGAGGTATCACTCTGTCATCTTGGGCGATGATACTGAAGACACTCAGCTGCTGGAGAAGATACAGAAGCTCGTTGCAGAAAATGGAAACAGAGTGTTTGAAATGGAGGGAAACATTTTACAAGCAGCTGCAGAGGAGAGCATAAGGGTGGAGGAGAGAGCTCAGCAGAGGTTCATGAGGATGAAGAAGCACAGATCTCTCATGAGAGGTGAGACCACCATAGTTTTTGAATGGTTTGGCTTGTTTTGAAAACACAAATATGCAAAATCCTGCTTTGGAAAATGGTTTCTGCGAGAGCAGTGGTGGAACTGAAGGAAGTACATTTACTTAAATAGTATACATTTACTTTATTAATATTTGCACAGCAGGGCTTTTACTTAGTGTGATATCAGTACTTTTTCTCTGAATACTTCCTCCACCACAGCCATGAGCTGGTAAGGGTTAAGTTGCTCTTGTTGATGCACCCTCCTACATCCAAACGTAATTTGTGTTGCTGTTAATGCAAATTCCAATTTGCTGCAAAGATAAGCCTGTGGCTGTTGCTTTTGATCTTTCAGTTACAACCCAGAAAGACAAAGCAAAAAACATTTAGGCACCGTTTTGTTTTTCTACCTTTGGACAGAGCCCTGCTGGATGTTTCTCTTTGTTTCAAGGTTTTGTGGTAAACTAAGCTAAACTGACTCCACCTTCAGTCGAGATGTATGAGAGCGGTATTAAAGCAATGTTTCCCAAAATGCTGAACTATTCCCAGAATCTACTGCAGCTGTTTCTTGAATTGCAAATCGTCAAGTCAATTACTGCCTGGAAAATAAACTGAATTGAAATCTGAATGAACCTGTAAGTTTTTTGCTTTCTTTCTGTCAGAGAGGCTGCAGCCCATCACTGATCTCCGAATTGTGTTGATGGGAGCGAAGGGTTCTGGGAAAACGTCTGCACTGAACACGATCCTGGGCCAGGAGAGCAGCCGGCGTCCGAGGAGAACGGCCCAGTGCCAGGTTGGGAAAGCAGTGGTGTTTGGGAGACACCTGACTGTGGTGGACACGCCGGGCTGGTGGATGAACTACTTCTGTGATGAGACTCCCATCTTCGACCGGAGGGAGATGGTGTTGAGTTTGTCCCTCTGTCCTCCGGGGCCCCACGTCTTCCTGCTGGTGGTCCGCGTGGACCGGGCCTTCACAGACACCTACAGGCGGGCGGCACAGGAGCACCTCCAGCTGCTCGGGGAGCACATCTGGAGCCGCGTCATCCTGCTGTTCAGTTTCGGGGACTGGCTGGGAGGCACGACCACCGAACGGTTCATCGAGAGCGAAGGAGAGCCCCTGCGGTGGCTCGTCGAGATGTGTGGCAACAGGTACCACGTGCTGAACAACAAAACCAAAGGCGACGGATTTCAAGTCAGAGAACTGATCAGGAAGATTGAGGAAATGCTGGCGGGCTGTGACGACGGCCAGCACTGTGAGATAGAGAGGACGGTGATGGAACAGCTGGAGGGCAGGATGAGAAGAGAGAGAGAGAGAGCCAAGGAGAGACTGACGAGGAAGGAAAAGCAAAGGCAGACGGCGAGGTCTCGGCTGGGTGAGTTGCATCCATTTAGAAGTGATAGACAACGTCAGCATGATCTTGTTAGCCTTATTTAATAAACACTCCTCAGTTTAGCTGTTGAAACATTTTTTTCTGTTTCAACGAGAAGGAGTTTATTTGCCATGTTTCTAACAGATTTGTGTCTCGAACAGAGAAGCTCAGTCCTCCTCCAGAACTGAGACTAGTGCTTCTCGGCGGCAGGACAACTGGCAAGAGCTCATGTGGAAACACCATCCTGAGCACTGACTGCTTCCACACAGACACTCAAACCTCGTCCTGCTCTGAAAAACGAGGCCAAATCTGTGGTAAAACAGTGACGGTGCTGGACACGCCGGGCTGCTTCTCTTCGACCACCGACCTCCTTGCGGCACCCTGCGCTCTCCTCCTGGTCGTCAATGTGAGCTCCTCATTCACAGAAACTCACAGGGAGGCCGTGGAGAAACAGCTGGAGGCCGGAGGAGGCCAGATGTGGAGCAGAGCGATGGTCCTGTTCAGCCACGGTGACTGGCTGGGTGACACGAGCGTCGCGTGGCGCATCGAGAGCGAAGGCGAATCGCTGCAGATGCTGGTGGAGAAGTGTGGGAACAGATACCACGTCCTGGACAATAAACGGCGGGGGGGCGGAGGTCAGGTCGACGAGCTGATCGAACTCGTAGAGGAGATGCTGGTGGAAGAGAGGCTGACTGCTCCTCATGGGGGCCATCACATGTGGAAAAGTGTTTCTTCAGCACGAGAGCAGCAGCTGGATGCACGTAAAAAAGATTTAAAGGCGCTTATGAGGCGCAGACATCAGCTGTCCCACGACTGTAAGTAAACTTAATTCACTGATGTTTTCTCTTCAGTTGCAGACAGTTTATTCTGGACTGAAGTTTTTAATGACATGGCTCAGTAAGAACAGTGGCTCCCAAAGGAGATTCAAGACATTTTTTGTAGACAATTCACAGATCATTGCTTCTTTCATGTGAATTAGTGGACAATCTTCTGTCTGCAGGCCTCTAAAAATAACTTGAACATGCAGCCACTGGTTGACTTTTAATGGGCATAAACAGCCATTAAAGATGTGCACAAGTAGACAGAACTTTGAAAGTCCCAAGCCAGAAATTCTTATTTTAGGCAGGAACGAATGGAGCACTGGAACACAGGACAGGTAGATACACAGGCAGGTATACACAAGGGCTAGTGACAGACACAGACGATGCGACACAGAACAAAGGAAGCAGACTGGTATATATAAACAGTGAGGGACAGAGGAGTGGAAACAGGTGAGGAGACTAACAGGGGACAGGTTAATCAGAGGAGGGAAACACACAAAGGCAGGAAGTCAAGTGACAGACATGTAAGGAGAGAAAGGGATCCAAAATAAAACAGGAAGTGAGCAAACTGGAAAAGATGAACAACAACAGGAGAACAGAAACAACTAAACACAGGACACAGGGAAAGACAGCCAAGGAGAACACAAGGAACATGAAAAACACAAGACCCAGAACACACTGAACACAAAAACCTCAAGACAGGATAACACCAGGCTGAGAGAATACAAGAAACACAGGCAAAATGCAAACTATGATATTTGATCAGAAATGACATGAACAGTAAATGTGCTTGAAATATAATAAGAATATGATGGAAGAAATTATTAAATAAATGATTGTCCATGAATAAAGTAAGAAAATGCAACAAAATATCCAGATCTTTATTCAATTAAAGAGAGAAATAGTCAAAAGAATTAAAATGCTATTAAAAATGCACTTAACAATGTCTACCAACTTGTGCACCCAGTAATATTATTATTTTCATTTAATTTTATTTATTAGATTATATGACATTGGAAGTTCACATTAAAAGACAACATTGTATATCAAGTACTAAATAAAACATAACAGAGAAGTGTGTTAACCCTTTAAGCGCCAGATTTTTTTTCAAGAAAATATGTAATTTTGATATGAAGATTCCAAAGGGCTGTAGCTT
>JBAJHX010000039.1:4579922-4595462 GCA_037176925.1 Amniataba percoides | reverse complement strand
TTACAGCTATGGCCCGTTTAATTCAGCAATGACGCTTGTCGCAATTTTGCGACCATGGCGCCTAAAGGGTTAAGAACAAAGTAGGCACATAAATTGAATCAGAAAAAAGAAATATCAGGTGTTACAAATCACAGCCGGTTTATGATGTAAACAGTGAGGCAGCAGTATCTGCAGGAGCCAGATAAACAGATTTATGTCTTTGGATGGGTGGAGACAGTTGGAATTTTTATGGCTGACGTGAATTCACACTTTATTTCTTTTACAGTGAGTGAGTCAGCCAATTCCACCGCTCAGACGTCACTAAACTTTCCTGGAGGAGCAGATGATGGTGGTCAGATAGTGGCTCTGCCAGCGAGAAGGAGAGCAGGACGGGCTGGAGTCACCGTCCTGAACGGGGACGGCCTGCTGTCCTGTTTGGCCTCTATGCTCTCAAAAGAAAGACTGAGGTGGACAGTAAATCTGCCTGTCTGGTTCCCTGCTGAGAATCTTCATATGAGGCTGAATGGTGAAAGCCAAGTGCATCTGTCCTCTTCCAGACTTCCAAAAAGGCTTCTGGTCTCACCTCAAACACGCAGCTGCATGCTTGTAGAGGAAAATGCCACCAGTGTGAGTTCCCTCTGCCATCCTGCACTGAGAGAGCGGACTCTCCGGCGGCTCACTGAGTCTGGACGTCTGCAGGAGCTGATCGATCGGTGGGACGACAGCAGCCTGGAGGAGCTGGAGGCCTTCATCGACTCATACTTTGAGATGGTTTGGGAGCAAACCATGGGGTCGTTTCAGCCGACTGAACCCGACCATCCCACAGCAGAGTGGGACGCTGTGGTCAAGGAGGCCGGACAGGAGGAAGTGCTCTCATCCATTGACAAGAAACTTTCCAAGCTGGAGCTCCTCGAGGAGATCAGGAGGGATATGGCTGAGCTGAGGATGAGTCTGGAGCAGAGCTGGAAGGCCATACAGGAAATCATTGAAAAAAATAGACAGGTTGAGGATCAGACATGTTGAGGGGGCGATTAAAGATGGTGTAAATTATGTAAATCAAGTTGTTAAAATTATTATTTTTATGTTTATTTTTCTGAATAAGTAATTTCAAGAAGTAAGAAATAAAAAAACAACAACTTTGACTTAATGGGGTTTCATTTCTGTTGTTCTCCACAAGGGGGAGCTCCAGTATAAGAGTGGTTATTCATGTTATAGGAATTTCTGAAACTTCACACTTCTGTAGCTGTTCAGCTCTTTTATTTTTTATAACAGTAGCAATACCACAGTGTAGAAATACTCTGTCACAAGTCAAAATCCTCTGCTGAAATGTAAGTTGAAGCTGTTGTCATTGAAATTATTGATTCGTTAATGTGCAGACACTCATATAATTGCTCTTTATACTTCGTATCAACAATCTGAATGTGCAAAGTAACAAATAAAATAGTCAAATAAATGCAACAGCGTGAAGAAAATTTAGTGAAGTGCATTATTCCAGAAAATAAAAATACTCAAGTAAACCATAAAACTGTACTTATGAACAATACTTGAATAAATGTACCCACTTTCTTTTTCTACTTTCTTGTTATACAGCTTCCAGGCACCGAACTGACACATGACATCGTCTTTACCACCGAGACCTGGAAAGGGTGCAGACTACACAGGAAGCAGAACGAATAAAAGGTTAGAAATTAATTATTAAAAAGACTGAGGTGTGGTTTCTTAAGTAGAGGTTTAACCACAGCATTCATACAGCAACTGAGAACAGCACTGCTTACATATGATACAAGAGCAGTGTCTGACAAAGGAAAATCCCAGAAATAGATGGAAATATTTAAAAAAAAACTTGAGCTGGTGGAACATCAAGGAGGGGATTGTGGGTTTAGAGGCAAAAACCAGCATAGACAATACTTCAAGTCTGAACATTTGTGGCAGAAATTGTTGTACAAATGCAAAACAGTGTCTGTGGAAGCGACAGAGGATGCGTCACATGAGTCAGACACTTTTGACCCCATGTTGGAAGCACAATAGGCGTGTCCAAACACTTGCCATATCGTGTGATACTCAAAATCAGCAGGTGGAAATTTCTTTGTTGTGGTGTTTGTTTAATTATTCCACATCTGTTTGGCACCTGTGTTTTTATTGGGGGTGGGGGTGGGAGGGGGGGTGCTTTCAGAAAGTCACTGCCCAGGTGTGTAAAACAAAGATGGAGGAGCTAACAATGGATGCGACCGTCGCTTCTCTGACAGTCATTCGCTTTTCAAATGATTCCCTGCAGCTTCTTGCACAAACATTAAAGCCTTGAAAAGGTTGCAATTAACCTTGCTCATCTGTGCAGGAGAGTCCACATGTGCGCCTCTCCCAGTTTGCAGCCAACCACACTGACAGTGGTTTAAAAACAGCGAGTCTATCCAGCCTACCATTTTCTTTGTTGAGAAAACAGAGAATCTGTGCAGCTTCCATTCAAAGCCTTTTTTTCCTTTCAGCATCAAAGGGCTTTCAAGTGAGTCACACACGAGACACATACAGCAGGAGATGGGGCTAAAATGGCTCTGGCAGAGTAAACACAGCGACAGTACTTTGCTGTCAAGGCCATTTTTAAATCCTCCCTAAATATAAATGTACACTAACACCAGGAGGCAGGTGGCCATTTCTATGATGCAAGCAAAGTTTGTGATCTAGTTTCTGTATCTGGGTGTGTATAAATATGAAACAGGGAAAACAAATGCATCTGAAAGCCTCAATTTTCTATTTTCAGCCGTATCTCTGCTCTGGTCTGATGTGTTTCAAGCAACATCATCGTGTCCCCCTTTCACTGAAGCGGCGTCGGGCAACTTCGCACGTCGGCAGCGCCACATGGCAGCGAGAGATAACTGCTTGAAAAACGTAAACCTCAATGGCCAGATATCATGTAGCAGATATAATCAGATATCATAAAACACTGTGATGCTTCATATATTAGACTCACTATCGTTTGGGAAGTTGCTGCTTGCAGCTTGAGTTTTGTTTAGTTGCTCCCTCGGAGTGGAGAGAGAGGCAAGGATGTTTTGATGAACAAGAAGAAAATTTCTAACTAAAAAATACTTGTGGTTTGTCACAGCTGTAACATAAGCAAGTCTAAGTTCGACTTTCCTCACTGTAATGAGATATTAAGTCATATCTACAAGTCAAAGGCTGTGTCCAAAATGACTTGTGTACAGTCTATTCACAAGCCACCATTTAGTTTGAGTGTCCAAATTTTGAATGTGCACATTTTTCAACTACAAAACACCTCAGAAATGTCAAAGCAAGAAGTCCACCACCATCTGCTGAGAGTCTCTCGATGCAGTACTCATAGAAAACGACTGTCGAGTGAGTCTACAGCTGTCAGTGACAATGCATGATGATGAAAATTACTGAGTGTCAAAAATCTCAGTTTACTGCTACAGAGTGCTGTGATGTTGTTGTTTAGGGAGGACTGAGTGACTGAACGATTTCAGACAAATCCATCGTCTCTCCAGCGGCTCTGTGAGGCTGGGAATCGTTCATGTATGTGCGCAGGAACGCATCTTGTAGTAGAAACACAGCTGGAGCCATGGCTGAAAATCTTCACGTGTAAAGTACAAATTACGAGATCAGAGGTCAGAATTTTGTTTTAAATCAACGGGATATGGAGTTTCAAGTACAATGAGTCAAACTTTTTACTGACTATATTCATTTTTGTCTGCTGGGATTGAGCTTTATATAGAGAGTTATGGTACATGACTCACGAAAAAAGCCCTTCTCGAGATTTTATGTGCTCGGGATCGGACACTCTTACTCACCATGTCACCATTAGAACAGCTATATTTTCAGATAAAACCTCATATTTCAGCTATAAATATTCTTCCCTCTCTTGCTGTACAAGTAAAGTTTTCTTCTCTAGCCTCCTATCATCCGCCGAGTTGTTGACGGATAACCCTTCAGCCCAGAAGCTCTCAAAATGTTGCGATAACAGTGATAAAAGACGAGACAAAGCTCAAATGTGGGGATGCAGGAAAGGGACGGGGACATTTGGAGGATGGACTTACAGGAAGCATTATAGCAACGGAGTGATTTGTAGGCAATCATGGTCTATTTATCTTTGTCAGTCTTCCTGTCGGTGCTTTCTCTCTTTGCATTACACCTCTTTGAATATCATTACTCCTTCAATCCCTTCTCCCTGCTGTCTTATCATCTATCTTCCTCCGTTGTCAACATGTCATTCCCCCGCTCTATTCTCCTCATTTTCCTGCCAACCTCTTCCCTTTTCTCCATCTCCCCTTGTGTCTCTTCCCATTCTCTCTGCAGCTCTCCCCTCCTCCTCTCAAATCAAGTCGTGAGCGCTCAGCCCCCCCCCCCCCCCCTCCCCACCTCTCTCATTAAAGGAGTTCTGCAGCATGGGAGGAAGCTCAGGAGAAATGGATCTCCCTCCTCCCTCTCTCCATCGCGGAGGCTGTTCGAGAGACAATTCTGAGCCCACATCCATCTCCATTAGCGGGACAGCACAGCGACCAGCACGACCCCCTACCCGCCGCCTTGTATCACGTTTCACTGCCTGCTATTTTTCCAGGTGGAAAAAGAAAGTCAGGCAGAGAGATGGGCAGTGGCTGGGAACGAGGATGGCGAAGGAGGAAGAGAGGGATGATTTAGGTCCAGGGTGAAGGAATCATCCATCCTCCACTTCCCTCCATGCTCTGATACGATAACATCCCCCGGGGGCGATGTCTGGGACACGGTACCGTGTAGACCAGAGCACCTCAGCGGGAGAACTGAACTTTTCTACCCTTTTCCAGCCCATAAAGGACGTCTGACCTCACAGTGATTTCACTGTGTTTTTAGCCAAAAACAGAGAGCAGCACAGAAACAGCTGCATCAGGTGATCAGACCAGGTCGTGGTTGTGTGATGCCAATTAAAGGAAAGTTTAGTCGCAATGGCTGAGGATGAAATTTCATTTAAATTTGTGATGGTAGACTGTCTGCATGCATGGTTTTCAAGATAGTCTTCCTCTTTAGCCTACAGTTGTATCATTTAATTTTATTTGCAAGTCTTTTAGATCTCTGAATGCTGAACACTGAAGTGAAACTGCATTGTAACATTTTCATTTGAAAGAGTTGTTTTATTTGCTTTCAAAGTGTACATCTAATAAATACAGAGGTGCCCAGTTCGAGGAGTGCCAGCCGTTGATATTTGTTGAATTTATCTGTCTGTATCTTGCATCTCAAGAGGGAAGTATCAGGTAAGTTAAACTTCAAACATCGTGTCAGATTTGATGTCAGAATTGTGTGTTCGATACCAGTTTTAACTTCCCTAAATGGACCAAAGCTCTCTTTTATCAATTTTCAAAACATTTCCGCTGTCTATTTTCTTGAGCGCAATCAGTGTGAAACTCCATAAATGCCTTCAAAGGGAGACTGCCTGAAAGTGTGCTGTTATCCTCTTTTATACAATCCAACGCAGCTCGCTTCTCTCTGTGACAGCAGGCTTTTACTTCATCTCCAAGTGAGGCCGCTCAGAAGAGGTAGAAACATTTTCATCTGGGTGACATTTTAGCACACTGAACTCTCATTCTTTGCTTTTTAATCCAAAACAACAAATAAACTTATACATATGTGTAATAATATAATAAGTGGTGTCATCGCTGTAAATTCTCCAAATGAACTGAAGGTGAAAGGACAACAACTGATAAGCTATTTGTTTTATTTTGTTCATTGTTAATCTTTGGGTCAAAACAGTAATGACCCTTTAGCTTAGCTGTTGCTGTCTTATTATTTAAAACAGCTACAGGATTTCTTCAGGTCAAGTCTCTGGGAGCTGAGGAAGCCTTGGAGAATAGCTGGACAAAAGGACGGATATAAATCAAGTCCTCATGAGTCATTCTCTCCGCGTCAGATCCCTGTTTTAGTGAAGACTTCAGCTCTGATCCCAGACTATTATCAATCAAGGAAGTGCGAGGCATTATGTGGGAACTTATGGCCTCTCTGAGACCCCATTACAACGTCACATTTCGCCTGTTGGGAACAATTTCACTGGAATGGTTCAGGAGCGGTCTGAACAAGTCCAGGCTTCAAGCGTGGAGGTGATGGAGGAGTGTGTGTCAGAAGTAAATGGGGTACATTTGGCTTCGCTGCCACCTGGTCTGGACCAGAACAGCCACGCACACAAACACACACTCGGCGGACTCAACCTCTTCCATCTTTCCAAATCCACGTCTGTCACTGAGCCCCGTCAGGATATGCCGGGTCAGGGAAAACCTCAGGGGCAAAGTTCAGGAAACAATTAAGGGAAATAACTGCACGCCAGCGGACCGAATTCCAGGTCCATTCAGAAAACGTGTCTGTTTCTCAAAAGGTCTCACTCGTTAAATCATTAACCTCGCGACTGGAGACCACAAAAGGAAAAGCAACACTCTTGTATGTAAAAAATTTAGACCCCATCTGCTTCAAAAGTGGCTATTACAAGAGCTATTACAGAGAGGGATGAGAGGAGGACACCCCCTGTAAATCAATGGAGACTTACTGGGTTTGTGGTTTGACCCTGAAGTGGATTTCACCTTCAGACATTTAGTTCCCAATGACGGCCAACGAGGCAGAATGCTTTCACAGCATTTTATCACTGCGATATGTCAGTAGCACTTAAATAAGAAATATATCACAGGGAACCTAAACAACACTGTATGTGTGCAGGATTGTAGTGAAACAAGTGTGCATATAAGAAATTATTTAATTTTAATGATTTTTGAACGTTCAGTGTTTTTAGAGGGAGTGTTTTCCAAACTGGAGATCCTGCAAAAACATGTCACAAGACCAACATCAACATTATTACAGGTAAAGTTGGTCTGCCGGTTGTTCCACCTACAATGCATGTTAATATCAGGTCTGCACAGGCCCACATCCTCTGATCAGATGTCAATAGAGTAATTAGATTTTTCTTTAACCATACAAACATTTACCTTTTTGTGCTCCTGAAAATATTGACATGAAACAATCTCAGGAGGGAAAATCGCATTGAACTGCTTTCAAATAAAACACATCCAAGAGCTGCACATCTCACATGTGACAAAGCCAGAAGCCAAAACTTTTAAAGGACCGCTGGTTAACAGGCTGAATGTACATGTGTTTGTTTGCAACGTCACATTAACATCTTGATAGAGGTTATTATATACATGGCAGGATACACAAATTTAGTCTGGCATTGATACAATCTCTCATATTGTGTTTGGATGACTGACTTTAATTGTCTGCAGCTATACGATAGTGCAGCCATTGGTCTGTTTCTAGGGGAGGAAATATATGGTTGAATGCCGAAGCCTGAGCTCTGTGGCCTGAATGACAACAACATAAAGGGATGCAAAGAGGTTATTGGGATGCAAGTTGTGTAAAGAGATACGTGATGGAGGAAAACAAGAACAGGAAAGAAAACCAGAATACAGATTTTTATGTTAAGAGCCAAGAATTGTAGTAAATGCACACACACGCACAAGTCACGGACTGCATGCAGACACACACACTGCGAGGGTTTATTTTGTGTCTGTGCTGAGGATTTCCAGGACATTAGCAGCCAGCCCTGTTCGCTGGTTGAATGAATGTGACCGACCCGCGCGAGGCTGCGGCCTTTGATCACTGCCAATGAGACGAAAAACACGAGGGGACGGAAACGCAACGTGACTACACATCCAACAAACACGATGCAGGCATGCACACATAAACTTTACATGTCGCATGCAGCAGTAGAAACCAATCAAGATGAGGAAATGAAAAACTGCACACGTGGGGTTCTCGTGAGCAAAAAGTGATTAAGCGCCTTAATTCAAGCTTTCATTAGTCAATATTATTTGATAGTATCGAGCTGTTTGTGGAAGTCCGGAGCCCAGGACGATCACATTCTGGAAGTAAAGGAGGCTTAGAGGAAGGTGGAGAAAGAGGATCAGGTTATCTGTGATCGCTATTCAATACCGTCCAACCAGCTAATCGTATTACTCCCCGTTCTGTGTCCTGTTGTCAATATTCATCCTCGGGTTGCTCTCGCTCAACAGCTCACTTTTTACAACCATTTTCTGCTCTTCTTTGCTCTCAACGCCTCTTTTCATTTGTTTCGATTTCTCTTTTGGGCTCTTGTGCGTCCCTCTCTTGTCATTTTCCACCTCCCTCCAGATGCTTAAGAAGTCAGACGGTAGTGGCCTTTACAATCCCAGGATGCTCATACAGACCAAAGGAAGCCTAAAAACAACGACGTCCTGCCTCATTCACAGACATTAAACTCCTTTGATCCCACAACTCTGAGCCCATATGAGACAAAATGTGTGCAAGGCAAGTAAAATGTAAATGTCTCTGCCTGCAAGGGCATTATGCAGATGTTCTGTTTCTTCTGTTTGAGAAAACAGAGAGAGTGTAATTGCATTCTCAAATCTGAATATATTTGAATCACTATTTGTGCATCATAACAATGGCTTTTCTGATTGATGGTGAGGGAACGACGCATTTATCTGCCGACGTGCTTGATGCACTCAGAGAGCAGGGGATAATGTCTCGATACGCATCAAGGTTTAAAATCACACAACGACATCAATATTCCATCATCATCACCTTGAGCGGAGCAGCTCATCCATTTGGCTGATTATAATGGTTAGCTGGAGCGTCACCATGAGGAGGACGGAGAAAAGCAGGTAAGAAAGAAGATAAGAACTACTCTCGATTCCACCGGCTCATAAATGGCCTCATGTGAGGCTTCGCTTCATCCCAGGGGAGAGGAGGAGAGGGTGAGGAGTAAAGAAACTGCTTTAGTGCTCTTCTTCAGGCACAAGGATCCTCTCGAAACCACCTTACAAGCTTATCTTTATTGTCATTTTTCAAGAGGAACAAATTGATAAAGGCAGCAACTCAACAAGTACACAATAAAACGTGAACAAGACACAGCAGCGGGAGAATACAGTTAAGTAAAATAACTAAAGCATCATGTGGTCCCCTGAGCAGCATGAGAGAAGCGATCAGACATTACGGTCCTACTTTTGAAAAACTAATCAGGCTTGATTTTGTGAAGTAGTTTACCTCATCTGACGAGAGATAAAGAGTCATCTTTTTTACTGTGAAGGAAATTCCACACGTTTCCCTCAGAAGCTTTTAAATGATTTTCTTATTGAATTAAATGATTTGCAGACAACAGACGATCTGTGTATATTCTGTTTACTGTAAATCTGCATTAGTTTGAAAGTATCAGAGTGCAGCTACAGTGCAGCAGAATGACTATGTAGGTCTGGACGCGCTAAAATAATGTAATTAGGTGAAAAGGCAGTTCACCTATAGTAGAGAAATACTTATTTTTCCATGTACCCTTTGAGATGGATGGGAAGGTTTTTCTTGGTTATCCTGAAGACTATTATGATTAGACCTACTGCAGATACAGTACAGTTACATAAAGCTTTTTACTAGTTATATGAAAATATATACAGTTTCTATTTTACCTTTCAATGTTTTTAGAGATTTATATCTTTCTGCTGCTCCCCAATATGAAGAGAAGTAAAGTAAATGGAAATGTGCCTGTGGTGCTCAAACTATGAAAAGATAAAATTTGAAAAACTAAACAGAGCTTGTTTTTCCAGAACAAATATCTCAGTTGCTCTGCAGAACCTCACTATCAGCGGTTTTCAAAGGGACTATTTGTTCAGCGGAGAGTACTTCCAAGTGTTGACAGACAGGTCTGTGAAATATTCTGGGGAATCTTATAGACTTTATATTGTTTCTGGAAAGACACATCACTGTTTTCTTGGTACAAAACTTCTTCTTCAAGATAGATATTAACGCGTCTCAAAACAATCAAATGATCTGCCCAGCAAAGACACCTGTTCCTAAACTCCTGACGCTGGAAACCTCTGAATAATCTCCTGAGACAGATTTTCCACTTGTACCAAGACACATAATTTAAAAAGTAAACACGAGGTGAAATGACTTGTTAAGATGGACATTTTTTGCAGTGAGTGTGTCAGTAAAATGATCTGTAGTCAACTCTTGAGCGTCACCTGTGTAAATACGACCCGTCTTTGTTGATGCACCTTTCAGCTCCTGGTTCCCAGGTACATCAGGGTCACCTCCTCTGAAGGGGTCACCTGTTTTACAACCTGCTGCTTTCGTGCCACTGCCTCCCCACGCTGTGACAGCAGGGGATCTGAGGGTGAATCTGGAGGTGAGCACGCTCTGACCGCCGGCCATGTGGAGACAGAAACTGGCTGTTTTACGGCCGTCCAGGAATGTGACAGTGCACCTGCTCAGTGCTACCATCCCCTGTATTTCAGGTATGAAAGCATCAGAGTTTAGTGTCTGTGCGTGCCGGGTCAGTAATATGACAAGGCTGAGGATGGACTCGTGCGCTTTACTGCACCTCTGTTGCATCCTGTGGCTGTCTGGGACACAGAGGGAGTGCAGAACACGAGCCTCCGGGGCCTTCAGAGAGTCCACCCACTCTGTCAGGATATGTAGGCTTTCTGACAAGATACAGCCATCCTGCACATGTGATCGAGGTCATGAGCACCATACTAATGGAGGTGCTCATGCAATACCTGTAATTTAAACATTTGTGAGTAATACTTTACAAAGAATGAGTAATGACCGAGGAGAAGGAAGGGATGTAAATGAATAGCCACTTATTATAGTGGCCATACACTTGCCAATTATGGTTACCTGTGGCTTCCTGAAACAGCATTTATTTAAGATTGATTATAGTCTAAATTATTGTCTTGCAAATTGTGATCTGACCTCTCAGCAGATGTCTGGAAGTCATTTATTTGACTGCAGTTTGACTGGGGAGGTCTTCTGGAGCAAACAGTGCATTTCACACTCTAAAAGCTGAATGAGAAATGTGTCTTATCACATAACATAATAAAAAGTTAACTGGAGAAATGTTTTTTTTTCAAACTTTGGTCTCAATTACTGTTTAATTGGAAAAATAACTTCAAATAAAAACACTCGACAGAAAACACACAAATAAAGACATATTGTGTTTCATCAAAAGCAGATTTTTAATGAGCTTGTGAGGCCCCCAAAAAACTAATTTTACTGTGTTAAGCTGGAAAATAACTCATGATCTCAACAATGGCCACAGATGCATTGGACCAGGAGAGGTTTTATGGTTCTTACTGGAAATGCAGAACATCACACAGGACAAAGTGTCTGCAGCCTGGCTAGCAGCTGTCTAAATGCTTTGAGTTAAAGATGTCACCATGCTAACCTTTCCACAATGACAATAATTGATAAATAGCAGATATAATGTTTACCATGTTCACCACCATAGCTTAGCTACTAATAAAAGTATTGGACAGACTGAAATTCTGGTGATGCTGAGGATGATGGAGTTGGAGGAAAAGTCACCATTATGATGATGATGAGAGGGATACCAAATGTCTTGGCAGTCCATCTATTATTTTAACCACAAATCATGACCATGACCATCATGGTGGCTCTACAGGAAGAATCATGGGTCTCCTGAGTCTGAGGATTTGTCCTCTGTGAGTCGTGGATATGTGCACAGAAATTCAATCCATCCGATGGTTGATATTCCAGTTTGGACCACAGAAACATCCTGAGAGCCAAATATATATTTATATATATGTGTGTACAAAAAAATGCAATAATAACATGCAGAACACATTTATTTTATTAGACTGATGTTGATTCAGAACTAATTATTATATCATTCATTACTGTATACAGTATTTAATTCAGAGTTCATCAGGGATCCTGAAGCGTGTTGTTAATTAGCATTTAGTTTCTGATTTATTCGTTGTTTGTTTCTTGGACTCTACACAGGAGTCTGTGTAATTCATGGTAACTGTAAGGCTGGCAGTTCTGCTCAAGCTCTCAGACGTCTGCCTCCAACTTGGCGTCCCACGTGAGCTTTTGGCTGCAGGTCAGCTCTCCTGCTCCAAAACTATGGTATGTACATTTGGAAGTCTACTGTACGGCTGAAAACAATGCTTTGAACCTCCAAGAACAATAGATGAGAGGGAAACTGCATGATGAAAAGTCTCGAATTTGGATGACCTGCTTTGATTTTCGCACAAAGCAGTGTTTCCAATAAATTTGCTCTTGAACTCAGAAAGAAAAATCTGGCTTTATAAAAGTGCAGAGTAAACATGAGTCACTGACGCACATTACCCAGGGGAGCACAGCTTCTTTCACAAACACAGAGAGACACCCTGCTTATGAAAATAACACAAGAAGAAATTAGAGCTCGCCCTGCTCAGCAGATGCAGTCGCAGCCTTTAATCACTCACCTACTGTAATTAGCAGGGGAGGCAATTTATGCTTAGCTAATTCACATCGCACCTCTCAGAGTGAAAAGAGCTGGTAAAAAAAAAACTCAGTCATGTGTCTTGGAACATGTAACACAGCCTAAAAATGTATGTAAATGGTGGCAGATTTCCTCTTAGAAAAAAAGGAAATGTTGGGGAGCCGTGGGATAAAGAAACCTCCGCTATTGGCCACATATTCAAAACCATTGATTACAGCTTGAGCAAGACTAGGGTCAAAAATAAGCCAGGAATTTTGAGATGAAAAAGTTCAGCCTGCTCAGTTGGCATTTACTGTATCTGTTTTACATAAATATATATGATATATGGGGACATTTTTGTAAGAAAAGCTCTCTGGTTCCTGTAATGATGCTGTAATGCAAGGCCAGTTAAATGACTCTGATGGGATCATCTGCTTAAAAATTCATTTTTATTCCTCTCTTTGAACCTGTGATACTTGAGCTTAACTTTCTGGACGTGGGCAATCTTTCAGAGTTAAAGTTAACCGAGGGAAAAAAAGAAAACCCACCATGAATATGACAGCGTAAAGACAGGCTGCCAGGAGAAAAGTGCACGTTCCCCTGCAGCTCTGGCTCCGCTCCAGTTCTCTGCATGTACTTTTTGCGGTTTATATTTGCAAACGATTTGTGAAGGGTGAAAGCGTCTCCTCCCCTGTTTTGAGTGGGAGCTATAAGTCTTGTTTTTAGATGTGTAACCAGTCACAGGTGATGTCCTGTCCGCGACTTGGCTGACTGTTCAAAACATATGTCCACCCTCTGGAGTTCCCCCAATGCATGCTGGGCCATAACTTTATAGGGTGGCCATCCAACTCTTATATCAGCCCGAATCTGTCACCCTAACAGCAGAGAGATAAGAAATCACGGCCCTGTTGTAACATCACACCAGGTTCGCACTGTCTTTAAACTGCAGGAGAAGTTTCTTGTCTCGACTGGACTCGTCTGTGTCTAAACAGCACAGCATCTGTATTTTATATCCATCGAGATACGCATCAAAGAGAAGAAATACATTCCTCCGGTTCGAATGCTCGACCGCTTTTTCTTCAGATCTCGAGCCACGTTTTTAACAAAGTGTCGTTAACCTGGACGTTATTTGTCTTACTCCTGCATTCGGGATGTGAATGACAACCGAAAAAGGGATTGATTATGTGGATCATTTTTACTCTTTAAGTAAGCGGCCAAAAATGCTTCTACCACATCTGAGAAACACTGAAGAAAGCCAGTTTGATATCAGCATCAAAACAAGTGATAAAACACATACGTTTTTTAAATGCAAATAAAACCTTTGAGTGTTTTATTGGGACCTGTTTGAGGACACATTTCCTGCTCTTTTAGCTCTTAACATATTAGAATCAAAAAGAAAAAACAACTGAGGTTCAATTCCTGACGACCAACTTTAACTTGAGTCACCTGAATTTGAGTAAAAATGAGAAGGAATATGAATGTAAGAGCCTACAGTTCCCATACTGTTCATGCAAAATGGATGTGGACACCTCCAGAGACCCTTAAAGCTGAAAGTTATTATTTAAACCTCAGTCTTTGTTTCATTTCAGTCTAAACAATGCATCTCTGTCCAAATATTTGTAGTACGTATCTGCAGGCATTTCAGTGTTTAGGAGCACGACAGTCCTTTCAGCGAGTGCCCCAAAACGACATGTGTTTTTATGTTCAAGTGACACAGACCTCAGGAGATTATAGGAGTTATGACTGGAGGAAAGGAGGAAGTCATCTGTTTATCATTGGTACGATGACGACGAAGATCCCTAAAAACCTTAAAGAAGCAGTTAAACATTTGAACTCAAACCTTCGTGTTTCTCTTTAACTTAACGCTCGATCAAACCATAATGTTTCCCAAAACCAAAGTCATTTCTGTGCCTAAACAAACATCTTCATTATATTATATTATCACTATAAAACAAGTAACAAAATTAAATGCACTTGTAATGCAGAATGGCCCAGAATATCATGTCACTGCATTATAACTATGGACACATTGATATGTAAGCATCATTAATGTTGAATCTGGTAAAGGTGCAGCTTATTTGAAGTAAGTACGTATCACTAAAATATATCTTAATTTATTAATTGGTTGTTTATTTTGTGTTATTGTGACTCTGCAGTAAATAAGGTACTCATAACAGTACAGTAATTGAATAAATAACTTGGTTACATTCCAGCACTGTGAATGTTTCTGCATTTATTTTACCTCATAAAATGTCATATTTTCTTAACAGCCAAATTATGATAGCAGAATGTAACTCAGACCATCTGATGATCAGCACATAAGTTAATGATTCATTTCATGTGTTGCTGCCCTTGAGTATCTCACCGCGGTGGCTTCCGCCGGACCGCGAGCCGTCTTCATCAAGATTGTATTTTATTAGTGACCTTGCAGCCTGACATGACATTTCCTTTTGCTGACCAATCGTACAGCTGGAAACGTGATACGAACAGAGAAAAATACATGTATCCCACCGAAGGCCCTGTCAGCACATATCCATATATCCATAACACTACTAATAGAGCTCACATTCAGGGGACATTTTTCTATTTCTGGCTGATGGGCGGATTCATTTCAGCCTGGAGTTGTAGTACATCTGTTACACTGCTGTTGGACTCAAACAATATCAACAACATGACTATTAATATTCATTATTGCAATTTCTTTGACGACCACAGCTGATTATTGACTATCTGCACACCCCCGGTGATAAAGAGGCTTCACCCCGACTGTGGAGATAATGGACAATAAATACTGGATTCAAAGGACTCGACGTGTGATTACAATATCAAAGACGACTGTATTGACGGAGAAGAGTGCTGTCAGAGTCGTCAGAATGGGGGTTAGTCAGAGGCGCTGCAGGGGTGATCTCAAAGGAGGATGTAGGAAGTGGGAAAATTGATGTGTCCCGAGATCGATACTGGAGAGCATTCGGATCTCAGTGTAACTAAATCACCTTGTGGCTGCTGCTGCTGCTACTGCTGCTGCTGCTGCTTCAGGGGCATCGGCCTCTGCGTCCCCTGAGCTGTTGATCAGCGTGGAGGAGGTGGAAGTGGCGAGGTCAGGAGGACTGTGCAGGGACGAGAGAAAGGCTGGACGTAAGATGAAGTTGCCCATTTTTCAGTGACTGCAGCAGCTTCATCGTCACGGTGTCTTGGATCAATATCCATCAACACTGGTTTTCCTTAAGTGTAAAAGCTAAGTACCTCAATGAGCATCAAACACAATTACAGCGCCTGAACGTGCATTAGTGGTTTTGGAGTGGTCG
>JBAJHX010000039.1:4560579-4579822 GCA_037176925.1 Amniataba percoides | reverse complement strand
GTAAAAGCTAAGTACCTCAATGAGCATCAAACACAATTACAGCGCCTGAACGTGCATTAGTGGTTTTGGAGTGGTCGCACCAAATTTAGTATCATCTTGCCAAAAAAAAAAAAAAAAAAAAAAGCAACAAGAAATATCTGTGATGCAGCAGGCCAAACCTCAACAAATACGAACGTATTCAGCAGGTTTTCAAAATAAAAAAAAATCAGAAAAAAACTACAATATGATATTGTTGTGAACATCATATAAAAATAGTATTAAATGATTGAAGAATTATTGTTAATCTTCAGAATGAAATAAAATAAGTCTAATTTTACTGGAAGATAACTCTATAAATTCACTTTTAGGCATTAGACACATTTACAATCCAGTCCTGAGACCACAGATACATGAAATCTGTTTAAATAGAGCAGTAATATGATGCAGTATCATGTAATACTTCAGATTAGTGGGGATGAAGCCTTTTCACGGTGCACATCCCTCAATGAAGAGACTCCTCTTTGGGGAAGAACAACCTCATCCGTCTTTGTTAAACTCAAGATCATCACAGAAAATATGAGTGTGAGCTGCTGCTGCTGATCTGAGCTCAGCCGAGTCGCCCTCTTGTGGTGAATGATGATAATGTATCTGATGGTGGCTCATAAATTAGCTGATGGGAATGTGTTTGGATGTTGTTTAGTAATTAGCTATAAAGACACTCAAGCATTTGTATAGTGCAAACATGAAGTCACAACGTTAATGTGAAAAGTAAGATTTTACACAACAGATTCATCAGATGCAGATTGAGGATGAACAGAAACACCTGTCATCCCCACGGTGCTTTCTTTGGTTGTTTGCGTGGTGACCCAGTTCTCAGGACAAACTTTGAGCCTGTGATTTGTGCTGGTTTGTATTTTGTAGGGGATTATATTGGAAGGTGTTTCTAATATTTTGCCTGCTTCATTTACATATTTGGAGAGGAAGAAAATATTAGAAACACACATCGAGATAATGCGAGACAGCACAACAATGCCACAAACTACAGCCGTTTCACAGCCTTTGGCACGGACTCAGAAACTATTAAAATTCACATTAGGTCATGATGAGACATTCACCATGTGGCCAAAAGTATGTGGACACTAAAATGACACCCATGTGTGATTATTGTATAAGTTGTAATGGCTCAAATCTGTTGCTTCTTCCAGTTTCAGACTCGCTGATTTTTTTTGAAGATGGCTGCAGGGATTTCCTTCCACTCAGACACAAAAGAATGTGAGGTGATGTTTGCAAATGAACCACAACATGCAGCTGATGTTACAGTTCATTCCTCAGGTGCTGGAGGGGGGTTCGCACAGGTCAGTCAAATATTTTAGACCTGGCTTTGAGGATGCATAAGAGGGTGCTGCGAAACAAGAAAGCATATTTTCAAGCCAATACTGCCACAAAATATTATTATACAGCATGTTGCAGCAGTATAATTTCACTTAGATTGAAAATAATGGCCCAAAACATGGAAAACAGACCTGAAACCACATAAAAGTAAATGGGGGAATGTGTCCACATACTTTTGGCCACATTGTGTAGCTGTAAGGTGGAACACACTGAGGAGATTTAATGCAGCTGAATGTGTCACAGATTAATGTTTGCAATAAATGGAAATGATTTTTATGTCACTTTTTTTTTTGCAGACCTCACGTGAGATTAAAGCAAAAGAGAGAGAGAGAGAGGGGGGGGGGGGGGCAGGTCGTGTTGTCTCTGCAGGAGTATCAGGGGTAATAAACTGAGTGTGGACGTGCCCCTCTCTTTCTCTCTCCTCTCTCTCCTCTCCTCCTCCTCCGCAGTGCACTTGCAGCTGAGCAGCACTCCGGACAGGACGGTCTCCTCCTCTCCTCCTCCTCTTCCTCTCCTCCTGTGTGTGTGTGAGTGTGTGTGTGTGTGTGTGTGTGTGAGGTGTAGTGTGTGTCGACTCCGGAGTGTCCCGGGCGGACGCGTGATGCTGCGGACTCATTGATAAAAAACCAAATAAAAAAATAAAAAGGGAGTTAAAATGAGCTGTCCTGCTGAGCGGCTCTCCTCTTCCTCCTCCTCCTCTTCCTCCTCCACATAGCGCCGCTTTTCTCCGCGCAAGATCTGTTTTCTGAGGCTCCTTCAGGCGACGCAGGATGACTAAAAACTCCTCTCTGGTGCTTCTGTGCGCTTTGGTGAGTAGCCTTTGCTGTGATGCTCCTGTAATGTTGCTTTGTTGCTCTGCAGAGGGACAGCAGATGAGTTTTTAAAAAAAAAAATTTAGTCACCTTACGTCTTATTAAGTGATGTTATTATTTTTCTTTGAAGATGTTTCTGTGGTGGCTTTAATATCCTCTTTGAATGGAGATCTTCATATTTAATACCCCTGCTGGGACTTTTGTTGTGAGTTTTTTTCCTCCACTTCAGAGCTCTACATGGTATTTATGATCCATTTTGCATCGCCTGTGACATTTCGAGCTGGCTTTCAATGTGCTGTGGTGTTTCCCTCTTAAAAAAAAGCCTCATTAAAGGAGCAGTGTGCTGTTTTTTTCCTGTTTGTGCTGCATTGAGCTAAACAACCTGTTTTGCATGTAATGTTTTGCCCCCAGCTTGTATTATAGCCTCTCCAGCTCCACACATACACTTGCCTCTACTTGTACTCTCACACATGCACCCACCCCCCTTTGGTTTTCATCCTGGGAGGAAAAGTTAGACATCCTCTGCTGGGATTAGAGATTTCTGCCTCACAATGACATCAACAGACATCCAGCAGCTGACAGGCGCCTTGGTCCAGACTATGATAGCATTAATAAGAAGAAGTAATTTATTTCTAATTTGCAGTTTAATTTTTTTGGGGGGGAATGTTTGAAAAGGAGAGGAGATAAAGATGCTGCAGCTTATGGGAAGTAGCTTAAATTGATTCATTAACTTCTTATCTGACACCAGCTGCTAATTGTTTGGCTGATTTTGACAGAAAACACGAGCTTCCTCTGATAACGTAAAAAAAAAAAAAAAGTTGGATATGGAGGACAGGCGGTGCAAGGGGGCACATCCTCCCCACGCTCTGGTATGTCCACGGCAGCTGCTCTAATTGTGCTGTGCAGCTCAGTCATCACGTGAACAGCAGTGGATATGAAGGTGGGGGGGGCACTCTGTTATGACAGCTGGTTTAAAGGGTGGAGACGGTCCGGTGCACTTTGGTAGAATTAAATTTAGAAATAAACTCTCAAATTGACCATGAAATTGAGAGGAGTACAGACCAAGCACATCACAGCTGGGTCGCCGTGTGTTTCTTTCTGCGAGCGTGCACGTGTGGACGAACATCCCGCTGAATATGTCATTAATCTGTGTTTGAGCTGAGTGATTTTCCAGGGAGATGTCACAGGAAAGGGAGCTGGCGCAGCAGTCAGGGACATGAATCCTTCCCCCGCAGATACTAAAGAAGAGGGGGAGGACCCTCTTGAGGTTTTGGGCTGCATCCAAAGTTCATTTTCTTAGCAGGGAAAAAAAGTCGACTTCAACCGAGATAACATACCCAAATAAAAAGTGAGAGGCTTGCAGAAATAGTTGATATAACAGGTTGTAAAGTCAGGAGGAGAGCAAAAAGTGGAGTGACGGAAAGGGGGAAATATTGAGCAAAAAAGCAGCAAGAATGAGAGAGAGAGAGAGAGAGAGAGAGAGTGCTGCCGGCTGCTCGGTACATCTGTTTCTGAATGAAAGCAGGGACAGCAGAGAGAGGAGAGAAGGGAGGGGAGGGCCGAATGAGAGAGAAAGAGAGAGAGAGAGCGAAAAAGACAGAAAAGACTGAATTGATGTCTCAGCAAATGTGAATTAAGTTGAAATGAGCTTTTGCTCGTTACATAATAAGAGCCACAGGACATGAAAGTGTTTCAGTAGAACGATTTTCTTTGTTCCAAAACGCCTGGATATGAATTCCCTTCATTTAACACTGTTGTACACACACCAGCGGAACAAGCCTCAGTTCTTCTGCCAGTTTAGCTGCGTGGCATTAATATCAGAGAGCAGTGAGAAAGTGCAACAAGAGAAGGACGGAGAGACGGAAGGTGATAACTGGAGTAGATTAGCCAGATTAGGCGTGATGAGGCAGAGGTAAACTGTGATGAAAAGATGTTTAAACTAAAACATGCATGGAAATACTTACAGCATGTGTCAGCAAGAGAGAGAGAGAGAGAAACATCCAGCAAATGCATGTCTATGTTTCACTGTAGGATGGCTGCATGTGTTTAAGATGATCAAATGTGTATCTGTGATTGATATGCAAGTTTGGACAGAGCTATGAGAGAGCTTAAAGAGTCTTATGATCTAACGGGAAACAGTCATCAACTCAACACAATAAAGTTTGTGTCTGAACAAAGCGATCACACATGTCAAACATGGGTCTAAAAAATGTCCCCTTAAAGGAATCAAATTGTACTATTGAGACTTGTTTTTGGTCAAAGTTGGGCAGATCCTCACTTCTTTATTTATGAGATGGAGGATTAAGTCTGTACAGGTCGAGCTGAGGGATGGATTTAAACGTCCTCACAAGTATGGAAGAACAAGTGTGTGTGTGTGTGTGTTCAAACCCTGATCGGAAGCAGAGGCTGACGTTCACAGCTACTCTCACCTTTAGACAGTAATTAGGACGGGCATGTGTATAATGTCGTGCACGCATGATTTTATGGCTGCTGCCTGGGCTGGAGTGTGTCATAAGTTTACTATTAGAGCTGATGTGCCTTCAGGGGAGCTATTAAGGCAGTTTAAGGCGACTGCCTTGTTCAAAGTGTGTCTAATATAGGCGGAGACAACATGATTTATGATGAGCCCTGATAGCGAGTGGATTTAAGGAACAGGTCGGACACCTGGCAGTAATTTTCATCAATTTGTTTTGCTGTGTATGTTTGAGTCGCAGTGGCCCCTGTGTCTGTGTCTGTTTGTGTGAAAGTTTGTGGGAAAGTTTACTCCTGTGCTGATGTACTGTACTGCTGTTCCCGATGTGCCAGGTGGCGTTAGTGTTGGCGTCAAAGACTGAGCGGGCAGTGCTGCTCCCCTGTGACTCTGGTCAGTACACCACCAGTGGAGAATGCTGCCTGGAGTGTCCACCTGGAGAGGGCGTGGTGAAGAAATGCGGCGCCACGCAGACGGTCTGCGCCCAGTGTTTGGACAGTGAGTGGAGTTTTTTTTCATTGTTTGCATCTGAATCAAATAACTTGTGTTTTTGCAAGGTTGAAGTGACAATGTCACAATTTCCTGCAACCCAAAAGTTGTTTTTACGACTTCTCATGACTGATCGGTATAATAATTAGTCATTTACTTATTGACTATTGATGAAGCTGTTAGTTACATCTCAGTAGTTATTTAATCCATATTTCCAATGCAGTGCTTCATGTTTCATGTCTCTGAATCATTCAATCTCAATGTCAGATTAAGGAACTTTTTTTCTCTCCACACATTATAACAACAATGCTAACTTCATTCAGTAAAATCTTAGACACAAGTTTGTTTGCTTTGGAAATAAGTGAAATGATGTCACCTGATTTTTGGCATTTCCACGAGGAAAGACATTGTTTTTACTGGAAAATACAAGACAAACTTCATTTTGTAAACTACATAAGTTTTCTCATTTTCAGTCATTTTAAAGCTCTGAGGTCTTGAGATTTCTGCCTCTGAAGTTTATACTGACCCCACATGTGGTGTTGAAAGCAACATCTTTCCACAAACATAACAAATCACTGCAGACCTCACTGCCAGAAATGTGGTCATACTCTGCTCAGAATCAGGTCAAAATATGAGTTTTAGTTCATTGATTTGAGCGAACTGACCCTTTAACAGAGAAGTCAAATTTTAGAAGCAACTTTTAACACCACTTCCTGAGACATGTCAAAACTAAGAGGATTAAATTCAATCTGGAAACGATCAAACACAGAATATACAGATGTACAGTGATGCACAGCTGCAGAACTGCATGTCATCAGCGGCACTACGCACACTTACACTCACTCCCGATTAATGCAAAGATTAGGCACTTACATCATCTTTATTTTCACGTCCACATTCATTTTCTGCACCTTTTAATAGCAGCTCGGGCCCTGAACTCCAAACAAAAAAGACTGCTAAAGCCAAAACAAATTCCTATTGTCCAATTTGCTCATTTGTAAGAAGTGTCTGTTTTGCCTTTATGGAGCGTCCTGAGAAATAGAGCAGGAATTCATATGTTTGATGCTTGTAAGTGGGTCCAAATGTGTTCGCTCACAGCTCGGCTCAGGCTGTGAACCATTAGCACTCGCTCTACAGACCAGAGCTGGGAGGGGTGCCAACACCGCAACATCACGGAGAAGGAGAACAAGAAGGAAGAAGAGCAAACGCTGCAAACAAATGTGCTCTTCTTGAGTTCAGGGGTTTATTCTGCATCACGTTCCTGCAGCTCTTTTTGCCCTTTAAGACGCTGTTGTATGTCAGAGTGCTGAGCAAACATCAGAGCGCAGGTCACGAGCGTCACCGCGCAGTTCAAGATGAACCTGAAGAGATGAGAGAGACATTGCACATATTCTCACCTTTTAAAAGCACATGGTGGCTGTGCCAGTCTGAGAATTTGTGACTGACAGAGCAGAAATCCAAAATTAGTTGACAACTGCATTAAACCAGACAGTAGGAGTAAACAGCAACAAATGGTGCATAGAAAGAGCAAATGCTGAGTTGAAGCCTTTAACACCAAAACCTGCGCGAATCAGAGCACAGTGATATTAACTGGGTGCCATTTAGAGGGAAACTATGAAATTTTGGAGGAATGCATGCAGACTGGCGGGAATGTCATTTGTCCAAAGGAAATTGATTACTCTGATTATCCTTGAACTTGCGAACTTCTTTGCACAGCAGATGCTAATCTCTGTGTTGTGTTATGTTATTAGGAATCTGAAGTCTGGCTGATTTTTGCCCCTTTGAAGTTTTTATTTCTCGCCTGGAGGAGCTCGAGAGCTGCAGCGTTTGGGTACAAGGGCAGGGAGCCAATTCTCTGCATCTAGAGCGCGACAGTGCCACGGGGTAGAAACAAAAAAGAGAGAGGCACAAAGTACACACAGAGTCAATTTCACATAAACCAACTGTCAAACAGAGTCAATGTTGGAAAAGGTGGAGGTGTGAAATTGATAAAAATGGGTGTCTGCAAAAAGAGAAATGAAGTGGACCTCTCATGCTTTTGCACCAGTGTTGTTAAAATTCCAGTCACACCAGTAGACGGAGAGTGAGCAGAGTAATTAATAGTCTTAATCAAACTATATGTGATTGGACCAGAGCAGGATATTGGTGGAGCGGGGCGCCTGGAGTCTGTAGCGAAACACGTCACAGACTCACGAGCGTCTGGACTTTATCTTTAGTTTGACGTCATGAGGAATTTATCTTGCGCGTCATATTCCTTTCCATATTCCTGCCTGTAAACGGTGGCAGACAATGCGACGATGGTACAACCGCGACCCCATTTTTCTACAACGTGGGCCGATTCTCAGGACTGTACTTCTGATGAGTGTTTCTTTGCATCTTTCCCTCCCTTCCCTCCACGCCAGAGAAACCTACCAACTCCTGTCGTGTCTCCTCTTCTCTCCATCCTGTACTTGCTTTTGTCAGCATCCCCCTCTTTCTCCCCCTCCTCCCCGTTGCTATGACTCATCGTCTGTATTAGCGGATAAAATGGTATTAGAGAGCAGGCACCAAAGGGCACGAACTGCTCATTCATCATGCATACTGTTACATCAATGCATCTTTACTCATTTGATCCAGCTAATTAAACCGTATTGAAAAGCCTATTGTGCCTCTAACAGTGAACAATTATTGTGCTCTGCAGTACAGGAACGGTATTCACTGCTGATAAACACTCAACAATTAAGCTCAAATGCCCAGGAGGTTGCACTTAATTTCCGGTGCAAATGCATTTTCATTGGTTTCAGTATTGTTTTTGTTTCAGCAGATAAAATCTTAATGTACCTGAGGCCCACAGAAGCACATACACTAAAATAAGATTGAGTAGGATTTATATGGAGGAAAGATGCTGAAACATTGACCTTACCTGGAAAAACTGAAGCTATAAATACATTTTCTGAAGTGCAAAATGAATAATTGAAGAGTAAAATTCAACACGTCCATTTCCTGTTTCACAGTAAATATGAGTGAATCTTTATTTACCACGACCCCCCTTAATTCCCCACTTCCTGACAGTGTAACCCCCCTCGTCCACCCCCTCCTGCCTTCATGGCCTCCCTGTCCCGGCTCGGGACGAGTGCCAGCGTCAGCAGCGCTGAAATATTTATCAGTCTCCTCCACTTTTCTCTGCTGTCATGGGAGACAAGACAACCAGACCTGCCTCACTTAGTGAACCATTCAGAAAAACTTGCCCTGCAAACTGACTGAAGATCTGAGGGAAGAAAAGCAGAGCCGCACAAGTCAATGTAGCGTTTAAGAAGAGTCCTGGACTGGGGATCACTGGGGATTTAAAAGAGGAAGGAAAGTAGAATCACAGCCTGGTCTGGTAAAGGCTGAAACAGAGCATCACGAATCGCTTCCAACTTTGGATCATGAAGGATGAAGAAAGAGGAAATGGAGATTTTCCCCTGGCAGGTCCTCTGTGGCAACAGAGGAAGCTTCTCCCTCAACCTTCAAGATTTTTATTGTTATGTGCATAAGAAGTACATAGGAGCAGTCGTCGAAAGGGAAATTCCTAAATCTCAGCTTTCCCCCAACAATGATCAGAAAACAGCACCTTTAACAAAACGCACCGCACAGGATGCACGAGTCACTGCTGACGGTTAAAAAGGATTTTCCTCCTTTGGTCTCCTGATACTAGCTTTCATGATATCTTAAAACACCTGTTTCAAATCAGGGAGGAAGCTAAGTGAACCAATAAAGTGGGGTGATAATTATGCAGAGAAATGTTGCGTGTTCAAAAAGACAAATAAAGCCGTCACGCAGCTTTCTAAGTATCGGTCATTTATCTGCAGTCAGCCAGCGTTCTGGGAGGAAATCCGCTGAAACGTGGACCCTGACGCGCTGCAGAGCGGGAGAGAAAAGCCCATCCTCAGTAAAAGCGTACACCTAAAGTGCTGATTGAGGAGATCACCGGGCAGTTTCAAGGCTGTCCAGAGCTACATTATTGATGACACTAATGGGGGCGAAACACATCAGGGTTTGGGGGTGGGGGGTCTTCACAGGCTGAAGTGGCACATTTTAAATGCATCCCCCTTGTGTACACAGCCACATCTCCCTTTAACAACCATTTTTTTTTACTGCCGGACATGAAAACTCTGATCGCTGAGATGCTCTGATCATTGCTCAATTGGGGACAATTAGGGGGAGTGTCTTCTTTAATAAAATATGATCCTTCTTCTGATTCTTGATGGCCTTTTGCTTTCTTTTTTTAGTGGCCAGATGAAAGCGCTGACGCATAAATTAGACATGCACAATCCACACACACAGACACACACACCGCTCCTGTGCCTGTTGAACACTCGCTGCATATGGTCGCGTTTAGACGTGTTTACACACAAGGGCTGGGGAGAGGGGCTCATGCATGCAAGTTAAAATTAGCAAGGAAGCCTGCGCGCTGTGGGATAATTGAAATGAATGAGGAGAGCTCGCCCGGTTGAGCCTGACTGCAAAGAAAACAAAGGCTCTGAGCTCACAAATTCAAAATAATCGGAGGTCTGTTACGTGTCTGGGTCTGGATCGCTCTGTCAGTGTCACTCCCTTCTATCGCTTCTGCCTCCAGATAGTAATAAGAGCGAGGGGTGATGACAGACAGAAAATGAAAAAAACAAAAAAAACAGAGAATTTGATGGTGTGTGTGTTGAAGAGGGAACTCACTTACATCCCCGACTGCCACATTTCCCCTGACCCTTCCCCTTCCAGTCCCACATCAGCGCTTCCTTTACACTTTCATCTCTAAATCACCTTCTGACTCAGGTTCACTCAGCAGACCACCCTCAACGAAGGTTTCAAACAAACATTCAGCGGTTCCTTCGAGCAAATCGAGCGTCTGTCCCCCCCTCCCGCTTGTTGCGACTGTTGATCCGTCTTCCTGCCTGCTCCCCTACCTGTCTCTAAATCATTACCTCCATCTGCTCCACTCAGACGGCCTCATATAATGTGGCAGCCTTCATCTACGGCGTCTTCGCCGTGCTGCTGTTTACAAGGTGTTTAGAGCTTCAGTCCGTGCCAGTGTTTACTTGCCAGAGCCACTTACAGCAGCAAAGGAAGTGCTGGGACATTGCTGCAGGGCTTTTCACACTGACAATATGCTGTTACTCAACACAACACCCACTAAGCAGTTCTCACGAAACACACACACACACACACACACACACACACACACACACACACACACACACACACACACACACACACACCCAGACATATGCATATGCAGATAAGAGTTGCGCAAAAGTCCCACACATCCATATGGCATTATTTACAGTCACACCCAGACACAGATGATTTATTTCACTGTTAGACAAACAGCATGGAGAGTTTAAACCGGCGTTAACTTGCTGCATGCCTCATTTTGCGAAATCAAGAGTGACACAGGTGGTCTCTGGTGTTAATTTAAGTGTTGAGTTGACAAAAAGCAGTTTAGACACACATTCTCGTCTCATAATCTCATAAGTTTATGGTGGCTAAACTTCCCGCTGCACTTCGCCACCCTCCTCTTAACGTTTTCCGTGTGCAGACGAGAGTGAGACGTCACATGTTGCGTCGTCTCTGCCTGAACCGCAGCTCTCGCAAGGTGACCGCTCTCGTGTTAACCACGTCGCACACAAAAATTAAAATGGGATTTGGAGAACAGTGAAGCCGCCTCTGTGGTGAATCTGAGCTGCAGGGTTTTTTTTCCCTCCTGTCAGCCTCTCTACTCCACTCCCATCTCATTTAACCACTAAAGTACAATCGTAGGACATGCACCCCTCTCTCTCACTGTATGCATAATTCAGCAGGCATCCAATTGTATCTGAAAATAATTCTATATGAACATGCAATATTAATAGATTACTTCGTGCCCCTAGGAACTCTTGGTGTAAGAATAAGCTAATTCGAGGTCATTGCTTCCTCGGCGATGAACTCTGCTGAATGTGCACGTTCCTGGAGAGCAAATCTGAAGTGTCTGAAGTAATTGAAAAGCAGCAGGCAATTAGTCAGAATGGCTTTTACCTCATTCTGTTCAACACTGTTCCCCACAACTCCGCTGTGGTCTGCTATCTCTTTCGCTCACAACCCCTAAAAAAAAATAAAAAATCAATACGGTGCGGTGGACTTGGTTCTTTAAAGTGCGCTGATTATAAAGTCCATTTGAGAAGAAACATCTGCCCAGCTGAGCTGTCGAAACCCTGTGAAAGTTTAGCGAATGTTTGATTCAAATCAGAACTAACGCTCACTTTTTAGCCACGTTAGCTTTGGGGTCGGCCCATAACTGAAACATCCCTTACCTGAGCTTTTTACCAATATTTCTCTTTTGTCTGAATATGTTTAATAAAAGAACACAATATACTAAATCACCTATGATAAATTCAATTATATTTATATACTGTAATATGCATCATAACAATACAGAGTTACAGTATATATTTATCTGTGCGGATGAGTTTAGATCAATCAACGTGAATGAAAAATGTGCACAAATTGTTCTCAAGCGTCCCAGAACGGCTTGTTAAAACCCTCTAAAGCCTCTCAGCGTACCCAAGCGATCACTTGATCACTTTTAAATCCAAGTCTTTATCTTCTGCGCATCAGTGTAAGTATGTCGATCCACCTGCTCTTCAGTCTGTGTGTATGACTGAGATTAAAGCAGTTTACTCAGCGCAGCACAAACACATTGGGATCGATAGCGTAATGAGCACAGCAGGCTTTTGACTCTCTCTCCAACAAGAGCACCTTTCTTGTCCCGGAGCACAAATCACTAAGAGCCCAGTGGATCAATGTGTCCTCCCGTCTAATGAATGTGCAGTAAACATGATTAATGTCATTAGACTCACTGTTTATCCTCCTGTTTATCTCCTCGTATTTCCTGCTCTCTCCGTCTTCTAACCTCCTTTACTCTTTGGCCCTTCTCTCATTTCCTCCTTCTCACTTTTCTGTCTCGTCTCCTTCGACCTGTCCCCTCGTCTGCAGGTGAGACCTTCTCAGAGAACTACAGTCACACGGAGCAGTGCAAGCCCTGCACCGAGTGCACCGGCCTGATGCGGATGGAGACGCCGTGCACCGACTCCAACGACGCCATCTGCGTCTGCAATTACAACTACTTCTTCAGCGCCGTGACGAGCCGCTGCGAGCCGTGTACGGTGTGCCCGGCAGGCCAGGGTGTATTCGAGCACTGCGAACACGACCACGACACGGTGTGCGAAGAGTGCGTGGATGATACCTACTCTGACCGGGACAGCTCCCTCGACCCCTGCCTGCCCTGCACCATCTGCGATGAAGACATGGAGACACTGATAGCCGAGTGCACACCAACCAGTGACTCTGTCTGCCATAGTAAGTCCACCACACAATCAGGGCACGTTTGCATCTTTAGCACATTTAAATGGGTCCAGACCAAAGAAAAGAAAAAGATGTATTGTTTAGTTTTTGGTCCCTTTCATGCTCAGACTGACTTATTAGCAACAAACCAAGAGGTGTTCTGGTGACTGTCATTGTGCATCTTTAGCATCATGTTGATTCTGATTGGACTGATTAATATAATCAGATATAAAGAAATATTTGGACATTTCATGATAGATTTTGGAGATGACTTAAAGTTATATGGTAGTCAACCATATATGCTTGGGTTTTAAGCTGTCGGGAGAACAAAGCAATGATTTGTCCCCTTTTGGGCCTATGAATCAATTTTCTGACATTTTAACTAAACGACTGATTAATTGAGAAAATAATCATAGTTGCAGTCATAATTAAAATAAACTCTGGTGGCTCACAGCAAATTATGCTGCTCTTTGGTACAAATGATTGGTTTATTAATTTTCTCTGGTGGGAGGGAAAGTTGCTGTCTTTCACTGTGAGTGTTGTACCATTTTTAAAGAAAGGGAAAGCACATACAGGTATAACACACCTCTGTTCACCTCTTTTTACGCTGATATATCAGATTAACAGTGATCTTGTGTGAGATTGGTTCCTTGATAGTTCCCACAGACAGAAGATGAATCCAAGAAATGTAAAACCTGTTTAGTTCAGCTGAACAGCTTTGCCTTTGCACAACAAAAAACAAAACCCAGCAGGGGTTACTTGGGTTCATTTTCAAACCTGTGTTTGGATTGGCAGAATCACACTCTGGATTGTTTGGTCTTTTACTAAAGTTGATTTGGACAGATGAGAATACGCAGACAAAAAAAGAAAACCTTACCAAAGGGAAACTGCAAACTCATTCATTGATGCAGATCAGATCAGAGCAAACTAACTGAGGGTTTTGAAAATCCTTGGAAGCGAAGACCTTCCTTTTTAAACTGACTTGATATGGTTGGTTGTTTCATATCAGAGTTCACATCACCCAAGATGAACTAAACAAAAGGTCAAATGCACCACAGTTTGTTCAAAGTTAGGTATCCCTTGACGATGTAATCTGGAATTGTAATCCAGTATACTTTTAGCCAGATTCAGCAAATATCTCCTCGTGGTCTGCCAGGCGTCTGAAAATCTGGTGTTCATACACAGCAGTGGCTCTTTAAATGGGAAACAAACAGAGTGGCTCAGACCAAGCTCCTGCACAAGACAACAGCTTGAACAACAGTGAGTTTGTCCACTGGATCATTCGTTTTTATTGTTAATGTTCACTTCTCTCTGTCTGAGTGAGTGGCAGTTTCATAATTAACATGTCAAAATCAATAAATATTCACTGTGTCTAGCAAGTCACACGTCAGCTGAAATGATTTGGTTTGCTACAGCAATATAATCCCAGAAGAAAATGATTTTTCTGTGAATTAATTGAAATAAATGGGTCAAAAGGATGCTGAAATAATGACATCACGATGCAGACTTGTTAAATGTCTGAATTAATGCCTTGTCAGGTCTGTCTGCAAGATGCTAAGCAAAGAACTTTTAAAATGCGTGTTAATTGAGTTTGGATTGATCAGGGCTCTCCAGGATCACAGACTCCACCTTTAAATTAGAGCAAAAGCAGACCTGATGGTGCACACTGTGTTTTGGGAACCATCATATACATCTCAATCGCACTCAGAGGTCGCAGCTGGTCAGGTTTTCAAATGGCAGGAAGCTTTAGCATTAAAAAGGTCAAAGACTACCGCAGTGTCAACGCGGAGACAATGAATAATCCGCCCTCCCACAAAGCAGACGGCAACATGCAGAGTGGAGCTCCTTCAGTGTAGCGGCGGCTTATGACCAAGGAAGCTGTAAATTTTATCTGGTTGGACGAGGCGTGAAATCGACCTCATCAGGGGGGTTCAGGGTTCAAATCTGGGAGGTAAAATGTCTTAGGTGCAATCCTGGTGCTATTGAGTAAGCGAGGACCAGAAAGTAAAGCTCGACATCTTCAGAGCTTGCAACCAACAACAGACAACAATAGACCCTGATTTCAGGAGAAGTTTGTGGCCATTGTCAGTTCCTGGGTAACGCTCTTCCCTTTCATGTGGGGATTTTTTTATGTCATCTTTGACCAAAGAGGCACTTAAGCTGAGGACTGATTAAATGCTTCTAAGAAAGTGCTTAAGAGTGCTTCCTAATGCAGAGCCCTTTATCAGTCCTCTGCGTGCATTATCAATTTTAAATGAACATCTTCGAGCTGCAGTATTTCTCTTTAGAAGACCGACTTGTTTGGGATTTCACAGCGTCAGACGCCGGCAGGCATTTGGATTTACCGAGTTAACGAACCTCAAAAACCTGTCTACACCCTGTTGTAGCGCAGTTCATGTGGTAGCAGCACTCTTCAGGTGTAAATTCCTCTTTTAATAGAGAGTAAAAGCACTGATAGGCCTTGGAGAAATGGACTGGAGAAAGATAAGAGCAGGGAAGGTAGATGAGGTGGAAGAAGGGCTAATAACATAGACGATGACTTAACACCTTTCCTCCCACTAGTACCCAACTCCATCAAAAGGTGCAACATTTCTATTTTTATCATCAATAAATCATCACCACAGTAATTTGAACACAAACAAGACCAAACAGTGATCTCTGCTTGGCTCTGCTATGCATGTTAAATTGTGTTGAGCAAGGTCAGATTTTGTAAGAAATCTGCCAGCTTTATTTACAACAGTGACAAAAAAAAAAGACAAAAGTAAAAATGTCGATGACAGTCTGTTGCTCCACAATGAAATATCTCAACAACTATTGGGAGGACTGCCATGAAATTTTGTTCAGAATTTCATGTCTTCCAGACGATGAATCACTTTGGCTTTCGTGATGGCATGACTTTTCCTCTAACACCACCATGAGATTAACAATTGTGGTTTGTGGGGCGTCTCGACAACTATTGGATGGGTTAAAATTTGACAATCAAATTCACGTCTCCCTCACTACGAATTGGAATAACTCTGCTGGCCCCAGCTTTTCATCTATAAGTGAACAGAATGAGTCTGATACTTTATTGATTTTTTGGTTTATGACTAACAACATCCCCACTAACCTCGGCTGAACTGTTCACAGCCTCTGAGCTGCTTGCCGGGCTGTGGTCTCTCAGTCTTGCTTACAGTTTTATGATTAAGCAGAGTGGAAAGATCCAGAAACAGCTGTAATATTTCTTATCTTTCTTTCCACTCCAGAGCATGAACACATGTCCACTGCACCGGGTGTCAGCCTAAGCTTAGATCGAAGCTCAGCCTTGTTGATTTTTGTTTCTTGTTGGATAGATACAAGAATGTGAGAAAAAAGGAGCATTTCCTGAATCATGCAGCAAGTCTGAAGCTCTGTAGAAGACTGCAGTGCTGGAAGCACGTGTGCATACCAAATTTCGCATGGAATGAATTTTTTCCCTACTTGCAAACTCTGCCTTATTTTTTTCCCATCACACCCCATTTTTCACTCATATCTAACCAAGACTTGCCCTGCAGAGGAGTACAAGTCTTACACAGCTCGTCCACTCTGAAAGACCCATGAGTCTGTGACGTGACTGGACGACAGCCATCAAAACAAACTGCACCCCATGCCTCCTAAAACATCCAGAATATCTACTGTATCTGATGCACAGCAGGCCACAATGCAGCCTTTTGCTGCCAGCTTGACGCCCACCCATGCAGCCGGTCTCACCTTTGACCCGCCCCGTCCTGAGTAATGGCCGTGCAGCAGCAGCAGCGACGGTGGTGACTGAAGATGGCACGATAAGTGAGTGAGAGAGCCCTGTCATATGGCACCAGTGGGCCTGTGGGTAATGGCCACAGTCACATGTGGTGGTGATGATGTTTCCAGGCCCTCCGCGGTGGTCTGCGATAGCTTTGCATACAGATACGCTTTCTGCAGCAAACAGGAAACTGCCTCGCTGGGATTCTCATCCTGCCTGTATATATTTTCATGTGAGGAAAATATTATTCATTTCCAGCCCTGCTGTCTTTCTCCATCTTCTGCATGATGTAAAAAAAGATATGATTGGGGATATTTTCAAATCCCTAAATCCCAAGCTCATATCCAGCTGTCACTAAGTGTCAATTACAGTACACGATACAATGACAGAGGCAGAAAGAGAGAGAGAGAGAAACAGATGAAAACAGAGAGAGCGATGCAGCATATGTGCTGTGCTGGTATCTATGCTGAGGGGTCGATATGAGTCCTGGGATTTCTTCAGCTCATGCTCAGGTTTCGCTGAATGACCTCTATGAGCGCCCACACTTGACTGCAGGAAACACACACACTCACGAGCTTAGTCCTACCACACAAACACTTTTTTATATGGGCATCCAAAATCAATATAGCTGATGGCAGGCTAACACGGCTCACGTACGCTCTTGCCAAGCGCGCTTTAACTTCGACATTTTTCCATTAAACCCTGGACACCGCGCATGTGTGAATCTCTTTGATCTGAAATTGGAAACACCTCCTGCGTCTTTCGTTGCAGGTCTCTGTCCCCTCGGCCTAAAAAGGTGCTGCTCGGTTGAGAATTTGAACGTCTGTTTTGTCCTTAAGAAAAAGAGGAAAAGATTAAAAAAAAAAAAAGAGATAAAGGCCGACTTCTTTTCTCTTCGTTCTCCCGCTCATCAACCCCCCTCTCTCCTCCTCCTCCCCCCATCTCTTCATTTGCTCTGTCTATCTCTTCCCACAGTGGCCCTCAAGTGGCTGGGCTAGCGGAGTGGTGGAAGGTGGCCAGTGTGCATTCAGTGCCTTCACCGCTGCAGTATAATTACTCCTGCTAATCAGAGCACTTTACAGCAGCTCCTCTGTTCATCTGCACCCCCTCCTCGCTCTCCCCTAACACTCTGCCTCTCTGTCTGCCCTCCCCGCCGCTCCCCCTTATTAACCCTCCCTAACAGAAGACAGAGCGCTCACTTGAGTAATTTGTAGTACGTGTGCGTTTGATGGATGTGTGCGCGTCAGGCGACAAGCACAGAGGAAGATTGAGATAGAGGCCGAGCTGAGACAGAGGGAGAGTGTTTGGCGGCTGATAAAGAGGTCATTGTGCATGTGCTGCGCCTGATAGCTGCTCATCTCCACCCTGAACCGGCAGCAGCCCAAGACAACCTCCACACAGGACCCTGGGGTTAACTTCACCATAAAGACCTCAATGGCTCATAAAAATTAAATCTTTTTTTCTCCCCCTCCGCGTCCACACCCCGCTAATAAACACATCTCCCCGTGCACACAGCCCCACGCTCGTAAAATCCCGGGCTAGTTTTATTTTGTTTCATGAGTGTTTTAAACCCACTGAAGCCAAAATGAAATTGTTAAAGCTCCACCGCCGCCTTCAAGCTCCCATTCTGCTCCAGCTGAGGTATGCAGCCTCTGGAGCCCCACGTTTATCCTTTGGTCTACATCCAGCCGTGTTTTCTGCATCAGCTCAGAGTTACATTAAAGATGTGGTATACTGTACTTAAGCTGCAGCCGCTCGCTGCGTGGAGTCATTGTTATGTGAAGTAGACTCCCAGCAGAGCTGTCAACTCGACTCAGAGCGACAAAGACAATTTACAGGAAGTCCTGAGGTGCGACTGATGCATGTTTGCATTTGCTTTTGAGAGAACATTCATTGCACCAAAGAACGGCACTTACAGTAGTGCAGGATGACTGATGGCCCAGAGTGGTAAAGGAGAGGCTGTAAGAAATGTAGCTCCCTTTGACGAACTGTACATAAGGCCGTCTGCACACTCTCACTCACTTTCACACCTACCATTCACAATTTATTCTATTTGCGGGCTCGTGTTGCATTGCTAATACCATTAGCCAGCCCTGCATTAGCTGGCTGATGTATGGCGGAGCTGAGGAAACCTGACTACATCCCGGGAAAGGTCAAGAAACGCATGTAATACAGACACCCGTGTTCCACTCCCCCGGACACTCCCTCCATTTAGACCGACCTGAATCAATAGCCCCGCTCTAAATAGGCCTCTGCATTATTTCGGTGTTTCTAAGTATGGCACGCACATGTGCTGTATTTTTCTGTCCACCAAAGATATTTTCTACCATTTCGGTAAACCAATCCGCCTCATGGGAGGCAGGAATGCCCCGTCATCAGCGTGCAGACGGACCAGTGTGGACTCTTAGCGACCAGCACAAGTTTTTTATCATATGTCCACATAAGTTGCCCATCAAGGTCCCATCGGACTATTAGAGCGAGTAACCGTGTGTAAATTATGCAACAAATCAATGCGGAGAAACCTGACTATCTGCCATGTCAGTGAAAAGAGAATATGTGTGGACATCCCTTTAGCCGTGATGGTCCAGTGAATTTCTGGTTTTCTTCAGTCATCTGAAGAATTTTCCCTCCAAAAAAACTCTCCATTTAAAGGAATTCTTGGGAGCCACACAAATAATGTGTGTGTGTCCTAGTAGACAATTTTCTTTGCTGATTAAAGGACACTAATATGGACACTGAGTAATAGTTGGCAAATTTGATTGAGTATGAAATTATGTAAGTGGCTGCTTTTAAATGTAGTGATAATAAGTTATTTGGTAGACAGTACAAGGTTAATTTATCCAGGTTTTGAGATATCTCTGTCTCAGATTTATGCTGTCACCTCAGTAGAGTGAAGGTGAGTGAAAATGGGGTGTTAAAAAGCAATAAAAAATGAAAACAGCAACATGTCATTGCAAAAACAATATCTCCCATCACTCTGTATGAACCACAAAACACACCATCAAC
>JBAJHX010000039.1:4524296-4560479 GCA_037176925.1 Amniataba percoides | reverse complement strand
ATCTCTGTCTCAGATTTATGCTGTCACCTCAGTAGAGTGAAGGTGAGTGAAAATGGGGTGTTAAAAAGCAATAAAAATGACTTAAGAGAAATGAAAACAGCAACATGTCATTGCAAAAACAATATCTCCCATCACTCTGTATGAACCACAAAACACACCATCAACAGTTTTCATACAGACTGTTTCTTTGGCTCACAGCAGTTCCAATAAAAAAACTGTGACAGGCAGTAAAATCTGTGGATTTTCTAGAGTAACCACGGCAAAGTTTCTGGAAAGAAACACTGCTGTTGAATTATTAAGATGTAATTTTTCAATGCTGATAGAAGCACATATTTCCCTCACCTCCAGTGAACTGCTGTAGTAGAATAAATTTAGTGGTGGATGTCTCAAACTCGAAATGAAATGTATGTACATTGCTAGTTTAGATGCCAACAGAGGTCAAAGAGAAAATATTTTCTTATTTTATTTTAGAGAACCATATTTCTAATGTAGTTTAAGCTTTCTAAATAATGTATATTCAGTAAATTCATTCCTACTTTTGAAAAAGGTTGTGTATTGTAAAAAAGTGACCAGGTATCAAGATATGCAGCAGGTATCAGACATACCGAGTTAATATGCTGCATCAGAAATGAGGATTGAAAGCTGAATTTTGTTATATTTTGTTTGTTTTATTATATGTGGCAGCCAGTTAGTACTCACTGTACTGAGTTAATCCATCATACTTTTGGGTTAAACCCTTAAAAAGCAGAACAATTGTTAAGTAGGACGACCCCGAAGGTATTTGGAGCAGGTCGTCCTAGTCTGTGGCCTTGAAGGAAGCCTCGGGGGTCTCCACAGGGTTAATCCTATGAGCGCCTGTACAGAGCTAATGAGGAGCAGCCCGAGGTTCTGCAGGGAATTGCAGGCTCAGATCTGAACCTGGCTGCACAGCCTCCATCCCCACCAGGCTGCTGAGCTCAGAGGAGTTTCGGTTTTGGCTGGAGCGGCCCTCTCTGCTGTACCGTACCCCGGAGGCAAGGAATAATCTGCACACGACTCTCTGAGCTTTTCTACCATCTGACACAACCGCTGCAGTGTTACTTTCAGCGCTCTTCAGAACAGAAGCATAATGTGACAGGACTGTGGGAGAGATTTGATGGATAAACTGTGTTTTCAGGACCGGTTATGCCCATCAAAGTAGGCATGGTGTGGCTGCAATATGGGGAATTACACTGAATCATTAATGGAGCTCACAAAGAAAGAGGAAATAGGACAATTTATGAAAATGACTCGTCCGTCCAGGCTCTGCGATGATAGAAACCAGACGCATCCAGTAGCGCAGAGCCTTCCTGCCTCTCTGGCCTCAGCAAAGGCTACACTCAATGCGATGACCTCTCTAAAGCCCCAGACTTTGTTCTGCACGGATCCATATGGCCTTAATGTCATGCAATGTGCGGAGATCACAAAGATGGAGACGTAGTGAGAAGAGACCTGGCGTGCAGGACCCGGGCCTGGTGTGGGGAGGGCCGGTGGGGGACAGATATTTGCCCCCCTAGTCGAGGAACATTCCTTTTCTTTCTGCACTCAGCAACTCAGCCAGAACCCATCTGTCTATCAGAAACAGCTGCTGCATGTGTGTCAGACATCTGGTTGGGGACGGGGTGGCTGCAACCCAGCAAACAAGCTCTCAGAGATACACCGCGTCATGATAGGATTTCTTTTGAGCGGTGTGGATGGTAATGTTGGTCTGTTGCTCCATTTTTGGTGCAGACTGAAATATCTCAACAATTACGGGATGGATTGAACTGTGGAAGTTAAGTTCAAGATACCGACAGGATGAATCATAAGAACTTTTCCTTTTTGTGCATAAGCAAGTCCAAGATTTTGTTTCTGAGGATTTTTGTATATTTATGGTTCTCAAAGGAGGGATGTTGGTCTTATTTCATACTAAAAGTACATCTACAAAAAGTGCTGTATGTATTGATTTATTTTTATCTATGGTAACTTTGGTTAATAGTTACTGTGCAGATTCAAATTACCAGCAAAATATATAATCTATAAGAATGATGACGCATTATTATAGATTATGATAGTCTTTATTTATCCTGGGGGTAAATACACAAGCTATCCAACAGTATATAATATCATTATAAAGCAGTTAAAACAAGCCTGACCTTTTATAACTGCAACAAATCTGCTGGCAATTGGAGATTTGTTTCTGTCTGAGTCGTATCTAGTTGTGTTTCTTTTCTCACAGATGCTTCTTTCTCTCAATTTGTCTCCCAAACAGATCCTCTCCTCCCAACATATTTCACTCCCACTTCGGATATGGGTCTGTCTCCACCCTCCTTCACCAATTACTTCCTCCCTGAAGGCTCCGACGGCCTGCTGCCAGGAGGAGAGACGACCACGTCCAGCGCCGGCTCGCCTCGCTTCCTCGGCAACGGGCTCGATGAAAACGTCATCCCCATCTCCTGCTCCATCCTGGCCGCCATGCTGGTGGCCATCGTGGCCTACGTCGTTTTTAAGAGGTCAGCTGATAGAAAAGAATTGGGATGAAAAGCTGTGTCGTGGTTAAAGGCGTTAGCAGGCTTTGCACCTCGTAATCTAGGACGCAGAGGGTGAATGCTAGTGGAGATGGTGCTCTTGTGGGTGGTGCTAGATGAAGTGACAGATGTTGCCCGGGGCCAAAAAAAAAAAAAAGAAATGGCAGTAAGGTGGCTGGTGAAATATTCAGGCCTGACGTGGTTAAAGACATTTTGACCCAGTTCTACAGAACCACTCAAATGCACCACAATGGTTTTTTCAATAAAAAGGGTCACAACGCGTAATGCATTACAGAGGACGCACAACCACACATGCAAACAGTCATATGGGCAAATACAAGCCCGGCCTACAAACACATTTGAAACAAGTAAACAAGCTCATTAGAGGCATTGATTGTTCAAAAAGTGCAGACCGGAGGAAATTCAAGTGCCAGATTTATCAGAGGAGTCACGCACACATCTGGAAAGTACTCCTCATGTACTTATCATACATAAACAGACTGAAAATTATGTGGATGTCTTCAGCACCCAATATTTTATAAGTAAACACTTAGAGGTGTTAACTGTACTGTACTACTCAAGACCTCATGCATATTTTAATCTCTGACGCATGACTCATCTTCTGAAGAACAGCTTTTTCATGCCTTCTGAATATTTTACAAGCATCTAATTACACTTCTCTATACTGCTCTTAGGCAGATATTCAGCAATGTGCAGTTTATAATGATCATTATTAGAAACTACTGACAAAATCCTCAATTGTAGTTGGCTGCATTTATTTATCAGCTTGCTAATTAAATTAATGTGAAAACATTCTCCAAGTAGACTTTCTAATGTTTCACTTGTTTAAAGAATCTCGTAAAATGGCCTTAAACACACTCTTGATGGCTAAATGCATCATGTTGTTCCAACAGACTGAGTCACCAGGTAAAAATGGAAAAAGACATGGAAGATTTTTGTTCTTTTGCATGAATCTGTTTGTCTCCTTATCTTATAGAAGAGTCGTTAAATCTGCTCTTTACATTTCTGCTCTTATATTCTGCATTCAGCTTCAGTGTTTTATGTAGAAATCTTGCATACATCTGCTATATTGTGATGTACACTGGTTGCTCAGTGAAAGTAGACATGCTACTTTAGTTACTGCTCTCAATATCTGACAACAATCAGTTATTACTTTATGGCTCATAACTTCTGTGACATCCAGGTATTTAGGATTTATGATCATACATCTTTATAACGCGGAGCGGATCGTTATCTACCTCTGACGTGCCACTTCTCCACAGCTGGAATAGCTGCAAGCAGAAAAAGCAGGCAGCTAATAACCGTGCGGCTACAAACAACCAGATGGTGACGCCGGAGGGAGAGAAGCTGCACAGCGACAGCGGCATCTCGGTGGACAGTCAGAGTCTGCAGGAGCAGCAGCAGCAGCAGCAGCAGGCCCAGGCTGAAGTCCAGGCTCAGCCATCACACTCACACACGCAGGAACAGATAGGTAAGCCCAACACACACTCGGCATCGCTGGGGTAAACAAAAGTACGAATATTTCTCATAAAGGAACCAGGACATTAATTAGGGAAGGGTGACAAACCAGTACAATTGTAGTATATTATGTTTTTGGTGGAATACAACCACTACATTTAACTTCCATTTCATATGGATCCTCCATATTACTGGGCACGTTTGCACAGATTAATGCAAACACCCCTGTTATAAAGGTTAATCAAATGATGTTTCAGCACAGATGTAAATAATGGTGTGATGTGGTGGACTTTATTATACTAAGAGGTGTAGGTACTCATGTAGGTGAATTGAAATGACAAAAAAACTCTTAGTATAATGAACACCACATTTAACTATGACCTTAGTAACATTATTTAGCATATAAGTCTCATAATGATAGATGTTATATTCCACAGTTATAACATGAATTAACTAAACCCTGAAGTGTCTCAACATGTTTGCATCCAATATCTGTTAAATATAAACATCTGAGTGCATGCACAACTTTACATCCATCGTAGAAACTCTGCCTTCACACCAAGCGAGCGTCCAAGTTTAAGCACATTCCTCCTTCACACCTTGTGTTCTCATTGCCAAAGAAAGTCATCATCGATTACGTCAAAGATACTATGCAGAGATTTTTTTTAGCATGTCTGGCATTGTGCAAGACACATTTCTGGGGATAGAGATCAAACACAATATATCACCCAAGGAACAGGACTAACACCTGCCAAGAACGGATAGGTGAGGCCAAATCTTATATGCATCTATGATGTATTGAACCTCAGGAATGTAGAGATGTTGAGGCCCTGCGGTAAAACGAATGTGAGATGTGTACTGAACATTAGAAAGATTTTGCATTGAATTCTTTATGTATTAGTTTGGCTGTATGCCTCTTAATGTTACGGCATCAATATGCTGCTAAAATATTCAGTGCTGACACAGCTGAACGTACAGTTCTTATAAGAATAGAAATGTATAAGGAAAGCCTGTAACTCCATACATTTGATCTATATTTGCCTTTACTACTCTCACTACTCCTCTCTCATCTATATTTGTCTCGCTTAGACTCATAAAGTATTTTGGGTGTCTGTCTGTGTCTGTAGGACACACTTTGCCAAACAGACCTGCAAGCCAGACAGAGTCTAAAAGGTTTCGTAAGATGAACTCAGTAGATCATGTCTGGCTTGGAGGGATAAAACCAACATTATGCACTTTGCTGATCTATTATAAAGCAATTTACCACGAGCTTAATTTACTTCTTTTAGTGCAGTGAGAGGGAGAAACACAGTGTTTAGTTGTGTTTATTTACACTTATGTAATTGCATGGAGAGAACTAAACAATAAGTTTGTATTTTCCAGTCTCTTACAATTAATCATGAATTTGAAAAGCACAAGTTCAAGATTTTTAAAGAATATTTTTCTTATTGTCAGCAATTCTCATGAAAAGACCAAACTAAAAGACCAAAGAAGAATAAGGCTGCAAAGACAACACTTATTAGTCAGATCAATTAATAGGATTGGTTTTATTTATAGGCAATAAAAATATAAATAATATCACCACTATCTCCTTATAAACTGAAGCAACTTTAACTAAAAAATCAGCAGTAGGTGAATTGTTTATTATCTCTCATTTTTTTATGAGCATCCCTCCAAATGTGCTGACCTACCTGCTCTCTCTCCATCAAATTACAAATTCTTTAAATCTTTCAGGAACCAATACATGTGATTTCTCTCGCTGCCCTGCACTGAACACAAATGCAGAAATAGAAAGGAAGCTTCTGCAGAGTGGCTTGAAAAAGAGGATAACCTTTAAACAGCTCGGAGAATAAAAGCAGGCGCTGCACGAGCGAGGCGTGACCTCTGAAGCAGCCTCTCTTCTCTCAATACTCAAATAGCACTTACATTAAAGAGATTTGATTTTTGACTCGATCTATACACATAAACCTGAGAGCTTTTTACCTGAGGAAGAAGTCTCAGGTTCACTCGTGATCTTGTTATTCGTTCAGTCATTCATGCTTCCCTCCCAGACTTTCTCATATGTTTCCTCCCTAGTATTATTGCGAAATATGAAACAAAAATAAGAAACAAAAAAAAAAACCCCAGTTATACAGGGACAATAATAATGTGCTAACAAGACAAACAGCTGATAAATCTGCCCTCCAACAATCCCCAGCACTGTGTCTTTTCTGGGATACCCATTACATCCTAATGAGGCTTGGGAAAAGCTTATTTTGTGTTTTGTTTGAGTCCCCCCTTCCCTTTCTTCCACTCAACAAATGCAAAGCCTGCTGCACGTCGAAAGAGAAGGAGGAATTCTCTCTTTCGGAGGGACAGCGCGGGATTGGCTCTCTGCGAGGACGGCTGCTCCGTTAACTCTGCCGCCTCTTTAACTGATTGGCTCATTAGCAGGTGTTACGAGACGGGATCCAGGCCCGCTTTCAAAATCTGATCTGCATCGGCGTTTAGCGCGTGCTAATTGGCATTAACACCGTCTGTGGGTGCGGAAGCCATTAAAAAAAAAAAAAAAAAGGCAGCAAATGCTCTCGTGCTGGGGGTCGACGGCTCTCCTACAACCAACCAGCTCTGTTAAAATACGCGCGAGGGTGAGAATATGAACAATAAATCCACGATAATCGCTGGGGGTTTCCTGTTCCCAACGACCCATATTTTACTGGCGGCTCAAATAATGGGAACACCTCCAGTCAAAACAAGTCAAATAAGCCTTTAAAAAGAGAAACAGAGCAATGAAAATGTCCCACGTTTTGACTGACAACACTCGGGGAGGGTATTCCCTGCATGAGTCACCAGCGAGGGGTGAGCGCTCCCACACGAAGGGCGCTCGGCCTCATTTCTGTCGCCTCATCTCCATTAAACAGCTCCCTGTCCTCCCTCACAACCTCCTCTGCCCCCCCACTTCCTCTGAATTGTGCATTTTGAATCTGTTTAAAATTTAAACAAAACTCTAAGCCCTCGCTAACATCGCCCATCCGTGCATCCCCGTCCCGTGTTTGACCTCACTGTCTACACAAAATGGAGTCAAAGCAAGTGTCAGTCACAAATATTAAAAAAAAAAAAAAAATTGTGCAGCAGCGGGGACACTGTCCTGAATAAAAATAACACAGATTGTCATAATCAGGATGAAGAGGAGAATCAGTAGTTTGGTCTTCATCTAAAAGCCAGTGGGAAATAATAATCTGAGGGTTGCAGGAGCTTCTCTGACTCGAGGCTGAGGGACATTCAGGAGCTCGACAGTACTTTTAAAAGTGTGTAACATTATCCTGCATCAAGTTACAGTAATAATCAGAGTCATCTTATTAATTTAATTTCAGTGATAGAGGATGGAAGACATTCAGACACACTGGATTTTGATTAAACTTCCTCATGTCGACATATTCCCAACATTGTTTTATGACAGCAACATTAAACAGACTGTCATTTTCCATGTCTATTTAGTGACGATATTCTTTGAAATGAAATATTTACATGCGCAATGGAGATTCATGAACTAAACTCAACAACCAAGAAGTCAACATTTTCTTTAAAGAAAAAGTGATTAATGAAGATTAGTGGTAAATAGTGAAATTACAGATTAGAGGATGATGGCTGTTTGAAACGTTTAGCATCAACATAATGAATTTTTATTTTATTTATACTGAAAGTAAGCTGAGTGGGTGTAATGAGGTAGAAAAGGAGCCTGAAAACATAATGAAATCACCAAATAAGGTTTTTTAATTTACGTTTTTGCAGTTTTTACAGTTGAGAAAAAGTGAAAGAAAATCTACATTAAAGGTTTCTTTTAATAGTTTCATGTATTTTTAAAAAAAATTGTACAGTATTCTTCTGCTCTCAGCATGCTGGCAGCAAAAATAACACTTCCAGTAAAAGTTGGAGACAAAGAGTTAAAATCTTTTATGGAAGTAAAAGTGAAACTGTGAAAACATATTTAGTGACAATGATTACAAATAAGAAGAAATTAGATACCATAATGGAGACCATGCCAGGAATTATACAGAGTGATCAACATGAGGTAATGCAGGAAGTACAACACAGTAATTCATCTTGTTTATAACAGTGAATATAAAAGAAATAAAATACTGATAGTGCTAAATTTTATTAGAGTTTGTACTCTGAGAAAAATGGATGAATCTCGATACTGAACTGAAATACTGTGTTTTTAGGGCCTTTATGAGAACAATATCTTACACAGTACCACCAGACGCCCATTGACTCATAATCTGTCCATGGAGTTTGGGGCTTAAGTGGAAAAATAATAAAATAAGTTGTGCAATCAGCCACCGCCCCGGGAGAAATAAGCAAAGTAGCAAAATCAGAAACAAGTATTGTTTTAAATTAGCAAAACAAACCCGATGTCTCTTAAACTTTTTCCCGGGAGTTCTTGTGATTACCACAAAAGCCATCTCAAATTCAACCCCAACCAGCAAAGTCAAAGGCTTTATTGTGACTTAGGGTCCAATCAGCGGTGCCTGCATGTGCTGATTAAAAAAGAAAGAAGAAGTTGGTGACGAAGATTTGCAGCGACTCGGAGTTCGCATTTCAGAGCAGATTGAAACGGTTCAGTGAAAGACAGCTTATACTGATTCTTGGAATGAGGTCAGACTCTATAAAACATCGGACAGCCATGTGGCCGTTATTATCTGCTCTGCTGAAACGAGGTGCGATGCCAATTGAGAAACAGCTGCTCTGAGGTAGAAGCAAAAAAAAAGGTGCCAGCCACTGTGCGTACTCATGAAGTTTCGTGCGCTGGCCAGCATCAGCGTCTCCCTGCTCTTTGTCACCCATGAGTGTCTGTTTAAACAGGAAGGAAGAGAGAGAAGTGCTGTGGACTGTGGCCATCATTGCACAGAATCACTACGGATAGAAACAGTGAGCAGAGAGGGATAAAATCTAAGTGCACCTATAAGAGCAAAATGTGAAAAAAAGATGTTTTCTTTTTTTAGGATAGGAAAGGGAATAAAACAGAGGGAGGGTATGACGTTAAAAGTGGACAAAAGAATCCCCCTCTTCTAAAAAGCTTTAAAATGAACCCTCTTGTACCACTCTGCTGGCACAAGGATGCATTTATAAAGATGAGAAAACACCCACCGGACTCGGGGGTCCTCTCAGAAACGCCTCTGCATTCCCGAGACGTTTCCATGGATCCTCAATTGACAACAGGTTAAGAGGTTTGTGGGAAAAGAGAGCATTTGTCTCCCGTCCTCATCCGGCTAATGACTCCAGTTGAACAGGTTCGAATGAGTGAGTGACACCACAGGGCCCCCTGCAGGGAAAAAGGTTTTGGAGTTTGTCCGTGCCGGAGGATGTACAGTATGTGGGTATTTTGATCTTTCTGGGCAGAGAATTTAATGAGGATTATTCGCTCATGAATTCGAAACTAATCAAGGTGCCCTTAATCAAAGACTTGTCTCTTACTCGGAGGAGCTGCTCAGTGGGAAACTTGAGACGGCGTCGGTGCAAATGTGAATATGCATAAATGTGTGAAGAAGACAGAGGTTCATCTATAAAAAAAAGAAAAAAAATTTAAAAACGCAGCTGATTTAAATATCACTGCAACTCATCGGTGTCGTCTCCTGCAGCCTGACATTTCTTTTTTGCTTTCTCTCCACAGTAGTGAGGGTGGATGGCGGCCCCCAACCCGACACGCCTCCCCCTGAAGTCTGAAGAAGAGGAGGAGCTGAAGACAGGGAGGAGAGTGGGGACTTGAACCGTGGACCAAAAAGAAAAAAAAAAAAAAGGAGAGCATGGGAGGGCGAGAGGGGCCACATGGAAATGTAAAACGGACTCTGATTCATATGTGAAGTGGCCACAGAGCAAATACTTGACTTTTATGGACCTCCCAGCACCTTTGGGCCACATTTTGACTCTTCATCCCTGCATATAGAGTCCAACTCAATCTCTGAATGTGCCTGGACACGACCTCTGCGGCAATATCCACCACTGTCAGTACCAATGTCACTGCAGATACATAATCACAGATATACGCCAGAGCATCTCGTATTAAATGACTACTCCAGTATCTAATATTGACATAATTCCCACTAACTGCCAACTTAGCATCTTCTGCCCCATTTTAAAGCTTTTCCCCCTCGAATTCCCCTCAATCACTAGCCATGAAATGTACGTGCCTCAAAGGTAAACAGGCAGAAAACGTTCTCCATTATCTCTTTCATTTCCTCGTGCATCAAAGAGACCTTTCTCCCCTAACATCTTCCGCTGTAGAGCCCTACTCTCAGATAATCCTCCGTCTCTCTCCGTAGGATTCGCTCTATTAGACCCCCGCCGTCATCAGCGATACAAAAAGCAGCAGGGGAGCCGTGAGTCACTCCCAACTTCTTCTGAAGTTCCTCGTTCTTTTATCATTTAACCACAGACACATTTCACGGCATGTTGACTTGTAAAATGTTTGCGTCATTGTTTGAGATCGGCTGCACCGACCGATGCAAGTGACTCATATTTGGGCAGAAAGGTCAATTGCTGTGCAGCCCTGCTCGGTAATCAACCATTTTTCTTGATGCACTCCACAGTCTCCATCCCCTCAGCAGCAGCAGCAGCACCTCCAGGGATTGTGTTTCAGTAATTTCATGCTTATAATGTAACACGCCCCAAATGTTTGTCTCCTGTTTGTGGTGCATTACTTTCACTTTGTGGCTTGAGTTACGCGGCTGATTCAGCAGGGTGCCTCCACGGTCCTCTGCGGATCCGGGATGTGCAACACGAGAGAACCATCTCTGGACCGCGGAGCGCTGCTGACTCACCGCGATGACTTGACATATCCGAGGGGGAAGCGAGGCCGCCCGGACGAGCGAAAAAAGGAGCTTTGACGTCATCAGTGACCCTGCGTGCAGAGCCGCTTCTTAAACAGACTATTAAATGAATTTGGTGCAGAAAGGAAAGTGTGAAAAGGAATCCCATCTGTCATTCTTTACACTTCCTGAGTGGGAAATTGGGACACCCCTCAGAGGCAAACTCCATTCACAATCCTCCGTACTCACTCTTACAGTCTAGCGTGTCCGCGTGATGGAGCCCAATAAACAGTGCTGGGGGTGCTAATGCATCGGCGGCGGCGCTCACGTCAACACGGGGGCCCCATTAGAGAGACGTCCTGAAAGGCAGGTAGTAATTACCTCAGGGCTTCAGCTTCATTTACCCTCTGCTCCGCTCGGCTCAGCCACTTCTCAACGGGATTAATGCTGCGGACAACAGAGGGGTAACACGGGCGGCCATCGCCATGGTGATATAAAAGCACTTAGTAGCAGGGCTCGGTGGCACCTTTTATCACACAGGACCACTTTTATGTCACTCCCCCCTGCCGCTTGCAGTAACTGTAAAAGCGGTCAGCGTGAGATATCTTGTAAAAGTATGCTGGAGCTGAAGCTTCAGCACTCATTCCTACAGGGGCACGTTCTTTCTCAGGGTCCCTCTTGTTGTGGTGTGACTTAAAATGATCGAGACATTTGACAGATTTCTGTAAACACTCTGTAGATGTACGTTAGAGATGATAGAGTAGGTAGGCAGAGAGGTGCAGATACAAAGCGAAAAAAAAAAGAAAAATATAGAGTGATGCGGGTTGAAATGTATATTAACATGATTAAGATGCTGATGAGTTTAAAGAAATAGTTTGGCTTATTTACTTTCTTGCAGAGCCTCAGATGAGGGGATGAGCTTAGTTTAGCATAAAGACTGGAAACAGGTGGAAACAGCTGGCCTGGCTCTGTCTAAAGGTAAAAAAACCCATGAAAAATGAGCCGCACCTTTGAATCTCATTATATCTCATTAGCTTAACACAAAAAAATGTGTAAAAAGTGTAAAACACGACCGGATTTTTTTCAATTTGATTATATGCTGGATTATAATCCCTGGGCAAGTGTTGGCAATCTTGCAAAGATAGTGAATAAGCGTGCAACCTATTACTTTAAAGGTGAAGCACGATGTGTTTACTTTTCAGCAGAGCTTGTAGAGTTTAGTGAACAATAGATAGATAAGAAATGTCAGGGCGACAGCGAAAGTGAGTCATTATATCCTGTGTGATTCGGTCCCGCGGTCACCAAGAACTCAACACACTTTAACTTTCTGGTCTCTTCACTTGTGATTCATCCTTTGTCGTGGCAGCGTTACGAATGGAAACAAATAAAATGCTGCTGTATTTCTTTGCTCACAGCTCCTCGGTAGATGTGTGCATGCGGTGTGGACATGTGACCACACACACACACACAAACACTCACACAGAGCGACAGTGTATGATTCACTCTATCGAGAGAGCCGGCGTGATTCATCCTGATCCTCACTGTGGCAGTGACATTAAAGCAGACGCTGCTACAGTATGAGTGACCAGCATGATGATTTAAAGGAGAAAAAAAACCCTACTCCTCGACTGTGTTTCCCTGAGGCCCAATCAGCCCTCCACTAGTGCACTCATCTACCCTGAACTGATTTACTCTCCCTCTCTTGCAACTTGTGAGGTGAAAAACACACAATGTAAGAATGTACAACCTGAATATAAACAGAAATATGCAAGACACATCAAGAATAAGGTTTAAGTTTGCCCTCAATATGTTGTCGTAAATTGTTTTTGTCTTTACTTTCTCCTGTTGGTTTGTATTTTGAATAGTATTACACTTTTGGAATCAGTATTTTTTCTAACTGATATGTTCTTTTGTAGCACTTATTAGATGTAATATGGATGCACTCAAAGAGTGTACCACAGTTCAAGTGCCTGTGTACAGTGTCAGGTGTCTTTAAGTTCAGATGTTTGACTATATATATTTTTTTGCAGTTTTTCCACTTCTTTTATGATTTTTATTGTGATTTTATGTGCATTTCTTTGATATTTTGAGAGCTAATGAAGGTTTTTAGTAAAGTCAGAGTTACGAATGAGCCTTGGAGACTCAAACAAACTGTATAAACCTGGCACCAATTTAAAGAGACTTACAGTACAAATAGGTTGCCAGTGAACACATACTGTATGCTAACATGCTAAAAATACTGGTTACTATTAGGGGGTCATGTAGCATTACAAAACATACGCGTCAAGACTTCTACTCGAAAACTCACATATGCTATTAGTCAATAGAAATCAGCTCTACTGTGCAGAAGTTTTGCATGTACAGTAAGTTTCATCATGTACCTCCATTTCAGAGGCGACGGAACATGTAATCTGCCGTAACATGAAAAACTGGGGTGGTTCACTGTGATATTCGTACAAACTTGATACAGATGGATCAGGACCTGCTCCCGAAAAAGCTGAATGTCACCTGTACTTACCTACTAATGTAAAATGCATTGTGTAAATGTGAATTTCTTAGAGTTGATACAAGATACAAAAAAATACACTATAAAATGTAAAAAAAACAAAAACGTGTGCAGATGAAATGAGCATCTATAATACAATAAACTGAGATGTCATTGCATCACGTGTCCAGTTTGTCTGTGTAGTAAAACTCAAATATTCTTTGAATATATGTACAGAAAAATCTGAGAGCAAATGGACATTTTGAGAAATATTCTTGTTTGCTTAATAACTGAAAATTGAATATAAAGATCTGTAATGTCATAATTAGCTTAGCATAAAGACTGGAAACAATTAGAACAGCTAGTCTGCCCCACCAGCATCTACAAAGTTCATTAATTAAATCACATCAAGTTAAATCTCTATAAAAGACGGGTGCTATGTGTTACTTCTTGGCCAGGTGCAGTGACATCCTGCAGTCTCTGTTTTTCACCTGGCAACCTAACGGTGACGTCAAGACAAAAAATAATCCAGCATAAAGCCCATAAAGAGGAGCTCAGATTTAGTTACCTCACAACAGAGCCAAGCTAAGCTGAGTTTCATGTGACTTCATATTTACCACGCAAACTCTCAGCAAGAAAGATGAAAACACATTTTTCTGTCCCTTTAATTCAATATTGCATTCAGAGTCAACATATGTAGAAACCTCAGTGAGCTTGTACTTTGGTAAAGAAACAGTTTAAATTATTCAGATTATTCCCCAAGATGACTGTGCAGACCTCCAAATCTCCGGAGGAAATGTCCACAAGTTACGCAGATTTCATGTTAGGCTTATGAAATACTCTTTTAGTAGTTTTTTCCCCCTCTCCATACAAAACACCCAAAAGCATTTGTGAAAATGACCTCAAGCAAATGAAAATAAAAATGCTGAAACCAGAAAGTATGGCGTGGCGAACCGGCAGCCAAACCGCAGTCAAAAGCGGGACCATATGTTCGCGTCTATTGGACCCGGAGTGCGGTTCCCTGCAGTCTTATCACCACTTAAACATTCTGGGGTCCAACAGGGCTTTTTCTTCCTGCTACGTGTCAGAGATGAATCCTCAGTGATAAATCCTCCACAGAAGCAGAAAGGACACGAAGGGAGGAAAGTCACCAAATACTTTACAAATGTCTGTAGTACTGAAAAAAAACAACAACCACTTTTTCAACAACGGTTCTTCAACTTTTACTCGACCGATTTTGTAGACAAGTGAGTCAGGCGAAACTAAATAAGCAGTGTGAGATGTCTCTGTGCAGCTTTTTCCCCCCATCTTTGACTGGTTTCTATATGAAGGCCTGAATGCAGCAAAGCAGACTGAGATGGGGGTGACAGATAGACTGCAGAATTTTAATTCGATCAGCAGGGAGCACTTATATGGAGACACTAATCAAACTACGTTTTTCCCTCTGTCAAGATTAATCAAGACTGTGAGTCTGCTGAAATGGCAGAAAAAAAGAAGTCTTAAGATAAGAGGAAACAGAAGTGCCCATTGTAGGAAAGGCAAGACATTAAAATATACTCGAGGCGATAAAACTCAAACACGTCACTTTCTCAACTCGCAAGGAAACGTCACCTTCAGCAAAAAGAAGATGAATGTCTGTGCTGCTGATGTGCGGCTCCTTTGTCAAGACACTTTTATTAGCAATTTGAAATCAATAAATGATTGCTACATTAAGTCTAAGACGTCGGAAGAGCCTCCACCAGCACCTGCTGCACTGAAATATACACAGTTCAACATCACGCCTGACTGCTTTACAGCCTACAGACAGGAAATCATTTTTAAACGAAACACTACACTGAAAATTTGTCTTTAGAGTGTCAAATTGTCCCACCAGTAAGTTTGAATCGTGCCTCTGAGAAGTTTTTGGCTTCACAGAGAACAGCAGCTGTGTTAAAAAGGAAAAGAGTGTGTCCTCTCCATAAAAACTGCATCGTTAATCATTGTTCAAAAGGCTCAAATCTCTTTATGTTAACATTGCAGAGCTCTCCCGGTTGTGCAAAGACGGAAGAAACACGATGTTGTCATAACAAGTTCTCTTAGGTCTGGATGGATGGTTTAACAAAGTGTTTGACTTTAGGATGGGAGGCCGCTCACATGCAGACTCGTGTAATTTAAAGATGTTATCCAGTGTTTTTAGCATCTGAGGCTATTTTCTTCTGTTTGTCTGACCTACCTGACCTATAGATAAAAAAAGACCCACAATTACCAAACTTTTACCCTTTGTGGATACCAAAAAACAAAAAACAAAAATAATAAATGACCACAAATATAAAACACATAATAGCAACCATCTTGTCACAATATTCTCCAGCAAAAACAATCCTTCATCTTAAACCACTGAAAAAGTACATTTGCGGTAACCTAAACAGCCATCCCTAAACTAATTTTTCAATTGTTCTAAAAGAAAATATAGTTTTTTGAAAGCAATTATAATCCAGCAAAGTCTACAAAAATCTATGCTGGTTTGTTTTATGGGACTACAATCCTCCTCTAACCTTAACTGCATATCTTCTGTGTAAACCTAACCAAACTTCAGTGGTAGTAGTCATACCATTGTTATTTTAATGGTCATTATCTGTTGTGGAAGGCAATAACAAGCAAGAAATCCTAAAAATATGAATAGAAATGAATAAATCCAGCTAAATACAGTTCCTCTGGTGAAGCTTTTGCTCAGTAGTGAGACATGAAAGTCGTTTTTTAGCAAGCTGTGCTGTGGATTAGGAAAAGTAATATCTGTGGACATTTCTGGCCACCATTTGTTTTCTTGTTCATTTGTTCGCCTACATTTGCTCCTCAAAAGACAACTCTATTCTCGCTCCAGTATTACAACTGCATATGATCAGCGTCATGCTCTCCATGTACAGTATCTGAATGCATGTGGCCTGTTATTCATTTTCAGCATTCCCTCCTCTCTTTAAGATAACTGGAGTGACAACAGGGAGGACAGAGATATAGCAAAGTTCCCCGAGACAGGAAGTGTTGGGATTTATTGGCAATGTGGCTCTCATTCTTCAAACATAAAACACTCGCACATGTCGCACCTCGCTACTCAGAGTTCACCAGAACGACCAGATCAGGTTGGAGCGGAGTCAAAATGCTGAAACACTGACACACATCTGTACCGACACATCTGAGCTGGCGTCCTGAAGGAGGATATTTTTGGAAAATGGCGTTTTTCCACGCCGTGGAAGGAGGGGATCTGCGGAGGCCTTTCAACGGGCGCCAAACTCCTCACTGTGATGTCGAAACACCTGACAAATAAATATACAAGACACGGAGGGATGAAACTCCGCATGCACGCACAAACAGCTGCAGAACAAACTGGAAACGTGGGGCCGTTTCTACCAAGATCTGTCATGTGAGTTTGTATTTCTGTTTAATCAGTGTTTTCATACAGGTCTCTGCAGGACGACAAATCAGCGTGGGGGAGCTGGCTTCAGGCCTGGATACCAGCCCCGGATCATGTGTGGGGCACATGAGGAAACCATCCGGCAAAGCAGCAGTTAACACGTAAGCAAATCAACCAATCCGCCCTTAGCTTCTCCCATCTGACTGCATCCCACGTAGAAAGAGGGACCACCCTGTCCCAGCTCGCTTCGTTTTTTCAGTCTCTACACATAAAACAAAAGATAGAACTGGAGCTGGAAAACGAGAAGCAATAGACCTGAGAGTGATGGCGGCCAGCTGTTGGAGCCGCATCCCCGCAACACCTCGCTCTGGTGGATAACCGGCCCACCAACTCAAACGCACCCCACCACGAAAACCTCATCAGTCAGACTTTATTTAATTTATCACTTTGCACTTGTTGCCGTAGGACTTGCAAGGCAGGTCAGCTGGAAACAAAGTTAAAAAGAAGACTGAGTGTTTTGTCTCCGTCTAGAAATATGACCCTGTGGCTTTCTGACAGTACCTCATGTATCTTATGTTCTGTACAAGTCCATAAATCAAATCCATATGTATACACAACCTTACTGCTATTTACACCTTTGCAACAGAAAAGGTAAACATATAGTCAGCTTCACTGTATAAGGTTATTCCCTGTTAATGACAGGTTATCAACCAGACAAATGACTTTTTAAATAAACATTTTCTTGGTTTAGTTAAATTATTCCTATTTGTTTAACTCTATTTTTAGATTCACCACAAAAACTCATTTATGCCTCTGCTCAGCACTGATTCAGCACCCCGATGCATTTTCATGGACGGGTCTGGTTTGCTTATTTCCTGCTCTGCTATAAATTAGTGCAGACAACATAGTTGAGTAATGAAACGTTAGAGTGAGACTCAGTGGGATTCAGTTTGCCCACATCCATAGCGTGACTGTCACCTCATATCAAGATCGAGATGGATTACTTTAGGGCAGTCTGAAGTTTTTATTTCCCTTTCTCTGAGAGAGAAATATGAAAGTCCCTGTAATGTATGCCGTCTCCACTTTGCACCAAGTACAACAGCAGAATACATGGTTAGACAGTAAACAAGGCAGAAAGTAACACAGAAAGTGTGGCAAATCAATGAAAAAAAAAGCTAAAAACTCAACACAACACAGATATACTGAGTCACAAAATATATACTTTCCCAATACAGGCACTTATTTAATGATGACACATTTCATAAATTTACATACTTTCTGTGTAACAATCTTTTCTACTTTATTCAAAACAATCAATTATGTTGTACCATATGGTGTGACAGGCTGTGCATTAATACCAAGCTTGGTGGGTCAATAGTCAAGTGTCCTTGACCAAGACACAATGATTTTTTTTCCTCTTTCGGGGCCAGTGTGTGAGAATTTTGTGAATAAGAGGCACACTGTATGAAGCTTTCTGTGCTAAGACAGATGCATTTACTATATATGCAGGTCAACATAAAACCAGTTCATACTTCTTTAGGGGCCCAAAACCCTAAAATGCTGCTGCAAAACAGATACTGGTAAGTTTGAAGCCTCTTCCTGACTCTTAGCATGCAGGTTATGAGACTCTGGGTTCAATCTCTTTCTCCTTTTTCCCACCAATGGACTGTGTATCTACTTGCAACATAAAACTGAAAAAGAGGAACATTTCTTCATAAACTACATGTCAAAATGTTAATTAAATCCATGCCCAACCTCAAGCTTTCTGTAACTTTTTTCATGATTCAATTCAGTGGATCTGTTTCTGTTCTTGTTTTGGTGGATTTATTGATACAGGATTTACAATATTAATATTGGACTTATTGTATTAATCCTATTGTAGAATTAAAAATTTGTTTGTAATTATATGAACTGTTTCAACATTGCATTGAGTGGTTTTCCTTCAGAGCGTTTGAGCTGTGTTGCGAATCATCCCAGCCTGTGAAGCTCATTGAGACTTGTATATAATAATTCGAGCAATACAAATAAACTCGGGTCGGCTGCATGAACCCGACAGATGATGCAACTGCCCTATAAATCTCTTTTTGTTATGGAGTAGCGTTCAGCCGAGCCGCAAAAACAGCACTATACCATATGCTTATCTGCGACGCCCACAGGAGGCAAACTGAAACATGAAACCACGGTTATACTATAGAGATCTGCAAACCGCTTACTCCCAGCAATAAAAGCTGTGCATAATTTGTTATTTTTTCTCTCTAGCCTCTTTGATAAGTGTTTGTGCCATGTTGAGGAACCTAGTTATGTGTGCAGAACAAATTTGATAGAAAGATAGAAATCAGATGAAAATTTAGGCTCTGTTTATTTTTTGGGAGACACACCTTCTCCTCTGTTTGATTACAAAAGCAAACTTCTCTCTAATCATCTTGGCTTTTCATCCTGGTTGCACTTTGTATACGGCAAACAGATAAACAGCTCACACACATACACGTTCAAACGTACGTTTAAGCATTTGCATGGACAAATGAGGTCTTTACCATGACAGCTGTATTTTGACAGCGTGGTTGATGAACATGATGAGCAAAACTACCTCGGGGTCCTGAGGCTGATCAGAGACATCACACCAGTTTTTTGACATTCTTGATGATATAAAGGAAAATAGCGCAAGGTAAAGTGATCTTACATCACTACACTGAACTGAACATTGTTGATATCAGTTACATGAAGTGAAACAGGGAAGCTCTCCAACTCTTGCTCACAAAACTCCTCTTCACAAACAAGCAGTGACTGTGGGACAAACAGAATCCGACTTTTCAAACAGAGCGGATTTAACATTTAAGCTTTCCTAATTGCTTTGCCATTCTCACCTTGTAATGGACTCCTTCTCTGTCAACAACAATACATTCAGAGGTCTTGTGTTTTCCCTGCATGACCCTCCGCCGCTGCTGCTGTTGGTGCAGCTGCAGTGCCCAGATGCTTTCAGCTCTATGCCACATGAATACTGAATATCCAACACATGCAGGAAAAAAAAAGAAAGGTGAGATACTGTGTGTGTTTACTGAGTAGGTGTGTGGGCAAGTCAGCACCTGGAGTATTCCTGATGCATAAGGAGTTGTAAATATGCATGTGCATGATAAGAAAGAGCGAGGATGGGGTGTTTGTGGAGATAGAAAAGATAGATGGCAGCCAGCAAGGAGTTGGGTTGCTATGGAGCCTGTTCCTCTGGGCCAGAGATGCTGGATACCCACAGCACGTCCTGCTGCATCTGCACTGAGCTGGCTCTGCGGGTGACAGTGAGCAGACAGCTCGATCTGCTCGCAGCACACCTCAGTCCAGCGAATGGACCTGAAAATCATTTCTCTGATAAAACATTATCTGCTGCATATGTTAGGGCTGAGACTATTATACTGAGACAATAAAGTAAGGCTGTCTCAGAGGTGAAGGGATTATTTCTGTTTGTCTGTGCTACTCTCTGAATAAACTCTGTTTGATGGAAGTCATCGTTTATAAAAAAGCAGAGAATATGACTACAGCGATGTGCCTCCCTCAGCCAATTTTTAATACTTGAAAAGTCAAGCATAAGCAGTGGCTTTGCCTTTTAAATGACAAAAACAAACAATGAGAAATTCATGACTTTAAAAGGGCAACTAAATATAAAACAACATTTGGATAATAAAAACGAGACAAATAGAAGAGACATGTTCTTTGTTTCTGATCCAAAATTTCATTAGGCTTATTAAAACATCCCTCCAATGCTAAATCTCATCTTCTTTTGGCTTTCCTCCATTTCTTACTGAAAGAACCACAGGCCATGAGAGGCCTCATCAACAAGACTTCAGGGCTCTTCAGTATGACCCTCAGGTATTTGTCCATTCTCAGTGCCCATTTGATTTCTGATTTATCTCTTGTACTTGTGCCTTTTTCGTCACCCCATCCTCAGCCATCATTCATCCAATTATCCAACACCTTGTTTACTGAATTGCAAAATTCACAAGTCGTATGTCTGGTCCTCTTTGATCCAGACTGAAGTATCTCAACTACTATTGGTTGGATTTCCATTACATTAATGCTTTTTCCTCAGTACCACCATGAATTGTCTGAAGTGTCTCAGCAACTACTGCACAGATGTCGAAGACACTTATTTGACACAATTGTGTCTCTCTCAGTAGTACCTTATATTAAGTGCTAATTAGAGGGGTAACATTAGCAATTAGCTCAAAAGAATCACTGAAGTACAGTCCAGCATTGCTGACGACTCTTTGTCTTTTTACTTCAATCCCTCCAGCTCATCCATCCTGTACTGTAAGTGTTTTGGCTTGTGGGAATATACCATTGCAAGAGAATAATAGTACATAAAAACAGCAGTTTGACAGGTAAGACTGTCTGAACAGCTTCGATGAAATAGAATAAGGTGTTCCTATAATGATGCCTGTCAAACCCTTTTCTGGTTATGTCTTCTCTTTTCCATCTATGATAGTATCTAAATGCTCCAATATTGAATCAGAGAAAGCCACAGTTGAAGTAGAAACTAATTTTCCTGTCTGGTGGAAATCAAGACAATTCAAAGGAGGAAGAAACAAATGGGGCGAAATAACTTAACAGCACCATCTCTAACTAATGCTGAGCCAAGAATCACACTAAGATATTAAAGAGAAAACATGGCAAAAAAAAAAAAAAAAAATTAAACGGAGAAAAACATATCTCCTGGGATTAAGACTTAGTGCTAGCGAGAAAGGTCCGGTATCACATTCACATCTCATTCACAACACAAAAAGGTGAGACAAAAAGCTTTTTAATTAGAGGAAACAATATTTGTGTAAGTGAGGAAAATGAGAGTATCATCAGCATATTGGACATAGCTAAACATTTTCATTCATTACAGATGTCATTAATGTGATGACATTGGAATACAATGATGAAAGAAAGGACTCATAATGCCATGAGGTACTTTGAATTTAAATGCATGTTGCTTGTACAAAAGGGCATGAGCATTAGTTTTTTATGATCCCAAGGTACATTTTAATATATTGTTGTTGGTCTTATCTCATATTTAAAGTGCTCTTCTTCGTGTATTTAAGGTTTCATAGCATGTTTTTAGTGATCTCATTTCATGTGTGCATTTATTGTTATTTATTATGTCAGTGTAATGTCCTTTTTTGGGTTTTTACTTCCTCTGTAGTGCCCAGATTGACCATCCCAGAGAGACACGGTGGAGGATGTGACAAGCTGAAGTAATGAAACACCCATAGTGAGTCTCATAAAGTCTTCTCCCCTGACTCATCCTTCAGGCTTCCTCCCCTTCTTTCCTCAGAGTCTTTCTAATGGACATTTTAGACTGTTTGTATTTTATTGTAATCTTGGGCCACATTTTATTGGGTAACTTATAGTGGGCTTCTCTGAGTTTTAGTGTTAAGGAGAGTACGACATTCTGTAGTATGTTTTTTACTTTCTACTTTCACTTTTATTGCTTAATTAATTGTTATTGGCCCTACAAATCTTCCTTATATATCCAGTCTTTTAACTCTTTCAGACTACCTGGCAGGATACCAATTTTCTTGCATCTCAAATTAAAGGACAAAACAACAAAGTGTCTTTGTGAGGTGTTGGACTACAAAGTGCTGCCAGAACAGCTTCAGTGCTACTTTGCATTAATGCTCCAGGTTTCTGAACATTTCTGGAGGGATGAACAGTCTCCCTAAAGATATTCCCTCACTTGGTGTTTAGATGATGGTGATGGACGTTCATCATAAGAAAACCTTCCAAGTATCTGAATAAATCTGTATCACTTTCTGTATACTGTAAGATATTGAGAAATTACTTGAGAACAGTCTTTTAGATAATGTTAGTCATCTATTGTCTCATATTTAGTTTCTAGAAATGTAACATCTTTTTGCTGACCACTCGTGGCATCAGCTTTAATAAAGTGGTTTTTTTTTTTTAGAACAAACAAAAGTCAATGTAATGTTTGCAGTTTTCTTAGCTGTCATAACAAGTGTGCCCTTTAAAGTGATTGATCACTACTGTTTGTTTCATTCCCCCATTTTTTCCCCAACAGTTTTAAGCAATTTCCATAAAACCTTTGCATTACAAATATTTTGGAGAATTTGGCTCTTGAGGAATGTTTCTTTGGTCTTCTGTAATGGCTTAATTTCTGTAAAATGTGCACATTTTTATGAATGACATGTCATCAGTCCACATGTGGATTGTTGGTCTGTGAATATAAAATCCACGACTGAACTGCACATTTTATGTTTGTGGCTTGGTTGATTAGCTCTTCCTGCTGCCATTCAACTAACCAAGAATGCATGACCGAAAATTTAATACAGGGAACAACAAGAATTAAACTATTGTAGAACCAATAAATCAGTAGGGAAAGTTGCAGAGAGAAAAGTTTGCAACTCTAAAAATGAAATTCACAATAGCTTGTAAAACATCAAACAATCAGAAATAATTTTGAAATACACGTTTTTTTTAGACTCAACCTCAGTATTAATCATAAAACTGAGGAGCATTATGTACCTCAAACATACTGCTCCACATATATTGATCGATAAGAAACCACTTGAAGCTGGGTTAATTGATTTGGAGTTGCTGTTACCTCTTACCATCACTTAAGTCACGTATAAGAGCTCATTACCTGTCATTACGAGCCGACTTTCAGGAAAAACAAAAATCCCAGACATACATTTTAGCTGACCATTCAGAGAACATCTCATATATCTGACACATCTAATGGATAATTACTTCTCCTGTGGAAAACCACACACCAACCGCAGTGCCTTTTATTGTTCCGAAAAGCCATGCTGAAACAATGCTGGATTTCACAATACGCTTGGCACATCAACATATTGCCATAAAAAAGCTTTATTTTCCCACTAGAATCTTCTGCTGACCAATCCCTGATTGCTGACTCTTCTTAATGAGAGATAAAGTGGTAATTAAAACAGAGAGGCTGCAGGATCCATTACGGGGAGAGGGTAGACGGTACAAAGACGAGATAAAAATCTCAAGACTTAGTGGAAAATTCTTTGCTAAAACGAAAACACCTCCATGCTTGGGACCCTTGTGTCTTTGCAGGAAATGAGAGGTTTCACTCAGAGGACACCCACATACTGTAGATGAACCCCAGAGCACCGGCGCAAACGTACAGTCATCAATCAGAGCTCTGCAGCTTCATCAACGCCGTGAGGAAGTGGGTGTGTTGAGAAGCAACGGGACTGCACAGCCCGAGCCTCTCCCTCACCAAAACCCACTGAGTCAAACACACGACTTCTTATTTATAACTCACTCAGGCAGAAGAATTGAGTATCTTTTTTTTTGCCACATGCTGTGTGGCCGAGGGTCCAGGTTTTGAAAGATCAGGTAACAATAAGTGGTGTTTGGCAGCAAAATAATGAATGGTTTAAAGGTATTGAGTACAGAGGACAATACTGAGTGTGAGTGCAGCGGTCTGAAAAGTTGACATAAAATGTGTCATGTTAACTCCCAGATGAGGTCATCAATCAGCGGCGCAGTGCGCGGGGGGCTGACAGCTGCTAATTTAAGAGGATTGTGTGAAAGAGAATATGACTGAGCTGCAAGTAAAACTCAGCAGAAGGCAGAAGAGAGAATATTTCTTTTGAATCTCCTTTTTCTTCTGTTTTTTTTTTTTTAAGCCCCATCTGTCCCATTTCTCTCCCCGCCGTTGCTGCCTCTTGCCTCTCATAGCATCACACTGAATCACACGCCTTTCCTTTTGAGGCCTTATCAACACATCTGTCTGGAGAAGTTAGTGTTCCCATCCATTTTTACACCATGTTTTCCTAAAATGTCACTGGATCCCTGAACAACTCTGCTAGTTCAGTTTCCCCTCAGGCCTCCAGGAGTAAAAAACAGGGTGTGAAACTAAAGACCCCTGATTGACCACCGCCTACATTAACCTGTAGAAACTCCCTGCACCTCCCAGTCGGATAAAAATACGCTCGTACTGTTACAGTATGGAAACTAATGACGGAGGGACATGGTGCAGTGGATTTCACTGTAGCATACTGGCTTTGCATGAACAGGTTGATCCATAAATGGGCATCTGTGAAGTCACAATAAAGTTAAAGTTTGCCACTCATTGTGGGCTCTTTTAAACATAAACTCTACTTTACAGAGGGAAAACTAATGGTTTCCAAATGGCATGGCGTCACCGCATCTATTTGTAACTGCACTGGCAAACTGTGAAGCGTTGGTGAACTATCAGTGAAGTTTTATTTCACAAATCACTCATAACGCTGTTATCTGATATCACAAAAGTTTCTCACCACAGTGTCTGCAACGCATCCTTGGAAAAGCTGTTTTCCATCTACTGCTCCTCTGCATCGCAGTGGACGAATATATTACTTTCCTATTGACATGTCAAAGCCAAATGTCATCTGAAATTACTATGAATAGATCCAGTGGGTTCATACCCAAAAGAAAAATAGAGAATTTGCAAGCACATCGAGCAAATCCAAACCTAAGGAGCACTAACTGACGGCCAGACATGATTTTCTACTGAGCTGAGGGATTGGCTAAATTTGCAGATGCAGCTGTGCTTGTCGTTAGTCAGCCCACGTGGATCCACTCACCATCTTTATGGAAGTGCTCCTACTAAAACTGTATTACATTAGACTCCAACGTTCCTCCCCTCCCTTCCCCTCTTCTCTCCGAGCAGCACTCGGCTGATACGGCCAGAGAAGGGAAACTGTTTTTTGCCAAAGCATTTCAGGACACACACATTGAAACTTCTTGTCTTTGATGATGGCAGCGGAGCAGAGCTACTGGACAAACCCATGGTCTGCATCTAATCAACGGGTGTGAGACACGATATGGAGAATCTCCTTTGTAGCAGTAAACACCCTGAGGTCCTGTTGACAGCCCGACACATATACTGTTAAGTTGCACTGACAGAGGGTCATTAAAACTGCATTATTGCAGTAAAGTGCTGTGAGGAGAGTAACTAACTAAATGAGCACTTGTTAGCTTTATGGCACTGGTGGTATTGGCACAGAGTCTGAAGCCTACAACAACATGGGCCACAGAAATTTATCTCAAACAAGGTTGTCAAGGTCGCATTGAACCAACTGAGTGAGTTCAACACGAAGGGAGTAATTACAGTATATTCAAATTTGGATTCATGAGTAAACCATTTTTAAGAGCTCTGGAGGTTAAAATGAAAATAAAATAATCACTATAAAAGGTGTCAAGGACAAAGCTGGATAAAGATTTATTTTTCCCTCCAGCTCCACTTAAAATGCTTAAAAAAAACATTTCATTTGTGTTTCATTTGCCTCAGCGCCCCTCCGCACAGGTCGAGTAGGGGTTTCTGGCACAGCTTAACCTCATGCAAAAAAGTTCATTGTATTCAAGTCCCAAGCAGCCACAGGGAGAGATTACTGCGATTTAACAACAGGTGTTTATTTACAAAGTGTTTCGAAATAGACAAAGCTGACAATTTACTTCAGGGTGGCAAAAATAGCAAACAAAGAAATCTTACTAGGAAGGTATAACAAATGCAACAAATGACTACAACTTACTTCACTTACTGAAATAAACAGCAGAAAACAATATAAACAGAAGTGGCGGCCTCCCCTGTAATCATGGCGGAAATCCTACAAACTACAGCACCCAGTTTCAGCAGAAACAAAAATGGTAAGAAGCTTTTCGTGGGAAAGAAGGAAACACTGCACAGCACAGATGTACCTGCATGACCAAAGCTTTTTTTTTCCACAACATGAGATCACTGTAGATCTCAATTTCATGTCCCTCAAACCTGATAATATGCAGCATGAAGCAAACAAGCATTTTATTTGACTTCTCACTCAGTTTGATGTGCAGTGAACCTGTGAGGGTGCTGTTAGTGTGCAGGAACCTTTACGGATGAAAGAGGAAGTGATTTTTTTCCCCAACAGCCTAAATAACAAAGGCTGCCTCCCTCATTCAGCAAACCATTTAAACTACATTTGTATTCAGAGCAAACTACGATAACATTACTTGCTAAGAGCAGCATAATGCACCACTAATGCACAACATCACGTTAACAGTAAAATGTTACTGTCTGGCTTTAAATGTGTCTGTGTGGAGATGGGTGCCTTAATGTACTAAAGAGTCACATTGTGCAGCGAGGGCTGTTGGACCAGATTTGACAATGAGGCTCATAGAGCCGCTCCTCAACATGAAAAATGAAGTGACTCATTTATAAGTGCATCTGCTGAAAGAAGTGAGTTAATGCATCAGACAGCCGGGGGAAGATCAGAAACAAAGACCTGAGTTCTTGCCTGCAGGGCTATCTAAGAGAGTAGGCATGTTCTTCATAAATACCCCCCACAAGATATCACTTGAACACATCACCACTTTTGATAGCTCTATGGTGAGCTCGGATAAAAATGCAAAAAGTGCATTAATGGGTTTGGATGAAAGCATCTGTATCACGGAGCTTTCTATTTCCGTCTATAATGAGCTCAAAGATGGCAAACTTATGCACCTTAGTTATGTAAACTGCACTCTCTGTTTGGCGTCACTCTGCTGTTTGTATTACTGTGGGTCTATAATTAGGATGGTGCAGACATTTGATCTGAAAAATGAAAAGGTCACAGAGGATTTAGGGTAATAAACTTTGACTGTATAAAGTCAGAGCTAACAAACGCTGATGTACATGCAAAGCTCCACTTCTGTGCTTCTCTGCTGTCTCCATTGAGCAGATTTACTCTTTTCAATAACACTCCAACATGCAGTGTGTGTTGCAGGTGGAGGAGGTTCAAACGTTTTCTGCATCCACAGCTGTCATCGTGGCTGATGTATTCTGCAGCTCACAGACAGCAGATGCTCTCCTCCGCGTGGTGCCTTTGATACGAGAAAAGCCCATCTTCACCTTCACCTCCACCCGCTGACACTGCCCATCGACTCGCGTCAACCCGTGAACCAAACATTATCCAGGTCTGGAGAGGACTGCGTCATAATGTGGAACGACTTAGTTGGAGAAGCGATGATGTGATGGATTGCTGACAAATGCTTTGAGTAAGAGTTTGAAGATATTATCAAGCTCAGTCAGGCATGAGACCGTATGAGAGGTGTAACCCAACCCTACGAACTGAGACATTTTGGATCTCTGTCAGTGGAAATTCTGGTGTTGGGTGTAAAACTTGGGGGAAAAAACTTTAAACTTAAGTGTTTATATTAATGAGAGCAATCTTCCAAGTCAAATACCTTGCATGTGTAAACTCACCGAGCCTACAAATCTAAAAGGTAATTTCAATGCAGAGAGAGTTAAGTAGCCTGGAGGAAACACTCTGAACCTGCAGGATGCAATTTTAATGAAACAATTTCACATTTGGACATTAAAATGTTGGTTCCAAACATCTGCAGCATTTGATTAGCATGAGGTGATTTCTTGGAGCATCTGAACCTTTAAAAGGTCATTTCATGTTGTAATCTGCATTGTGCACTCAGCAAATGAACAGGTTAAGTCATGGCTGAGGCACAAATGACAATCTGGCAGCACAAACACTAATTTTATTCACATTCATTTGACAACTTTTAAGAGAAAAAAGTTGACTGTTTAATTGGGTCTCATTAATCAAAAAAAAGGAGCAAGTTTCTAAAATGTTCATATTTTACAGATCTAAAGTCAGTATTTTTGCTGCACATCATAACATGCAGGTTTTATAGGTTGCATTGAAAGCAAAAAAGTTAAATGTAAAAGTGAAACGCAGAACATACATTACTTGCAACGAACTGTTGTTAAATGTCAAGACCTTTTCTGAAATTACACACCTCTGTGGAGGTCTTCAATCCAGCCGTGGTTACAAGTGTTTTTAAAACAGAATGTGAAAATAGGATTTTTGTCATCTGTGAAAGGTTTCATTATTGGCTTAGTTTAACACCATATTAAGAACAATAAAATCTCCTGACTCGTCTCTTCAAAAGGTACAACACTCTCAACCTGCCTGGATGCAATTTCAATGAAATATTTTCCAAATCGTAAACTCCAACTCTGGTTGAAAACATTTGCAGCGTTAGATTAGCATTAGGTACAATCAAAGCCATCGGCTAACCACAAGCCTTTCAACTGGTTTGGAGGTAGATTCTTCTTTTACTGCAGATCAGGGAACAGTTTGTGGTCCTGCAGGGAAGTATTTACTGTCAGGGCCTAATTGAAAGAGCACTGCAGTTTCTGTAGATATCATCTTTATTTTTTTAGATTTATATGATAGTTCCTTTGATTTCTGGGAGGAAGCCTCTATTTACTTCTCTTCCTATCTTCCTTTCTCCACTTTTCTTTCTTTCTGTCTTTCTTTCTTTGTCATGTTGCCTTTCCTTCAGCCCCACCTGTTCCTCGTCTTTTGTGAGGAACCGCCTGCTCGGTTCCTGTTTATCTAAGTTCCCTCCAGGTGCCACTGATTAACTCATCACAGGCGAGCAGTTTAAAAAGGATCTGGACCAGTTCTACTGTTTTGAAGGTCCACAACCCTGAGACCAACATTTAAACTAGACTATGAGACTGTGAGGCCTCAGTGAGGCATATTGGTGCTTTGGGCAACATGCTTGTGAATGTGCAGCATGTATGTTTGCCATGTTCACAGTCTGAGTTTGGAGGCTAACTAACCTTTGTTAATTAGGATTAAACACAGTACAGCTCAGGCTGATGGGAATGTTTTTAGGCTTGGAAGAAATTGTGGGCAAAGTATGGGAAGTTTTCAAATGTTTTCCTGTTAATGGCATGAAATTAAAAGAACCAAAGTCATTATAATTCATCTAAAGGGGCATAATGAGCAATTTCATGCCAAGCCATAGAAAATATTTTGAGTCAGCTCACTAGAAACAAAAATCAACCTCATGGTGCTGCTAGAAGGAAGTTGGAAGGATTTTTTTCTGTGGACCATGAATGTCCATGAAGAATTTGATGACAGTCTCTCCAGCAGTGGTTCAGACACACAGATGTCTTGACACACACATACAAAAGGTCAAAACCCTGTGAAAGTTATTTGACGTGAAATCAGCAGATAGGACCTTGGTCTCTGCTGCGTTGTGACAGTTGAAGCAGCGGTGGGTGTCTGGATGGACTGACATGTGAACTAAACTTGACAAAAGTCACAGCAGGTGTTTCAGCTCCAGACGGAAGAACAAGAAACTGAACCATGTCAGGTGTCGGGCAGAGACGGGCCCGGAATTACTTTGACTTTTATTCCCGATGGGGCCAATTCCTCTTTTTCCCCCCAAACTGTGAGGTCTCTGCCGTGTCTGCTCCCACTGCTCTCACTTTGCAGCTGTCCAAATTGATTACATAATTGTAAATAGGCACCAGCTGTCAAGAGAGAAAAAATAATATAATCAGGCTTTTTAAAGGTAGTTATGTGAATCAGTTTGGAGTATTTATGCTCCTCTCTTATCTTCATAAGTCCCCACTTTTTCTCCAGCCATTTCCTTTTTTATTTTCTAAAAGTCCACCCATTTTGTCTTCGTTTCACCTCATCAGAATAAAAAGCACGCAGCAGTATGAGTTGATAAACATCCGTAAACCATCACCTCGCTCCCCGCCTTACTAAATTGGAAAATACACTACCTCATTGGGCCTGTAGTGCAGAGACCAGAGCGCGTGATGTCTGTGGTTTGTTTGCGAGGCAGCACGAAGGCTGGAGGTTATTTTCTCAGCGCAGACGAGCTATCAGCCCTGCGGAGGGGGAGATGCAGCGGCGTGGAATAGAGAGGTTTTTAAAAGCCAGTGAATAAAAGCTTTGACATCCCCTCTGCCCCGCGTCCCTGCTGCCGTTCCCATCTTCTGTTTCCTCCAGCCGCCCTCGCGCCACTGTTTCTACCAGAGCACGCCGAGATGCAGCGAACACAATTAAGCCTGATGTAATGAAATCACACTGCGCTCTGGTTAATGGAGATGTTGGTGAATGGGGTCAGAGAGTGGACTGTGTGTGTGTGTGTGTGTGTGTGTGCAGAGAATAGAAGCAGCTGTCAGGCGTTTCTTTTTTACGATTTTCAAATGGACCACCAGCCTCACTTTCCTCTTTAAAACACAGTCTACAAATTAAAGACTCAGGTTAAAGATGTCTTGTTGAAGTGTGTAAGCTCCTAATAAAAATCCTCCACTTAGATATGATGTTATCTTATCAATGTAAAGTATTTATTTGACAGCAATACTATGGTGGATTAGAGTGTCCCTGTACCGCATATTCTTGATTAACCTCATAAAAAAATGTTTAGTCTGGCTGATGGACAAAGTGAAGTGATTATATCTCAACCTCTTTCACACTGCCAGGAATGGCAACTAACAAATTACTTTAAATACGCTATTGCACAGGCTCTTAATAAAGGTAAAAATCATTTTTCCACAGCAGGTTGAATAATAAATCTAGTTTTAACATCACTGCCAAGTTGGCTGCCCACTCAAAACACATTACACTGAACATAACAACACTTCATTATACTGTGTTCGACCTTATCCAGGAACACCTCAGAGCGGATTCTGATAGATTAAATACTCATTGACATTTAATTCCTGGATCACATCATACCGAACCGGTGACCTCCAATTGGTGTGTTATGAGTCAGACTGACGTCTCATTATATGCTGGACTGTCGATGTCAAGCCCTCACACACAGGACGGAGCAACGCTCTGAATCAGAAATCAAACTCCTTCCTCGACCTCAGAGGATTCAAGTGGCTCTAGAACAGCGATTCTGAACAGTAAATCAGCCAGATAATGAAAAAGGTCCATACGGGCAGCAGCAGAGGCACAAAACTGGATTAATGGACTTAATGAGGTGAATATGTAGCACAGCAGCCGGTGACTGTTTGGGGCGTCTGAAGTACGTAAGGTCATTCGGCAAGTTTCACTCAGAACATACCAGCAAAATAAATGTGTTAAAATGTAGCCAATTGTCCAGATGTTATTGTTGAAATTGAAACCAGTAGTAGAAAATTATTTTATTTGGATGTGGGTTGTAGTTTTGTTCATTCTTGAGGAAGTGATTAATCTGTAACAGAAACTTGTGTTATGGAGAATAATTTCCTCAGAGACTGGGTGATTCTGCAGCACAGGATCTATGTTTAATAAAGGTTGAATCAGTCAAATGATGTGATACCATCAGAAGTAGGCTAAAGGTCTTGTACAGATACAAGGAATCTGAGTTAATGAAAGTAAAGACTAATAAGTGAGTTACCATAAATGGCAGCACATGTGGACCATTTAAGGAGAGAAAAGTCAGATTTCCATTACGTTTTCCATGTAGTGTTTCTTATTTTTATTTTATTTTATAAGGTTAAACTGTGCTTTACATTCGCACATAAGTTAGCATAGTTTTGCACTGATTTTATGGAAATTTGGCTTAAAATTTGTACTGAATTTAAACGGGAACTGTCAGATTACTGCCAGGAAGAATCTCAAATGAAAGATGAACAGAAATGTACAGAGAGTCCAGGAGAGCACAAGTGACGAGAGAATAAAACATTACAATTAGCCCGTCAGGAAACCAACAGTTTGTGTTTTATTAAAAACACATTAACCTCCAACAGAGATGCTGTCTGTTAGCTTTCTTCTGTACTTACACTTGCAGTGTTGACTGAATAAGTGCGTTCACACTGATAAGTACACAATGCACTACGATGGTGTAGTCATCAGTAAAAAGGGACTCCTGCTTGTTGAGTTCCTCCCATAACAACAGCTCAACCATACAGTATTTACACTGCAGGAGTAAACTATTACAAAAAAATCTAATTAACACTTTACATAATCTACTGTCTGCACGCCCAACATCAACCGTTCCATTTGAGTTGCAGCATACATGCTGACTGCGTGTGTTTATCTTTAGCTTTGTGGTGAGAGCTTTACAGACGAGTGGAGTGCCGTTAAAAGAGTTACGTTAAGGTGCTGGTCTGGTCTGGTTCTGCACTTGCTGACATTTGGCGGAGGGGCTGCGATTTGTGCTGTTGGAACTGTAAACAGAACAAAACCCGGCGTCCAGACGTGTTTTTGTGGTTGTTATGGTTTATATTCGAGTGGTTGTTGTTTATAGGAACACAAATAAAAGTATTACTCTGTTTGTGTGTGTGCAGGGTGGAGGTGATTTATAGCACACAGGTTTCAGGTCTGCATCCGCCCCTCCTTTTCTATCTGACCCCTCCCCCCACCCTCCCAGACAGCAGTGGTAATGGGCAGGCTGTTGGTTAGCGGGTCCTCGGGGGTATTAATCAGCTAACTGGCTCCTGTGGAGGTGGGTGAGGCTCCTTACGACTGATGCACAGGCTTTTTAATCAAAACTTCCTGCACAAATTGCAGCATGTTTGAAAGACTGATTAAATTACGGCTTTGATCTCTTGAAGCCAATTTAGTTTTTCCTGCACATGCATGTGTAGATGTGCAAACAAACACATGTACGGGGACATGCATGTAAAAAAAGCACAATCAAGCATGATGACTCACACTGAGGTTAAGATTTATGATTGAAGACTGTTTCTGCAGCAACTTTCTTATCTACCACGGATTCTGCACTCTCAAGGGTTCATGAGCTGTATTGAAATCCCCCGAAATAAAGCAGCATTTTCATCTGCTTACTGGGACTCTCACTCAGGTGTGTAATGCAGACGTCCATCTTGGTCTGGCTCCAGACCAACATTATTATTGCCGTCTTTACGTTTAAAGCCTCACATATGGCCTCACCCCCAGGAATGATTTGTGCGCCCAGCGTTTCACACTTCAGAGCTCCGGAGGCTTTAGCGAAATGATTCAAGGAGATTTTCAACAATGCTCACCTGGGGAATTGAACTCAGGGCGCTGTGATCACATGACACCTGAGAAGTTGCAGGACTGATGGAAGAGAGGGTAATCATGATATGTGATAGGAGCGAGAAACAGTATCTGACAGCGCTGGCATTACTGTGTTGGTGCTGATCCGTGTGGGTCAAATGCTTATTTAAAACATTTTTTTGTATTGTCTTGTTTAACCACTCCTGAAGGAACAGATAAAACACAGTAAGTTGACAATAACTGAAAATAAAAGACTTTTTTTTTTGTTCTGGCAACCTTCAGACATATCTGGCACCCAAGCGAGCGCACACAAACCGCAAAATGTATTTGCAAATGCAATGTCACCCAGCTTTTGTGTGCGCTGTTGAAACTCATCTGTAGTCCATTAAACAGCCCGTTCAGGAAGAGTACTTTAGTTTCATGGAGAGGTTTTTATGTCAGAGCTTGTTTGCTGTAAACTGACGAACCCCCTTTAAGAATTATACAGATTTTAAAAAACAGCACAACGAGTACATTTCAGATATCGACAACGAAGGCAGCGGCCACACTTCCAACAAGCAAATGACGCAGATAAAAAGGATCAAAACCAAATTATGGGGTGAATTCAATCTCTCCTGTGGAAGCACTTTGTACTGCAGGAATCCAGGAAGCACAACACTTAAACAGGGGGGAGAGAGTGAGTGAAAGGGTGGAAGAAGAGGGTGGCTGATGGAGAGGTAATATAAGAGGGATGTAAGAGGGAACACAGTGCAGGACAGACGGGCAGCAGTCTGGAGAAGATGGCATGCAGAGTAAGGACTCTTCTCTCTTTGTGGAGGCCTGTCCGGATGAATCATGGGGCGGACCAAACGCTGTCCAGTTTAAACTAATGGGGAGGGAATTTATGGTAACACTTAAAGAATGAGATCAATAGGAGCAGTGCTTCCAGCAGTTAGGAGAAGGAGGCGAGCGCTGGCCCAACAGAAGGTCAATATCATCCAAACAGGATCAGTTTCAGTTCCTCTGCAGCAGGCCAGCAGAAAGAGAGAGGAAGCAGAGGTCAATAACGTTACCTGAAGGTCTGAACCAACTCACAGAGCAGCAGCAGCAGTAAGAGTGTTTCAGCAACACCCAGTCATTTATTCAAACTGGATCTTACAGTGTCTTTGTGTGCCTAAATCCCGGGGTCTGGATTGTAAACGTGGCCTTAAGTGCAATTATTTTTATGCAGATCGGTGTGTGCACATATGAGTCATTCGCTTTTCAAATTATGATTTTCATCTGAAACGTTAATGCTTCCTGGATTATGTTGTTTTCCAGCAAAAGGAAGTGCTATGTCGAACTGCACACGAGCTGGAAGGAAAGTGGGAGTGTGAAGCTCAGGAATTTGGTACCGGACACCGGGGGAGCGCATCCTGAGTCCTGTATGTAGTTAGGTTTAGGCAACAAAAGGATCTGGTTAAGAAAAGATCCTGATTCCAGCTAATATAAAAAAAAAACTGATCACATCCTGTCTTGTGCCTTAAGCCACTGCATACTCACGACAATGAACCAAATGACTGTAACATAATCACCAAAGTTTAATAGAGCTTTAGCTTCTACAAGAAGATTGTTTTGCAAGAGACGGTATTGTAGGAAAACAAATTAAATATGTTGTCAATTAGATTTTACACTGCAACATTATACTGATGCATGCAATACTTTCTGCCACTTGCCAGACGAAAGACTGTTTTTCATTAAGTTAACAAGATAACAAGATAACATTTTTTAATTTCTTTCCACAATATCTGTGCAAGGCAATTCTAAAGGGAAGGAAAAAATCATGCTTACACAAAGAAACCATTATTAACTCCAGTTTAGTGACATTTGGGGACAAACTCCACTCTCCCACGTAAAAGCTGAATGTCATGTCAACTCACTTCAAAGTTACAGTTTCTGCTTCACTAACTAACAGAAACGCTGCTTCCTTAACCTGCTTCATGTCAGATTCACGCCTTCACCCCCCCCCAAGAGGAGACCTTTCCTCTCTCGATCTGATTTTCCCCCTGACCCCGACTGTTTTTCAACAACAATTATCCAAGGTGTTTCTTTTAATATTCACAGTAAAATGCCTTTTCATTTACGCTTGGCTACATTTTAAAATAGCTTTTACTCAGGCGGTGGGTGGATGTTTTTTTTTGAGGATATCAGACTGTGACATTTAAACAGTGGGTTAAAGCTTTGGATGTGAATGAGCAGTCCTGTTTTTTATTTTCCTCTCTACTCTTTCCCACGTTGTTTTTTTTTTTACTCCACTCTCAGAACCAAAATACTGAACCTATTGACAGAATGGCTCAAATCCCAATCAAACATGTTGCACTCATCACAATGCAGAATCGACATCCAAAACAAACAGAACTTCACCCTCCTGAGAATTAAAGTTATGACACAAGTGTCAATCCAGTTTTTGTCTCTTTCTTTTGACACGACTCCAATATCTCTTCAGTCTGCCAGTGTAAATCTTTATAGATGTGAAAATTTCCTGGGTTTACTGTGGGAAAATTGGTACCCGGGATAAGATCCAGCCGGTGTGGACAACATGTGAGGACCTGAAGTTAAGGAAGAAGAGAAGCAGGATTTTTGGACAGCTGTCAGACATTTTATTTTATGATTTCAAATGGACCACCAGCCAGGGTGGCAGCTAAGGATTCTGGGTAGCAGACAGAATATTGTTTTTGGGGGGGGGGGGGGGGGGGGGGGGGGGGGGGGGGGGGGGGGGGGGGGGGGGGGGGGGGGGGGGGGGGGG
>JBAJHX010000039.1:4513717-4524196 GCA_037176925.1 Amniataba percoides | reverse complement strand
AAGAGAAGCAGGATTTTTGGACAGCTGTCAGAAATTTTATTTTGTGATTTCAAATGGACCACCAGCCAGGGTGGTAGTTGAGGGTTTTGGGGGGAAGAAAGAAGAGTGTTTTTACCCCCCCCCCCCCCCCCCACCACCATGCCACCCCAAAATAACCCTGTTTTTAACTAAAATAATCCTCCTGGAATTTTTGTGGGTGATCTCCAGCTGTGGGCACCGAGAGTCATGACCACCTTCCTGCCACTGCCACAAGGCATTTTGTGTGCGTGCACGCTGGATTCATCCCATACTGCATGATTTCACATGTTCCTTCTTGCAGGGAGGAAGAAGTCAAATAAAAGGCCATTTAAAGACATAAAAAATATATAAATTTTAACTCTAACTTTAAAATTTACAGGACGGATTTAAACACCAAGTCGTTTTTGATTTCACGTGAATTTCAATGAAGGAATGCAATTTTCTATACGGCTCCCTTGATACCTATAAATCTCTTTGATTTTTAAAGGCAATACGATGCACACATGGAAAATGTCAATGTCATGTCACCACCATACAATTACTGTACACTAATACCACTGTGGTCTGGAAATTTGTTGCAGAAACAATCACTGACACGAGACAAAAGGTGTGAGGCACTAAAAGATTTGAACAATATGGCCCTTTATTTCCTCTGGTTTCAAGTTTGGCTTCAAATATTTGCACCGAACGGGTCACATGAAAAGAAAAGACCCAAGGTAATTATTGTGGTACAGTATGATTGTTTCAATCCATTTTGATTTGGCCTCTTTATATAAATGATTTTTATAATAAGTTCCATTTTCAAGGACTGGCGGGGTCTTAAGGTCTGCTTGTGATCTCGAAGGGAACAGTTTAATTCATGAGGTAGTTTCATGAGAGGTCAATGCGTTCCATGCATAGACACAGTAAAGAGTGCAATAAAGTTAAATCGAATATTACTGTGTCCTGTATGGACTGGGAATGTCAGGCAGTGGAGCGGGACAACATGTGCTGCTTATCAGGGAGGACTTACCTGTCTGTGTCTCTGCGGTCTGGCATGTGTTTGGCTTTGGTTTTGGGAAGACTGGGACCTGCTGTCGGGGTGATGGAGAGTGTTGAGCTCCGGGGGAGGAGAAGGTGATGACAGTGTTTAATCTCGCTCCGTGGCACAGGCCTGCTGTCCACCTCATCACCTCTCTGAGAAAAAAAAAAAAAAAAGATCATAGTCTTAACCCTGCAACTGAGCATGAAGACGACCACGTTCGGGACACTGGAAGCTAAGAAGAGGGGAGTGAAGTACATGTGTGTGTGGGGGTGAAAATCACTGGAGTGGATGTCTGGATGGACACCAAGGTTATGTTCTCAGGAGCTGTTTCCCACTACCCCCCAGCTGCACCTCCAGTCTTACTGTACTCTATTACATGCTCAACAAATCCAACGTGGACCCCTGGTTTCTCTCTGCCGTACTGTACGACACTGTGCCCAGCTGGAGGCATGGCATGTCTGTTTCATTTTAAAAATCTAAACCTCTTATTACACGAGTCCGAGCCAGCCAGGGGCCGCTCTGGGAAAGCCATTAGGAGGTGTGTGTGAGCCGAGCCAGTCTCGGTGCGGTTACAGTAGTGCAGGGCTCTGTCTAATGACTGGAGAGGCCTGTCTCCGCGCTGTAATGAAGGCAAGAGTTACTTAATCTCCAGCCTGACTTTATAAGGTGTCCTTTCAACCCCATTGGAGCAGGGATAAGTGTAACACTGCAGAGACAAATCCTTATAAAGATCTGCAGTCTGACTGACCATACTGAGCCGAGAGACCGCTGACGTGCAATGCTCGACTCCGCTTGTAAGGTCAGACCGCTTAGGCCTCCATAATGAAAACTACTTGTTTTATTGTTCCACGAGATGTTGCATTCCATGGCAACAGTGATTGGGCTGTAAATCCTCTGACGATGGGAGGAACGGTGCAGCAGAGACGGCTGGAGAAGGGTAGTGGAAAGAGGGCTGGGGGCGGGGGTTGCAATTAGAGGAACGAAAGACCACCAGGGCGGCCACTGCCCAAACTCTCAGCTGCCACACATTTAAAGAATTCAGACAAAAAATAGCAGCAGTACCAACATTAGTGACAGTGAGTGAGAGTGAGGGAGGCAGATTGCAATTTGAGTTGTACAAACATTGTTTGGGTGGCAGAGCCGCTCTGGAGAAAGAAATCGTCTCATTGGCTGAGTTTAACCTCAGCGGGTGGAGACAAAGTAACTTTTACGGGGGTGTAGAAGCCAAGAAACTGTGATACTCACATATAGAACAATGGGAACTTCAGAAATAGATATTGTGAATAAATAAACCTCCATTTACGGTCCTCTAGGTTTTACTGTTTGTAAAAGTCACTGACAAGAACACATTCTTAATTTCAGGCTATGAATCTTAATTACAAGAAGGATTTTTTTTTGTGGGAAAAAAAAACAATAACACAACACACTGCAATAACACTTAGAGAAGAAAGAAACTAAATTTGAGGAAAAAGTAGTTATGTATTCAACTATATGTACAGAGACTTGTGACAGAGTGACTGATAGTGAAAGAGTGCAAAGTTAGTGATATGGTGCAATATATATAAAATAACGTGTAGAAAAGAGGTAGGTGACAGAAGCCATTTATTTACGGTGGTGTGAGGAAAATGATGTAGGGTTGAGTTGTTTTCTGAATTAAAGCTCAGAAAAACACAAACATACAGATTTTAGAGCTGAAGCAGTGGCCTCTTTTTAAAATCATTGCTGTGACTTAACCATGAAACCAGGTGTGACTTCATCCCATCAGAGATAGACGGAAAGGAAACTTTTCTTTTAAACTTTGGTAATGTCAGAGGTATGAAAGGATGATTCATGAAGAGCAGGTTAGAGAAAGTGTTCACAGATGAGATGGGGCAGCAAAGATGATTAATCTCTTCGTACTTTTTGAACCTCAGGAGCGAGATACAGACTTCACACACCACAGACCAGAGAGACAAGTCTCTGCAGGAAGAAAAAACACCTGAAAACCACACATGGAGGACCAAAGTGACTGGTCCTCTAGATGATTTAAACAAATACCTCACCACTGAGAGTCCTCCAGGAGCCATTGCCATTATAACCCACCGTTTCCTGCCATGATGGGAGAAGGACTGAGCAGCTTTGTAATTCTGTGCATCGCCTTTAACGACAGTCGCACTGCTTATCCAACTAATTAGTGTGTTTGCTTATGATGGAAACTCTAACTTCAGTGGGGAGTCTTTTACAATCTTCTCACTCAAAGTTGCTCCTGACCTTTTTTCTGTGAGGCGCCATCAGGAATCCAAAACGATTAATATGTTTACTTAAAGCACAGGCCGCTGATTGATACCTTGATTGATTGAGTCGGGGGGTCAATTACACGAATCAAAAGATCAGCGCTTTCCAAACAGTGTAAACAAGCCATTACCGCTGAGCCTTTCCTTCCTTATGAAGCTCAAATACAGGTAGAGCTCCCATCCACATTTGCAGTCCATATCCTGTCAGCTCGCCATTGGTCCAAAGTCTACCTCTGGTCCACAGGCAACCCCCTTAATGACCTGAGGTGACCTTTCTAATGGGCAAGGGCATCTGAGAACGGACACGGCCATCGGTTCTCCATCACGGCAGAGAAAATAAAGAGGAAGGAAGTGACAACTTGGAAAGGGCTGATGCTTCCCATATGTCAGCGTTACTGGGATCCCTTTTTTTGTAATCATGGCATAGCCTGGAGATGTGTACGGTTAGACAAACTTTAAAATAAACCAATTACTGGTATTATTCCCACGATGGCTATTAATACACGCAAGAAAAATGATGATGAAAAAATGATGAGCGGAAGAAACGATTAGAGGGCTAAGACATCATGCCTACAAACGTTAGCTCTCAGTTAACAGAGGGCACGTATGCACACACTCAGCCTCTTGAGGAGACTACACACATTCAAGGCAACAGTAGTTTCTTTTTTTTTATTCCAATCATGTGACTGAATGGGAAATTATGCGGGTTGTGTGTTTGCTTGGAGGCAAAACACAAAGTGGAGGAAAGTCGCCAGAGTAACACATCAAATTAGAGAGGAAACCGTCTTGTCAAACACGGCCCTCCGAGTGACGAGGGTTAACCATGCATGCAGATATTATCAAAGGAGGAACGCAACATCACCATTAGCCTTGTCTAGTTTCCTCCAATTTCTCAGAATCAGAAGAAACCAGTTGTGGCGAGCGTGTTTTCGCAGCACCAATTCCCTCCCCAGTGAGCCAGAACAAGAAAATTCCTGCTTAATAAGGAACCACTTAGAGGACATGAGTGCACTGATGTTGGCAATTCATAACAAATCTAGAGATACAGCATCCCTGACATGAGGACTTAATAGAAATGGACTAAATTAGTTTTACATGTAATATCGCTACATGGCTTCAGTGGCCATGTGGTGTGTGTAGGACAAATCATTCTTCACTGTCAGTAACCTTGCAAGCTCTTTTCCTGTATTTGTAGCTCACACAGGCGTCGCAAATCAATTACAACTGATATGAGGCTGAACACATGTTGAATGGCTTAAACACAGTACTTATCTCTGTGGCTGTACAACAGGATATCAATCAAAAAATTCAAGGTTCAGTGAATCTCTTTGGGACACAGAGTCCAGCCTCGGGCACCTGCAGAGTCGATGTTCACTGTGCTGCATTACCGCTCATCCAGAGCGTTATAACAGCGCTTCCTGGGACCCAGAAACCATCAAAACTCACCTGTCTGCCGGCCGAGTGACGAAACTCTCAGACTGGAAGTCAGGCTGTCAGTGTGGATTTTACAGCCGGTGTGTGACAGAGACGGGACAGGCCACCTCCCAAAGCCTGGTTAATGGCTCCTGGTCCGGACCTGGTATGTGACTCATCCCCCCGCCGGCCTGAAAACGTCAGCTCAGATCCACCGGAGCCTCTTATCTCTGCAAATCTGCACAAAGGATTACTTGTAAGATACACATTCTGCCACTGACAATGGATTTTATCTGATTCATAATCAGAGAGCATACAGAAATAAGAATCAAAAAGAAAAGAGAGGGAATTACTGAAGGGAAACAACAACAAATAAAATTATTGGATACTTTTTCATCTTTTTATTTCTTCCTTGAACGCAGAAGCAGCAGTGGACAAAACACCGTCATCTCAAGCTCCACTTACTCGCCAGTTCCAGAACTTTTGACCATATCACACAGCTTTCTTTCACAGATAAGAGCATGGTGGTAAGATAATTACTCTGAGCACTTTTAGGAGTGCTGTTTTCTATAGTATTCTATCTTTTGCCTGAAAGTTCACCCACTTGGGGTGGACCTTAAGATTGTAATCTTGTCAGTCATTGTTTCTGCTGAATGAACTGTGAGGATCAACTTTCAGACTCCCCAGTCCTTCGACCTCTCAGATGCAAAAGTTGCATTTTATCGGCTTTGGTTTCTCTTGTGGAAAACATCTGTTTGCCTTTTAGTCCTCTTTTTAAATCAGCTCTGTACCATTTTGTGCTGCAGTTAGAGGTTTAATATGAGCGGTGGCATAAACGTCAAACTGCAGAGCTGCTGAAAATATTCATGGGCTTAAAAATGCAGTATGGTTTATTAGTTCAGACAGATTTTTGAAGTTGTACTTAAATTAGTTGAACGTTTTGTTTGTGATTTACCATCAGTGGTGTCTTCATTGGCTGCAAGGTGACATCTAATAAAGTTATCATGATAAGACTGTATAGTGTTGTTATCATAATCTGAAACTTGTCACTTTAACTCTGTTCAGAGTTTTTGTCCAGTTTTTGTTTTGCTTTGCTTTTTTTTTCTTTCTGCCAGAATTGTTGTTGCTGGTCAGATTTTAAATGAGAGGCTGCACTTTGTGAGGGAGGTTTAGAAAAATTTAATCGTACAGTAGAACAAATGGATACAAATTGTCATCTGTGCCTGATTGAAAAAGCTTCAGAGCTCCAAATGCTGATAGTTTTCTGGCTGCTTCGTCAGTCTCACATCAAAAAATGACACTGGGATGGAAAACAAAGTTCATGAGTCGGGTGAGCCAGCGGCCTGCCAACATGAAATAAAGATGTCATCACTGGCACAGGCGCATAGCGTAGCACCTGAGAGATTCTCATTTAAAGGCAGAATATGAGCAATAAATAAGCGCGTTGTGACTTCTGGTGCGTCTGGCTGTTTATGAGTTATGGCGGTAAGCCTAAGTGGCGATCTGAGGGAGGCGATCTTGGCGGCTTCATCTCGGGGTCAGCGCACTCAGCGGAGCCCAGTAAAGCGTCCTTCCCACGGGCCCGCAGCTTAATGACAGAAGTGGGAGACGCAGCTCCACACCTGGACACCATCCAGGATGACATCTCGCTCTTCTCTCCAGCTGACTGTAAAGAGAGGCCGTCTGTGAACTGTGCATGTAAGTCAGTGATTTTACTGTATGCCAGAGTGTTGGCGCTGAAGAGGCTTCAACCTCTGAGATCTGTGAGAGCACGCCGTCGATGAAGCGCTTGAACTCGCGTCGCTGTCGGCGAAGCGTCACATCAACACTGTCAAACATCTTTTGTGTGTGCTTGTTGCTGAAACCAGAGGTGATGCTTAGTGTGAAGGATGTTTATTTCATCTACGCTGTGGGTATTTCGCTGCAAAGCTTCGGTGTTTATGGAATCTGGACAGAGGTAGCACTGAAAGAGCAAATTACACAACGGTCTCATATGTGCGCGCACGACGAGAGACGACAACACACACATGCTTTGCTGTCGTTGCTGTTCCTCATTAGTATTCTGTATCCGTCACAGTTGTCTCATCTCTATTAAACAGGAACAGAACAAAGTTGAAAGAAGCACAATTGGCCTGGGACAACTTAATCAATGTCTGTAAATGTGGACAAATCGCAGGCTGGAAAAACTATCTGTAAACTGAAGATTCACTTCGTTGACTTGTGGAATGTTTTTTGAGGTTCTCAACCTGCTTAATTAATAACAAACTGAGGAGAGTATCCACATTTCCAGATAATGACTGCGGGTTCACTCCGGATTCCCACGTCCATATATTTAAGCATCCTCTCAGGGCCTCTCTGACATACATGAAATAATATTTCCCTGAATTAGTGGGAGATTATTGATTGCTGTTGGGAGACTTACTCTTCGCTTGCTCACTTCACAGGGAGGTCAGAGGTCAGGGGCTGCAGAGCGGCAGCCACGGCGCTGGCTGAGGTTCAGTCAATTCTGTTTAATGGATGGATACGTCAGTGTTGGCTTTAGATTCACTTAGAGATTAGTTTGGGTCATCCATAAACATTGATGAGGAGATGGTGAAAGGAGGAGTTCTGGTGTCCCCTACACCCATTGGAGCTGGTGGAGTCGGGGGGAGGTAAGAGAAAAAATAATGCCTTTATCCATGTGGCATAAAAATTTAATTACAGGCTCTTAAGGGGATGATTTAGAGTAAAAGGTCTTCAATAAATATGAGCTAATACATTTCAGAAATGCAGCAACACACAATGAGCCCAAAGCAATGAGAAGTCTAATTCCACACAGTTAAGATCATTACACGCAAGCATGTTTGACCACCAGGGATGGTCGTACAACAGTGTTTTGAAGGCACAAACAATGAGTAGACAAAAGAAGAGTCAACCTTTTTTACCAGGTTACAGGTTAGTACTGGATTATTTAGTAAGAAAAGGTGTTTATAAATCTTTATATATATATATTTTATCATTTGTATCACCTGACACTACACGCATGAACACATCATTATCCGATTCAAACACAGTCCTGTACACTCTTTAATTTGAGGTATTAAAGAGGAGTTTACTGCAAAACTGTGCACCTGAGAATTATGGTTTTAAAGGTACTCTAACTCTAATCTAATCATGCACACAAGGGAGCACAAATGCACACAACATTTAGTAGTTACTGCACGTGGCAATAATGCACAAAGGAAAGCGGTAATCTGCCAGCAGACGCAGGGAAGAAGACTGCTAGCAAATAAACATGAATGTCATGAAATGCCAGTTTCAAACTGTGGGAAAAAATGGCACCACAAATGTTTACTGAAGAGGGTGGTGTGTTTAACATGTTAGCACTTAAAACAACACTAAATGTAAAAGAAAAAGGTTCATATACAAGAAAAAACCCACAGGGCGTCTTGATTTGGATGGAGTTGTATTACAGTCACAGGATTTCAGCCCGCTGTTTAAAGAAATAGTTGAGATTTAGTCATCACGGGTCAATGCTTGCTGATGAGATTTGCACCTTGTTCGTTCAGCTGAATGTTGGTTTTCTTTATCCATTAAGGCCACCTTAACACTTTACAGATGTCTTCACACCAGCTATGATTTGAAATTTTGGTTCCAACATTAGAAATAGGCATCTGAATATAATCCGAACAGGTGATATTTTCTGCATAAAAGCCGCCCTGACTCATCTGGTTTTCTCACCAGACTTTGGGGTGGTTTTTATTTTAAGTCCTTGGGACGGTTCCATGTGCATGTTCAGTCCATTAACACCTTCGTGCTGCTCCCCCATCACCTCATCTCCTGTCCCATAACTCCCAGTTAAGAGACAGCCTCGACCTGAAGTCACTATGGAAACCTACCTGATTTCATTTCCCAAAGAACACCACTCTATCAGTCAGCCCATTTTGAAATCACACTTTACAGCACTTGACTGAACTTTTATAGACTGTCACATGGTAGAGGTCAGTTTTTCACAAGGGTCACAGCAGCTAAGGTCCTCTAAACTGTGTCACATATTAATCCCAGATGATTGAGATGATTGATGGATTATTCATCCCACAGGTTTTCTTGAACTGAAGTTTTTCCAGTCTCACAATATGCTGTAGATCTAAATCTTTTTTTTTTTTTTTTTTTAAAGAGAAGAATAAAGTTTCATATCCTACTCAGGATATCCACCATCCTAATGTAACATTGATGAAGTTAAACTGTGAAATATCTCTTCCTAACGCAGTAATGTCATTATTGAGAATGGGCTCATTTGTATTTTTGAATTATAATCCTATGAATTATGGAGCCACATTTCCTGAAGCGTTTAGGATTCGAATTAGATACAAAAACTCATTTCTGCACTGAATGTATGAGATGGTGTCGATGGATATATTCAACAATAACAGACCAATACCTATTGTCTAAAATCAAAAAACAGAAAAATCCTTTTTATTAGACGCTTTGTAGAGGCACCTTTTGGCTGCAATTACAAATTCAAAGTCTTCTTACGTAAGTCTCTGCAAGACTCGGGAACCTGGATTTGTGTCATTTCTCCAGCCCTGCTTTGAAGTCAGTAAGTAAATAATTTGAAGCATCTGAACAGCCAGCAGGTCTGAATACCTTCTTTAGTCACTGTAAACTTTACTTTTTCCCATTAGGGGAGGGATGACACATTTTCACATTATCATATTATATTCAGAAATATATATAGCAGGAAGGTATGAATGAAATATATATTTAAGCAATGGAAAAAAAGTGGGGCTACGTATTCAAAACACTGTATATGTGAGACAATAAAAGTAAAACATCTTATAAGTTGAGAGCTCAGAGTTTCAACATTAGACAGCAACAGTCAGTGATTGTTAGTCTGCACGGTGCACTTATATCTTTAGACATCTTATTTTTCAAGGGGCTTTGTCTTTGTTGAAATAACTGCTTTCATTACGGCAGAGAGGCTCCTTCTCTGTGTATCCTTGGGTATAATAAGAAACAGAAGATGGATCTCCAAGACTACTGTTCTGTATGCATATGCCATTCATCCCACACACACACACACACACACACACAAATAAAAAAAAACAAAAAACATGGAAAGTACACGCCTGACTTCTGACAGAGTCTCCTGGGTTCGTGCATTACTATAGTCAAGTTTTACCACCCAGACAGCAGCTTTCAGCTGATCGTGGGGAAGAAGAGAGGAGGGAGGGAAACGAAGAAGGGAACACATTCATCTTCTCCTCAAATGGAGATGTTATAACAACAACATACGTCCCCGAGCACTGCTTCCCCCCCCATTTCATTCTCTTTTTTTCTGTTTGAGCATCACAAGTGAGCTCATTGCGCCGTTCGCAGTTTTCGGATGCCTCTGCTGAGACGCGGCGCTTTGAAGAAGGAGCACAACATAATTGGATGTGACTACATATGAGGGAAATTGAGATGGATTGGGACGCGGATCAATATCAGTAAGTGACCGGCTGTGCTGCGGCGCTCTGATGGACCCGCGCTCCCTTTCTCCTCCTCTCTCTGCGTCCAGCTCTCATTTTCACCACAACATCATAAACCCACTACTGGGTGTCTATATAGGCTCATTAGTCCCTGATGGGGAGGGCAGGTTGAGGGGGGGAGGGGGGGGGGGGGGGGGGGGGGGGGGGGAGGTTGGAGACCCTCCCAAAAACCCCCCCCCCCCCCCCCCCCCCCCCCCCCCCTCCCCCCCGCTTTTCAAACTCGAAAAACAACCCTCCTCAC
>JBAJHX010000039.1:4482385-4513617 GCA_037176925.1 Amniataba percoides | reverse complement strand
CCCCCCCCCCCCCCCCCCCCCCCCCCCCCCCCCCCCCCTCCCCTTTCCCCCCCCCTTTCTCCCTCTCCCCCTTTTTTCATAGGAGCTCCATTCCATTACAGGAACCACCTGCCCCCTCTACCCATCACACCACTCTGCCCCCTGGCTCTTACCCATCATACACACTCCATACCAACCTCAATACCATCCACTTAAAAGCCCTCTCACTCTCTATATCAGAAATCCACTTTTATAAGATTAAAGTGAGAGACCAGACACCAGCAGAGAGGAGATGGATGATGATGAAGGGGGGCGGGATGTGGGGGAGGATGTGGTGTTGGTGGTTGGGTTCAGAGGAAGAGGAGAAGGGGAGGCGTTGAAGTGACACAGTGGCCTTCGGTGGGCAGCCCTGTCGTACAATGAGGATGCGGGCAGCGGCGGAGAGGAGGAATGATGGCGAAAACAAGAGGGACAGAGGGTTGATTCAACGGCTGTAAATGAAATCTTTATGAGGGCCATGATGTGCCGTGGAGGCTCCTAAAGACGTGTGATGTCCGTCCACGATTTTATTCGAAGAGATGAAACCGCCCGAGGCTTTCTCCGCTTCAGAAGGGGGAATGCGAGACTCGATGTGTCATGGCCGGGATGGTGCGAGCTTTCAGAGTTAAAACTGAACGTTGGACGGAGCATGTGGTCCACACATTGCTGAGCTGACCGTGAAACAGTCAGGAAACAAGAGGATGAGACAATAGTAAATAATAAACATCCCAGGGCTTTATATGGCAATATGACACTTCAATCACCAAAAAAAAGCAACTGTTAATCCTTTTTTAAAAACAAATCCAACCTTTTTTGAATTAGCACTGCTGACTCAAACAAATAGTGATGATTGCGAAGCGATGCATTATTCATATCTCGTACAAACTGAGAAAATTGGCCACGACAGCCTGATCAAAGACAACAGAAAGCCAATACGTTAATGTAACATCATATGTCGGACATGTGATTTGAATAAACAAAACAGCCAATGCCAGGTGAAGAGGTAAGAAAACTGAGATTGAATCAACATGTTTCTGACATTTTTTTTTATTCCCACCAGGCGGCGGATTTAACAGCTCCAGCTTTCCATCTGCTCGCTGGACCTTCACGTCATTCTGTACAGTATCCCACAGTCCAGCTCAGGGGAGAAAGGGGGGAAAACTGGAAAACACCCATTTTCCAACCATTCCTCATGGGAAAACATCAATGCCATCTCATCTCTGTATTGTTCTTAATCCCCCACAAGAACACTGTTTAGACGAAAAACACAGATGTGGTCTCAATAACTAATGAGTAGCACACACAAGCTAACCCTCGGTACACTGAGACGCACAGAAAACATACAACAAGCCTTTACTGTCTCATCACCAAACACTATCTGTTCTTCAGCATCGCGGTGGGTTTAAGATGTTGGCAGAAGTGATTCAGAACAGATGCAACTGTTTCACAAGCCTCTTTAAAGACGACTCGGATCCTCTGTGGGTAAGTAATGAAATCTATTCTGAAGCGGTGAGCCGACGACACATGGCCCTGCAAAACGTGAAATACAATCTATTGTTTTTTGTTTTCAATATAAAAATGCTATTTGATATGCTTTTTATCACAATACACATTTTTTCTGTTTTATGGTTCTTATTTTGCATATTAGCTCTTTTTTTGCTATAAATGGCATGTTGGTTTTAAAAACTTTTTATTTTTTTGCTGCTTTGCTCCATTACTCTGTTTGTATGCTGTTGTAACAATCCGACTGATCAAAACAAGATTAAAATGGCAAATGACAGCAATTTGGCAGGAAAATGATTTAAATTCTGAAACTTCTTCTGAAAAAGTTTTAACTTGAACAGTCTGACTCCACAACCATCTGTCCTCTACCTTAACTAGTTTTCTTTCCCCCTTAAACTCCAACTTCCACCCACCTCTGAACTATAAAACACGTCCCTCTCAGATAAAAGGCATCACTCACACTGAATCCCGAGGCATCACTTTCATTCTTGTCACCCAAGTGAACGCTTCTTCATCTTTATCTGTGTTTGAATGATTTGACTTCAAACAGAAAATGAATGACACATATGCTCAAGAACATATAAAGACTTTTCTTTTCATCAGCAGCTGGTTAAAACACATCACTGGTGAGTCACTACTACTGCTACTTTTATTTTCCACAGTACAGACCATAGTACGTCATAAAAAGTAGAGTAAAAATAGTAAAAATTCATCCTATCAAAGTGCAGACAGTGTGCAGTAAGTACCAGTCTCCATCCCTTAAACAATCAGGTGTGGGACTTGTGCTCGTGTCCTTTCATCCTCAACCACAGGACCACAGGAGAGGGAGCTGAGAGACAACAATAACATAAGAGCCCGGAGATAAAGCAGCCTAATTTTCACCGCTGCCCAGGTCGGCTGTGATGGACAGTGCCAAGGTGCAGGCAGTGCCAGCGCCACACTGTGATGAATGGGTCCTGCGGTGCGTCGTGACTCACTCCGCCTCCGGCGGGCACTGCGCCCACCCCCGCTCCTCCACTCTTGGGTGCTTTTCCTCCCTGTTTCTCTTCTTCTGCAGCAGATGAGTCAGAGAGGCTGTTACAGTAGGAGTAAGGAGAGGGAATTAATAAAATAAAAGAATGAGAAGGCTGCCATTAGGGACCCTCCCAGGCACGCACTGAAGGCACACTTGATTTAATTTAGGGTTTTTAATCTAAGAAGGGGATCTATGTTTTATATGTCTTGCTCTTCTTGGCAGGCGACGATTTTTTGAGGTTTAATTGTTTTAAGCGCTTCCTGGGCAGGTGTCAGCCGTGACGGCCTCGCTCTGGAGGAGAAAGGAAGGGTAGTGTCTTCTGTGCTCAGGAGAACGAGCCGAATATGTCAGAAAGCGTTATAAACCATGTGAGATGTGAAAGGGGGGCAGAGGGGAGGTGTTGGGGACTGTAATGTCTAACACCTGACAGCTATTCAAAACAGACCAACATCAGCCTGTCTGTTATATTCACTGCACACACACACACACACACATCAAAGAGTGTTACCAGGTTGGGGTTTACTTTGTGACCTTCATCTTCATTATTTGCGTCATTATTGAACAGGTGTTAGATCACAAACTGCGAGGCTGTGGGGTCGCGACGAGGAATTTCTAATTTTGCCGGTGTTGACTGAATGACAGAGCTGTCCCCTCTGTGACACGCTGAGGATCTGCCAGAAAAGGAAGGTAGGGCAGCTCTACTTATTCTAATAATACCAGTGTTGTTACTGGCAGTATCTGTCAGTAACAACAGTGGAATCCACAAGCGATTATATTCCCATCCAGCAGTCATCACAACCCTTTTATAAGAGGTAAACAACGTCACATAAACACAGACTTTGACAATGCTTAATCGCCGCCACAAACTCTGCGACCAGGGTGGGTCATATTAGGTTGCATGCCAATCAGCAGTTTCTCTGGACCTCGTATATACAATGATTCATCAGTTCATGAGGTACAGCTGCACAGTCTAATATAAACCAGAGCAATTTCAAAAAATAGTTCTGATGTTTTGTCTATCAACTTTCTTTTTACAGGAAGTGCATAAGAAGGAAAGAATACATTTTATTGCAGAGCTGTGGTATTGGATGGCATTACATTGTTATGGTTATGAAGTCATACATCAGTGAACTGTACACCGAACGTCGCCATGTTAGTTCGTTTCGAATTGCGACTGCTGTTTTTCACCGATCATGCTGCGCGCTGTCATATTTATAAAGCTTCCTTTCACAGATTGAATAACTGTTTGGGTTTCTGTGACAAAATAATGCCACAAATAATTTAGTATCCTTTCATTGTTTTGTCATACAACAGTAGCATCCATCATCTCTTATTTTCTGTCGTCTAATCTCTCATATCTCACCTAATTTCTCATAAAATATAATCTCTCATTATCCCTTAAGTCTCATTTGATGTATTATGTATATTTTCTTATGCTTCATGTCTCATATACTTTATCTCTCGTCACCTGTTTCTACATCTTATCTAAGATGTATCTAATCTATTTGTCGAATCTGTCACCTAATGTCTTATCACTATAATCTTTTGTCATTTCAGCTCTGTCTACTGTAATCTCATGTGTTCTCAGCTCATTCTCTACCTTTTATAAGTCTCATGTAATCTTCCACATCATATCATATCGATCATCTTTCATAATCCACTTGTCTAATCTCATTGTCTGTCATATGTTGCCTTTCATGTCTCACTTCAGTTCTCACGTCTCATCTCGCATATCGCTTCCTCTTTGTCTCACTTTGTCTTTTAAATCATATCATGTGTTACTTGTCATCCCACATATTTCATCTTATCTCATTTTACATCTTATCTCTGTATGATTTAGTCAGTTAAGTTTCATATCTCATCTTTCATATCTTGTCTCATTTCTTAGAATCATTCATGTCAAATTTCATATTTCATATTTAATCTATTATATACTGTCCCTTGAGACTCATATCCTGTCATCTCATGATTGAAAAATACATCCTATATCATTCATTTACAGCCCACTGATGACCTTTTATCTACATTAAATGTTCACCAATAATTTTACCAGCGCTGCACTTCCCTCATTTTCACCCTACAGCTCAGTCAGCCACCTTTAAGAGAGTCAGAATGTCTCACTGAACTTGACAGGCAGACACAGACAAAGTTAGATTTCTCCTTTTTAAAGAATCCAGCCAAGACTCACTTAAGTTGCAGTAATGAGCAATCCATTACCTTTGGTCAGCTCATTAGAGCAGAGCAAACTCTGACGTGGACCTGAGCTTTCATCTGGCTGTTTGTTTAGAGTATAGTCAATGTCAGGGGAGCTGGAGTGTTACTGCATGGTGAGCAGTGGTGGTAATTGAGTGGTGTGAGTGTGTGTGTGTGTGTGTGTGTGTGTGTGTTCCTGCAACTGATGGAGTGAATTACTCTATGTGCAATAAAGAGAATGACAAACTGTGCGTCGCTGTGAGTGTGTGTTTATTTTCTAAGATGTTTGATCCATCATGTTCAATTGAAACCTGCAAACCCCTTTGTCCCCCAGCACGTAGAAAAATAAACCTCGAAAAACTCGAAAATCTTTCCACTTCCTCCAGGGCCTTCACATTCACCACTGACCCGTGTCGTGGCGGCCCGGGCTCGAGTCGAACCTCTTCCTCCCTTCACAGCGGCAACGGATCCGCATGCCCTAAATCACACCCGCTGCCCTTGACAGCGTGCGATGGTGCTGAAAACACCTTTCCCAGCTTGTGATTGTGACGGATTAGCCGGCGCATAAATCACGCCACAAAAGAAAGAAAGTTGTCTGGGAATACGACGGTGGCGCAAGAAAAATGTGCGGTAGAGGAAAGGGTGTATGCTTCAATAGCTGAACCGAAACCCCTGATGAAATGAGCCCGTTTTTCAATTTCAGAAGGAATCACAGACTCTCTATAAATTACCTCCAAAGAGTCAACCCAATCTCTTAAATGACCACCTCCCCCTGCGCTTCATGCAGCTGGGTACTTCCTGATGCTCAGAATAATCATAAAAATGAGATATACATAAAGGGTAAAGGTCAACATTACATCATTATAGTCATGCAGGGATTCATTGACTGACTGGCCTTTTTTCCATAAATACTGCCAGGACCACAGTGAAAGACGACAGCACTGCATCCTACACGGCGCAATGGAGATTTGGAGACCGAACATTAGCTCCTCATTTGACAATTGAGCGAATTGTTGCAAAAGTCACTGAAACCTAATAAATAACAGTAACAGGTTGCAAATCATCCTCCTTGTGTGAGAGTGCGATTGAGACCAGCCAATCTTTAACACGCTGGGACTGTTTCCTCTTAGTCCACTCACTGATGTACGAGTAAGAGACGGCGAGATGAAGGGATAGATAGTGTTTGTGTGCACATGTAAGCATTCCTGGAGATATTACTGAGCCTCCAGTGAGACCATCATGAGAGTGAGTGGGAGCAGCAGGGGTGCTGATTGGCTAAACCGATGCGGAGAATTGAAGCAGGCTGTTTCTTTAGGGATCAATTCATTCCCTCCTAGTCCCCGACCGAGCATGAAACACATGGAACCGATAAAAACCTGAGAGTTGTACGTTATTGCTGAACAAAATACATGGACTGCATGCGGGGAGACGCACTGAAAAGAGAGATCACGGAGGAGGGAAAGAAGTCCATTATGGTAAGTTCAAAATGGTAGGATTGTCTTTCACTGACATCTCACAGCAACAATCGAGTCCATTCTCCTTATCTATCTAGGGAAATAAGATGAAGGGGTTTGTGTGGGGTCAGTGAAAGCATGACAGCCTCCATTAGGTCGGCCAATAACATATCACCTTTTTAAATCAGCCAATGAAATTTTAACTCTTAAGAGGGATGCTGAATTTATGAGAATAAAAGGAAAAAAAATCTAAGTAGCTGATTAAAGGGTGCCATAGTAAAATTAAAGTAACCGCAATGTACTCCAAGCATTATATAGGGTTTTTGCAAGCAAAACACGCAACTAATAAAATTTCTGTAGGGGAATTCGGCGTATCACTTCACAGAAAAGCTGCCATGCGTTTTCCCTTTCGCCTCCCACACTTACAACCGTGGAAGAACGTATAAATATAAAAACCTTTCATTGCTCCATATGGCAAACAGTTCAACCAGAGTGTGTTGGCAGAGTCCAATCAGGCTGATGTGTAGTTTATCTTACCCTGCTTACACAGAACATGCTTTTGTCACAAATAGTTTTCTAATGCCGTCGGGGCAAGAGCAGCGAGACATAAAGTTTATTTTACAGGGAGTTGTCGGTACCACCCGTCTGACAAGACACAGGCATCCATCAAACGCACCTCCCGCGCTCATTTGCGACAAGGCACTCAACTTCTTCTGGGATCACATTTGTGTGTGGAGCAGCTGAAGGTGTAGATGTGAGCGGAGCTATAACACTTTATCCATGACGGATGTAAATCTCTTCTCCCGGGTGCGGAGGGAGCTACTGGTCCCGGCTGACAGCTGGTAGTTAACACAGGTATCATCTCTCAAACACTGAGCTCAGATCAAACGCAGTGGAGGTGAATGGGGAGTGCCTTTCTGCTCTGACACTGTATTATACGGCTGACAAAAGGGCCACACTTAACCTCGGCCCCTGAGGCTGTAAAGAAACGGCCTGGAGGGGTCACAGAGAGCCCAACTATCAGTTTTACATTAAAAAGATGCTAAAAAGCCTCCCTGCACCAACATTAAGAGATGATTGATGATATTTGGGGAAAAAAACCCCACTTTTTGTGACATATACCCACACTTATATTACACTCACTTGTCCTACCAAGCAATGTCCTTGTTACTCAGAATAATCCAGCAAGGTCACTTTCAATATTAAGACACTGCTCTGTAGTACATTTTGTGTTTTTAACCGCCTGGGTACCACAAATGCAATTCCACTCAGCCCCATCGTAATGAGGTGGCGTCAGAATTCTCAGAGATGGATCTTTAAAAACTGTGGGAACAAAACCAAAACTATTTGCGTGGCTATATACCACTAAGTAAAGTGGAACGTGCATGTTTCTGTTATGTGGTTGAACTGATATTGTTTGTGTTCACATCAAACTTCCTACCTCCTGCATGTTTGCTAGGAGAGCTCGAGCCTTGTGGATCCTGTCCTCATGGAGATAATGATGATGATGATGGAGGCATTTCAGTCTCACTTATGAAGACCTTTGGAGAATCAGGGAGGGCTTGTGTGCTTTTCCTATCTCTGAAACAGTTGCCTGGTTTTCAAATGGATGAATTTATGTGTGTGTTTGAGAAGCAGTTTTGTTTGTAAGATAAAGAGAGAGCTAGCTAGCTAGTAAGCTCATTTGGAAAATTTCACAACTATCTGGGAAACAGAGGGCAGCGGCAGAGTGAAGATGATAAGCTGGTACGTGCTTTAATCCATTGCCTAGCTGCAGGTTGGCCGCTATTGCAGGAGCAGATCTCAATCGATGGCAGCACCCTGGATTGAATTACAAATTGAGTTTAGCGGGGCTGCTTTTCCCCTCTTTATTTCTGCAGTGTCCCCCAGCGAGGCTCCACTGAAGGCTATTTACAGTGCCCTCTTCCTGGGTAAGTTAATAACGTGAGCCCAGCCTGGACGCAGCTCGACACACAAGCCCGCCCTGACTCATTTGGGCTGGAATTGCTCCGACACACCCAATCAATCATGAAGTGGGAAGGGGTCATCCCCAGAGCAGCCCCACCCCTGCACCTCACGGCCTCTCACACCGGTCAATACCAGGCATTATTCTGATCATAATTGTGTTAGATTTTTCACAGTGCGCAGCAAAACGCCGTCCCCCTGGACCCACTTACTGGCAAGGGCTTTAATACGCTATTGTTGATGCATGTATTTGGCTAAATTGCCTTATTGACCATGCTCATTGACTTTTTATTAATGGACTCAGTCTGTTGCACTTATGGTCAAACACACTAACTCTCCGCGATCAAAATGTCTGGTGATTATGAAAATGAAGGATGCAGCGAACCTGAGGGAGCGCTGTACAAAGTCGAAGTTCAATAAGACGCTCCGACTAAGCCTGCAGGTGACCCAGCACAAGCTGCTCGGGGATCCGGTGTAAACAAACCATACATCAACGTCACGACATGGACACACACATGCACACAAAGTGTCTTGTGGCACATCTACATTGTCTCCCGGCAGCAGGATTTGGAGTCTTAATTTTAGCATAACCCAATGTAGATTTCAGTGATTTGAGCCTCAGAAGGCGATGATGTTGGCGGTGGATGTGAAAGAAATAAAATGCTCGCTTTTGTCCTGCCAGCATTGTTAGGTTTAATAATGAAATCATGGTTCACTGCCCGCTCTGAATGTGATGTTGAAGCAGTTTTTTCTTCTTTTTTTCCAGACTTGTGCTCATAACTAGATGGTAGTAGGTTTGGCTAATAGCTGTGTGATGTGTATTTTTTGTATTTAGGTTATGCGTGGGTGAGGAGTCCAGGCTGAATACTGTGTGGCCCACTAGGGGCCACATACTGCAGCTGTTTACGGGCTCCACCGCAGGAGTCTAATGAGGGAGATGCAGTCGGGGTAATTACACTAAAGGTTGTGTTTCCCCACCATCAGAGTAAAAGGTATAGAGAGGGAACGGCGGTGGGGGTAGAGGTCAGGCACGAGTTGGTGGTGTTTGGCAGACAAGTGTGAAAAAAAAGTCAATTTAACAAGGTTTCCTCACAAAGCCGAAACCACAGCCGACCTACGGGTTGCATGAGTTAACCCAGATGCACTCTTTTTATTCCTTTCCTCTGCCAACGCCCACGCTGCCTCCAGACAAGCCTGGAAATCACATGACAGGACAGGGCGCTCGCTCCCTGAGAGGATGTCTGGGGGCTGAAACCACACCAGCTCGCCGCAGAGTGGTGGTGAGCGCCACTCTGATCACAAACACAAAGTGATGAAAAGACACTATGACAGCGTGAGAGCGAGGGAGAGATGCAGCATGAAGGGATCGGTTTGTCAGAGAAAGCCGGCCTCTCTGTGTGCAGAAAGACAGAAGGGGATTTTAACTGTGACGAACAAGTGCGGGGTGGCTTCTGTGAAGGTTGTGGTTCTATTCTGCAGACTACAGGTCTGCAGTTATTGTGTGGAAAACATGGAAACCTTCAGAGGTCATGCACTTGGAGAATTTTTTTTTTTTTTTACCATGAGGGTCAGCAAGATCAGTGACATGTTTATCACTTCTATCTAAAAAAAAAAATCTTTCAGCAGGACAGGAGACAGATTGAAACAGCTTTGCTGTGAGATCATTGAGGTCAATTTAAAAAAAATCTCAAGACTCAGTTATATTTTCTTTCTTTTTTGGGACATATTTTTTTTCTTGTTGGTTTCTATACTTATGCATCATGTGGATATAACCAAGAGTGTAGAATGGGGGACAAGGGATCACATGAAATAAAGAGTATACAAAGCGCTCAAGTGAGGTGGGTTCACAAATATACTACAATGAAAAGTTGTACATAATGGTGCCCATAATTAATGCCTACACACAAGATCCAAATGTTGTTTTGTTCTTGAATATAACTAACCTGGTTGATATTTTGAGCTTTAAAAAAAATCTATTTTCATACAACCTGAGATGTGCTTTCTTAGTTTAGTCTTAACTCCAGTTGGTTCTCAAGTTATCTGCTTAACCAAGTGACTTCCTTATTCAGCATTGACTGACCTTAAATACAGTTTTCCTGTTTATTTGCAACAATTAAATACAATAATTCAGATAATATGGATAAACTCATTTGTAACTAAACTGCTTCTGTTTTTGTTAGACTTTGTTGTGGTGATGTACTGAATTGCAAACCAAAGGCAATGATGGCCAAAACTTCAACAGCAAGACCCAAGTAACAACAAACAAGTTTTAATCATGTAGCACTTTGCAACTTCTGTTTAAAAAAAACAACCTATAAATAAATCTGTATTTCCTTACAGCAACTGATTAAACCACTTTAATGAGGAATGACTTATTTTTTTATGTAATACATAATCAGCCACAAAGTCAGAGCTCTGCGGTGAACATGGAACTATAAATCTTTCAACCTGGGCTGTGAATTTCCAAACATCTGCCAAAATCTCCTCCTCATGTAGAGAAAAATTCATGTCATCACCATCAGGGCTCTCTGGGACTGCGTTTAATGTCGGTGAGGTCTGAGGTGGGAGACTGTGAACTGAGGGGGTGGAGGGATGGCGGGACAGTGTGTAAGCGGTGGGGAAAGACCCGCAGTCTCCTCAGATCAGCCACAATCTAAACCGCAGTCTGCTGTGTTGTCAAAGAACATAAAGACGGGTCAAAGGTCAAATGTGGACACATTACGAGAGCCACCCCGAGATCTCTTAAATCAATAAGCCGCTCTGCTATCACATACTTTGATGTTTATCTTAGAAAATCACCATGGAAACCAATAACACAGAGCTTTACGTAATTGCATGAGAAAACCCTGGAAAAGTTCTTCAGAATATAGAGAGGGGGAGGGGGGGGGGTGCAGGCAGACAAATTGAGTGCAATTACAGTAATCATCATTAGAGATTTTTGTGTTTAATCTGACTAAGAACGACAAAAACTTGCTATTTCACGAACTAAGACCAGGTGAAATGGACACGTTTGTCAGCCCACCAGGAGAAAGAAGAAGAGGAGGAAGAGAGACGGTTTCATTGAAAAAAAAAAAAAAAGAAAGAAAAAAACACCAACCCATTTTCCGTCCTTTGTCAAAGAGATGTACAACATTAGGATTCTGCACAATGAAGACGTGATCATACCTGATGCACAGCTATAATCATCCCTGTATGTGTCTTGTGAGTGGAGATCATGGCAGGCACAAGGGATGAGTCACTGCCTGCAATCACAGACGGAGACAGAATAACTGAGGAGGGAGCTGCAGACAGTAACCGGGGTTCCCACCTTTGTATTTTTATGCAAATGATGCTGCAATGAAGAAGACACACTGAGCGGGAACTGCATTCCAGAAATAACATTCTGTGTTACATGAAAAATGTAAATGAGATGGAAAATGCTTTTATTGTTAAAGATATTACATGTAAATACTCTGCATGATGAAGGCCGAGCATAATCAGGCCAACAAATCGTTTCGTCGATTGAAATCCGTTCAAAATTGGCTCCAGACCACAAGCAATTGATGTGCAGCCAGCGAAATGTCAGTTCACGGTGATCTCGAGAAATGATGTACGTGCTATTGTTAGGCCTGGGATGATTTTGACCGTTAGATGGAATCACACAGAATCACACAGTAAGAACATGGAGGTGTTGCTCATCCTCCCGATCGTACCTGGAGGCTGGAAATAAAGACAAATTTGCTGCGCTGCAAATTTGTCAGTCATTTTGTTGCCATGGCGACGTCCGAACTTGGTGAATATCTGGCTTTAATTCAGAAAGGATGTTTCACAGTAGCACAACAGCTGCTGCACAGTGTTAGTCTGAGATTTGTAAGCTGTTATACTTGCAATTTTACGTGCAATTTTTCATATCAAGCAATCATGAGGTGCCCATACGGTGACTGAAACAGCTTTTATTTGCTGTAATCACTCCTCATGCTCATACTGGTCGTTATCAGGAATAAATCCACAGTCCTCGTTCTTTAAAAAAAAAAATGCATGTCTCTTCAGCTGTCTAAGGTAGGCAAACTAGCTACCAAAGTTTCATTGTTTTTACTGTCTTTGTGTTTCCCCAGACAACTTTCATGATGCACTGCAGCAGTTACACTAAAATTTACTTTAGACAGCTGAAGCCTTAAAGTGACTTCAGATAAAACTTTGGATTACATTTTTGCACAGAATGAGGACTGTGGATTTAATCCTATCACTTTTAAATAAAATAATCTTTAAGTAGCCAGTATGAACCAGATTTCAATGTTCATATGGGCATCTGTCTATTGTTATAAGACAGGCTTGAAAAGGAACCGTCCTTTTAATAAAACTGTTAAATGAATCCTTTGAGTGTTTAAAGTTAACATATTTTTTCTTGAGGCAGAGCTCCGTGTGCTAAAACACTGCTTCTCACAGTGGAGCCTGAAATGATCTAATTGGGCCTCATGCCGTACATTAAACACATGAGGTGAGCGCTGGCACACGACTTAACAAGGTCACGCTCCAGCAGATCCCTCCCACCCCATCACCATCCTCCGCCCGCCACCACACACACACTCCTGCGCCGATGTACCGTAGAAAGGTCCACAAGCTCACCCTCTCATCCATATACACTGAGGATACACTTACACTGACACATAACTGAAGCCTGCTCTGGTGGGAATCAATATCATATAATATTACAGTAAAACATTGCATTTATGTTAATATGATATTGTATTATACAATATGATGGATTATGCAGTTATGTTGGCATTTTATTCATTAATAGAAGTCGACCAGACTGTTATATGATGTAGGAGACGTCTCACAGGATTTGAATTTCAACTAATCAAATCACTGCTTCTTACTTTGAGTATATTTGGGAATGATACTGAACTGCATGAGATAATTTTCTGAGAAAGTTAAATCATGACATAAATCATGAAAAAAAACTAATGATGCTACAATCAACCAAATAATGAACTTTATTATGCATGCAAACTATATCTGCACCTATAAAACACATAGAAAAGAAGCCTGGCTGCCACTTGTTTTGATCACTACATGAATATACAGGTGAGGTGCCGTCCTACACTTAGTGCTGTACAGCTGTGCTCTCCTGATGAGATTAAAAAGCCACGACGACATCCAGCACTCAGCGAGCAGAGAGCTTCATGCGTGAACATGTGTACGGCACACTCCACCGGCTCGCTGTGGCCCAGATGGATCTTTCTAATTACGGTGGATTAACACGGAGTTGAAATATCAGCCGAACCTCAGGAGACGCTGCCAACTGTGCGGGCCTGGTAGCTCCAGTCGAGTCGAATCTGCAGGATGGGGTGTAATGTTTCGGTCTTGAGCAGCAGTGGTCTGATTTGCGGTCGTAACCCCCCTCAAACCGCCAGTGACAACCGTTTACATACCAACCAAATCGGCCGCCGCATCAAACGCACATGTTGAAGCTGGACGGCTGGCTGTTGTGACAACCAGCAGATGTATTGTATAGGAACAAGGCTGCGGGTAACAATGCAAGACGATAGATCGATGTTGAAATAGAAGACAGGGTTTGACTTTCCTGATCTGCCCCTGTGTGTTTGACCTTTTTCTTTCTTTGTTTACTTCACCCATGCAGGGAAGGTTAAGTCAACTTACCTGCTGTTTTCCAACACAATCTGTTTCACATTCACACAAAAACAGACTTGAGCTGATCATTTCAGAGCTTCATGGAGCAGGGTTTGGAGGTGTTTCCACACTTGAGCTGATTAGCTGGTTCTGAACTTGAGATCACTTCAGAGGTGTATTTTGCCCACACAAAATTGCTTCCATGCACTAGAAAGTTTTTTTTTTCAAACCACAGTGCCTTTCTGTGTATCCCTGCACATCAACAAAGCCACTTTTTGAATTTCAACTTGAAAGCACAGAAGAAATATTCTTTTTGTTTATGCCACAGTTTATTTCATTGTGAGCATCAATTATGTTGAGGTGTGTTTACAAACCACTGAAATTATGCCTACTTTTGCACTTTGCTCCCCACGCATGCACTTGAAGGTGAACCTTTCACCAAAACCAGCTGCAGCCAGATGGGATACCTCTTCAAATGTGAGGCTTCTTACACAACGTAGATGCAAGTTACAAACTCTGCAGTTCCCTAAAACATTACCCCACAACGGAGAACATTTACAGAAAGATTATGGGATGAATTGCTTCAACACCTGCTTCAAACTGCACCACATTTCACATTTCTGCACATTAAGGTGAACCCCAGATTTCTGTTTTTCATTGAATCCCAGCCCATTTTTGGGGACTGCATTGGAGTTCAAAAACAGCTCTCATACTTCCATACTTACAGCCTCTCATCTGCAAGAAGCCCTAAAACATTCTCTTCAAGGACATTACAAGGACGGCTGAGAAGGAACAAAGCTACATTACTCATTCATGCGTCCCCACCTACCTTTGTCCAGGGATTCAGACCCGAAACAATCAGGCTTACAAGCCCACAATTAAAATAAATCAAAAATCTCTAATGCATAATGCAGCAAAGCACTCACTTGATTAGTATTACACTTCAGTAGGACTGGCTCACTATGCATTAAAACAGTTCCTTTTGCATAATTAATGAGGCACTTGGTTCCAAGTACCAATTACGAGGGGTACAATGGCAGAGTCCAATTGAACACTGCAGCCATCTGCTCCAGAGCTCGGCTGCCTAACCAGGAGAGAGGCATAAATAAAGCTGGAGCAGCCGGCCCACATGCAGACCCAGACCAGCTGTGTCTTTGTCAATATGGAGCGGCGAACAGGATGTTTCCGACTCGGATGCAGAGACAGGAGGGAAGAGGAAAACATATTGGGACAAAGAGAGGAGAGGACAAAAATTAGAGAATGAGTTACAGCGAGGAAGTGGGAAATGTCGATGGGGAAGTTAGTGAGGGGAAATAAAAAGTTTTGCCTACTTGCCTACTAACATAATGGTACGATCCATTACTTCAACATCAAAAATCAAACAGATGATTTTTCAAGATGTTAGCACAGACATCAGAAATGTAGATTTAAAAATAGAAAGTTACGCGTTACTGATTCGAAACTTCCCCCAGATATCAGTGCGATCCATATCAGAACAAACAAAAGAAGCGAACAAGCAAACAAAAGCATGAACATACAATCAGCCAGAAGACGGGGACAAACACACGACGGAATAACAAATAATCCTCAGACAGGCCGGAACAGATCAAACCCGGTTGTGGCTGAGAGTTGATCACAGACTGAAGAGATGAGGCTGAAAAAACAGGTTGAAGCTGTGATGTTTCACCATGGCAGAGGAATAAAGGAGGCGAGAAAATGGTGGGGGGAAAATACAAGCGCAGGGTCTGTTGGGATAGATCAGTGTGTGTGTAGATGGGGCTGGCTGTTGGAATGCGTTTGACAGTAAATCACTTCCTGTGAGGGAAAAGTGAAAGCATAAGGGGATCGGAGGAGAGAGGAGACAGCTGGGACTGTGCAAATCAGAAACATCTTTTGATTATTTCACTCCGCAAATGTGCAAGGTATTTTGTAAAGCGAGCGAAACAGCCGTCTCTGTATATACAGAAACATGGCGACTCGGGCGGACGATACGGTAATTAAATTGAGATAATCAGCAGTCATCAGTGTTCAGCAGCAGTCCTCTTTTGTAAGCGCGTCCATCAAGCAGCTGCCCGAGTCAGAGCACCGTTAATCCATCCACAGCCCCGACAGCCGAGTGTTTCAATTAACAATCAGAGCAGAGACCAGAACAAGGCAATGTAAAAGTCATGAAAATCATTTAGCGGCAATCTCGGGCTGACTACACGCTGAGCTCCATGCTGAGGGCGACCACAGTAAACAGAGTCGCAGAGAATTACAACCTTCCCACGCAGAACTCCACCATTGTGCAGCATCAGGTATTTAGACCCAAAGTGAGCTTATTATATGGATTACAGAACAGGATCTACGAGATGATTTTTCACAAAGACTAACGGCCACACAATAGATGGTGCTGCCAGGAGAGGGTTTTGTTTTTTCTCTCTTTTTTTTTCTCCATTCTGTTGAGTCTTGGATGGCCGCCTGGCTCAGTTTAAACAGAAACAGAAGACTGTAATGGAAACTGGCTGCTTTCTCCTAAACAAAGGCGAGAGATGAAAATAGTCTAATTTTTTTTTTCACACAGGTTTTTTAATCATTTGTGATCAGTTGCTGACAGACTTTCTTTCACTCTCCGCTGTGAAAATGACGCATGTTGTGTGATTGTTTTCATGCATTTGATCTTTGGGTGTGTGTTTATTTGTTTGGATGATGGCATTATGAGCATGACTCGTATATGTTTGTGTGCAACAGTGTGTGTGTCTGGAGAAGATGGAGAGGACCATTAGGTGCTCTAATGCGCGTCCTAAACCTATTGTCTCGGCCTGATCATTGTTCACTCTGATAGCCCTCAACAGCAGAACCTTGTGAGCCTTTAAAAACAGATTAATAAAAATAATTTTCTCCTCCCTCTGACAACAGCCTGGAAGGCATTACAGCAGGCAGACCCCAGACGCTCTCCAGAAGCAGGATTAACAGCATTAACCAGACAAATTAGGGCCTCTGCGCCTTCGCAAAGGCAAGAGAGAAACTCCCTGACATTCATAAACAAATCTCCCCAAGTTGTTAATCTAAATGCTATCCTACTTTTGAGGCCACCCATGCTCAGCGTGCCCTTATCCCCACTACCTTTTGGCCGTGTGACCAAGCATGCAGGGGTCAAGGTCATGTTAACCTGTTTAAGGTGATGGAAAAACAAATAGGTGAGCATAAAAGTATCGAGCAAAAATGGGTGTGAAAATAAACGACAACAACAGACATTACACGCCTCGGCAGCACAGAGCTTCATTTGTGTCCAAACTGCACTCTCGCTGCCTTATTTGCTTTATCAGTCAAAGTTTAAAAAACTCTCCGAGCCTTCACAGATGTGACATTGATAAATTTTAAGCTCAGGGCCATTCTCATTTACATTTGCAATAAAACGTCTGCGTGAGTAACGAGAGGTCGTGTTACACCGCGTATCGAAGAACATAGCTAATGCCACATCTCCGAGTGGATGTGTGGCGCCGGAGAAGCAGGAGGTTTGTTTCAGGAAAGGTTGTGTTGCTGCGGATCACAATCACAGCACCTCTGCGTTATCCATCACCAGACAGGGCACTGAGGCTGCCGGAGGAGGGCAGAGGCCTCGACCCAAATAACATCAGATAAGAAAGCAGAGGAAGTCTCACTCGTGATGAATCACCGTGGCAAAAATGTTCCCTCTAGTCAGAAACAAAGAGTAGGTAGCTGCTGTCTGTAGTGAAAATAAAACTTTACCTACCGACTGGTTTCTCCCAAACCAACAGGCCTCAAGTGAAACAGCTCATTTATCAAATACTGAATGTGCTAATAGACTACATTTGAGTGAATAGTTAACATAAGCAGATGATCAACTCTGGCTCTGTATTCACTAAATCACTCATCACTTTAGTGTGTAACTCATGACTGATGCTAATATAGACATGTTAAAAAGATGTATGTGTGCAGGGATGGATGCAGTCTTGTAGTGTAATCCCATGTTGTCCACATGAGAACTGAAAATACCGTATACAAGCGAATGTCACTTTCTCATTAGTAAAGATTTTTATCACCTTGCCACGTATTCACATTGACTTCAAAAAGTCTGTCAGGAACAGGAAGTCAGCCAGTGAACCAGATGTGCCATCAAAAATGAACTAATCAGCGAGCTTGTTTTTGAGTCTTACTAAAACAAATAATGCATTCCCAAGAAAAAAAATTGTAATACAGCAAAGATGTTGCTATGATCATACCTGAAAAAAACGGACCCACTTGACTGAAATAAAAACACAGCTGGCTGTTTGGTTAACTTTGTTGTTCTTGTCTGAAAAAAGTTAAAAACCATCAGTAAAACTAAAAGACTTGTGTGGACAATGCTGAGTGTAGCAATGAAGGATGGGAGCGTTAATGCGGCACATTTAACATGCGACAGGGTGCGATCGGAGACTATCAGAAAAAACAAACAAGAAAAGAGTAAAGTAATCACGACGAGAGAGGTTCTACAAGGTCGTGACAGAAGCCGGCGTGACGCATCTTCTGCCAAGGTGGGAGAATAATGTTGAGATAACGCCGGCCTGCGGCAGTAAACCGGCCCCGTGCCCCGAATGCAATCAAAGAATGACTCTAAAACCACTTCATATTCCTCAAACAACAGCCAGACTACAGTTGATTTTTCTCTGTGAGGAATAATCAATCATAGTTGTGAGTCACCAACAGAACCGTAAGCACCTAATGAGTCTCGGGGTGACAAAGTGCCTCGACAACAACTTCAACTCCCATCAGACAGCTACTCACGTACAACTTTTTTTTTCCATTAGTCACCGCGTAGAACTGGTTTAATCAGCAGCACCACATGCGTGCATCTAGACACACCTACACACAAACATACACAAAATCACTCATATAAACTGTAGAAATTAAGACAAGCTCCTTCTTAAAATCAGGTTCTCCTCCATCAGCGCTGCACACGAGCAGAGGAAGAATCAGTATCCCTGCCCTGACATGTATGTTGCTCGAGTGGAGCGTTTCATATCCTGTCATGTTGCCCAGCAGGTAATCCGGCTGTAATCTGGTGTCGAGAGCCATCGGGAGGGCATCTCTGCAGGATCTGGACGCAGTGTCATGCTTGACTTTATCCAGCTTCTCGCCTGACGCGCTGAGGAATGCAGAGTAGGCCGCCGTTCCCACCACGAAGGGCCCGACCTGCTCTTCGACTACAGAAGAAGCTATAAATAGTGTGAATTATGAATGGGAAAAGCTCATGATATTGGAGAATAATGCCCGCTCCTTGCTGGATTGATTCTGTATCCTCTGCAGCTTTGCGAGCACTCGATTAGCCGTGTTTACCCGGGAATGATCCGAGTACAGTTCAAGGCCGAAGATTTAACCCTTCAGTACCTCTTATGAGAAATAATATAGATTCATCTTACAAACTTTTCTGAATGTATCATTAACAACAGGAACACACATAATAAGTTAAGTCAATGATAAACTTAATCCAGCAGCGTTTCATTAATATCAAAGAAACAGACGCTCTGAAACTTACACCGAGCTCCTGCACCACCGTGTTGCTGTGACAGTGCACTAATATAAACATTTCCATCATTCTGACTTTATGTATTCCATGTGAGAAGCCAAACGGGACAGCATTACGCCCATCATCTGCATCCAGCCTACTGAGAATAATAAATCTCCTTAATGACCCTGTAAACTTTACAGAAAAAACATCATTAAAGACAAATACTCACAGGGAATCGACTGCTTAACTGAATCAAATTAATACAATCAAAGAAGGTGTAATAAAGTACTAAGGACCTGAGGTATGCATTTAAGGGTTAAAATATCTGCCAGATATACACATGGTCAACATTAGCACTCTGGGAGATTTGTACGTGTGTGTGTGTGTGTGTGTGTGAGAGAGAGAGAGTCAAAGGAGAAAATACGATGTGATATTGATAAAAGAAGGAAAGGACATAAAGATGAGAATGATGTTGATAGAGACAGAAAGAGCTGAGGATATGAGTTCAGGCTTTTTTTCCCACTCCATCTGACTTTTATTTCACTTTTATTTTATTTTTTATTCCCCAGAGTTTTTATTTCTGTGGTATCACAGTGTGACGGGAAAACCAGAGGAATCTGCACACAGAGTGAAAAAACACACACACACACACTTTCACAGCATAAACCCACGGACAACAGCAAAGAGAGGCCGAGGAGTGTTTGGTGATGTGCGGCTGTAAAATCGACAACATGGTTGTTAAAAGTGTACAACTTTACATGTCAGCAGCTACGAGTGAGGACGATGCTCGCATCCCTTAAAAGTTATTTGAACGTCTTCAGAATTTGTGATGTTGTGTCAGAAAATGCTGATATTCCCATGATGGATTGAAGAACATTGGAGAGGGAGCAGCTTTTGTTGGACCACGCACTCGCTCACAGCTGCTCCACTTCTCTGTTTGGATTCTTCGCTTCCCGATTTCCTGCAAACAATAATACACAAAGCAAAACTGTGTTGCTTTGTGAAGGTCCCCCCCCCCACATGTGTCATGTGAAAAGAGAAACAAACTGTTTAAGCACACAAACAACAGAATAATCGAGCCAAACGGGATCAAACTACAACGCAAGAACAATGCTGCCTTTTTTCATTTCGATGTCACTTCATCATCAACTGGTGAGGACATGCAGCTTTGGCGTCAGTCTTTTAGTACGACGTTATGTATTTAGCCATCAAACACATATTTAAGGCCCATTTGCAAGATTCTAGTTTTAAAAACGAGTCAGCTGGAAACATTTAAAAGTGTTCTCGAGCCAACTTGACAATAATTTTTCAGACTCAACAGTTGGCCAAAAGAAATGAGAGAGCTGATTATGTCAAAAATTTATTAAAAAAAAGATTTTCTGCTGTTACACTGTTGTGCAAAAAATGGAAAGCTTGCCAAGTGTAGCAACAGTAACTAAGAGAGGGGACAAATAATTAGAGGTAAAAGGACCAGAATGATGTTTAAGTTGATACTTCAGGTGTTTTCCATCAAAGGCCTTTTGTTTATGAGGCTTTTAAAAGGTTTGACATGTAGAGATTTGATTATTTTTCGCTCAGTTAAAGTTAGATGATGGTGTGCTGAACCATGAATAAAAACATAACTCGTCTCATCGTTGGTCAGGAGCCAGCATCGTGTTGTGGTCCGGGAAGTCGCGCAGGCAGATGGAGGACGCGTCCTCTCCACCACCCACAACTCCACAGGACTCAGAGCACAGCATGCTGGGACAAAAGTGAAAGTCTGAAAAACTCTGCAAATTGTCCCTTTCTCTGTGTACTCTCTAACTTTCTCATTTCCAGCTCCTCTCTCCCGGCCTTGTTCTGTTTGGCTGCTTCGCCTGCAGAATAAATAAATACACTTCAGCACTATCGGTTTTCCATACCGCGCAGCTCCCCCAGTCGACAGAAACATGTCAAACCGCGCAAATAAATAGCTCCCCTGTAACCCAAATAGTGTAATTGCTCAGATCCTGCACCCCTGCCTGCTCCCTTCCTGAACATAAGAACGAGTGCAGAAACTGCCCCCTCCATCCTCCCCGGGCCGGAGGATGGGAGACTCTGCAGGTCCCAACCACTTTAACACCTCCACCCCTACCTCTGCCCGCTAAGCCTCCCATTTCTGGAACAAGACAGGGGGGTCTATCTCACCCATACACCCTGTCTGCTGCATGTAAAACACTGCAACACTGGTTAAAATGAAAGTCTAATGATCCCCTACAGGGAATTAAAGGGTCATTCCAGCAGAGCATAATGGCGTACAGAAAAAAATAACATGGAACATATATTATAACAGAGCAATATGTGGGATTAAATATTTTGAGCAGGGAAACTAATTGCAGTAAATAAAGCTGCACAGATTGAATGAGAGTATGTAATGTGAAATATAATGTGCTATTTGGCAGCGAGCATTGCAACATGACATCATATAGCAGTAGCAGTGGAAGAAAATATACAGCAGGCCAAACAATACATTGAAAAGTTAAAGAAACAGCCATTACTCACTAAAACGGCCTCACTTTAGGTCTTTATAACATTTGTTCTCACACACAGAGGTAAATCTATGTTTATGAGTGTCACGGCTGTAGTTTAATGTCAGTAAAATGTGAGGAAAGACACTCGGTGCAGAGGTACAAAACAGTTAAGAAACCTTTAACCTCGACCTTTCTTTAACTCTGACCCGCGCCTGAACCCAAAACTCACACTTCTCCCCCAAAGTCGTTGCTTTTACCTCAGGGCGCAGCAGTAAACAGAGGGATGTGTTCCCCCCTCGGTGATATTCAATAGGTTCAGTGGAGACAAACTGTGGGGCACAGTAGTTGTACGCACCAGGCTCAGACCTCCTCTATGTGACCCCAGAGGCCACAGCGAGGCAGGTCTGCTCCACTGGACTTCTGTGAGAGAGTGGGATCATTTACCTTTCTGTGTGTGAGAGGGAGAAACGGTGTGAGAATCAGGATGCTCTCCGGTTCAACCTAAGGAAATGAAAAGTGTTTTCAAATGTTTTCACAACCTGTGGGGAGTTTAAGGACCTCGCTAATCACAACCACACGTCCAAAAACCTGGTTTGACACAATCCCACACGGCGGCAAAACGACAGACACCTACACACCGGATTACAGTGAATGTTTTCGTGTGTGAAATAATAGTTTACCAATGCAAAAATATCCCATTCACAAATCTGGTTTTGATAAATAATTGTCAAAATTGGCTAACTCGGATTTCCTAGCTGGAGCCAGCGTAATGTAATATGAACATCTGTACAGTGACTCGACCGGCAGCTGAACATAGCTCCGTGCGTTTTCCCCATCATGCCCAAAACATAAAGAAACCCCCGAATCCCATTTATACCAGCGTCTAATCCGGCCTCTCCCCTGGCTCTTATGAATATTTATGCTTTCCAGTGTGTTTATATGAGAGTCTTACACTGTTATCACTGGGGGCATGTCCGAGACGTGTAATTGTTTCCATCCACGTTCACGCTGTTTACGTTGCACAGCTTTGCCGGCAAAATAAATGTTTTCTAGACATGTAAACAGAGCAGCTAATGGCAACAAGGATGGTTCAGCAGTGGTGTTATTACGCTGGGTGGGTTGACAGAAGTAGAATAATTTGGTTAATTAATCTAAACTTCAGGGTTTTGATGAAATTCTGCACACTCGATTGGCCCGGCGGACGCCACGATGACCTCTCGGTAACATCTTTTACAGGATTAACCGAAACATTTGCTGAGGTCACAGCCTGAGCTGCAGACAGCCTGAAGCACTTCCATGTTCCTCTTTACATCAGCATGAATTTCCTGACTCTCCACAGGCGCTTCGTGCTATAGAAACCAGCATTATGGCGTAACGATGAAAGACGGCTGCATGATTTTTTTTCTTTCACCGTACATTACAAGTGGTGTAGTGTGGCAATGTGCATGTACTCTAGATACTCCACTCAAACCTGCTACAGTGCATGAAATTTTTACTTTTAGTTTATATCCAATCTTTACAGAGAGATTCAGTTATTGTTAAGCTGTCTGGGGCCAATTTTACTGTTTGAATTCACTCTAAAAATCCACTGTACACGACGTGCCCAGCATCAAACTGCAATAGTGGAGTATTTAGCAGCTAAAGATATTTCCTTTTTGTTTGTAGAGCTCAAAAACTAATCCAAGCGTAAATATTGGAGTTACATTCATCATGTGATAAGCAAATAAGCAACTGTTTGCAAAGCTTGCGAAATAGACTTAGAGATATGTTAATATGCTTGTTCTGCTCCCCAAAATAGACAAAATCTGTTATTGTTGGCTCTGAAAAAAAAGATAAATTCATAAACCTGAAATGTGCAGTCTTAATATTTCAAGATACATTTTCAGAAAAACAAGCTCATTGTCATCATAAGCTCATTGTGTGCTTAATGACACCTCGTCTAAAAATGAGGGACACTGTCAAAAAAATCTCATTTTCTTTCCATGAGAAACAAAACTTTTTTGGCAGGCGGCTGTTCTGCTCTATTCACTCTGCTCCTCCAACTGGCCCAGTGCCGCCCCACCTTGCCCCCTTTAGTGGCACACCCTCCTCTAAAAGCTTTTTTAATTATGGCAGCCATTAAAGCAGGGCTGGCTGCGGGCTCTGACTGATGGCCGTGTATGTACCGCTGCTCCTCTGAGCCAGCCACATGCTTACATGCACTTATATGACCACACACACACACATATCTACAGCACATACGAGTGTACACACATATGACCTGCACACATGTATATAAATGCACTTGTGGATGCAAAATGCTTCGACCAGACAACCAAACTGGCTCCACTGGCATTAAATCTGTCTAATCATCTTTTTTCAAGTCTGGAAAAGCGATGGTGGCATGCCCTCATTTACTCAAGAGAGAGTGAAAGGACAGCAAGAAAAGAGCAGGAGAGAGGGAGCGAGATAAAGAGAGAGACAAAGAGGAAGACAGAAGAGGAAAAAGGGCAGGAGGGAGCAGAGCTATAAAACACTCTTTCCATGTGTCTCTCTAAAGAGGAGGTGTGTGTCTTCTGCTCGATTGTTCACATAAAAAACTGATAGAAAACAAATGCAGGGCTAAAGATAGAAAGGGCAGCACGGCGGGCTGGATGACTCATCCGCTGAAAAAAGTACACTTTCAATTATCGATCCCCTATCATAAAACAAAAATGAAAATGGTGACATCATGCGCTTGATGAGCTGCACTGCTGCCTGAAGATAACTGGGGAAACCTAAAGTGAGCTGCCTCCGAGCGAGACAGCTAGTGTGAAGTGTGTGTGTGTTTAAGACGCGCAAGTCTAAGTGCTCCCAGGCTGGTGTACCTGTGTGTATGTGTCTGTCTTTATGGGATCCCGAGGCTGTCTGGCCTACATAAGACACTAATCCAATTGTCACCGTTCTAAGAGACGTATTTGACCCCCGAGGCTTCAAGGGGTCACGCTCGCTTCCTGTTTGAACCAATGGGAGGACTCCATGAGTGGCCTGACAGGCTGCTACAGCCACTCTCAGGTTACACCGCCTGGGTTTGGGAGCCACAGTGCTCCCAGGGGCGGTTTCTGGAGGTGTCCATATGTGATGTGTGGAAGTTGGGCGGGGTTCTGGGAGGGTCACGCAGCCACAGAGCTGCAACCCTACCCACTTCAAAGGGTCGCCGTCCTCCGTATCCCTGAGGGCACCCTGCTGGTTTCCCTCTGTGGCACCCCCAACCGGCTGGCCCGCCTCACAATGGAGGATGACGCAGGCCCCTGCACGAAGGCCTTGAAGTTGGACACCTTCCCAGCAGCCCCGCCTGATGACCTTGCCTGTGTGTCTGATGCTCACAGCTGATGGTGAATCTACTTTGATCTACCCTAAAAAAAAAAACTATGAAACTCGAGGACTCCACATCAGGACCACGAGAGTCCCCTCCTATGCAACCACATAGACCATATGGAAGAACCCACTATCTTTAAAAGGAAGCTTTTTTATTATATATAAGTTGAGACATATTGCAGGCCTCTCTGTTATCAGAGTGGAGGACAAAAGAAGAAGATACAATGACCACGACAAAGCCTTACCTGTTCTCTGGGTTATAATTATGCATGTGAAAGAGTCTGGTGATGGATGAGCCTCTAAAAAGGTGAGATGAAAGATTGCCATTATGTGATGACTTTTAATGATAACCTGTGAGATTTTTTTTGTAGCTTTAAGTGTGTTTGGACCTTTCTTCTTTGCTTTTTTAATTATGAAACACAGTCAAAGAGAGAGTCAGAGCTTTCAGAACTTTCCTCATTGAAAAAAAGACTTTACTTTTAAGACATTCGCCATCTGGATGAAAAACAACTTCCACAGAAACAACTTCTTCCATCAGTGTAAATTAGAGTCTTCATTTTGCCACATCAAAGTTTGTTTGATTGCTATTTAACCGCATCCAGTGACAGAATGACTGAGGAAAATGTCGACCAGACATACAAGTTAATGGGCCATAACTCTAAACGCTGCTTATATTCTCCTTTAATCTCGCACTTTCCAGGTGATGGATATGTTAAACAGGCCAAACCACCAAAAGGCACCTTCATTAGAGAACCGCGGAGCATGACCTCATGACACAGCTTGTATTTTTCTCTGTTGCTTAACCAATAGTGATGGCCATCACTCATGCTGATTAAGTAAACCCCATGTGTTAATAGATTTCCCGTGGAAGAGCTTCTGACAAAAGTACAAATGTATTCAGGCTGAGCCCCCGAGGCTGTCCGCCGTGATACATGGCTCCAGTAACGGTCCAGGAAATGTTTATGAGCGGACCAACTGGCTCGCTTGAGGTCAGAGGTTACATAAAAAAGCCAGATTGGTTTAAACTGTGTCATTCGATAGACACTGGAGGGGGTTTGAACGAATCCCATCATGCTTCACAGCGGGAAATCCTAAATTGGCTCTCTGGGCTCCCTGAGATATTTACTTTGGTATCAGAGGGAGGTTAAACAGTACAGGCAGAGGAAGGTGCCAAATCTAAAATTCAATCCACTGAGTCACTCTCACCCCCCCCCCAGGTGGTCAAAACCCAAACAAACAGCAATGCAGCACTGAGTCACTAACGTCTTCAGACATGCCTGGACTCAAATATGAGGCGCAGACAGGTCAGCAGACTTCCCGCTGATCAGACACACATGAAGCAATGACGACTTACTCTGGCTGAAACTGTGACAATAGCTCTTGTATCATTATGGAAATCATGTTTAATCCACTGAGTTTTCTACTTTACTGTCTGTCGAAAACTACCTCCTTCCCATTTTGATTTTTCCTTCACAACATTTTTAGAGTTGCCACTGTGCACTTGGAAGCTGCAAGACTGGGAAAAGACTTGTGCAATAGCCTGGTTTTAGTCTTGATGACAAAGCATTTCTGACAGTTTCCAATGAGTTTTCAGAGTTTTATTAGTCTAAAAGGTTTGAGGAATTTTCTCAGCCTCCAGAGAAACATCTAACCCTAACACTTTCTTCTCTGCCGGCCTCTCCTCTCAGAGGAAGAAACAATTTCTTATCAGCCTGAAAACATTCCTCACATCAAAACGAAAAAATGAAATGAAATTTTGAGCCACAAATTCATTCACTTTGACACTAAATACAAAGGAAATCGGCCTGAAAGCCTGAAGCAATGCTTAGTGGACCCATGACGCTGTGATCCCCATCACCCACCAAAAACAAAATGTTTGTCTGCCTTGGATTTTGACCACAAATTGGGCAAAACACATAAAATTCAGCCTGTTGGTAGCTCCAGACCAGGCCATGTTATTCTCTAAATCTGTATACTTACACTATACAGACTTTGCCAGACAGGATAAATCCACTGCACAAGTCTTCGATATTCGATAAGTGGGGACTTTTACCTTGTTTGTGGTATCAAATGGAAAGTAGAGGGGGAAAGTATTAATCCTCTGGGGACCATCTTTGCACCAACTTTCACTTGTCAAGATGTTTCACTCCAAAGTGCTGGACTGATGGGCTGGTCAACGATCCCTCCCCACTGCCACACCGCGAGCCTCGCTAAAAAGATTAGGAGGAAAATTTGGATGAGACCAGCCTCTGAGTCTCCTTGTCAAGGTCTGGAAGTAATCCACTCCTCTTCAATAAGGGGGGGAAAGAAGGGAAATTATGAAGCTGACAAGTCCTGAATGTGTTCCCCTTTCTCTCCTGCAACTCAATTTACCCTCCGCGGCACATTTAAAGTTTACATCAGATCTCAAGGCAAAGCTTGAGGGAGAAGAGTCAACTTCTGAAAATGTTTTTAATGGAAACCAGAGACAGAAAATATACACAGGCATTAAAATACAGAAGCCGTATTAAAAATGTAATGACTAAAGAGTTGATAAGAGAATACTGGTGATATGGGAAAGTAAATAGAAAACTATAGACTTTCTTCTCTTTTTCTCAAGGAAGGAGGAGGAAATGAAACATAAAGAAAAGAGGGATCTGTGTGGGATTAATGGATTGTGAGTGTGCAGACCTCCCTAGAGCCGGAGATTTTATTCTCCTCCATCCATCCAGACCTCTTTTCATCCCTCAATCCACATTTAAACCTCCCTTCATCCCCCATGTTTCCAGTGCCAGCCTCTGTCATCACTCCTCCTTCCCTCCTGACCTCTCACTGTGCCCTGTCCCCTCCCCAAGAAAGACACAGATTAGCGGTGGACGCGATGACTGACTGCTCTGTCGCCGGGCAGCTCACGGAGATTCAATCAGTGCATTGTTGGCTTGAAGTGCCTCGTATATATTTATATCTCTGCAGATTTAAGATAAAGATGGAGACGGGGAGTGGTGGGGAAAAGCTGGGACGAAGAGAGAGAACTGCTGGTGTTAATCTGACTTTCCTTTACAGTAAATGCCTCCTTTTCTAACTGTGGTGTTGTTCTTTCAACATACAGATAGTGCAGCACATCAGATTGAATCACACTGAAACAAGATAGAGACTCAAATATGTTCCAGACTTGAATTGCGATACTATCTGCATGTCCTAAAACCAGGGACACCAGCCAGAAATAGATTTCTTTCCTTTCAGCAGATGTGGAAAGAGGAAAAAGTCGAACAAACACTGACATGACACCTTGTTCATGTTGTCAGACATCAGTCTCCCATGTCTGATGGATGGTTATTGATATCTGCGCAGGAGTCTGTGCAGAGCCAGGGAACACACCTGGCTCTGCACAGTTTCCTTTGATTGCAGCGCCTCCTAGTGGCTGCCAGAGGTTACAGTTGTTCCTCACTCTTCAACCACATCTGGATACACCAACGGTTTGACGACCACATCTGTACCACACATGAGTTGGCACTGTGAGGTCATCTTGCAAATATAAATATAATCTGACATGAGAAAAATGCTAACAAAAACATAATTAAGAATTAGTTTAAGTTTGATTCCTTGGGCCCACAGAAACAAGGTTTTAAAGGGACAGTTCACAGAAATTACAAGGTGCATGTTTTCTTACCTACAAGTGGTGCTATCCACGTTTTTTTTTCCTGGCAAGGTTTTGAAATAGTTTCTATGCCACCACTCCATAATAATAAAAGGTACACGAAACCTTGTTTGCTTAAAGTGCATGAAAACAGACTTTGGTAGCTCTATTAAATCTCCCACTAAGCTCTAAGAACTGACTTTATTTCATAACATCTATAATATCAGCATTTGTAGGCTGAGATGGCTTCAAACAGAATAAAGGGACAGCGCTTTATTTGATATTCTGTTACGAGACACGTGTTTGTGCGCTGCGGACTTGATGAAAACACAAAGAAGACTGCAGCACCATCAAACTCTGTGATTTCACAGCGGGACAATCCTAACTCTTTAAGGGCTGTAGGTCATAATCTGTGCAAAAAGTCTTTTAAAAGTGTTGTTTTGGATAACTCAGTAACAGGAACAAAAGGAAGGGGGGAAAGTAAAAGCAAAACTCTGGTAAAATACAGTACCACTTGATGTAATTGGGAAAACTCATTTATTTGACATTTGGGCAAACTGACCCTTTAAATGGCCTCCATCTCCCATTAGCACTGTTATTAGCTCTGCTAAAGCTTTGCCTCCTTTGTGAAGGTGCAGAAGAGACAAAAGACACTAGAGGGCAGCCAAAGCTCACCTATAAACCCTGCAGCCCGGGTCTCTGACTTCTCACCAGGCTGTCTGTTGCCTGCAGCTCTTCATTCAAACTGAATTATACTGTGAAATAGGATTACGTGTCAAGCAATGCAATGATTGAGCACAATTGTTGGAGTTTGGCAGGAAGAACGGAATAAAAAGGAAATATACAAACACGCATTCCTATTTGTCATGCTGATGCGAGTCGTCTGTGAAACAACATTAAGATAAGTCGATCCTGGGTGTCAAATGATGGGTATCTTAGCATCCACATTGCTTTTTTTTTTTTGTTCTTTTTTCCTAGTGAGTTAAAAAATAGCATCCGCTTGTCTTGCTGTTCCCCAGAGAGTATACAGACTGAGTTATGGCCCTATAATTATGTGCAGGAGTGAAAGTGTGCGTATGAATGAACGTGCTCCGTTTTAAAAGGCGTTTTATTATGGTTGCTGTTTCTTTGGATTGTGGGCCGGGGAGCGGATCTCCCTTTATAGGTTGCTGTTTCCTCTCCCAGAGAGCTCCCCGATACCCTGGGCAACTGAAGAGGCTGCCTCGAATTATACAGAGCCACGTTTAGCGTCTGAAATAATCTAATAAAAAAAGAGAGAGAGGGAGAGAGAGATCAAGCTACCTCCTAAGTCGATGAGCTCATTCCCATCTTTCATCAGCACCTCCTGCATCATAATGAGCAGCCAATCTGTATGTGTGCACAGTCAGAGGAGTCGCCTTGAAGACTTCCTCTTTGATGTCTCAGTCGCGCTGGATTGACAGGGCCTCGGCTCCTCCGGTGACCCCTCGGCTCTGACCTCCCATCGCCAGGGGCCTGGGTCTCCCAGCATCACGGCCGGGGAGCCAATTAACCGGGAACAAAGATCAATTAACCCTTTTACAATGGCGCATGCAGATAACACTGCATGCATTATTAGCAGGTGCAGGAAAAACCCACCAGATCAGAGGCTTTAAAATGGGTTGATTCGAGACCAAATAACACTGATAGGGGAGGTTGTGACCCGGTGACAGACAGATACAGACCGGCTCTTCTCCTGCTCTCGCTTGTCAGATTTAAGACAGAGGAGGAAGCAGAAAGAAGGCGAGAGATGGACGGAGTGAAAACAGCTCATCTATGAGTCTAATTAAGCAGGAATGGAGCCGTTGGGAGCCAGGGGACCTGCGTAGTGATACCTCGCATTTCAGTCCATTAACCTGCTCCTAATGAACTGTGCGTTATCGGGGAAAGTCTTTATTTATCACACCCCTCTGAGGTGACGGTCACTGGTTCATCGGTCCTCGCCGTGCACGTCAATACTCTGGAAGGCCTGCGGGGAGGTCGGTCTGATCGGAGCACACGTGCAGGAGCTGCATCTGCCATCAGCTTTAACGGTCAAAACAACACACAGGAGTTGTTTTTGTTGTGACAAGCATCCCAATCAATGATTTTCACCCACCCGCAGTGATGATTATATTTAATGACAGGCTTAGTGATGAGAAACGTCCACAATGCCGTCAGTGGAGGCTGCTGAGCATTGAGGAGACAGTAGTTGTCAGAAATAGGCAGGAAAACACAGAGGCACTCAAACAAGTGGAACAGATGTTCATTGTTGAGTAGCTATCGGTTATTTATTTGAACTGTTCTTTATTTAACTGTATGCAGAATGAACTGAGTGGATGGGATCAGAGAGAGTGTGGCTTAAAAAGAGAGAAAGAGGGAGACAGATGCTGGATAGGTTGAGAGAGATAGAGATAAGGGAGGGGGAAGAGAGAGAAAAGAGACCGTGGTGAGAGAAGAGGGGAGAGGCAGAGAGAGAGAGAGAGAGAGAGAGAGAGAGAGAGAGAGAGAGAGAGAGAGAGAGAGAGAGAGAGAGAGAGAG
>JBAJHX010000039.1:4470586-4482285 GCA_037176925.1 Amniataba percoides | reverse complement strand
AGAGAGGGAGAGAGAGAGAGAGAGAGAGAGAGAGAGAGAGAGAGAGAGAGAGAGAGAGAGAGAGAGAGAGAGAGAGAACTGTTAAAACGTGTGTTCGCTCTCAGCAGCATCTCAGCATCGCTCAGTGTCTGCAGGAGGCTGCAGCTCAGGATCTCCACTGGCACCGATGAGCAGATATGATCTACTCACTGCTCACTCAGCCCATTTCACCCTGAGCGGGATCTCCTCATCTGTCTGCATGGATGATTAACAGCCATGGATTTCTCACACCACAACTAATGTGACTCAGAGCCGGGATTGTTGTGGAAAAAGAGAAAAAGACAGAGAAAGAAAAAAAAGAGGGGGCACTCCAAGTGGTTTCCAGCGGTTTGCAGGTTTGTGGGAGCTGCAGCTGTGGACATGGGACCCTGCGCCAGCCCAGAGGGATCCGGGTCCGGAGGAAGAGCATCTTCCTGAAGCAGGAAAAGCCCGTTTGCGGGAGTTTTTTTTTATTCTTATTTTTTGTGTTTTTTTATCTTTGTATTTTTTGCTGGCGGGGAGGGGGAGCTGTGGGTTTTACGCGCCGGAATGATGCGTCCCAACCGCGGCTTCATCCTGCTCCTCCTCAACGGAACCGCTTGTTTGGTAAGAAACAGAAAGAGAGTGTGAGCAGGAGCGAAAAGTCAGGCTGTTTCTCTTCATGCTTCTGCCCAAAAATCACTCTTTGCGTCCATCTAACAGCTCGTAGCTGCGTCACGAGGCACGGCGAGCCCTCTGCGCCCGATCTGCGCCCAAAACTTCCAAACTCGCGAGTACAAGTAGATTAAAATAGCGAGGACAGACACGTAGAGGCTGGTATGTGAGAGGCTGCTGCTGCGAAGTGAAGATAAAAGTCCCAGACGTGCAGGTCATGTGTGCGTCTTGCAGAGAAGCAGAGAGATTCTTCTTCTGCTCTTTTCGCTGCTTCCAAACTGCCCCCGCGCTAATGTCCGTGTCATTTCGCTCCAAACTTGTAATTGTTAAGTGAAATAAATGTCACTTTGCTCGGATCAGGTGTCCTGTCACTGCTCCCAGCGGAGGCACCGCTGTGCGTAACTGGAGCCACATCAGGTCTTTCTACCTGCTCTTTATCCCACATTACTGGAGCATTTCAACGGATTCAAGTGCACCTGTGTCATAGATTAATTAAACTGCATGCAGGTGTGATCTTATAGTTTTAGCTGAAGTCAGAAAAAGAGAGCTGTGAAAGTATTTTAGAAGATAACCTCAAATATTTGATCAGTTGTGGTGTGTGGATTAATCGATGCATGTGTCGTTTTAACAGCCTGCATACAAAACGATTCATAAACCGAAGAAAGTGAGTTTACACTGCCTGAGTCCACAAAACTAAAACCAACATATTTAATTCAAATTGTTCTTTTTTGTGGGATTCATCTGCAATAAACAGTTGCACCACAAGGTTGTAAGGTAATGTGGTGATGCTCAGTGTAGGATCCCTGAGAGGACAGAGTACTTCATTATGTCAAAGATCTACGGAAAGATGACTTTTAAAGGTTTTAATTCATGTGGACTCACATCTCAGAAAATAAGAAATACAGAATTTAAAAAGTAGGTGCTGAGACTTTTAAACTGAGCAAAACATCTCCTCAGAAAAAACAACTCTGTTCTTTAATTGAGATATCTAATAATAAATGAAGCAATATTAAAAGCCTTCAGTATATTTTACATAAGTGAACCATGATACCTTCGTGAGGACCCCCTGCTGATCCGTAACACCAGACGAGCAAACATGAACTGTTTCTGTAGTCCTAATGAACACTTCCAACATTACATAACCTCACAATCAAATTTAAATCAGCCCACTCCTCTTTCATGTACGCTTGCAGAATTATTAAAAAGCAGCCTTTAATGAGAAATCAGCCCTTGATTCACACGAGGAAACTTGAGCATCCTTCTGTTCGGAAACCCCTGGGCTGAGTATCACAAGGCCCGGGAAATGAGCGAGCTCCAAAAAACAGAGGCACAGTGGAAATATTCAAGTGAGGTTGAGTGCTTGTTTGATGCGCCCGTTTTGTGTCGGCATCCCTTCGAGGATGACCTTGTGGGTTTCATATTAAGGTATTATTCAGGTGCTCAGAGTAAAGTAATGGCCCTTTTGGTGATGGGAGGTCTAACAGACAGTGGTGGTGAGAGGCTAAACACACAGATTTATTTAGTTCAGAGCCGTTTCAACAGATCTAGGAGAGAAGAGACCACACACTGACTTAAAATATGGGGGGATGAGCGCCTTTTCAGCCGCTGTATAACTGGATACAAGAGTGTGGGATAATAGGCTTAACACTCACTCGTGTTGTCTTGGTTCTGGGAGCATTTTGTGAGCTGCAGGGCTGCAGCCTTTTGTAACCCGAAAGGTCTGTGGCTAATGATAATGAAATTAATTGGGGCTTTTTCTCTCTCTCCAGACCATGTATCTATGAAAATCGTACATGATATCCCTCAGCAGGAGATCTTGGGTAATTCATTAGCCCCGTGACATTGATAAATTACAGAGCAATTAATAAATTAAGTAACTTTTTATTATGCAACAGAACCATGATTAATAATCGTATAAGCCTACTATGCATTAAAATTCGATTTGGATGATTTTCAATTGTAATAGCTTTGCAATTCTCAGAGAGGGTTTAGGTCTCGAGGGGCCTTTTGCAAATGACTACTAATATAGACCACTATTAACACAAGGTGCCACTCTGGTTGTTGTTGATGTGATGAATGATGTGTTTCAAATGTTAATTATTCTCTGTATTTGAATGGAGGGTTATGAATAATATAAACCATCTCAGTTGTATAATTGACTGCTTGAGAAATTATGTTTATTTTTGGCAGCGGTTAGGGTTATTTTTCATCTGTGATGCTCGGCAAGCTGACTGGATTTGTTTCAGCAGACTAAGTGGCTAATATGCATAAATCAAGAGAATAATCTGTGGAATATTTAAAAGGATAGTGTGAGATTTTGTGTCCTTTCACTGTCCTTGTGATTGGCTGATCTGAATTACCTAGAGCCCAAGGTGACGTATTCAGAGAGCTTTTTTTAATGATATTGTCAAATTTGTGACATTTTCTTTACAAAAATCAACTAAATGAGTAATTGATCAGTTGATCGTGTCGTGAAAGTCTTTTTTTTTTTTTTAAGGATGTGATTTATCACTAAACAGATGACGCACACTGTACTCAGGGGAAAGATAGCTGCCTATATAAGTTGACACATTGAAAATAGCGCAGGTACAGAGTGGTGTAAAGACAAAGCAAATGAGACGACGTGAAATGAGGTAAAGATAGAGCTGATAAAGTGCTAAAAAAAGCAATGAGTTAAACATCTGCCTCAGAGGTTTATACACCTCATTGACATTCATCACAGATTCCCTCTTCCTTTTTGCATAAAAAACACCCAAGAAAATGCACTTAATCCACACATAATTACAACTGCAGCAGTGTGGCAGAACTGTGCACAGCATGACACTGACAATCTGGATCCTGGTGAAATCTGTGTGGGGCGAGGCGAACGACAAGTGCTCTTGCCCCCCCCCTTCAACAATCTGAATAACTACCAATAGAGGAATCTAAGTGCCCCTGAACATGGCATTGAACTCAAATGCCACAGTGAGCTCAAGCTTTTCTGCCCCCTGTAATTACTTCAAAATCACTCCACTTTTCCTATAAGTACGTTTGTGCTGTTACACAACATGTCTGTTTAAAGTCTTTTAAATGTGATTTTTATTCACCCAGCATGCCACAAGAAAAAAAATAAATGTTTGCACACCCACAGAAGAGCTTATTTATTAACGTATTCTGACCTTGCACATGCTGTAACCTTCATGTGGTAAAGATTGCCGGGGATGTAGGAGCTCGACCCCTTGGTTCGTGCTCACGTTGTGCTCACAGGTGCTCTTTCACAGGAGACTTTTCTCCAAGGGATGAGCCTCAGGTAGCGTCTGTGTGGCCATGAGAGACAGGACGGCTTTATTCTCCCTCTGATTGCTTTCAGTTCAGACGCAGACACCGGCCATCATGTTTGATAGCTGGATTTCACCTCCGTGGCCCTGCACAGAATGTCACTTTTTGCAGATTGAATTTCAGTGCTGACATTCATACATATTCCAAGGTTTATGTGGCATACTTCTTTCTGTGCATAGGTCATTTGAAAATATAAAGAAAACACGGCACTTGCGTGAATTAATGTTGACAATAAGGATCTGGTGATGTTGCAGTGTGTTTTCTATTTCTGAACTTGCACCCTTCATGTGAGTGTGCCTTAAGAAAGGAACTTACTCATTTAATGCTGCATGTCAATTAAAAACAAATTATATTCTGACTCGGAGAGCTTCACAGAGCCAAAATCCCTTTTTATGAAAAAGAAATAACTGTGATTAGGCTGCACAGAGAGCACCGCAGCAATGGGACAATCGAATCATAACATAGCAGTGCAACAACTGAGACAACAAAAGGCATAGAAGTCGAAGAAAACCTTCCTGTAGTTCGACTGTAACGCCACAAGACAGCATGGTGCAACAGTGCACAAACACACACTGTGCAGCCCTGAATATTTGTGTGTACGATTACAATGCAGAGGCTGTCGAGCGCTAATTCTAACTACATCAGACTCCGCTCTCCGTTTTGACCTGTCACAAAGTCTTAGATTCATGTTTCTTGGATACCTGTCCTCTTCACAGGGTCGCTGACCTTGTCTACCCAGATACATCCCCGGGTAAGCAGAAATACCACCTTAATCCCGAGAAAACAAACAGAGAGAGAGAAAAAAATCCACACTCTCTGATAAAGCATATATTGCATGCAGACACAAATGTGAGACAGCAGCAGCAGAGTGAATACTAATTTTATTTTTATTTTTTTATTTTTTGAGGCTTTCTCACCCTCTCTTGAGTCTTCCTCTTTGCCATCGCTGCAGCAATCTGCACGTCAGAGCTCATAAGCTTCTACTCTCCACCTCGCATCCCACACAGGCGGAGGAAACACAAGACTCATTCATAATTGTCAAATTTCTATCATGAGGGAGGGTTTGGCTGCAAAACCACAGCGGAAGCAGACAGAACAGTTTGTTGTGCTGAAGGCATGATGTCCTGTTGGCCCCCCCATGAGAGCATAAAGAATCATAAGGGGGTGATGTGAGAGAGACAGTTATCAGGTCGTGACATCTTCATCATCAGTAACACAGTAACATGCACTCCCCTTGTCCGGCATTCGTTTAGGGGATGCATCTCTTCATCTACTGTGTATGATAGTGTATGATGCACTGATGTCAAATTGTAGACCAGCAACAATACAATCAGTCAGCAACTATTTTGTTTAGTCATTTTTGACTCAAAAGTGAGGGTTTTCTATTTTTCTTTGTCTCATAAAACAGTGAATTAATAACCTTTCAGCTCTGAACTGTTAGCGGGACAAAAACAAACAAATTGAATATTTATTCACAGCAAAAATAATCATTTGCAATATTAATCAATATTGAAAATAGATGTTTGTTACAGCCCTTTTCATTTTGTATTTGCCACTGCCGCGGTTTTTTCTGAATCTGCAAACTGCAGGTTGCTCAAGTTTTACTGTCATTATCATTTAAAACAATGTAATCCTCATCTTGCATTTTAAAAAATTTGTGAATTTCTCCCAGGGCCTTTTTTAAAAAAGAAATATTAAGCACTTACTTATTGCCAACTTCAAATACCCTTTTCATGTTAATCAATTTTTATGACACAGTTGGTTTGCACAGATCATTTCATTACTGTTTACCTTCCTTAAATGTCTCCTAAAATTTGATATGTCCTCTTAAAACGCCAATTCAGGAACACTGAATTGGCCTTTTGCCTCTTTTCGCTCTCCCACATCTGGTAAAACGGAATGATTCTTTTTTTAATATTTTGCTCGGACATTAATTTATAAGCCACCAAAACACTATACTATGTAAATAATAACACAGGATGAAGCGGTGGATTCCTGCCTGTGGCGTAAAACAGCTCGAGTTATGCACAACCACAGCTCGAATGATCCCAGAGGTGCATCTCTTCCCCCCTGACCACCCACTGAGGAAGCCAATAGGGGACCCTCTCGTTCTTCCACTTCTCCCCCCCAGCCTCCCCCACCCCCTTTGGCCCCACAGCGGAGACAGACAGAGGATGAGACTCAGAGAGACAGACAGGGAGAAAGCATGCTCCCTGACACGCTGACAGCCCTTCATAGCGAAACGCCGGGCTGTCCTGAGACAGAATACGTTGTCTGCTCAAAACCAGCACAATTTATTGTGGCATTGCTCTCAGGGAGACTGCAAGGGAGACGAAGCAAATCCTGGTACAATATCTGCAGGTTTGTCTGCTGGTTTGGATAGTGAAGGGTGGATTACAGTGCACAGCTTAAAGAAAAATGACTCGTAGCCTTGGGTAGAATGAGTGGGTATAACTCCCAGGGGATCCAGATAAAGATGCGCTTGACTTTCACAAGGAGGAATAACTAAGGATGGGAAAATCCATAACAGACGTTTTAATTTCAGAGAGCTGCGGCTGGAACTGACAATAGTAAAAGTTGTTTTACTGCATTGTGAAAATGTTATGGAAAGTGTCAATATGGAATAAGATTTCCATTGCTTCAGATCTGTAGGCATCCAAACAATATTAGAAAAGGCACTGTGGGACCCTGGGACGGGGCTTTATTTGAAGAGGGAACACCAGGCTCTCAGTGTAGCTTAACGCCGAGGAAACCAAAGCTTTCCTGATGCCGAAGGCTGCGAGGTTCACGCTGACCTCATCGTGGTGTGACTGGTGCCGCTGGCTGCCACGCCAGAATGAGACCGGGGAGCAAAACCCCATTTATATTCTCAATCCTCTCACAATCTGTAAACAGTCTGTTCTGCGTGAATGAACATCTAGTGTGCAGTTCACCAGTGTGCTGCCCGGTGACGGTACAGTGATTTTCAGGGTCAGATTGGTGCACATGTCCAGACAAAGGCCCGCTGAGGGTCTTTACAGGGTTTCCAATTAAAGCAATGCACAGCCACAGGGATCAGGGATTTGGGCTGAGCTTGAAAGAAGAACATTTCAAGTATTATAAATGGATAATTTGAACTTTTTTTGCAAAGCACAGTGATTCTTGGATCGAATGGAGAATGTATTGTAGTAGAGCTGTAATGTTTTTATTATTTGCCAAAGGTTCACTGAGATAAAGAGATTTTTTTTTTTTTTTTTGCCAGGACATTGAAAAGTGACACACGATTGTTTAAGGGTATTTCAAGTATTTCATTGGCCATTCGATCCCGGATTCCTTCTGCCAAAGTGTCCTTGTGTGTGTGTGTGTATGTGTATGTGTGGATAGATTAAAGACAAAATTTCAAAGCACTTTCCCTCTTAAGATAGAAAAGTGCTTTATAAATGCAGTCAATTTACCATTTTCTCAAATGCCTCTTTAGTTAAGGTCTGATTATATTTGGGCAACTATTGTGACTTGATTAAGGTTAAGGGAAGATTTCATTAATAATTTAAAGAAACCAGCACTGAATATCAGAAGGATGCGATAACATTTTTTGTTCAAATGCCATTGAAGAAATGCCGTCTTCTTTCTGCAGACCATAGTTGTAACTTAACACAAACTGGGTCATTTTCAAGAGTTTGCACAATGTCGTTTCTCTGGTGACACTCTAATCCAGTTGAGGTGGATTACAGTTCACACCTGTTGTCAGCATGCGTCTCAAATGTTTCACAACTAAGCACTTGCGATCAGATTTCGCTCACATTTGGTTTGATGTGTTAAAGCCTGCTGCTTAACGAGACAAAAAAGTTTGAGTTTAGCTGGAGAAGCAGATTGCAGCAGCAGTTTGGTACTTTCTGCTGTGTGAGCTGTGTGGTTTAAGCAAATAAACATATTTTGCATCTTAAATGATAGCTTTCTTCAAAGTTAGGTAAACCTTCAAAACAATCAGGGATGCGTTCATGTTCACTGTGTACGAATGTGGACACATCAGCCTTTACTCTAAATTTTATTGATTGGGTTGAATCCCAGTGTATCTGAGGTCCAACCACATCTGTATTTCAGCTGTCCGCTAATGATCGGATCTCGAGATTCGTGGTCTTTTAATGCTGCTGTAACAGAGCCTGTTTGCGCAGTGACACACATTTTCAGCAGGAAGCTGCAAAGTTAAACTATTTCTTTTGATTTGACCACTTAGCACCTTTACCAAAGCGATTTAAGTTCCTCACTTAAAAGCAGATCTCTAACCTGAAGCATCAATCATTTCCTTTTTTTTGCTGGGTATTCAAAGTGGTAAGTCTTTTGATATTTGTGGTTTTAAGCTCCCAGACAAGTGTTCAAAATGTGACAGCAAGATTCGAGCATGAAAACAGCCTTAATAAGACAGCATTCAATTTAAGCTTTTTATACCTGAACCTCCATGAGACGTTCCTGATTTTACCAGTTAGGTGTGAATAAGATGAGAATAAAAGTTTAGTCTAGTTTAAAAAAAAAAGAAAATTATAGGCTGACACAGCATGAGCTAGTCAAAATTAAGTAAGTCTGCATTGACTAAAATGTTCAATATAAAATTATCAAAGAGACTAAAATATCAACAGTTTATTAAATAAATTTACTAAAATAGTAACGGTTTTCTTTAAGTTTTTAAGATAAGATGAAAATGCCCAGACTTTTAGTCATCTAAAACTTGGCTAAAACAAGAGGAGGAGGTTTACAAAAGATAATAAAAACTAACATTTGACACAAACCAATATGATAAAAAAATGGTGACAGAATCAATACCTGTGTGAATACTGTAGCAGCGTTTTACTATAATCAGCTCCATCCCATCAGCCCTTGCTTTGCTTTCCGCCCTCTCTCGGGAGTCAGCGGGGAGAAACCGTCCCCTGCCGCCACTCTCCAACCTCTTTGTGCCGCCAACTTGTCAATATCTTATAATGTAAAAATTTGATAGCCAATTCAGAGCCTGGCTTCTCTCTGAGCATTCAAAATAAGCCGAAATCCACCGGGACCCCACAATTGAACCTGTCCATAAGAGCTGGGAAAAAAAGGTGGAGGATGCAGAAATGAAGAACAGATTGAAGACCAGAAAAGAGTTTAGAATAAAAAGAGTCAGTGTAGTGAGTTTGTTCACTCGCTGCAGATCTAAGGTCCACTGACCCCCAAGAAGCCGGAGTAAATTATTCATTACCAGTCAAATGGCTTGTTTCTTGTGAAATTACCTTTCTCCCCCTCACCTCCTCTTGGATCTACACTAGCCAGAAGAATAATTAGTTATAAGGGCACGGCCATTTTCAGACTTTAATCATGTAACAGAGAAGTCTCCTGCAGTGAGCATATTAGATCTGGAGACGCAGAGAGGAGACAGAGAAAAGAAAAAAAAAAAAAGGAATAAAGCATTGACGAACACTTAAGACATCTGAGCTGCCTGGGTCTTTAATTAAAAATTGATGTCATATTAGAGATGAAGATTTCAACTCAACAGCCAGAGGAAAATGGAGTGCTTATTGAACTTGTCAGCTCCCCGGGACAAGAACACGCTTTCAGCCCCGCTGGGTGGCTCTACAGGCAATATGAATCAATCAATCAATCACTCACTTTATTTTTTTCCAGATCATGCATCCATGAAAATACTATTTCAAACTCATCACATCAAAGAGATACAAACACTTTTTAGTAGGGTTTTGTTTGTTCAGCATTTAAATGATTATATTAAAAATTGAAGCAACTTAAATATGTGTTACATTATTTTCATTACTGATTCATCTGATTGTTTTCTTGATTATAAACTGCATAAACTTGGAGGATGTAATGTAAAGACTGTGCATTTAAATGATGTAACGCACAGCGTTCAATAAACCTGCCAAACTTGACCTTTTGACCACCTGAGGGCAGCAGAAACAAGCTGTACAGGCAAATACATATTATTACCCTTTAAGTTGTTAACAAACAGTTACCTGTTTACACATCCAGCAGATATAGAGCAACATTATCCTTTATTTGGCCGCTTGATAAATCCTGTATTGACTCTCCTTTAAGCTCTGGTTTGGTCTCCCCTCCTGCGGGACACGCAGCTAAACGCTCCACTGTGTTACCCAGCTACTCTCAAAATCTTTGTTTGCAGGCGCTTGACCGGGTACTGCACAGTCACCTTTTTAGAGCTTTTTTATTTTAGCTGGAAACAGCTGCCTGCTGCACCTGAAAACAATGAGTGACAGCGGACCAAGTCAGTAAACTGCTGGGTCATAAAGTCAAAACTTAGAGCTAAAAAGACAAGTAAGCCAAACAAAATACCTATTATATCTGATTTAATTCATTTATTTTGTTTAATTTCACTTTCTACATGTCCATACTGGTGTAGTGACAGTGTGCAGGAGTCCCCACATTTCTGATGTAAAACATGAGCAGCTCTTGTTAGGATTTCTGCAGCCGCTCTTCATATTCAAGTTCAGTCTGAACGTGGATTTTCAAGTGCGCCGGTCTGTCACCAGTCCCCTGCTTCTGTGCGAATTATGGCACAGATTTCAGATAAGTGGCTCCCTGATCTCTGTTCTATATAATGGCAATAGTGTGCTTCTGTCACCGGGGGAGAGGGGTTAAAACGCTGTACCTGTCACTGTAACAGGCTGATTATTGCCTGTGGAGCTGGCAGGCTCGTGAGGATCGCTCCCCTCCCCACACTCCCTGCTGGGAGAGAGGCCTGGGGCCTGTGCTCACTGAGGCTGAATGAGTCACAATTACCACAGCGACAGAGCCTGCAGCCACCTCCCATCCTCTCCAGCCGTTTCACTGACTCACTTAGCGCACATGACAAATGACAAAATCACCCCGAACCTCCGCCCCCTCACTAAGACCTGATTGCCCATCGCCCACACTTTGCCTACAGTACTTAAAGCTGGGATACATCTTGCCAAGCTTCATGAACAAAACAAACTTAGTCTCAAAGTTACTTGCTCTGGCCTTTCATTGCAGCATTTTACTGAGTATATGTGGATGGTTTAATGTGAAGATTGACCCAGTGAACAGTGAACCTCTGACATTACAGCTGCACCCCTTGAAATACTCTGCTGTTGCTCTTTTTTTAACCCACCAAAACACATTAAAGTTATATTATTAGTCACAGAAAAGAATAGATATTATTTGTGGTGCATCATCAAAGGATGACTTCTTGCACTACACTTTGAATATGAAAGCAAGTGAGTGGTATGAATACCCAAAGCAGATAACATTAGTGTTCAAATGTTAACTAAACAGTGCCGGCGTGTGCGTGTTAAAATGTGAAAATGTTCCACTAAAGTGAGGCAATGCATTAGTCCTTTGTGAAAACAACAGTGAACTCTGGACTTTTTCTACACCATTTCAACTTGCTTACATTGCATAAGTCAAAGTCGGAGGTATGCTGTGCTGATAGTTAAATCTTACACCTCATATACTCTGCTAGTTAAAGGCAGAGTAGCGAGAGAGTTGTAACAGTATGCAGTTTCAGAATGGAGAGGAAAAAGAAATGATTGCTATAATATTTAATGATGAAAAAGAAGTTATGTGCTGCTGTATAATGTGACCTCTGTGACCTCAGGTGTGCATTGTTCATCAGATGTTACTTGTGTGAACTTTTAGCTGTAAAACTTAGACCACAGTTGTATTTAAAGGCAGCAGTATGTGTTCTCTCATTGCAGTAATCATTACAGCTCTGA
>JBAJHX010000039.1:4457569-4470486 GCA_037176925.1 Amniataba percoides | reverse complement strand
CTGTAAAACTTAGACCACAGTTGTATTTAAAGGCAGCAGTATGTGTTCTCTCATTGCAGTAATCATTACAGCTCTGACTTCTTTTTTCCGAGCCATATTAAGCTAATTTTAACGTTTGTCTTTGACAATGATGCTGCACACTGAATCTGACACCTCCAGCAGTGCCAGACACTTAAATCTCCTGCTCAACAATAGCACAATGCTTACTTCATCTCTCCTGCAGCCTGGCCTCTCAGGCTCTCTAATGAAGCACGGCAAGAGAGGGAGGGATGCCTTGCTCAATATGTAAGCTACAACAAAGCATGCTGCAATATGTTTTTGCTCAGATACCAGTGTTGGCGCCATCTGAGAGTCACTCTAGACAAGCGATTCTGCTGGCAAGATGATCAGGATCTTAAAAGCAAGGGCCAGTATCACAGAAGTCAAGAGTGAAATATCTTTCAAGAACCCTAAAGCGTCTATTTTGTAGGACACCGCGGGGGTTGTTAAGTGCTATCTGGGGAGGCAGAGTGCTACCTTCTGTACCCAGCAGCCACTACCTCATTGAAGACGAGAAATCAAACACAAACTAGTCCTTCAATAGGAGCCGTGGGGAATGTGTATTTGTCATCAAAGTCATCCTGTCTGGCCTCGAGCCGCCCTCTGAAAAAACAAAGATACATTTGAAAAGAATAAAATCAATACGTCTTCAGCTCCTCCAAATTTTTGTCCATTATTAATGAGTTTGGGATTCTCAAAGAAGCTATCAGAACTATCTGATTCAAGAGGAAGGAATCCTTGTCAAGGCTGTTATCGGCCCCCACGGGGAGGCTGAAGGATCTGAGCGGCAGTGTAGCGTAGCAGCAGACAGGTAACTAGAGGAGAGGGCGTCCGGCCTCTAACACCCCTGTGGTAATAGAGCCAGATTAAGGGAAGAGTGGAGTCCTCTCATCTGATTCCAAACATCAGACCACAACCACATCAGCGGGAATCCTCGCAAGGCAGTTGAAATGCGATACACGTTGTTATGAAAGGAAATACATGTTTTTAGAAAGACGGAAAATCAATATCGCTGACTGACTGCGGAGCAAGTGAACAAATCTGAGCGAGCTTGAAAAACCTGCATAAAATGGAATAAAAATGAGTCAGACTTAATAATCCTGACTAAGCCTGTATAAGGAAGCCCTGGCAGTCAAGACAGTAGATGGATCAGAGCACAGACAGGAATGCATGCATTATGCATCACTGTAAAATCTCTCCGGGTAGAGCGCACGCACACATACACAAACTTATCCCGCCGCTCGCATTTGCATCACTTATCGTTCACGTTTACCACAACTCAAAATTCACAAATGCGTGCGTGCGTGTGTTCTCCACTGCCAAATCCAAAGGACATCATAACACTGGATACTTCCATGCCACATTAGACAGAAGCTACCTGTTAATAGATCATTACCGTTGAATAATTACCCATTACTTTGCTCTCACGTTCACACACTCTTCACAAAGCCACTGCTGAGCGCAGCAGCACCATCTTATCTCCCTCGCTCCTCCACCCCTCCCTTCAGTTGATGGTAACATCTGACAGCTTTGTGTGTGCGCCCATACAGATTTTTTTTCTTTAATTAAAATACTGGAAGTCTTAATTGGACATTACACTTTATTCTTCGCCCCCCCGCTCGCCCACCCCCCCTCTTCAAACACTTTGATCTTCCGACCAAATCTTTCGAGGCAATAATAGTTTCCCCGGTACTCACACTCACACCACAGTGCTTAAGAAGCAAAAAGCTCACTTTAAAACAGGAAACACAGCTTAGTCTGCTCTCTACTTTGAGTTCCTTCCTTAAAGAGTTTATATAAGAGCAATTTCTCTTCAGTTAGATGTTCTTCAAGTGACCTTTTCTGACTTTGTTCCAGTGAAAATAAGCGTCTTTGAGAGGGAAATATTAAGAGAACACCTGGGATGATGTTGTAGAAATGTAGAAATTAGTGTGTTATAACTGTTCACTGTGCAAATCCTGTTTCTTTTGGCGCATCCAGAGACTTCATAAGGGCATAAATCAACCTCCAACCTCTGCTGTGAGAGAAAAAACCCCAGAAAGCATTTCTTAATGACAGAGCTGTATTGTTTTACAGGATTATAGCTTTTGTAGAAAATTGTCCACCCTAGGAAATATTGATTAAACTGCCCAAGACCACAGGAGTAACATGCTTTATGTGATTTCAGTTTTGGTGTGGATTTTATGTTTGAATCTGTTCTTTGATCCCTCCGGCCTCACCAGTGGCTCGATGGAGGAATATGAGCCCATTACTAGTGGGCTTAGGGAATTACATCGGCCGCGTGAAAACTAGACATAAAAGAGTATTTTCTCTCACAGCTGAGGTAAACAAAAGAATGTAATAATAGCAATACCTGCAAAATTTCAACCATTTATTTATATATATAACATTGATAGAATGTCACAGTTACTACCACTCGAGGTATGAACGGTAAATTAAGTATCGATTAAAGCTTTAATTTGTTTTCTGTCCACGTTTCTTTCTACCTTGCTAATAACTGCCGGCTTTCTTTCTCTATTTTCTCCTTCGATTCCTCACGCCCGCCTCCCTTCTTCAGGTGGCACTGGGTCAAGAAGACGACTCCTCCAACCCCAAGAGCTCTTCAGGCGACTCCTCCAAGACGGTGGGCCTCCTGAGCGGGCAGGCGCCCATCTCGCCCCTTAGCCGCTGGATGCTTCACAGTAAGAGCAGGGCCGCTAATGCCACCTCCCTGGAGCTGCCCTATCGCTCCCCTGTCCCTTTCTCCAAGCAGGAGTTTTCTAAACAGGAGTTCTGGGAGATGCTGGGCAGCGACCTGCTCAAACCCGACGCCTCCAGCTCCAGGGTCAAGCGGCGGCCCATCGTTAAGACCGGCAAGTTCAAGAAGATGTTTGGCTGGGGAGACTTCTATTCCAACATCAAGACGGTTAGGCTTAACCTGCTGATCACCGGCAAGATTGTGGACCACGGAAACGGCACGTTCAGCGTCTACTTCCGCCACAACTCCACAGGCCAGGGGAACATCTCCGTCAGCCTGGTGCCACCCGTCAAGGCGGTGGAGTTTGACCTGGAGCGCCAGAGCGTGGTCTACCCCAAGGACTCAAAGATCTTCAACTGCCGCGTGGACTATGAGAAGGTGGACCGCAGCAAGCGCACCTCGCTGTGCAACTACGACCCGTCCAAGACCTGCTTCCAGGAGCAGATTCAGAGCCACGTGTCTTGGATTTGCTCCAAGCCTTTCAAGGTCATCTGCATCTACATTTCCTTCTACAGTACGGACTACCGCCTGGTCCAGAAAGTTTGCCCGGACTACAACTACCATAACGAGATGCCCTACCTGCCCTCGGGTTAGGAGACTCTTAGGGGGGAGGAGAGGTGGGAGGGGAGAGGAAAAAAAGGGGGGTGAGTAGGAGTGACTGCAACACACGAGGAGGAAACCAGGGCTGTGAATCGTCCTTAATGCCGCTGTGGCAGCAAGACACCTTAAAAAAAAAAAACAACAAAAAAAACACCCCTTCTCTGTAGCCTGACTACTGTAAGATGTAAAAACATATATGCAAAACAAAAACTACAGTATGCAGAAAACAAGGCATTTTTTGAATGCTTAACTGCAGCATTCACAACTGGACCAGTCGTGGGAATCAAATACCACCAACACGCACATTCTTACCTCAATCCAGTTTCTAAACTCAATTTCTCGCCAGCTCATTTCTCTCTTCCATTAAGTAATTTGTGAATGTTGTCTGAATGTCCTTTTAATCACCCTTTACAAATACGGCTCTTTTGCAAAGTCACAAGGCAGCATTTTCCGTGAAAGCACGCATTTAAATGCTGTGATATGATTCACTGGAGAGTTGTGTACAAATTCAGACTTTATTACAAACATCATACAGTGTTAAACACAGCACACTGTAAAGACAAAAACAATACGGATTTAAAGCTTACCAGAGGGAACACAAAGCATTATTTTTATTTCCTAAAGAAGAACAGATGAATGTAAAGTGTAACCACAGGATCATTTAGGTTACACTCAAAGTTTTCTTAAAGGGCATCTTTATAAAAATGTTAAAAGTTCTTCTTACTCATTTCCTCACCCCCTGTCCACGTCTTCATGTAAGCACCCCACCACGGCATCGTCAGTGTGTAGTGTTTGCTTCTGCGGCCTGAATCTAATCACTCTGTATCTCTCAGTTATGTCACCTGCATTTCAATAAAATGGGAGAGGAATAGAGGGACAAAACAAAAACAAAAAAACAAAAACACAATTTGCAAGAAAAAACAATTGCTCAAAAAAGATTTAGGGCCAGGGCTTAAGACATGTTCAGTGCAAGGAAAATAACTAGATTCTGCATAGAGATAGAATTGGCCCTCCACACTTAAGAGAGAGAGAGAGAGAGCGAGAGCGCGAGAGAGAGAGGGAGAGATTCAGTGAGCTGTTTTAATTAAAGTGGAGAAGGAGACGTAGAGTATGCAGCTCCTTCTATTGTCCCCTCTGTATGAAAAAGATTACATTTTGTTGCCGTCAGGATTCCTGATTTCACGCCTTGATAACTTTGACTGTGTGAGGGAGATTGCTCTCTCCCGACAAATACTGTGTTCACTAAAGTCGGCCCGTTATCTTGAATAAATGAAAATATTATCATAATAATTACATATAATTTAATCTCCTTTAGAACTAATTAAGGTTTCAACGAGAGGGCGAAATGTATTCCTAAAAATCAAGTCAGCGGGTAGGAGGATAAGAGGACGTTCATGGAGATTGTTGTGTTTTTGCGCGGAGCCGGCAGCCATAGCTCAGCTCAGAGTTAACTGCTCTCATTAAGATAAATGGCCACTGGCTGGCCCATCTCATGTTGCTCTCACAAACAATATCAGTGCAGAGCAGCGCACAATGGAGCTATGAATTAGGTAGCCTGACATTTTGTGTGCTGAGAGGTTACCGCTACCCTGCTTATGAGGACACAATGACTTTTCAGTTCATTAACGATGAACAGTCACAAGACAGGTGTGAAGAGTCATTAAACGGTGATATAAGATAACCCGTTTGATGCTAATGTGCCGCGATATCAGGGATACGGCAAAGATCTTGCAGCGATGTCCCAGGTGGATCCATGCAGACGTAAAGGGCCACCGTGAAGCCGTCCTCCTGTGGGGGGTAGCATAAGGCTGGACATAAACGCATCGCCTCGGCTGCTCTATGTGAGCCTGGAGAGCAGGAGTAGGAGGAAAAAAAGACAGTCGCAGGGCTAAAAATAGCAACAAAGACCTGTAAATCTGCACATCAAAGCTCGGAGTTTTTAATTTACTCTTAAGGAGGGGGGTAGCTCCCCTCCATATGCGACCAAATCAACTTGTGGCCCAAAGCAAATGGCAGTCGAGCACAAGCAAGTCTGCGGGGGACAGACAGCTCCAGCACCCGCAGCAGTGATAAAGGCTGTTCATCTGGCTAAGTCAGACCTCTGTCTCCTCTTGCGTGTAATTGTTTTATCGAAACCGATGTGTCATATATGCGCCGGCTTGGCTGCTCCGCTTGTTGACAACACACGTATCTGGCTGGCTCAGATCGTTCTTGCTGTAAGAGTCTCACAATCAAGAATCCTCACAGAGGGGATTTTCCTAAAGAGGCTACCATCAATCAGAGTGCCAACTACGAAAGAGAGTCTGATTTCTGCCACAAAAACTTGCTATTTATGCAGTATTTATTTGAAAGCATACATAAAGAGTCCCAGCGGAGCATGCAATATAGATGCAGGTTTGGCAGCAGCTGAAACTAAACGCCTGACTCTTGTCTGAAGGTCCGTTTTCCTGTGCTGCTGGATGAGAGGCAGAGCTTCATGTATGTAAAATGCATACCAACCAGCATGAATGAAAAACTGCCTCTTGCTGTGTTCATCCACATACTTCAGCTCTCTCTGTCCCTTTCCCCTGCAGACACCTGCATGTTGCTCAGCCATATGTCCCGTCATCTTCACGCCGTCGTCCTCTCCCTGTGTGTGACCCGGCTGACTGGTCCATACCCTCTCCACCTCCCTTACCCCGGCGTTGAACCTTGCTATGGGTAGTTCCTCATTGCTGCCCCGCCCTCGTGTGCGCAGCACTGAGCTGAGCTGGCTAATCTCTGTGAGCTTAACACCGAGCCAACTGAACATCAGCAGTGAGAACTCCCCTCTCTTCTTGTCTATCTATCTATTTCTCTCTATATCTATATCCCATCAAACAAAATGCGTGTGCACACACAATCTTAAAACGTGCTGGTTTGGGTATTTTCCTCTCTCCTGTTCAAAGCATCTTACATAAGCTCCTGGATTGTGAGGACATGAAATCTCCTCGACAGCATGCCAACGGAGTGCCCTACACAGATACGCCCTAGTAACCCCGGTAGCCCCCCACCTGCCGCCTCCTGCCGGGTGTCTGGAGAGAAGTTGGATACTCACACATGTTGGAATCAAAGCTGGGCAACATGAGCCCACAGCACTGAAGTCATGTGAAAAAAAAACAAAAAACATAAAGGACACATCTTGGGCTACCTGCCAGGAAGAAGCCCCTCGCTCTGCTCCTTACCGATCCTCTCAGATTTACAGCAATACTCTTCATGAGACTCCACCCTCTCCGCCTCTCTGGGGCGAGGTAAAGAACGGCTGCTGGACTATATTTTAAGAGACGTTGCTGCAGGATGTACTGTGTTGTTACAGCAGCAGCCTTATCGTTGACCCTTCGAGTGCCAACAGACATGTGGATATTTGGCCTTAGTGACTGCAAGACAACACTGGTCAACTCAGCAAAGAATAGTGACAAAACCCGATTGTCAAAAACATAAATATACATATATATATAAAAGCTAAGAGTCCTCAGATCTGAATAAAGTTGTATTTAAATGTGGGTCATGCAGTGGAGGTTGTCTGTTTTATAATTTTGTTCCCCATGGTTTTGTTTCTCTATGTCACGTGGATGATATACTGTATGGATGATAAGATGGCATTTACTGTGGTTTTCAACATTCTAAAAATCAATAAAGTACAGAACAGTACTTAAACCACTCGAGTTGTAGAAAGGCCGACTCCAGTCTTATATGTGGTTGTGATTTATGTGTAGGAAGAGTGTGTCAACAATGCTGAAGTCTCTATTTTCTCATATTTGCATACCCATACTGTGTGCCAAAGGCAAAGAAAAGATGTGACAATTTTTTTCGCTGAGGGCCGTTGCAGAAATACATTCAGGGAGAGAGAGGAATAAAAGAGGAAAAAGGAGCAGGGAGGAAAACGGGGTTGAGAGAGAGAGGAAAGAAATGTTTCAACTGGAGTGATGCATGAACACAACTCGATCCCCTAATTAGCCTCCTCTTTCTTTTTTCCCCCCACTCTCTCACTCTTGGTTTCTTTGTTGTTCATCTCCGCACTCCCCGTTCATTTTAAGATGTAATTGACATTAAATTCATTCTACTTCTTAATTAAATCCCAGACAACTGTTAACGAGGGGATGGGTTCAAACATTCAGCTCGCAACATCCCTTTAAACAAGATCGATTAAGGCATGGCTGGCGGCGAAGCCAGGCCCTCCACCCCCCTCACACCCCCCCTTCTCCCACCCCACCCCACCCTCCACACCCCCTTGTTCCCATAAAAGTGCTGCCTGCCTCAGGATAACCTTGCCGGAGATGATGAAAGGGAAGCAAATACGTCAACAAGGAGACAGAATAATAGAAAACTAATTTGGGAGAAAGCTGGATTGAGGTTAATGTAAGAGCAGCATAATGGGTCAAATATGTAGACACGAACTGCAGAACGTGCACAGACACAGACGGAGGAAACAATCACTGATAATGGACATAAGGATTTGCAAGAAGTACAGAGGCTTTTGGTTCTCCAGGAAGAGAATACAATCCAAGACTGTGAGCTTCTCAGAGAGGAAAGGGCATTTCAGCATGAGTAATGGGAAGCTGGACGATAGTCAATTGAGAAAATAACTAGTCATGGCATGAGGAGGTGGGAGGAGGCGTGCAAAGCTTAAAATGATAAATAGACATTCAGAAAAATAACCTTGAGGTATGAAAACGTGTGTCTGGAAAAACTCGACAAAATATGTAACAAGAGACAGGGAGAGTGAGCAAAGACAGAAGGGACGGCACTGACTCCTTGTTAGCGCTTTGATTTAAATAACAAGGCTATCAGGTTTGCAAGTCTATCCTGCAGACTAATAATTATGTGTCATTTTCCTCCATGACAAGTTACACCACAAAGTGTAGTATTGCTCTGGCGGTGGATATTGCACTCTGCAACATCATCCCCTCGCTAACGGTGTTGACAAAGTCGAAGCTCCAACGACGGCGCTCTCATTTCTTCGCACTTTGAAATCATCGAGGAGGATTAGTCTGGTATACCAGTTTGATGATGCACAGAACCAGAGTGATACCGAGGTCTTATTAAAAATCTGATTTCGTCAGTCATCTGCAACTAATATGATACAGGTTTCTCCCGGACGGCAGCCACATTAAAGCAGTCTAAACCCTGCAATGAGGATAATCTTCGCATTATTCTGTTTTTTAATCAATTTTTTGTAAATTATTTCTATACTTAAAGGACTAATGTATCCCTAAATCCCCTTTTATATTGAATAGGTGTGTTGGGTCAGTCTGCCAACCCATCTGAAAATTTCATTAGTCCGGGGTTTCAGAGATTTTGGTGTCTCATTATGGCGTAAATGTGGTTTCTGAGGCTTTTTCACCCTGAGATGAATAAAATTCTGGGGATATATGAATATAAGGTGTAAGTGAAAGCATATTGCCTACATACGCTTATAATGATTAAAAAAGAAATTATATATTTTGCATGACAAAACACACCATTAGGTTCAGTCTCTATCCACATCATGCTGGACACAGGACTTCAGATATTATAGAGACGGATTAGGGCTTTTGTTACCTGGAAACCAACTCCAACCAGATGCAATTTATTATCATACCTCCCGTCGCTGCACTCGCTGAATTCAAATACACTTGATTTTCTTTGATATTCTACATTGTGTGCAGGGGTGGTCATGGTCATGCTCTTACTACGGGCACAAATGTATAAAAGCAAATGTACACATGCACTCAGCAGCCCACACACACACACACACACACACACACACACACACACACACACACACACACACACACACACAGAAACCTTAAGTGGTTTCATGCACCAGCATCCTAATTGTCTCTCTGCCCCGCCATGCCAATCATGGAGCCTGGAGCGGAGTAGACAAGCAGGTGGGCCGAATCTCAGCCACAGAGCATCACAGGAGACGAGTTTCATCAGATGGGGACAAATACAGGATCAGCCTTTCAACCCCCCCCCCATCGTCTTTAGTGATGGAGCACTACAGCCCCCATCTGCAATTCACTGTATTTCTACACAGGCTGGACACACGACGCAGGGCACGCATGCTCGACGAAGGCCGTGAGAGATGCTGGAAAATTATAGTGCAGCGAAGGGGTTGAGGAAACAGCGGGGGGTGCGGCGGAGGCTGAGAGCTTGTTGCAAAAGAAAGCACAGATGGCCTAAGGCTACAACGTGGTGGGAAGAGGAAAGAATAACTGAATAAACTAATTAGAAGGGCAGAATTTCACACACACCTCCATGAAGGCAACGCTCGCTCCCCCCCGACTTGAAAAATATGTTTTATCTATAAATCATTCTTACACAGAGAAAACAAGACTTTGAGATGGAAATGCTAATGTCAGATCTCCGGGTTTTACGTGTCGTTGCATCTGGTGATACAGTAAGAGGAAAAGGCGTGTTTGGATTGTGGTGGGTGACGGCGAATAGCTTCACACGTCGATGCCAGTGTGGAAAGTCAAGCTGGGCATCTGTGTCATGCAATGTGGCAGTATTAGCTAAAGGCCATGATGAAGACATTAGGGCTGTGATCTCTGTATTAGCCCGAAAAGAGGACATTTCCACTTAACTAAAGGAAGCGATGGAAAGGAGGGGTAATTTAAATTCAGTGACAAGGCTTTAAATACCAGCCAGGGATCACAGTTGTGCCCTTTGGCAAAGTAATTATTCACTCCCTTAGAAGACGATCAGGTGTGGATGTGTGGTCGTGTGCGCGCACATGCTTTTGGCGCAGAGTGTGTCGGCATCTGTGCGCGTGTGTGTGTGTGTGTTTGAGTGAACCGGGAGGGAGAGAGGGAGGTGTGAAATGTTACAGTTTCTCCACTTTTCATGTAACTGAGAAGTGTTTATGCCAAACTCTTCAGAGGAGAGAAAGGGTGTTCAGCTCAGGGCTCACATCAGGTGATAAACGTGAGAAGGAAGAGAGAGGGAAACATAAAACAAGAGCTGGTAAAGGTTAGCTTTCCACCTCTCCATCACTGTCTCCTGCCAGCTTGTTCTCTCCTCCTGTCCATTTTTTTCTACCTTTATAACCTTCAACCAGAAGCGGCGTGATCTCAGGAGGAGGAGCTCTCTCTCCCGCTGAGGCCAGACCGAGGCTCAGCCCAGGGGCTGATGGGACGAGACTCTCATTGGGAAACTGTCCTTCAAAAACTGCAGCCTGATGGATTTTTTTTGGCCCTGGTTTTGCTTCTATCTTTCCCAACACATCCTCAGTACTTTCCTCCTGGCAACCCTCCATCTCCCCCGAGCTCCCTCAGTTGCCCCCAAGTTATCATGTAGCTCCAACACATACACAAACACCCACACACACACACATTTGAGGAGGTTGTTTCTGCTGACAGTCCAGTCCTTAGTACTGTGGGGCCGTTGCCTGATAAGTCAAAGACAGAGTTGGGGGACTTGATGCCTCTCATTATCTTTGGGGCTGTTAACAGGGAACTACCATCCTACCGTCGCATCATCAAAACGCAACGATGTGCAGACTCAGCTGCAGACAACATACAACGCCTCAATCAGTCTTCATTTGCTTCCTCTTACTTGCTATATTTTAACCACTTTCCACTCTTATTTGAAGAAAACAAGTATCTCTCTAGTGAGAAGCTTTATTTTTTCCTCCTTTTTTCTTCTTAGTATACAGTTTTTTTTTTTTTTTTTTTCACAAAAGGTGTTATTATGAAAAATGTCTGAGGTCTATGTCCTACTGGGCCCAGAGGTTCTCTAAAACCAGGACCAAGAGGAGGCATTGGAAAAATAGTCACTAATAGCTACATACCCCCTCCAGGCACTCGTAGTACTCATAGTACTCATAGACTCATAGTAAATGGTCAGTGCATTATTGCTGTGAAAGAAAAACTTGCAGAACACTAAAATGCAGTCGATGGACAAACAGTTGGTTCACCTCAGGAGTTTTTTTCTAAAGAAGCAGCAAAAAAATGTTATCAGAGTTTCTTCATATCAAATGGATAAGTCTGGCCATGGTCCCTCTGTAAAACATCTGAATAAACTTCTTCTGGCAAAGACCTCCTTTTATTGCTCTGAATGAAGTGAAATCAATGGCTGGGCTTTCACGTTTACAACTCAGTAAAAGAGAGGCCGCTGCGATGGAGAGCAGGATCATTGCAGGAAGGTAATTGGAAGACTGGACTTTAATGTGACCCCTCAATGACAATGGACGGCCATGCAGTAAGTCGTGGTCTGACATTTTAGCAAATTATAAGAGGGTGTTGCAGGGATCGCAGACTGGTGTTGATTAATTATTTCACATATAGTGCTGGAAATCAAAATGAGAAAATATTAAATGACCAAATTGTACTTGAACCTATAGATAGGGGACAAATTAAAGGACAAACCTGACTAAACGAGGAGAGAAACATGACGAATCCTGATGCCTCCACGGTGGCACGAAGGCTGAAAATGATGTGAATCATATGCTACAGCCTTCACAGACACCGCATTTAGCGGTTGTTATTAAACTACTGGTTTAATTACATGTAGTTCATTAGCAACATCTTCCATTTGGAGTTGTATTTGTATAATGAACATATGAGCTCTTACATATGGTGCATGAAGAGGACTAGTGGGTAAGTGTAAGAAAGCACAGAAATAGCATGAAGATATGAAATAGTAATATAAGAGACAAAAATACAGTGCTTCAAAATGTTACTAAAATACAAAACTTTAGAAAACAAAGCCAGAAATACAAATTTGGCTATAATGAGAGAATAAATGAATGGACTTACAATACTTTAGAAATGCATGTTGAATTCTCCACCTGAACAGATCTAATTTTAAGTATTTACAGCTGGGGTAGTTTTGCCATTTTCCCTATTGTCAAAGAGTGTTCTCTATAATGTGCTGACACCCTGCTCATTTCAATGATAGATATCTCTATTCAGCAAATATTTTCCTGCTCATTACCTGTAGAATAATGTCAGCTTTGCTGCCCGTACCTTCTCAGACCCGTCTTACTGTGAGACAGGATTTCAGCACTAATCCAAATCAGCACATTGCAACTAAAATCTTCCGAGTGTCTCCCCAGGATTTTATAAGGTACTCTGACCAAACATGACATCATTCGCTGTTCTGTCCTGAGCTCCAAAAATGACCCCAACCAGAGCTCGCTGTGCAGGTCTTGACATTATCTATGAAATAAAGCCAACAGGGAGCTAATGCCATTTGGCTTACAATGCTGTAATGTGTCGACCTTCACCTTAAAGATTTTAGCATACTACTACAACTTTTATTTTGGCTTTTAAATAATTGGATTATTGAGGTTGCATGGGCCAGGGGATTCTAATTCATCGGTGGATGCCTCCTGCATTATGATGATTAATGGCTGGATCTGCAGAGCCCGCCTATTGGCTTCAGGTTGTCTTTGCAGACACATACATATGAGTCCACCTCTGATATTTTGTATGGTGAGAAATTCAATTCAGAGTTGTTTTTTGAAAATCTAAATCACGGTCAAAACCCCACCTCCACACACACACACACACATACACACACACACACACACACA
>JBAJHX010000039.1:4433976-4457469 GCA_037176925.1 Amniataba percoides | reverse complement strand
TTTTTGAAAATCTAAATCACGGTCAAAACCCCACCTCCACACACACACACACACATACACACACACACACACACACACACACACAATGGAGCTGCTGGGGTAAGGCAATTCCTTTCATACTGAGGGATTTCTTTCTGCATCAGACAAGTCAGGCAATTGGAATTATGACCAGGGTCAATGCTCCAGATGAAACAGCAAAGAGTCTCCCCTCTCCTGCTAAATTCACTTTGCACCCACACCCGCCTCGCCACTGTCCTTGACTCCTCTTGACCCTTCCACCTTGGAGGGAATTGAGTTATTCAGTGGTACAGCTATCACCCCGCAGCCATAACTTTAACAGCTGACCTCACAGCCTTGCGCAAACATGGTAGCCGGAGCGCGGGGCTTATTGATGGAGGCTCTTTAACATGGTTCCTTTGTCTCTGCCTGGGGCGTGAGGAAATAAATCAGCTTTACCAATGTCTTCTTAATCCCCCCCTCCTACATCTCGACAACACAGCAGGAGCTGACGGTTAGCTGGGGTCAGGGCCAAAGGGCCACCATGGTCAGTGTACATACACGCAGTGACATCTCACTGCTGGAACCTGCCATACAGTCTGATCTACGGCTCTCCCAGGCGCCTGATTAGGGTGGAAGGGGGTCATTTCTCCTGCAACTCCATCCATCACCATTATCCCGCCGCAGGAGGGACGCTGAGGTCAAATTTGATGCACATAAATAAAAATCACCTCCACACAAAACACAATACAAACAGCTCTCTACATAAAGCTATCTGAGTCCTAAGAAAGACAGTCGCAAACAGGAACACTTGCAGGCGACTGACAAGTCAGCGGCAGTGTGTGGGTGTAGATTTGGGGAGGGAGGGGAAGGTGATTGAGAGAGGGAGGCGTGTGGGTGATGTGAGGGAGGGCGGCACAGGACGAGGGCGGGGAAGTGGATGTTTTATGAGGCCCTTAACATTTACTTCCCCAGCGTTTCAATCCGCCGTGTCTATTAAGGACGGCTGCTCCTCCTACGTGTTCCCCATCCATCAAAGACCAAGAGACACGAGGCCCCACACTGACGGACAGCTCGATATGATGGAGGGAGAGAAAGTCAGCATCAGGCAATGGCAGGGAGAGAAAGTGAAAATACTGAGAAATGAAGGAGGGAGAGAATGAGGAGGGGAGAAAAAAAAAAGGGTCACGGTAGAGGAATGCAGCTGAAAATGCAGTCGTAGCCAGAGAATGGCGATGCAAAAAAAGGCATTCAGGTACAAACAAAATGGTCGAAGATGAGCTCCGTGCAAAGAGCTGAAGCAGCATTTTGCCTCAGAATATGCTTTGTTCAACGTGGGCTGCCGTCCCTTCACAGGCACAGTCTGAAACGCTACAGAATTTTGTGACTCTGCACAATAAACCAAACGCACACTGCCTGCCGAACAACATTTTGCGAGAAGCAGTGAAGTCAAACAAGCCACATATAAAAAGAGACCCAGAGAAAATAGATGAGGTCTCCATTCCCTATGACAGAGTGTGTGAGGTGTGTGTGGGTCAGGGAGGTGCCCGGCTCTGTTCGGGCTTTAGTAATACGTGCAGCCCCTGCAGGTCACTGCTATTAATTACAAACTTAGCCAGCTACCCTTCCATTAATCTAAATTTAGAGTCTAGACTTAGCTCCCGCTTGATGCTGCCACTACAGAGCGCCGTGCCAACCAACCAATCACATAATAGATTTTCTGCCCTCTGGCCGACCGAAGACAAGGTCCACTATCTGCAAACTAATCACAGCCACAGTCTGACACGCTCAACCTGCTGGCCGCCAAGGTCAGCGGACCACCGACCACTACAACACGAACTTGAGGCGAGAATTATTAGAAATCCCAGGTGGAAGACAGTGTGAGGATGAACATTTTGACCACCTGAAATGCATAAAATTGGGCTTGTTAATGAATACATGCAGCTAATGATCACTGCAGCGATGAACAGCTGGTTTGCGTTTGCCGTTCGTCTGCCTTCGGCCTTTTATCTTAATTAACAGCACACATATGTGCAGTGATGTTCCCACTCGCAGGCGGCCCTGGCCGGCACTCACCAACAAACAAGCGTAGGTCAGACAAGGAAATGTGGGGAATTTGCTTTACAACAGATCAACAAGGAGAGAAGGGAGAATGAGAGGGTAAATGAGACAGAGATGAAGAGAGGGGGATAGAGGAAGAGAGCAAGTTGCTGAAGGAGACAGAAAGAGAAAGAGAGAGGGAAGGAAAGCAGGAGGATGGGATGGGGGGGGGTTATACCATCCTGTAACCTTGTGTTCCCCCGGCCATACTGCCCCTGAGCTGCTGTACCCCCCTCCAGCAATTAATCATCTGATACTGAGCTTACTCAACCGACAACCAGCTCCCCCACATCCTAATTAAGCCAGGAGAGGGGAGGAGAGAAGAGGAGAGGAGAGGAGAGGAAAACTGTGAGTAAAAGACAATAGATAAAGGAAAAGGATGGTCACTGCTAGTGGAGGGAAAGAGCAGCGCAGGTACAGTACGGTAGAGTAAGCTGGAAGCCAGGAGCAAATGAGAAAGAAGGAAAAGGGAAGAAATCCAAAACTCAGTTCCTATGGATTGGTAGTGAACATAATGAAAAGCCTGTGCCAGCCTGCGTCGAGGACCATCTATCTACCAGACTGGCGAAGCAGGCACCATGCTGGTGCCAAGGTTATTCTACAAAGCTCAAAGACTGTGTGTCGGTGTGTGTATGAGCGTGAGTGTGTGTGTGGTTGTGCTAGGCTAAATAAAATAGGGAGGGGTGGGAAAGACAGTGTGTGTGCATGTGTTTATTTTGGGTTTATGTGTGTGGAAACCAAATGTTGCTCAATGTCTGTGAGTGTAGGCATGTGTGTGTTACAGCTTGTTTGTAATTGGAAGTAGGAAGTATGTGCGTGTGTGTGTGCATGACATGTTTTCATTCTGCTCAAGCCTTTTCATGTTTGGTCCAGGATACCGGGAGACTTGATGTCCTCGCTCTTCTTCTTCCTGGCTGAGACACACTTGCGTTGTCCCGGCCACCTGCCAGCCAATTAGCTGAGCGGGCAGAAGCAGCTGCCCAGTAGCAGGTGGACGTCCATCCCAACATCCCGACTGCTTGCTAATGCTAATGGCTCTGATCTCAGGGACCACAGGACTGGACCGCCGGGGGAGGGGGGGTCAACTGTGGATAGAGCTCACTGAGGCGGAGGTGAACGCTATAGTGGGGGATTATAAAAGACTATAAATGTACTGTAAATCTACTCCAACTGCTTTATGTAACAATGCCAACACCTATTCAGTTTTTTAGATTAGATTTAAATTAACTGTGTAGACAAATGCACACATATAGCAGACATATGTAGAATAAACAGGGGTAATGAATAAGTGGACAGGGTGAATGGTACATATGTATACGCAGCTTTATGTGTTAATTATCTGTTGGGGTCCATGATAACCTTTACCCATGTTAGTAATTCAGCCTTCTTAACACTGCAGAAGACTGTCAGACACATTTTCAAGGCTTTAAACTTGCATCGCTTTGTTTTTCTAGCTAACACTTGTGATACCAATGCATTTTTTACTCATTCTACTTTTTACTGTTTTCAAATAATAGACCTCTTGTTCACCTTTTATGTACTTTAAATATATAAATGCTACTTACATTTACACTTTTGATAATATTAATGGGCTGATTTGCACATTTCAACAGAGTATAATATTAGTTTAAGCTTAAAGTACATAAAACTAAGTGTTTTGAAGTGTTGCCTGGATTAACACCTTTTACCTCTATATGTAGGAAGTTTGGATCTATAATTGTCTAAATGAGCTTCATAGTTCATTTCCTGTATTTGTATTTAATTTTTTATTCTAAATTAATCATTCTTGTCAGTGGCAGAAAGGGTCATTTTTATCACTCCCTGTGCAAATTACCAGGCTATTCTGTGAAACCGGCCAGCACCATGTAGAGCAAATGTGACATCTTTCGTGAACTGGGTGTAAGTTGTTATATCAGTCAGGACAGACGGCAGCAAAGAGGGTTTTTCTTTGCATAAAAAATGTGGGTTATTACTTGTGAAAAATGTGCTGCAGACACGCAAATATTTCATTGGGAATTTTATGGGCTTTTTTTTTTCTCTGCATCTCCACATCCACTGACACAGATTAAAAAACAGTCACATTGTGCCTGAGCCTGACTATCTGCAGCTCAACCTTGTCCTCTCCATCGATCCCTCCTCACTCTCCATCACTCTGCAGGGTGAATAATTAGCCCAGTCCACAGGTGGGGCCAGTGATGAGGCGGCTTTTTGTGATCAGGCCCCGAAATAGGCCTGCTCCTCTCCCCCTCGTAAAATGCCTCGACCCTTTTTCACTTTTATAGATGGAGGAGTAATATATGGCTTTATTTACGAGGACAGGCCCTGACAGATTTAATATTTTAATTCGGTTTTATGACCTGAACATAGGGCCACGCAGGACTCTTTATGAGCCTCCGGCACGAATGGACGGAGCGGCGGGGACCACCGGGCGGAGATGGGAGGGCAGGAAGTGACAGACACGGCCATTCTTCATGTATCTCTGCCTAAATACCAAGCATATCTCTGCCTGCTCTAACCTCTGCTCGTTCTGCTTCTCCCCTGCATGTCTCTATCATCCGTCTACAGTCCTCCCCCCATCTCCCCTCAACCCATAACTCCAGCGAGAAGACACGGCCATGGAGCAGACAGTGCAAGTCTAATAGAGGGGAGATTGATGGTTCAAACGATTCAGGGCTGGTACTGAGGGGAGATTCATGCTCGAGACAACTCAGAGCTATTGGTTTAGAGATTGATGAATCAGAAGATACAGCCCTAAACTTTCTAAGCTTTTCATGGCTTCGGCGATACCCTGCCAATACTTTCCGAGTTCAGGGTTCAGACTATTAACAGCTGATATCGGAGCGGGGCAACGTGTGGAGGTTGATTGATGAATGTGATGATTCAAACTCTTCTGTGTAGATTGGTGGTCATTTTAAAAGTAGAAGTCAAATAGTTTTTCACAATGAAAAAAAAAAAATCCAGCACCCATCTGGTACCATGAAAAGTTTGATTACTTTTAATGGAAATCAATAGGGTTTCAGCACTTGCTCTCTGAGAGAATTTTTAATCAAGAGAAATTCATTATTTTACCGCACCATACGCACACACACATGCACGCACACACATACATATACACACACACACACACACACACACACACACACACACACACACACACACACACACACACCACACCGTTATCATCCGTCTTAAGAGAAAGAACCAATAATAACCAAGATACCCTCTAACATGGGCATCAATTTCTTGGTCCAATTTTACTGCCAATTAAAGCGTTTATCGTTTGACACAATATTAACTGTCCTCAAAGGTTGATTTAGTAAAACTTCCAAAACAGAAACTTTGAGAAGAAATTGGTAGAGGTCTTCAAAGCACCATATCCGGTGGGACTCAGTGCAGTTCCCATGGGAACTGGCAAATGAGCGTCTACCCGGTCTCACCCCTCCAGCGCAGCGCCGGGAGAACACAGTGATTATCGATCTGTCTGAGGGGCGAACAGCTCAACCAATCAATGGCTCTTTGAGTCCCCCAAGGATTGTGGGATAGAGGAGGAACAGTGTGCGTGTGCGCAGCGAACGGAGGGTGGGGGGGTGGCCGTGCCAGAGTGATTCCTGTCCAACACAAATCACCAGCTTAATTGACGGGCTTGAAATTGGTTTAAAAGGCCTACTGCTCCCCCGCCGCCGCCTCCTCCCAGGCTGGCATCAAGGCAGAACGCCGCTTACAGGTATTAGTGTCATTATCCCCCCTGGGATGGAGGTGAGGAGTCGGTCAGGGGTTGAGCAGTCCGGAACCGCAGCAATCAAAACACTTCACAGCCCAGCGAGGTACAGTTCATACATTTCACCCACACTCATTGTGAGCGAGCCCGACTGTCTAACTGCTGAGCGAGCAAGCATTATTGAGCAAAAGGCACAGAACATATTGATTAAATTAACCAGACAGAAATAAAATAGAGGGCTGGAAATTTTTAAACTTAATATCAGTGCTGAAACAATCACTTAATTAAGCAATTAGATAATAAAGTAAATTATTGGATTTTGATAACTGGTTTATTGTTTAAGAAATTCTTATGTAAAATAACACAAAACCGTGTTTTACATCTATATGAATTTAATAGCCTTAAATTTGCCATAACTGATTGTCCGTGAAAGTTGCGAATGCTAAGGGACAACACTAAAAGGAAATGTGATTTCTGATTTTGGCGGAAACAAACCTAATTAAAAACTTTGTGTGAACGTTGTGCAAATCATTAAAAATGTTATTTATATTTGAAATGCTGTCATCTGGGAACACAAATATCTCTAAAAAGACATCAGACAGGGAAAGAAACGCAGACGTTCACAGAAGTATTTTTTTAAAGACAGGCTAGCCAACCAATGGAAAATTTGAACATAAACATCAAAGTTAACAAAAGAACAAGAACTTGCTGACTTTCTTGTAGCAGTGTTCCCAGTTTTGTTGGTAGTTACAGTGTATTTGTTTTTAAATTTCACTTCAAATTTAAAAAGTTCATTCAAATATGTTCAGTAACGACAACAATGCAGACCTACTTGGCATAAAACAAACAATCAGTGGTTTTACAAACTGAACAGTGCTGTGACAGGGTCGGTGAGAGACTGATGTTTAGTTATGGGCCATCTTCTACACTCAACAAGTCACACACTAATCAAACTGAAGGCCAAAGATGGGCTGGACCAGCACTGCCGACTAAATAATTAACAGGCCTTTAATTACATCTATAAGTGAACAAATGACCCCAGGCCCCCGCAGAGCCACGGGGGGTGGAGGGAGACAGATTTGGAGGGGAGGGTACAGTTGTGCATGTATCTGTGTGTGTGTGTGCACGGGGGAGTTGGAGGTATGAGATTATAGTAACAAACAAGGAGGAGAAAGTGGCCTGATGAGCACATACGGCAGCACAGCCTGGCCAGCTCATTTACTTTGACATTTGAGAGGAGGCATCGCTGCGGGAAGTGACTGTAAGGAGGCAGATATAGAGGCGTGTGACTCACAGGGCTGACTGACACTCTGAGGTCCATCCATCTGGGCACAGGTGAATGAGAGGAGAGAGGCAGATCAATAAGGCAATGGTTTGATAGAGTGTTTGTGAGTGGCTGCATTTCCAGCTATTGAACTTTCTGCGTTTCTAATAAGGGGGAAGATTTATAATGGCAGCAAACTAATGACTGAGCACTTGAATGGTGAGCTGACACTCAGACAACCAGAATGCGATAACCAGTGGAGCAAGTCCTGCACTGGAAAAATGAAGAGTTTAAAGGGACTGCATGTAACCCAAATGCAAACCACACATCCAAACACGAGACTGAAACGAGCTGTTGTAATTGGCTCATGTAGACTTATACTTTCTAATAATTAAATTAAAGATTCTGTCAGTCTTTTCTTTTTTCTTATCTTTTTTATGAATATTTCACATTTATGTAAAAATACTATGTTAGGAATACATTATTTCACTATTAAGTCCTCCATTTAGCATTTACTATCTTCACAGTAAATAAAAATTTCATACATTTTAATATTTTAAGTATTCATGATGTTCAGTATTTTGTAGCAATTATACATTCTCCTGTGAATACATATTTTATATTATTACAACTATGCATGTGCTTGTATTTGCTTCCAACTAGTAGGTTATAAACTATGTATTTTGTGTTTAAATGCTGCTAATAAGTTCTACCTAGAGTGTAGTGAAGAAGTGAAGTGGAGTAGTATGTGTACAGTGTGTATAGGGTACCTTTTTTCAGTTTTACATTATAGTGAAATCCAAGCTATCACTTCCTTGTTTCTGATGACTTGTGATGAATTTGCAGATTTAAAATAAACTGCATGGAGGGACCTTCCTATATTGTCCAATTAGTTCTCCGTTTCCGACAACTCCAATTAGGTTCCCAGTAATGTCAAACTTCCCTGCTCTAATTCCACCAAATATTACAAGACATGGAGCATAAGATCTAAAAATGCCATCATTTTCATCAGCCTAATATTGCAGAAATGGGAGTAAGATCATCTTTCTCATTGGTTACAGTGACAGCACTCTCATTTAATCAAATTAAACCTCAAGAAGCGTGTCACACCACACGCAGCCTGCATACTCTCACACACGTTTCAATCTCCTCCCATGCCTACACACTCCTGGGTTCTTTCTTTTGCCTCCTGGTGGCACAAGCACTCAGAGATCCAATCAATCACACCTTTGCACACGCACACTTGCGCAAATACACACAGAGGAGAAAAGGCTCTTTGGTGGACTTGCTTTAAGTTTACTGCCGAACCAACGGTATCCTTTGTCGTATCCATCACCCCGGTGGCATGCAGCTGAACAGATGACTCTCTTTCTCTCCATTAAAGCAACCGTCGACCCCGACGCATGCGCCTTTTTAAATGATGGTAAAGAGGAAATTAATCTCTCCCTGGGCTGCCGTGGCAGGATATTAATCTAGCAACTTCACTCATCTCCTCATCTCGTCTCTCTTTGCCTGATAATCCTCTCCTCATCAACAACATATGCAAACCACAGGTGAACGAACAGAGTAATTGATTAGGATGTGAAATTCCCCTCACACCTCTTCTCTCCTCATCTTTTTTTTTCCTTCTGTCGGTAATTTTGCCCATTGTTTCAGATGTAATTTGCCCGCCAATCATTTATCAGTTAAAACAAGTTATTGATGTGACTTTTTATGTTGATGTCGAAGAGGAAATCAGTTTGGGATTGACTGCAGCCGAGTTTCAACCTTCAGCTTAGCAACATCAGTTGTTGTTGGTTCAAGAAACTCTGTAATTATGGCTGTAATTAGACTAAATGACATTCATAATTAATTACTGTGTGCAAACCCCTTTCATTACCCCACTCTACTTGCTTAGTGATCACCATGGACATCTAAAACAACTACAAGACAAAACAAACATGTTCCCTAAGAATGAGGCCGTCTCCCCGTGGGCCAGTCGGCAACAAATACGTCACCTTGTTTTGATCTGTAATTATAGCTCCCCTCCTGGGCCGATCAATATCATTTTGAAAATGCCACTACATAGCTGTGGGAAAATGTAGCATTGAGTTGTATCACAAAAGCTAAAGATAATAAATAAACACACAAATGACGATTCAATTTGTAGTTTATGAATCGCTTGCGATGCAACAGTGAGATACACAATTTCTCTACATTTGAATGAAATCCACTCAGGGTTGTTTGACATGTTGCTTGTAACAAATGAATGGGTGTAATTGTATGAGACAAAATTATCACTTTATGAATAGTGTTGCTATTGTTCCTGAGTGCATCTTCACACAGTATCTGCCCCTTGGGCATAGTAATAGCTGTTTTTTCAGCTCTCAGCTGAGGAGCCTCCAGTGAGAGCTGATAAAGTAACGTGATTCTTATCTAAGCATTAACCCCTGCACAGCTCCCACAGTTTACCCGTCCAACATAGTAGGGTGAGGCAGCTGTCTGGACCCTCGGGGAGACAAATGGGGCTGATAAAGCTAAGCTCATTATCTGTTACTGACACATTGGTCAGGGGTCAGGCCTAATCTGAGCCCAGAGGAGCCCGGCCGCTTGGCCACTGTGCGACCTGGCTCTGTTACAGACCTTAATCGGATCTGAGGTTAATGTGCTGCCTCTCTATGACAAAAGCTGAGGGGAGAAAGCATCTCCTTGCCTCACCGGGAGAGAAATAAGCATCCTCTCGCTCTCCCTGGAGATACAACACTTAGCCCACACGACTGAGCCATGACTGAGAACAAAAAGAGCACGACGCAAAATAAATATCATTAACCCACAATTAAAATCCTGTTCTCTGTCCTGACATCCTTTATTGTTCTCATATCTCCGTCCAATTACAACATGCTGGAGTAATTATGGCTGCATTAAAAAGTAATGAAGTTATATGAGCAGGGCCGTTTCCACAGGGCAATCTGACAGAAGGCAGAGAGAGGAAGGAAATCACTGATGCCGGTAGAGGACCTGCTCATCGCTGCCCATGAGGTGAAATGTCAACCAGATGAGTCTGCAGCACCCAGAAACATCCACAATTCAGCTGACTCTCCCTCGTAGCAAACTGCAATCAATCACTCTGCCTCCCGGGTAGCCATTATTTTTTAGCTTTTTAACTGGTCAACATGATCTTGTAGCCATGGAGACAGGGTCTTGCCCAGAGGGCACAGGATATAAATGGCTGCCTGGTCTTTGTAATATGTGTTAACAGATTTGAGTGAGTAACACTCTGTAGTGGTCAAGGTTGTGGCAGCAGGATTAACATCAGGTATCGTTTTTTGTTAACTCTCTAAGCGTTTCAAATAACATCTCTGTATGTGTGTGTACATGTTTACACATGTTGCTGTGTAAACACACTTGTTTTTATGTGTGAGAATGGATGAAGAATTGCCTGAGTGAGGCTGTTACGCAAGGGTCAGAGATGAGAGCAAGGCAATTTGAGGTTGGAAATGAGCGATGTCCTTTCTCATTTGAGCGCCACAGAGGCCTCAGCCTCTCACATGCCACCTCCTCTTATACGTCAACATTCCCATTGTGCTTCAGCTTCCCTCTGCTGTGTTTGACTCTCAATACATTCAGGAAAGAGAAAGTGAGGAAGAGAAGAGTAGTTAAAAAAAACAAAAAAACACAGTGAGCCACAGTGATTTGGAAATGAAATATCAACCCCGGCTTGTGAGGAGGAGGTAATCTCCCTTTAGAGGAAAAGACAGTAGATGAAAAAGACAACTAGGTGGGAGAAAGAAGGGGAGGAGAAAAACAGAAAAAGACACATGGAGAGGGAGAGAATCGGGGTGCGGGGATAGATTGAGCTCGTGTCTGATCTGCTCCACACATGAGTGGAGATCTGACACTGACACAGCACTGGTCCTGCTGGTCTGAGAGCTGCACAGAGAGCTGTGGCTCTGAGGCAAACTCTCATATCCCCATGGATGGAGGAGGGATAGATAGATGGGTGGAGAGAGGACAGATTTTGTGAAGAACAAAATCATACAATGACAAGTGGAACGTAAAGGATAAATTGACATGTGGCCAAGTGGAAAGGCGGATAAAAGATGAGATTTCTTTCATTTAATGTTTTGTTGTGTTTGTACAAATGGCACAGAAACAGGAAACAAAGAGCACATGCTGAAAAAGGTTGTAGGTCAAATTTGAACCAAAAACACTGCAGGTGCATTTTGAGTATTTAAACCAATTTCACACATTAAATAAGAAAATATATTGCTCATAATTATTATCCTCCAGACCCACATCATACTATTTTCTTTGCTCTGTGGACAGCAGTCACTTCAACTTTTCACTTTTCACATTTTCACTTTAACATGCATCATTCTTTAGCATAATGTTTTTTTTGTTTTTGTATTTGCATTCTACATATTTACGAGTCAAAGTCCAACATTTGGACTGTTTCTGCATATTTAAAAAATGTCAGTAAGAGAGAAAACAAGGATAATAAAAATGCAAGCCATTAATCATAAAAATGCCACTCAGTGTTGCAGCTCGACTCCTTTACACTTTCTGGAACAGGTGTAATTTTGACCACCAATTTGTAGGAAGCTAAATTGATTTTTAACATTGACAATACATCTACAGGTGCACTTAATTTAAACCTTGTGTATTTTATTATATAACATAACAGACATAGACTACACATAAATGTATATATTTATTTACAGATCTGAATAGCATTGTTGAATTATTTTTATTCTGGCTAGCTTGGTGGCCTTTTTTCATTGCTTGAATCTACATTTGTACAGCATTAAGCTTGAAACTTTCTGTATGTGCCACTCTGACTCTGACTGTGTTGAGTGCTCTGATTGAGCCTACAACATTTTTTTTTCTCCATGAACGGCTTCAACTTCAATGTGAAAGTATTGACCTCAAAATCTTATTTTCAGGTTGCCCTGTGTACAAGTTCAGAAAAAAGAATTACATAAAGTGTTCAATCTGTTTTGATTGCAATGCAGTTTTAAGCCTGTGACCATTTTTTGTCGCTTTTGTCAGTCTGCCAGGCTCAGGGGTCCATCATGGAGGATTTGAAACTACATTACTGAGGTATAAATGAGGGACTGTCAGCTAGACCTGTCATGGTTGTCCACCACACCTGGCACCATTTTTTATCACAGAAGATTGTTTGTGATGGAGCAGAAACAATACCTGGCTAACAACGCGCCGTTACAATACAATGAGAGACTTGCAATATCGGCAGCACGCGTGATGACTGGGATTGGCAACACAGGTCAACAACAGTGGATTCTATGATAAGCATCAATCAAGCTGTTGGGCCTCTCGGGACTTTGATCGAGTGGTTGTGTGCTGCTGCTGAGAGGCTGGCTGAGGATAGAGGTTGGTGGGGAACTGATAATGGGCTTCAGAGAATCACAAGAAATGAACCCCCGTTGAGAGATGGAAGGGGTGGAAGGAGGAGAGAGCAGCTGGGCAAATGAGTAACAGAGGAAAGGAAAGAAAGGATGGAGCAGGCGGGATGAGGAGGGAGGCTCGAGTGGGCCCAGCCCGCCTCCTCCACCGCCCGCATTCCCTCAGTCCCCCACTGGATGACCAGCACACAGACAGCAAGGCACCATGACGGACACTCTCCTCCCCTAATGAGTCCCAGTCACAGCTGAACACACCGCTGTGCTTTACAGCACCAACAGAGAGGCCTGCCACCATGAAAAACAGACTGACTGCTACAATCACAAGCACCACAACAAACGCAGAGTCAAATGGGGTCCTCCTGCAGTAAATCTCCAATATAATTACGTTTGTTTGTGTCTTTGAAGGTGTGTATGGACTGTTTTTTTCAGCTTCTACCATTGCAGGCGACCAGGACACCTGCGGCGTGTTCGCAGCACGCACTCACTCTGCCTTGCTTTTCGCCTCTTTGCCACCTGTTCTGTCTTCTTCCCGAGTGGAGCCAGCCAAGTGCCTACGCCAGATAGCAGCATATCACATAGGCAAGCTCCTTTGGCTCCGGGGAGGGAGGAAAAAAAATAAATAAATAAAAAAAAGGGAAAAAAAAGCTTGTATCATGGAGCGTTCACTCACATTTCACATTCACTAAATCCATTCAGTAATCTCCTTATGTGTGTGACATGGCAGTATCAGAAGAGGTTGTTGAGGTAACTGTCAGGGAATTTGATGCGAGTTCCCTTGTCACAGTCACTTTGGCTCGCTCCCGTCACTCAGCCCGTCGTGCCCTGAGGGGCCACTGACAAGAGCAGCATCGGCAGGCAGAGGAACGGCAGCGAGGATGTCCTAGAGGGCACCGATTCCAGATACGGCGTCTCGATGCGAACCTGCCAGCTTACATCGGAGAGGCATTCGCGCACATTCTGCTCTGGCTTGTGGAAGCACTCTTTGATCAAATAAGTGGCATTGATTTTGTGGAGCCCGAGTCTTTGTTGCTGTATGTATATTGATTTTGTCCATCTTTGACATGTCAGGCTGGGGGTGAGCAGTAATGTGAAAAATGACCCCCCTCTGTGCCAGAGAGCCAATGAGGCAAGTCCAAAACACAGCAGGGGGAGCTGCCATTAAAGAAATACCCTCTGTCCAGCCACATTACAGTCGATTATTTCTAAACTGGGGTCTCTTTGTGCAGTTGGCACTTAAAGAAAATGATGCAGCAACTGCAACTCCCATTTTTCTTAACCCTCTTTATAGCTCAGGCCCAAAACACACACATGCACGCGCGCGCACCATGAGCCATCCGAGTGTATGAGTGTAATCTAGTCCTCACCCTGAGTCTCCTGTGGGTGTCTGTGGTTTGCTGTGCCAGTGAAATGAAAGCAGGCCTCTCTAATAACAGCGAATTTAATACCAGCACTAGTCCCTTAATGAGAGTGCCCTGTGTTTGCTCTAGGCTCATATCCGCAGCACCAGTGGGAGAGGAGGCGAGGGAGGGAGGAAGGAGGGAAATGTAGTTAAAATCTCCCATTAGCATCACCTCCAGGGCAGGCATGCGCGCTCCCCAGGCGGCGGGTGGGGGCGGCGGTCTGCGCGTTAAGCGTGGGGTGGCACTGGGGGACCGTGAGATGCCCATCCGCGCTTCTGCACAGCTGGAGCTCCTCGGATGTTGGTGCATGCCACCATTAATAACACACAGAAATTACCATGGCGCTTATTAGAAAACAGCACGACACCGGAGATAGGATAAGACACAATCCTCTACAATAGAGGAGAGGAGCCCTCGGAACGGGTGGGAATGATAAATGATGTAAAACAGGGAAATAGAAGATAAATTCAATGTTCCTCCATATCATTTGATGGCGGGTGAAGACCTAAGAATAAAAGATCAAAGCAGGAAGGGTGTGGGAGTGTAAAATCATTTTGAGAGTGTGTATGTGAATATTTGGTGGGTGTGTGTAATATTACATTACATGCAAACATGAGTGATTAAAAAAAAAACAAAAAAAACAAGAAGAGAAGGAGACACGTGCAGATCATACCCAGTCAGGTGAATATTTCCATGATGGTCGAACAATTAACTACCGATCCTTTAGCAATTAGCATGTCGGCCATATCAAGGAACAAAACTAAACAAAAACAAAACATCGCAATCATCTCTGCTTTAATAGTCTTGGTGAGGTCCCCTGAGTGTTTACTAAACAGAGTGATTGCAGTGGAGATTTGAATATTTAATAACAGGAAGAGATTGGAGAGGAGCAGCGTCTGGGGAGAACAACAATCCGTTTGGACTCGCTGGGCAAATGAGGGAAACTAGGCTGAGCTCATTGAATTTGTCCCTGTGGTATTAATGAATTTTAAATGAATTTTATGGAATAGCCATAAATATACTTTGAAAACAGTGAGCTGGGAGTGTTTCTCTGCTTCATATGGAGACAGAGTATCTGTCTCCTCACGATGAATGTGCCCTGAAACCACAGCTTTGGGTATTAGAGAGCAGACAGACAGATGTAAGACCTATCGGGTTTGGAAAACTCTCCGAGGTAGATTTGATAGAGATATCTATTCTCCAGCTACAGTGGAAAATGCCTCTCCTCTGGGACGCGTGTATTTTTGACTCGGTGTATTTCTCAATCCCACACATCCATCATATTCTGCACTTACGGGGATCAAACTCACCTACACTAGATGTAGATTGAGTTTGAGTCTTACAAGACATTCAAAAAACAAAAATGTGTAGTTGGAAGAGTTTTGAGTTCGAAGTTTATTTCTGAACTCGACAAACTCACCACACCTATTAAACATCAAAACACCAGCAGCGTTTGACCTCAGCAATTGGAGGAGCAATGTGCATCGTCTCCCTCATCGTGTGTTACCATAGAAACGATTTAGATGTTTTCTAATTACGTGCAACTGCAATCCAGCAAAAACAAATAAACACACGAAAGGCCAAACACCATCATTTTCCATCTTCAAATTAAAACTTCACAGCTTTGATAAAAACATGTTAGCATTTAGAAAATGGTTGAAACTAATTAAAACTAATATGTGGGCTATTATACAATATCCTACTTGTTTTCTTTCCTGACTAATTTTAATCAATTTACAGTATATGAATACTATAGAATATATAGTACAGTGCGGTAACTATTCTATATTCTATTATTCAACTACTTTACTACTAATAATCCAAGTTATTCAATTATTGAAGAAGAGTTAAAAATACAATATGCCTCTGAAGGTAGTTCAATAGAAGAAGAGCATAGTGTAAATCAAAAATACTCTCTACATTCAGTATTTGAATAAATGTTCTGAATTGCTTTCAACTGTTTGTACAAGTACTGCTGGTTGGAAATCACACAATCAAGTATTTTGGCTTTTCTTGGGTTCAGTGAAAACCTCACGGCCAAAACTGCACAAACTCTGAGGCTTAAATAACACACATTCCAATAACACACACACTTAATTGCAGCAGTGAAAACACAGCAATGTTGGCTTCATGAGACATACAACACACACTGCCATATGCACACACGTAAACAAGCACGCACACACACACACACACACACACACACACACACACGGACGCACGCTCACACAGAGTAAGACGATTTCTTGCAAGCCCAGTCCAGGTCTATTAGGCAGGCATCAGGCTTTCGCTGTGGGCCAGGTCTGGCTGGGCTCCCAGGTTAGAGGACGTCTCCTCCTGGCCCTCTCTTACCATCTGCTCCGTCCAGAAGGCCTGCACCACTGGGGGGAGGAGGGGGGAGCTGGCCCACCAGATACAGCCCAGAGGAGAGGAGAGGGAAACGAAGGAGGGGGAGGGGGGGACGTTGAGGAGTGGGGAGTGGTTGGATGGTGGTGTGATGGGGCTGATGGAGGAGCAGAAAGGGCTGGAGGTGTTCAAAGGGCCGGGCGAGGGAGGTGGAGGAGGTTGGTGATGGGACAGGGAGGGGGCGGCTGATGGGAGACAGGCGGGGCAAGGCAGGGCTCAGGTGCCCTGGGGGGAGTTACGGGGTCGTCTGTTACCTGTCCACCTCTGACCACAGCCATCTGCTGCAGGGAGAGGAAGAGGAGACGAGGGGAAGGAGCAGGCGCTCGGAATAAAATGGTGAAAAGGTGAAAAAAAAAAAAAAGGCGCTGATGTGAGATCTAAATTTGTGTTCCGCATTTTGGTTTTAATTAGTATTTCATATTGTGCTCAGGCATGTCCGTTTTTCTAACAAGGCAGTGTAATTGAGAAGGAGAAAGGTAATTGAGAACGGGAGGAAATAATATTAATGATGGATTGAGTGGGTGAAGGAGTGAGGGAGAGAAAGAGAAAGAAATTATTCTTTTCTGCATGGATATGAGAGTTTAATTGGACACTGTGCTTTCGACGGGGCGGATGCAGGGGCTGCTGCTGCTGCTGACGCAGGGAGTTTTGGAAAAATTGGGTTTGAAACAAGAGGGAAATTTCTTCGCTGAAATGAGAGATGGAGCGATACGGGAGAGCTAACACAGGACAAAGAAACAGGTCAGGCACTTCATCTGAACATTACTTTCTCCCCACTGCCAAATCCCATTCCAAATGAAAGACACCACGGAGTTGGCAAAAGAAATTTATCACAGCGTTGCATACTGGCTTCTGATCTCTCATCCACTACCATTATAATTGACACTTCAGGAAAATGCAGCGAGGTTGCCCAAGGATGTAGAGAATATATATCCCTGCTTGTCTGTCACAGCTATGTCCTCCTTTTGTCCTGCTCAACTGAGGCTCCCTCCGAGCCAAACACAAGAAAACAGACTGAAAGGACCGGTGAAGGTGAGAATGAGAGATTCAGCGGGCGAGGCGGTGCTGGGACTAAAGGATGGACAGAGCTTAACAGTGGATTTACGCACAGGGCAACTTGCCCATCAAACGCTGGTGGAGTTGAAATTTAGAAACGCTTAATCTGCTGCCCCTGGACACTGAGATCACTATTCCTTCATATAAATGAGACCATGTATATTGCTGGGGGCTAAACAATTCTTTTATTTCATAAAGATTTCTACAACAAAAGGAAGACGTTTAAAAGAAAACGATGTTGCACATAAACAATTCATTGTTAAAGTTAAAAATTAAAGTCGTGATGAGCAGTGAAACTAAATTATTGCTGGCGAGATCAGAAACCCTAAAAACAAACACAGCGTGACCATGTGACGCTTAATAACTACAGAGGCGAGCTAAATTACTTTCATCTCCACCAGCAATTCAAACTGCAAGCGCAGAATTATTGTATACAATTTATCACATCATGGCTGCAGACATCATCAAAATTTGTCAGGAGCTGGGAGCTGTCGGGGGTGTGTGCTGCACCTCCGGCCCTGACAGAGCGGAGAATGACAGGACTTTCACTCACTAAACACATCACCACAGGAACTATTTCTGTTGAATTACTGCTTTAAGTGGCTGTAAACTAAGTTTAATGTGACCTGTTTGTCACAGAAAATTGCTTCAAAAGTTGCATCTCTTCAGAGATAGAGGCTTTTGAAGAGGCTCAGGTTGCTTCATATTTAAGTTATTTGGTATTGGATAACACACACTTTGGAGCCATGACACTTTTATAAGAAAAAATGAACATCATTTGGATTATGCCATTTATTATTTATTTAGTGGACATTTCCCTGTTTTAGTCTCTAATTTGAAAATGAGATTTATTTGTTTGCATCAATTACAGAAGACCAAAATTTAAGGGAAATGAGATAGTGGGTTGAGACCGTGATGTAGAGGAGATGTTAATAAAAGCCATAAATCACTTTACGTTGCACTGAGAAGAAACGCATCAAACAAAATGATCTTTCAGTTTAGTTTCTTCATTTTATTTTTAGAAATCTCTCCTTGAAGATTAACTCAGATTTACAGTCCTACACTTTATATATCGAAGCAGCTTTTGTGCCTTGTGTGGGTCAAGCTACCCTAAAATTCACGTAACTGAACAGAGCCTGAAGTTCCCACACCTCCATGTTTTTAACACAACCTTTATGTTGAACATCCTGTGTCAAGATGACCTTAATGACATCACAAGGACATCCTCAGGGTTTTTTTAAGGCTCTCCACAGTCTTGAAAGACACAATAGCAGTTTTGACAGGCTAAGTAGTACTTCTTGTGACAAGTCAAAAGAGCAGATAGACGGCAGATAAAATAGTAGTATCCTGCTACAAAAATGATGAAACAACTGCTCGAAGCCATGAAGATTTTACTTTAATATATAAACATTTTCTAGATAGTAAAAGCAGGGATCAAAGTTTCTCAGACAACAATCATCAGGAAATCCATTTTCAAATGAGCGAAAGTTCAATATAAAGTTCAAATATTTCTTCTGGTCCTTTTAACCACTGTGCTGGTGTAAACACTGTTTTTCAAGCTGCTTTCTGAAAGACACAGAAGTTGAGTCGATTTCTTCATAGATGGCGCTGACAGATGAGGGGCCACCAGCCTCCCAGCCGGCGGGCAGTGGTGATGCCAGACATGGCTGGCGATATCCGGTTTTTAGCATATCTCCCCTGCTGTGGCACAATTAGCAGTCATTAGCAGCTCTGGGGAACGGGGAGGTGTTGGGGGGGGGCAAACGTTGAGGTGGGGGACCGACTAGAACAGCATGGCAAGAGCTTACAGTGCTAATCAGGTCTGCTCCTCCATCCCTTGACTCTACTCGTCCACGCCTCCACAGTAAACACACTCCCTTTGATGTGTATGTGTGTGCAGCCGTGAGCGCGCATGCAGCCGCACGCAGCACCGCCACGAAACATCCAGCAACAGACAACACACTGTCTGTCATGTAAAGATTGAAGCCGATGAGATGGAGTACTTAACAGTCTCGCAATCCCACAGGATCAATACTTAGCCGGAGTTATTACTCAGTGTATTACATTTATATTGGCACCGCAGCTCTGGAAAGCCATCCACGATGAACCACGTGAAATTGATGTCAAAGGTGACTCCGCATGAAAGGGGCATAAAAGATAATGTGGAAGGAAAACCAAATAAGAGCCGAATCTAGGCGGCGGGTTAGCATCATAAGTGTGCCGGAGCAAACCTGGACAGAAATATTTTTTACAGCTAAAGACCAGCTGAATGGCCATATACAGCAAAGTGGCCCCCTGGAAAATGACACTGACACATAGAGGGAAGCTACAGAAGGAGTGATTTCTCTTCTTTTTTTTTCCGTGGCAGGAGACTGACAGCTTGTCCTCTGCCGTGGCCCTCCCAAGCTCTCCGAGCGGTGGGACGGCACTGTCTCATCTCTCCCGCTGTGATTTGTGCGTCCGATCACAGAGGCGGCCACTTTTACAGCTGCTGTACTGTCAGGGCTAAGCGGGATGCAGCATGTGGAGCCACTGTGTGTGTGTGTGTGTGTGTGTGTGAAGTTGTGTGACTATCTGTGAAAGGAAGACATTAATTTGCTGTATCATTTCATGCTGGGACAGACAGCCCCCTCCACACACACACACACACACACACTTTATTTGTGCTCTGAAGCTATAGCTCTATAGCAGGCCTGTCTGCCATAATAAACAGCTCGTGTTGGAGAACTGAATTTAAACCAGGGCCATATCGCATATTTCTGTACATGAGAGGAGGGGGGCTGAGAGAGAAACACATCAATAAAGATGACACCGTTTAAGAGGCAGACAACCTTTACAAAAGAGCGCCGGGTTTAATGGGCTGGCCGCGTGGCTCATAAACCACCACCGCATCTGACTGCAGCGGAGACCGAGAGCCAGCTTTACTCAAGGCTGCTGCAGAGGAATGTTACCGCTCTGGATGCAACGGCGTCTTTTTGCATGAGTCAGCCAGTCAGTCACAACCGCAAGAAATCACAATCTCGACTCAAGGAATGCAGGCTGTATGACTGAAAGCCCGGATAAAAAAAGAGCGCCAGAGTAGAAAACATTTCTCAGGGTCAAAGTGTTAGCGGAGCGACAGCCATTTTTAGTGTTTTATTACATGTCGCCTACTGGTGAGCAATCAAAGGGAAACTGGCAATGAAGTCAAGCACTATTTTCTACCTTTTGTGAGCAACTTTATAGGAGAGACTGGACAGATTGCTCTTCATGCTCCACATTTAGCTGATAGCTATACTTTTCATGAAAGAAAAAAAACACATATAAAGCATCAATTTAAAACAGAAATATAGCATTGCCTGCAGCATTAGGGAATGATGCATCATCCTACAAGCTACATTAAGAAGTAAAAAAAAAATCCCACAAATTGCGATCTCCAGGAAATGAAAATACATTCTGTCAGTTTGAACCATGTTTGGCTGCACAGCATGAGTCTCTAATCATTGGACCCCTGGCTGGTCACTGGGTTTTCTGTAGTTAAACACTTCTTCTTTTTTTTTTTTTTTTTTTTTTTTTTAAACCAAGGCAAAATGAAATAGCATATTTATTAAAATCATGAAATCATCAACTCCAAACCCTCTGATTAACATATCACTTTGCAGCAATACTGATATTTCTAAATTACCAGATAAACCTAGCTGATGTTTTTATAAGAAGCTAAGATAATAGATGGTGTAGCTGAATATCATTTTATACAGAGCAGTAATTCTATATTATCACTTCATTTAATACATATAGAGGCCATGATTATTTTTATTATGCAAACTTTCACCTACTTGCTACATTGCTACCAATATTTCCTTACTTTAAATCAGGATTACTTTTATTTGAGGAAAAGTGTTCTTGCTTCACAATTCACAGTTTAAGTAACAAAACTACAGATACAAGAGTTCACAGGCCATATGGAGGATTTTAGGAAAATCTGTCTGAGGCCAGAACAAGCTTATAGCTGCAGTAAATAATCTTTAGTTAGACACCAATTTTTCTAAAATGCCCACTAATGAATCCAGCATCTCAGAATAAAATATCATTATAAACCACTGCATAAAGTAACTCAGAAATAACTCAGAAATGTAACAGCAGCTTCATTAATCATTTACAGACATTAATTTGAGGTTAATTGTTGTCTCCAAATGAGTAGGGAGACTGTTCACATCCCCAGTTACCTTGGCCGGGGTCAGCTGGAACAGCTTTTATGAAACATCCATTAAGTTTCTGTAACTGCTGAAAACAAACTCTGTCCAGGAATCCTACAAATGAGCGATCATTGTATAAACTATGATAACTGAACAGGAATCAGTGGCAAAGGGAGAGACACAAAGCCACTGGAATATCTACAAGTATATCACATCAATGTAAATACATGCAAATTCATGCAAAACCAGACACTGACCTCAACTCGCCAGACACAAGAGCAGTAAATATCCAAATTTCGAAGTTTTAACCATCTTCTGTTTTGCCACCTGCCAAAAACACTCGACATTTTTTCTCATTAATATGCAAATGTGGGGAATCAGATTTGTGCGTTGGATTGAATTAATCCCTGACACCCCTTCTGCTTCTGCTGTAATCAGAAATTACAGACAGGCGTCTGACGGTAGGCTAAAGCCTTGAATCCTGTCAGAGGGTCTTTTACCTCGGGGGAGAAATCCCAATCAACACAACTGGTCAGACACAAAGATACGGCAGCAGCATAGTAATGTGGCACATCCGCTGTCAGTTTCAAAGGGATATTAATTCTCCCTTTTCTCTTTGCCTTATCTCTCTGTTCTTGTAGCGTCATTGTGGAGCAGCTACAGTAGGCCCATGCCGCGGCCAGTTTCTTGACATGTTAATCAGCAGGCAATTTGTTCACATTTAACAAGGGGGATGTTTGAGGAGATAAAATGTCTCCATCCTCGCTGTGCAATTCCTTAAGATTTAGAGTTAATGAGGAGGGTGCATGTGAAAAAGTACAGATCAGAGGGTCGCCACCATTCATCCTCCCTTCAATTGATCCTATATTATGATGGCTGCATATGAATAACACAGAAGTAAAGCAAAACATTTCGATACTGCAAGTAGTTTCATCCAAGCAACAGGAATAATCTAAAACTAGCATGGATAATTTGGATAGCTGTGATAAGACACAAAAGGCTCCGGTTTATTAGTTGATATGACTGCATGCATTGCTGAGTTAGTGTTTTTTCTTGCTTTTTATCATCATGTATGCCTAACACTTTGGATGAAACATCTGTATGCACGTGCGCACATTTCCAGCTGCAAACCTGTTTACGTGTGCAATACTGAATCTCGTGTAAATCCTAATTTAATTGAACGTTTGTATTGTGTCTCCTCAGCAGCCTCTCCCAGACCCAGATGGTTGCGTGATGAAATAATAAAATGACACGAACATCCACCTGTAAGAGGAGCGGGGGTAAGGTGGGCAAACTGCTGAGATATTCATAAGCAGAGTTCACGCTGAGCGGCGAAGGTGTGACGTCCCCCATGAGCAGCATCGGTAGTTACATCTGTGAGAAAGGAGAGGCAACATGAGGGGAAAATATAACAGGCCTCATTCAGATGACAAAGGGGGGACAGACAATGGGCGTAGCGGCATTATTTCAACTCCCCTCTGACAGTGCTCTAATTTAATGAGGCGCACTGTGCGCGCTCGGGTGAGTCTCTGTCTCACTTTGTCTGGAGCAAGGTCAATGTGCAAACACAAGGGCACGCAGAGGAAACAACAGCAAAACAAAGCCAGGCCTTGTAAAGAAAAAATGAGAAAGTCAGATTACAAACCACCAGCAGTGTAAACAAGAAAGGGCGAGTTTGGCGTCCCAGAATACTCCAATAATTAAACTGTAATAGCAGACATGCTGTAAACAATGTTTGCCGTGCAGAGAGTGATAACAGCATTTTTACTGAGGAACGACCCGGCCAGATTATGAACTGGCGTTGATCACCTCCCCTGATGTGCTAAAGTGCAACACCGCAAACACGGCTATCATGGTCGCAGCGACGACAGCCAAGTGACAACAGCAGCGATCTCTTCCAAACAAACACACACACACACACACACACACACACACACACACACACACACACACACACACACACACACACACACAC
>JBAJHX010000039.1:4419330-4431360 GCA_037176925.1 Amniataba percoides | reverse complement strand
CACAATCACAACACTGCTCAGTACACAGACACATTATCAAATGATTTTTACCTTTAGAAGTGCTGCTCAACCTTTCTCCTTCTGTGTTGTCATTTTCCTCTTTTTGTTCACCGAGCTGAAGCAGCTAGTTTAATGTTTTATGCTAACTAGGCTGTGCTAACACTAGCTAACATCCTCAGTGTCTTCTTTTCCTTTTTCTTTCTTTCTTTCTTTTGGCAAACCCGCTGACCTTTTGGCCATTTTCCGCTGCATTTTCGCGCGTTTTTTCGCTTGCTTTTTCTGGTATATTTCTCACAAGCTAACTGACAGGAAGTCAGGTAAAAATGAATTGCTTTGTTTTTAACTTTGACTTTACTAAAGAAAAACTGATTCAGGATCGGCGCCATGGAAACCACCTGCTCTCTGGGCCCGCCCACTCTGACCATTAGCCAATCACCATATAGCATTTCCGCTTGCGTGCCAATCACTGCTATTTCATTCATTGGATTGGATAATTAGTTTTCTTCTCTTGGCTCCTGCACAGATTTGCCATATGATCGATTCGGGTGTGCCACCTACTGACATTTTCGTTTCGTTTCGTTGGTGCATGACAGAGTGGTGATGGTGATGAGCAGAACACTTACAGTGGAAGTGAATGAGTTTTTTTTTCTCCTCTAACATGTCTCATGTTGTCTCCAACCATCTACACCAGCACAAAAAACTTTAAGGATAAAAAAGAATACCACACTCACAAAATGAAATTACTGTTGATGATATACAGTAATTTTGAATCAATAATTTATACAGAAGAGGACATAGGATGTAACCAAATGGATTCATCTATTTAGCATTAAAATGGCCTGTGATATTAAACACAATGCCTCCGTCATTCCCAGTTCTTATTATATTTCATCATCTCTCTTTTCACTTTAACATCCCCATTTCGACCGCAGAAGCGCTAAAAACACTGCAGCTCTGATGTTATCGGAGCATAAACCGTTACAGATATTACATTTTGAAATATTAAAAAAATATAATCTTTTATGTTTTTATTACAAACCCGTACTCAAGATCACAGTCGTGTTTATGATTTTTTTTTTTTATTACGACTGCGTAATTCTGATCAGACTGGTCAGAGCAGTTTGGATGAAACAGAAAGTATTGAAGTACAGTTTTGTAGGAAATGTGGGTCTAAAACTGCTGAATGCTGTTTGACTGGACACATCCAAACCTCTGCCCTGAATACTGAGCAGAGCCTCAGCCCTGACTGTCATTCTCACACCCACTCACTTTTCATCTTTACCTCAACCCCGACGTTCTCCCTCCCAGTTTCAATATGCTGTCCTTCATCCTTCATTTCTCAGAAGATTCCATTTACCTTCTCTATATATTTCACTGACACATTTTCCAGCCCTTTTTTCGCTCTTTCTTTTAGCTCCCCCCCACCCCACACGACTCCACCACCATCCCTTTGCTGTCCCTCTCCCTCTAAAGCAATCATCCTTCTTCCTTTCTCTCTTTATTTACATGACACCGAGGTTCTCTCACAGGCAGGTGTGGATGGCAAAAGGCAGGCTTTTACAAAACGGTTCAGGTTTAATATCTTCCCCTTGCTTTTCATCACAGCCCAAGAGCTTCATAGAAGAACTAACAGTCCTCTCGTAATCGCATTGTCCTTCTGTAAATATCATGGGCCCACTCTCATCTTTATTTTATTACCACCTCTATCACTAAAGACCCCCAATGTGGACCAATATGGTTGAGGCTGGAGGACCGGTCGACACCCGTCTCATGTCATCCACCCCTGCCCTGCACAAAATACTGCATAAGAAACACAAAGGACCTCTTCAGTATGGCACTAAACCTGCTGCCGTGGTTAGGTTTAATATCCTGAAGTTACATGTACAATCAAAGCAAAACTCAGTTAAGAATACAATCGAAGGATTTTGTACAAACCTTTGACAACACTTAACAATTGATAAAAAAAGTATTTCTTAAAAAGAATTTGTTTGTGCCTCAGTGGTTGCACAATTAAAATGAAAACTATCCAGTTTTTATATGTTTATAGTGGAATAACCTCTAAAAACAATGACAAAAGAGATCAGTTCTGCTCAGGCTTCATCCCTCTATGGTGGAACTGACAACCACATGAATTAACTGGGCGGCTGTGGCTCAGCAGGTGGAGCGAGTCATCCATTGATTGCAGAGTTGGTTCAACTCCCGACTTCTCGAGCAAGACGAACCACAGTCGCTGCAGATGGTCGGGTCAGTGCCTCCCATGTCAGCCCGCCGCCATCTGTGAGACGAACGAGAGGCAAACTGTAAAACACTCTGGACAGAGAAGTGCTACCTGACCATCGCCCACATTTTCTTTTTTTACATTTTTTAAACTCCAAAATTGACTTAGATGAGAGCTTGGTCGGCAAATCAGGCAGAGTTTTATATCATAATGTGTAAAGTCCCAAAAATCAATACCAGTATCGGCCCCTGAAATCCACAATCAGCAGAGCTACACTCACAACACCTGCTCTGATGCATATAAATGTGCTGTTTATCCAAATATTTTAGTGATTATCACACTGTCCAATACAGTCCAAGCTGAAATATATGAGAAATATAAAGAATGTACTTGCTACAAAGACACACATCAAACCAATACTAATGCTGAAAACTAGTTTATTTATGAGGGACTAATTCAAATAGTATAAGGAGATACTGTGATGTATATTATAGATGCATATGGATATAGTATATGCAATAAAAAACATATATATGAGTGGTCATAAGACACTGATGGGGGTGACAGTGATTGATGTAGATGGAGGGTGTGGTTGAATTGGAAGTGGGAAAAAGGAAAATTTAAATAATCTGAAGGTACGAGGGTTGATGACTCTTCAAGATACTAAACATAAAAGTAACTTCATCCAGTTAATAGACAGAGCCGACCATAATGATGCAGCATTTTTTTACATTTCCTCACATAAGTGGTTCTAAAAATTCAGACCCGTATTCATAAGCAACTCAACAATAACTGACTCATGTGCATAAAAATGGCAGCACATGCAACGCACACGCGCACTCGAGTTTTTATTTAACACCCAGCATGAACTTCCTCAGAGGCTGAACAGATGTTTTGTCCAACAGAGATCTGAGCCGCATCTTTTCTTCAGCACAGAGGAGAAAAAAATGGAGGAGAGAATAGTTGGAACAAAGCAGACAATCCCCACCAGACTCCATGTCAGCTGCTCTAAATAGTCCATCACCAGCAGCCTCGCATACCATCGGCTATCTAAGACTGCTCTTAAAAGGCACAATATGGACGCGTGTCACATGTTCGAATGTATGCAGTCATGAGATGTGTCTGTGAAGTTTGTGAAGTCCTTTATTATAAGCATCCAGCCCAGTCTCCCCCTACTGTTTCTGCTTTATAGTGTGTGTCATGTTGTCTGCTGTTTATTAATGGATTCCCACTGGAGCAGCACATGCAACTCGCTGATTGCTGCAGCACAGGAGTGATTCAACCTACTTACTGTGCGGCCAGTTTATGAAAGCTTCCACGCGGCTCTTCGCTCTTTTCTGGGGAAAATCCTTGCTGTGTGCGCACAGGCAATTATGCGTGCCGTGTTGTTTTTGGAATAAACACAATAATAAAAGAAGAAATGATGAGTTTGCAGGGCTCAACAGACAAAAAAAAGGAAAAAGCTGTGCACAGAGAAAGTTAGGCAATAATGCAAAAATTAAAAGTCACAAGCAGTAATGGTTTACAGCTTTAATCTATGGTGAAACATTTGTTTAAACTCTAGACAGACTGCAATTACACACTCCAAATTAGCAGCAAAGGAGCACTGCTACATATTGTACAAGGCATCGCGCTCATAATCATTAGCTGGAGCGACAGCACATGGATGATTATTATTCCCATCATTGCACACGCACCTTTGTGCAGCCACTGTAATTCATTCATTTATTATTCACTTTGGGTTTCATGATGAGGTGGCTCATTAACAGAGCACACATCATCTCATGTCACCTCTTTGGGAAGAATAACACCCATTCTGCAAACTGACTGGGCATGGATGCATCATCAAGTGAGAGGAAAGTCCTCACAAACACACACCAGCATGGAACAAAAGTTTTTATTTGGATGAGAAGGAGAGATGGTTTGAGGTAGAAAGACTATCATGTTCCACTGCTTCCATCCAGATGATTTTCAGGTTTTCCTTTAATGTGAAACACATAAATATGAATATTTATGGTTTTAATGTAATGTTTATTATCACTGCCTTCACACACACACACACACACACACACACACACACACACACACACACACACAACATGCATGCATCCAATTTATTTTCATTTCAGTAAACACAAGCCACCCACACCATGCCACTCATGAGTGATCGAGCTGGTTGATTATGAAGAGAAAACTGACAATTAAATGACAATAATGTTCCTGAGATGAAAAATGAAATTTCTGCTTTAAGGTCAGGCCTTCTTGGTGCAGATTGCTTTGCAGAGATCTACAATCAGAAGTAAATGACTGACTGCTCTAATGCCAAGATGTAAAACGGCAAAGTTCATAGAAATGGTCAGGGTGAGTAATTGCTCCACTGCAGCAGACATATTTGTATTTCCTCGGCTGAGAAACATTCGGACCCCAGGAGCAACGAGAAAGAAAGGGAATGAGTAAGAAACAAACTTGCAAAACCTTACAAGTCAAGATAATTCTCAAGTGCAGTGGGGGGAAATTGGCAGATTGAGGAAGAATAAGTGAGAGAGGTAAAAATCCTTTGCATTTTAATGAAAACTTTGATTTGAACGCAAATAAAGAAAGGAATACAACAGTACATAAACAAAAAAAATCAAGAAAAACAGCAGCGGCTTTGGAGAAATTTGATGGAATTCTTAACCAGGCAGGAGTGTGTGTGTGTGTGTGTGTGTGCGACTGTGACACACTCATGACGAGGAGGACTGACACACCAGCTCACCTCGCTCGGCTGTGAGGAGAATGTGTGATGACTCGAGCTCGGACCCATCAGCTCACCTGAGCGATCAGGGACTTCGGCGGAGGAGGGCAATCGGCCGTTTGAAGAATTCATGAGGTCCTGACAGAAACGTCTCATAAGCGGCGACTATTTCACGGAGTCAGCCGGACAGAGATATTTTACAACTAATGAAGGGTAAAAGCCAAAGTGATGGACCAACATTCCTCACAGTGACCTTTCAGGCAGGTACACACGGGCTTTTTTGTGAGTCTGCGTGTGTGTGTTGGGGGGGAACAGCTTGCCTGATAAAAGTGGATAGAGCAAAGCTTCTTGAAGGACGAGTGACCTCATACATCATGCTGGCGTTCCTCTGCACAGTGGTGAAATGAGGGATTTTCTCTCCCACTCCCTTCTCTCCTCGCACTCGAGTACACATAAAAAACATATTTGTGACCTCTATACTTGTGAGGACCCTCACCGACATAATGTGTTCCCCAGACCCTAATACAAATCAAACCCCTCTTAATTTGTCTACCCTGACTTTGATCTACCTCGAACGTCAAACCAAAGCTGCACTAATCAGTTATATTAAGGTCACATGACTGTTTGTACTGGAAAACGGTTGCTAGTAGCCAGAAAGAATTGCCACTTAATTCTGCCCCAATTATCTTCTTCTACTCTAAAGATTATTGGCACCTTTCTGCTCATTGATGCAGTTTTAAATCCAACAACTTTGCTCATCGCTCGCATCATTCCTGTTTCATCAGGAAGTGGTAAACACCTGCTTCAACCTGCACCAAATGGCGGACAGTTGTTAGAAACATAAAACCGAGCAGACAAAAGAGTGAATGTTGGACTTGATGCAATTCATAATTAGTGTTCTCTGTCTGCTGGATGTATAAATAGGCAGGTGTTATCTGGAAAGGCAGACGTATAAATTTTATAAGGGAATAATCAGGTAATAGGTCAAAATGTCAGAAAATTAGTTAACGTCGCTTGACAGGCAGAAACCAGCTCCAGCAAGTTCTTCGCACGTCTCTGCACTAATTGCTCTTCTGTCTTTAGTTATATGAAAAGTACCACTCAAAAAGTATTTCTTTTCTTGCCCACTTAAAAGTGCCTTCAGAAAAAAAACTCTGCATTCAACATATTTAAACACATTTTGCTCAGTCAACTGTGATTTGAGTCAACAAGCTAACCCCAGCCATTGCAGAAAAAGCAGCCCGTGTCAATACTTTGAGCTAGAAGAGCTCTATCATGGGAGTTTGGATTTCATTTGGCAAAAGATTGTTTTACATTTCCAGAAGTGCTGTGGTTGCTGTCTACAGTAAGTAGCTGGAATTTCAATCACATTTCTCTCAAAATGATATCTCACTCACATATTCCATCCGCTGGGAAGTACGTCACACAAATGTGCTTTATCTGCCATTTTACTGTGTCGTTAACATTCAACGGCTCTTTTAAGAGAGAACAAGGGCCAAAAATGTCTCCCCTTTCCAGCTCTAAAACTCAAAATGGTGCTCACACGGACAGACGAACACACACATGCACGTGGATCCACACAGGTACACATACATCCCTACACCTCAGAAGGTCAAGCTACTGTGGGTTTCTGTCTGTTTCCTTGACACCGCCAAGCCAGAGTCTGCACAAACCCCGACTATCAATCAGCACACAAACCACACACTGTATGAGCAAGTGGACACACACACTTCCACACACACAGATGAATGTGTTTCTCCTCTCCCTGCTGAAGCTCTGTGTAATATTAGCGTGCAGCGTGGCTATCTGTCAGTAATCTGGAGATGTAGCAGGAAGCTCAGCAGTACTCCTCATCTGAGCAAAAACTTGCTGATTAGCACCGGAATTATCCTATTAACAGAAATGATTTCACAAGCTTCAGCATACAAATGAGTCACTTACAAAAAGTTACATCTGATACTGGTGTGAAACTTATTAAATCATTTAATTGTGAGATTAAAGTGGGCTAATTTGACAAACCAGCACTAATCAAAAATGACAATAGGACAGCCTCGAGGCCCGAGCGAGGATTGCAGGCTCCCACTTATTTATATATTTCTAATAAGACCGACTGAAGGGACAGAAGTGTGTCAGCGAGGAAATGAGATAAACCAAACAGCTGAAACTGCAATGAGAAAGAGATATTGGAAGGACACGACAAACAATAAGATGCTCTTGGGGTATGAAATATTATATCATTCAAAAAGGTGGACTTGAAAACAGTTTTCTATCCGTAACCATAGTTTGTAAACTGGTCTTTGAAGTTTATATCTGTAAACTTATAGATTTGTGCATTTTCTTTTTCTGCCCGCAAACTTTTCATAAGTCTGTGCGCTCAGATGCAGGCCTGCAAGCTCACTTTCAAAATCTATTCGGCAACAATACTATTGACATGTGATGTGGTTACGCACAGAAGCTCACAGACTTCTTTTCTTTTTCGAATGATATCATTAATAATATAAAAAAAGAGGCCACGTCATGTCTGAGCCAAGCACAGAGACGATCAGAATAAAAGCACCAACGCTGGTGAAGCTGACACACATGCTCAAACCAACGTGAGGCCAAGACACAATAACGCTGCAAGAAGCGGACTGTGATTAATCAGTGACAGCTAACCACTAATTACAACCCCCAATCAATTACCTCAACGCTCATTATCTAGTCAACACACCACCTGGAGAGCACTAATGCGCTTTACTTGCTGTGGGCAGAATCAGCATATACACTTGTCTTTTGAAAGCACTGACACTGAATGGAAAGTGTGAGAACCGGCAATGCTCTGTGAGGATGTGACCGGTGTGTCGTTAGAGTGTAATTCTTTGTGTCTGGGGAAAAAGAAAATCAGGTGAATAATCCCCTGTATGTATTAAGACATTGTGTCTTTATAAAAGGAAGGGGAATATGCAAACATGTGTGAGGTAAGAGGGAAAATCTCCGCTGTGGCCAGAAGCCTCCAGCCTTTGCTTTACATTTTGAGCGGGACTAAAGATTAAAGCTCTTCTCCCAGCAGCTCTCTAACAGAGAACAACCCAATTACACCTCGCTGGACCCACATCACGAACCGGGGGGGAAGAAAGACAGAGATGGAGGAAAGAGAAAGAGAGAGACAAGAGGGAATGAAGATGAGGGAGGCTGGATGGAGGGAAGACTGCGCTGCGGAAGGAAAAAAGAAGAGACTATAGATGGGGAAAGGATGCTGAAGGGGAGACTGGCTTATAGGAGAAGTGAGAGAAGAGCACAGTTGGAGGGATGAGTGCAATGCAAAGAAAGGTGTTAAGAACAGAGAGCGAGGGGGGAGAGTTGGATTGAGAATATCAGAGGTGAGAGGAAAGCAATGTCATACATCTCCACGGGGGATCAAACGCCGCTCTCAGTTAAAAGGTGCGACTCCAAATGGCAGAAAGAGTTAACTGTTTGAAACTTAAGAAACCCTTAAGAAACATGAGTCATGCTGCATGACGTCAGGAGGCAAAAAATGGTTTATCAAAGCGAGTCATGCTGAATAAGAGCGTACTGAAGAAACGAGAGGCGTGATAGAAAAACCAAAGTTCGTCCGGTTTCATCAGCAGCGCTACAGGTGGCAGTCAATGAATGGTTGGTTCACAAGTCTTGGTCTGACTATCCAGTTACTGAAAGCATCTCCATAAAAGCAGGTTTACATGGTTACATCACCAATCAGCATGTTAACATTATCACTGTAAGCATGTTAGCGACCCTACGTCAGCACTGGCAACATGGCGGTGGCATCATATTATGTATATATATGTTATATCAGAGAGGTCCTATAGGGGGGCATTTAACCAAAAAGGCATTACTTTGCATATGTAGGATTGTTTTGTTCCTTTTGTTTAGTGTGTTTTTTTTCAAAATTCAAGCAGACACCTGGTCGAAAACAAAACCAAATTGGTATTTCCATCATTGCAGCCAGGGGACATCATTTACGTGAGGGAATGAAGTTCTTCTTAAATGTCTTATTGCTGCATCGCTGTTACTCCTCCTCACGGCCACAACATCAGTCTGCTGTTTCCTCTGTCAAAAAGCATTCTGGAAAAACGAAGCAAACTGCTAATTTAATGAGAGGTCAACGCGGCGGGTTGAAGGAGTGCTAAAATAAATGCGAACGTGCCATCACAACATCGCTCCGAGTGCAGGTATGAAGAATATTTGTGGTCAGCGGTTGGAGCTGGAGAGGTTACCCTGCTAATGACCATTCATCCGTCTTCTACACCGCTTTTCCTTTAGAGGGTCGCGGGGGTGCTGGTGTTGGCACTGGACAAAAGTATGTGTGCACTCTGGACAGGTGGCCATTCAGTCACAGAGTCGACACATACTGACAGATGACCGCTCACACTCACACATGTGGGATATTCAGAGTCACCAATGAACCAGACACAACAAAACCAGCCGCCGTCCAATGATCATCCCAAACACCAGAAATTCATGGCAGATGTCCCGCTATAATCCTGCAGAAAGTCGCAGGCTGACTGAGTCTGTAAGTCATAATTTTACGTGGAGTTTAATGTGCCCCCCTCTTCTACATCAGAAAACACGCAGATATCCTTGAATTCTCAGCAACACATGACAGAAACTTCCTCTTCGCCTACGCCCTCAGAGCCTCCCAAAATGTTCAGAGTAATTATACAGTTAGTTGTTTGTGCCTATCAAAGAGTTCGACGCAACAAACAGTCAGAGAAGGAGACGTGGAGAAGAGATGAAACAGGGGAGAGATTAAAAGTGTGTGTCTGCTGTCTCTCTCCGCTTTGCTTCCCTCTGGTAGCAGACACTCTTTACACAGTGCAAGCTCAGTTTATCAGGTCTGCTGCGGGTGACTGATGATGTGGGTTTTTGGAAGCCAATACCGATTCATCCCAAAAGTTGCAAGCTTGCATCCTTGTGAGTTTTGTTCTTGGCAGAAAGGAGCATCATCTGGACGAACAGTGAGGCCGCGGGACGCTGAAGATGGGTTTCACACTCGGAGCTGATACTTAAGTCTGCCATGTCTCAAGTCAACTTGTGATTTTTTCACGCAGAGATTCAAAGAAACTGCATCGATTTTAGGACACATATCAGTAACACCGCATGTCACCGACATCGTAATGGCGAGCATCAAATTCTGCTAATGGACATGCCCAAAAGTGTTTTGCGTGTCGTAATCCAGCAGCACTTTTGAATAAGGCCCGTTTCTCATTTGATACAGTAAGATTCATTTTCACCAGACAGCTGCAGCTGCCTGCTGTGGCTCAAACTGGAGTTGATGAGAGGTGAATCTGCAAGCTAGAAAACCAAAAACAGTGACCTGAAAGGCACTATGACCTTCACAAGAGCCGAGATGAAGAAAATTCCCTGTGGATTTGTCATGATGTGACAACTTAATGGGTGGTGTTGGAGGAAAAGTCGGTAGGATTCATCCTCTGGCGAACATATATAAAATCCATCAAGCAGATGTTGAAGAATTTCTCAGGACAGGTGAAATCTTTGAGCTCCAGGTGGCGCTAGAGGAAACTTCAGGGATCACCACAGTAATAAGAATAAATCTTTGCATTCAGGCATCATAACAGCTTTCAAAACCCTCAATTGTACTGGCCATGAGTCTGGGAAAATCAGCCCAAAAACACCCTAAAACCATTCATTAAATCTGAGTAATCTAAGTGAGATTACATCTGTGGTATTCAAAGAAAATACAAGACTGGAATCAGTTTCAGACCTTAAATCAGGCAACCGGTGCAGTATTGATTATTGAGGAGCAGCAGCGCAGCAGTTCATATTGTGAGGTGTGTGTAGTGCACTGCCAGTGTATGAGCGTGAGCATGAATGAAGATCTCCTCTCCTCCCTTCTTCCCAGTGGCAGGCGAGGTAAAAGGCTAAATAAATAAGGCATGGCTGTGAGGGTCGCCGAGCCGTGACCTTTCGGCCCATTTGCTTTGGGAGTGCAGGAGTGCAGCCTCAGCTAGCTGCTCGCCAAACTCCGGAGGGCGAATTTTAATCAGCGCCGTGCCGGCGGCCGAGGCAGTGCATCATGCTTAACGAGGCTAAGAGAGGGCTTTCATTTACCCATACGCAGGTAACAAATGGACCACAGTGCTCATAAGACAACCCTGATTCCCCTTTTCCTGTGATGCCCTTCAGTGTATCTCTGCCCCCCCTCCTTCACCCTGCCTCACACAGAATCTCATTTATTACGTTTGCACTCTTTTGGGTTATTTTCTCACTGTATCTTTTGTTGTTTGAACTCCTCAGACGCCATCTTTAGTTTATTGCGTGTGCAGCAATTTCAGCCTCTGCCAGTGCAAACAGTTATCTGGACAAAGCCTATATATCTGTTTTACATTGGTTTTCCTGTTTACTTGGTGCACCTTTACAATCTAATGCAATCCAATACAACTGGCCTGCAAAAAAAATCTTCCCTCTAATGCAACATTTTTATTGTCCATAAATAGTTGGTGCTGGTGCTGGATTGGATTGTGTTATCCTGTAAAGAGTTTCTAATCTTTTCAAACTGATTTTTTTTCTCTTTAGGCTTCATATAGTCCAAAGACAAGAAGATTAGGAGGGAATTTGTTTCTGTGTGTGTGTGTGTGTGTGTGTGTGTGTGTGTTAGTGTTGTGATAAACAAACATGGGAATTATTCTATTATTAAATGTACTTTTTAATTAACTTAACTTTAATTAAGCCCCCTTTAGGCTTTTCAATCAGCTGTTTACTGTATCTCACAGGGAAATTTCTTTATTTCTTGTCTTTGTTTTCTTCAGATTAGTACAGCGATCAGTCACAATAGCATCATTCTTTGTGTTGGCTAAAATTAAACATCAGCATTTTAATATTCTCATTGTGAAGGTTAGCATTTAACTCTAAGCATCACTTTGCAGACTTGCAGAGCTGCTAACATGGACTGTTCTTGTGTTGTTTTTATTGTGTTTTTTTCTCTATCACTGTATTTTTTTGCATTTACTGTTCATTTAACAACGTTTATTTGTCATTCAGCTTCTTCCATTATATATTTCAGCCCTTTTTGGACAGGATTAATACTCCACAGGGAGAC
>JBAJHX010000039.1:4389196-4419230 GCA_037176925.1 Amniataba percoides | reverse complement strand
ACGTTTATTTGTCATTCAGCTTCTTCCATTATATATTTCAGCCCTTTTTGGACAGGATTAATACTCCACAGGGAGACGGGTAGTAAAATATTGCCCCAGCTACTTAGTAACTCAGCTAATAATCCCAGGTGGAATTACAGCCATTACTAAAGTACAGGAAGTGTGTTTTAGAAGAGGATATTTTGCATGAAAACCACAAGACCCCTAAGGATTTTCTCTATTTCAGCTTCATGGTTGCTGTTTGATTTGGTTTCAAATCACTGATCATAAAAAGATCCCAGTAGAAGAGTGAAGATTTGCACGACAATAATAACAAAAAAAATCTGCTTGTTTACTTTTGGTGGAGCTGGTTCTCCTGGTCCTTCCTTCACCATCCACCCTCCCTCTTTATTTTCTACCCTTCCCACCTACTGTATGTCTCTCTCTCACTCTTCCACCCCCCCTCTCTTTCCTGATGAGTTCAACTCCATCACTCCGTAGCTCCACAGGTCTCATTACAGCCAGGCCAGTGGGGAACATTCTAATAAACAGATGAAGATGACACTCATACACACACACACTCACACACACAACCTTGAGAAAAATTACACCAGGGGCGAGTACAAAATAAAAACCTTTCACTTGATTATTTCAGGCAAAATAAATCACGGCCTTCAGACACACACTCCAACCTCGGAGCAAGAGAAATAGCGATACAATAACAACCGGCGTGAGAGCGAGTAAACATGTGGCTATAGATAACAGCGCTCCTTGTTAAGGAAAAAAATGGACGCACGCAGGCACGCGCACATTCAAACACGCACTCGAATAATGAAACACATACACCCATGCACCTCTGTTGCGCTGTGCACAATAAGTCTTGCTTCATTAAAGCCAAATCTCATCCACTATCAGTTTACAACCACAGAAGTCGTTTGAACCGCCGGGGAAATACAATTCCATTCCGTTTCGGGGTTATCTTAATATATGAGCTTGTCTCCGCCACATTGGTCTGCGGTTATGAGCCGGGCAAACACCCACAGCACAGTAATATTGCACTGGCACATTTGCGGGATGGATTGGTGCACACAAAGCAATTAGCAGCTCATATATATATGCGTAATTGTGTCCATGTGTGAGTGTGTGTATGACTCAACTCCCATCTCTGGCTCTCTAATTTCTACATCCGGTTATTAGCAAAGAGTTCATTGTGCATTGCAGATTGTTTGTTTGGTGCACGTCGCCTAATCCTTAAAAAACGACGCTCTCAGTATGGAGGATCCTCTTGAAATGGCATCTCCTAACGTTTACTAGTGCGTACAGTAGCTGAGCAAAACCACAGACGCCACCACTGCTGCTGCTGCATTGTCAGAGTAAATAGTTTTATGAGATTTAACTCACTCAGACACAGCAGTGAAGGAGAAACAAGACAAATGGAGTACAAAGAAGACAAATCTCTCAACGCCGTCAATGTCTGAGGTGCTCCGGCCATCCATCCTCCATCGCTCCTCCATTCACTATCTGTCTGGCCCGATCCCACCTGTATGACACCCAATCACTCTTCATCCCTCTATCCATCCATTACCCCTGTCACTTCATCCTTCCATTTCTCTGCCCCAAGGCCTGAGCTCCTGTCGTCCGTCACAGACGATACCATCTGAGTGGATTACTTGGGATATCATGAGGGATATACGGTCAAATATTCCCTGGCAAAGGTCATAATGTGCTCACATTAATGCCAAATTAGGCAGTTTTGATGGCTTCACATGATTGGGCAAATTTATCTTTATATATATAATTTAAAGAAAGATTATGTATATAAGTTGTAAGTATTCAGTGTTATTTAACCGATATTGATATTTTATACTTTGAAGGGTTATGAAAATAACATCTTTAATTCATGAAGTTATGGGTAAAGTTAGTTATTATGAAGGGCTTCTTCCAGTACAATAATCTATAAAGTCTGGCTTTATAAATATTATTGAATTTTCATTAAATGGGTCTTCTGTCCAGTTGGCTGCAGACCATTTTCAGCAAATATGTAGTCAAACTTAATAAATAACTTTAAGAACTAGTTCACTTAGAAAATGATGTTTTGTTGAAGGATACACACTATCGCAATGTATTTCAACAACCTGACAACTCAAAAGTTGTCCTTATTAATGTCTTATTACTGATATTTCTGATGAATGCATACAGTGCAACGCATTACAAAAGCATTATGATTGTCAAATTCTCATTAGATGAGAAAAAGACTTTGATAAAGCCACTGTAAAGTACCTGTCCATCAGCAAACAGCAGGAAAGTTGGCAAATATGTGGCGAACACAGTGGGAGAGTTTAGTGCAGTATATAAGCACATTAAAATATAAAACAAGAAGTAAAAAAAAACATAAAGAGAATCAGAGTTATAGGCTCAACAGCAGTTTTAAGGATTACTGGTCCAAAAGGTCGGTATATAAAAATGTGTCTGTAGCCTGTATTTAAAGAGGACATCAAAAGTCTGAGGGCGACTGGTTCTATAAACCTGAACGACGACGACAAACACATTTTAGTTTATGTTGTGACCTCGGAGCCAGTTGCTGGGCGAATAAGGTTTGTGATATAACACAAGGTCCTGACCGTTAAGACAACTAGCAAGGTCTTACATTAACACGTTGGCCTCACATTCTTCAGGTGGAAACAGACATGACTCCAAACGAACGCCAATGTTGCTCCATCTGCTGCATGTTGTAAATACAACTTTATCAGGTGGATGTCAACATCGGGTTTACAGCCAAACAAGGTTAATGAATGCACATTTAATAAGTGTATTTTGGTCCAGATGCTTTGAATCCATTTTTCCAGTGGTAAAAGTGGTAAAATTGTCCATTAAAGTCTTCCTGAAGAGTTTAGGAGCTATAAAAAATAACAAAACAAGGGAAATTACATTTATAGATATACTTCAATGGATGTTTCACAACCTGGCAACCCAACAGTTGTCCGACTGTCTTACTAACAATCTATAAAGCAACTTATATAATCTTTTAAATATGCCCCATCAGTAATATTTGCTGATAAGTGCTTTGAATATTTATAACCAGAGATCAGACTGCATTTACATACACTCAAAAAATGAGGCCAACACTTGATAATGTAAATGTCATCTACAATAAATACAATTAAAAAGCTAACTTCCTCCGCCTTCAGTAAACTGCACGCAGCATGCCTCTGTTCATCAACCAAGCCAGACTGTGATGATTTGGAAGAGATCCAATAAAGATAAAAATAATCAAGAGAAAACGACATATCTGGCATTGGCGAGTTGTTGGAAATGTGAGAAAGTCAAACACTCAAGTGAAATTACAGCCATGTTTATATTCATAGAGACGCTCGAGTCGGTGACAAGTGGGTGACGTTGACATAAAAATAGTCAAGGTTTAAATCTCAAGCCTGTGAATTAAAAAAAGCAGAGAATATCCGACCACCCGGGCGACGCTCCCTCTCTTCTCCTCCTCCTCCTCCTGCCGGGCGGTGCACAACAGCAGGCATCAATCCCGGCCCTTCCTCCTCTTTAGTGATGGTGGGCTAACACAGATGCAGAGAGCTTGTCACAGGCTTTCACAGCATTGACCTGCCACGCCTCGCTCTCCATTCTCCCATAAAAAAAAAAAAAAAAGAGGAGTGAATGATGGGGAGGCGAGGTGGAGGCACAAGAGGAAGAGCGAGGAGGAGGGAGGGAGCGACAGACTCATACAGCATGCATAACAACTGAGTACGCCTCTCCACATGTATCGCTCCATCTATCTCCCCCTGACTGTCTCATCTAAGGCCAACGGAGACACACACACACACACACACACACATCTTTACAAAGACACAGAAGGTTGGCTGCAAGCTGCTACACAAGCTGACTATCAAAGCAAGTAAAAAAAAAAAAAAAATCACACCCTGATGCCTCAAATTCCAGCTCATATGAAGAAGGTTAACAAAGCCCCTTCCATTTCTCGGGGACATTCCCAAAAAAGCACATTGTGCTGACGCGCATGCCCACTCATAGAGCACCACATGCCTGCCATGTTCACACACACTCTGTCTGACGCACACACACCTTGACCTTTACAGGGCAATTCTCAAACTACTGGCTGCAAGGATGAGTTGAGCGTTAGCAGGAAGTATAAATTATCAGCTATCAAAGCCCTTTTTTTCCACCTCCACAGGGAGATACTACAATGTTTTGTTTTACACACACACACACACAAACACACACACACAGGAGAGAACTTTTGTAAATTGCATGAGACCGCTAGAACTAATAAAGTGAGCGTGTAAAATTCATATATATAATCGATATCATCATGTCATATGTCACGTCAGGGAGCACTAAGGAGTAAAACAATCAGTCAAAATGGATCTTTGGTCAACGTTCATTTGAAACACACAAACAGCACAAAACACATTTATAAGAAGAAAGCGTCGTCTTTTGAGAACTAGGCAAGTCAGCTTGATTATACAGCCCCAGAAATGACTTTGTGTGGGTGATATTTACACAGAACTTTGAGTAAATAATCACCAGTAATGTTACTGATGCATTCATCGATCTTAGTCGAGCTACAACACAAAATTAAAAAATGAATCAGTTCCCTTAAACTGCAAACCTAAAGTCCAGCAAAACACAAATGTCACAATGTATAATTCTAGACAACCCTTAAATCAAAGTGTCACATCAGGATAATTGTATTTTATAAATGGCCCAGTTCTCTCTCTCTCCTTTTCATGCCATCTCCCTACTTTTGATTCTAACAAAGGCATAAAATCTCCTTCAAAGCATATTTCTAAAGAATTATTTTCCTCACAGTGAACCTGTCGATACACTTCTGTGGCAAAATCTACAGAATTTGATGCCACTAATATAAATGTAGAAAAATGTAAATAAATCATCAGCCCTCATTAGTAAAATGTAGTCTGTCACAAACACAAATAATGGCCTTCGCTCTGTTTGATGAGCGCCGGGACGATGCCAGAATATCCCCAAAGATCGCCGGCCAGGGCCGCCTGTTTGATGAGGAGCAATCTGAGGGGCTCAGGGATGAGCTTCCTTAAAGCCCGCTGGGCCTCGACTTTGGTCAACACAGAGAAATCCCTGTTAAAATACTGTCCTAGAAGAAAGGTCCGACTCTCTCTGAAGTGATTACAAACCTCTCTGTTCTCTAAGCAAGACCGCGGAGAGAAGTCAGGCCCGTGACCACGAGCGAGGCCCGAGTCCACACACGACGCAGCTGGATACGAGCCCTCGCAGCCAGTCGGGGTGAGCGGCACGTGAGCCGGTGATTGAACTTTGATCACAACAGGATTAAGCCTGAAACCGAAACGCACACACACACACACACACACACACACACGTGTCTGGCAGCGAGTTGAAAGAGGCTGCGCATTAATGAGTCAGTAACAGGTAGATGTGTCCAAACTACATAATGAGAAATAATGGAGATATCAAGGATGAAAAAAAGGACACACATGCTGAATAAAAATTCAAAAGATCTGTATTTCATAGGCAGTCACAGGGAATGTACTGTGGTAACGTGAGTATAAAATGTTTTTTTCGTGATTCAGATATTCAGTATTTTTTGTGACACACCTCCATCTCCTGTCACGTCTAAGCTCACAGTGTTCAGGTCAACTGAACATCCTTACACTGAATGTCAGAATGAGTTTTGTTTAGTTACAAATCCAATAAAGTTTATTCAAACATCCTCATCACTGTTGACAAGAGGAGAGAAATGCAGCATCACTTTGTGCAGTTCTTCTGTGAATGGAAGAAGGAGAGCGCAGAGCTGCAGATGGCTCGGCTGTCTGGAGAGACTCATTTTAATATCTCAGTTTTAGCCACATGTAGAACACTTTTCCAATAATATTACAACAAGCTTATACTTTTGGTGGATCTTTGGACGGCAGCCATGTGGGAAATCGGACTGTGGATCTGCTCAAACTGTGAGACAGCCGACCGAAAATTTCCGACACGCCAGAAATCCAACCAATCATCTGACAGCCAGAGCATTGATTGTTCAGCCAATTAATCTGGCGTCCCCTTCAAACTGCACAATGAATTCTTCTTAAATTAGTCGAGGGCCACGAGGCTACACTCTGTGTTCGCCCGGTTTAAGGCACAGGCTAAATAGTGAACATTAAAACATATTCAGACTCGTCTTCGTTCATTCAGTTTCATTCGTTCTTTCATAAAATAGTTTGTGCTCTAAAAAAACCCAAAAAACCTAAACACTGTTTAATTAATCAACAATGGGAACAATAGTCTTTCACTTCCTGGTTGGTTGATCCTCTTCACTTGTCTCTTACAAGCACAGTTCGGGCTTTAACGGTTGAGACACTGTACAAGACATCGTGCCACAAAATTATATTTACAGGGACTCAGCACTGACCTTTCCTTTGGAGGCAGAAGATCAGCCCTTTACGTGACTGACTCCAGATCTGGCTTTGCAGTATTGTAGACAAAGGATATATGGAATATGTGAGGCTTTGCACTCGCAATCCATAAATATCCAGGTTCAGATCCTTGTGGAATTCAACCCTTCCCCATACAGAGATGTGAAGTACCTCCTCTGCAGCATCAGTCCTGTAATTCTGGTCTGCCCAGCTGAGTAGCCCCCCCCCCCCGAGCTTCAGTCTCGGGCGTCTCTGGATGCTGTAGGAGAAAGGAGGAGGACTGGGAGAAGGGGGGGAGCGGCGAGGTTGCCGGTGCAAGAGGACGCAGCGGGGTTACGACAGGAGGAGAGTCTCTCTGGACCGCTAGGATTGTTTGAGCCGTTTTCTCGGGGGACCCAGGAAGGGGCACTGAGCCGAGGCCAGGGAGTGATAAGCCTCCGCTACCAGGTGTGGGTGAGAGACCACCATGGACTTCCAGGCCTGGGTCTCCATCACTTCAGCTGCGTGACTGAGTGAAAGAAGGCAAAGTAGAGCAAAGTGGAAAAGTGTTTAAGGAGACTAAATGGACAACCAAATAAAATAAGTGCACAAATGAACAGGTTTCTCAAGAGCTTGGGACTATATGACTCCATCTGTGTGAAGTGCAGCTCTGAGACATTAAGGATTTGTCATACCAGCTGGCAGAGCTGTTGTTTACTTTTTATTTTTAAATATTTAACCCCAAAGGTCATTTACAGAGAAATAACATAACACAAATAAAAAAAGTAACATTCGTGGATCATAAATACGTGGGCATGTGACGAGAAGGTCTGCTGAGTCACAGTTTGGACACATATCATATCATATCGTATCACATCACATCACATCACATCAAATCAGACAAGCCCTCTTCACACATACGGCTGCGAGCTGTGAGCACTCCAACTCCACAATGATGCTCCCTTCACACATCGTTTCATTTCAGTAGGTAAAACTTTACAGCGTTTCACACAATTGAAGAAAGAAAGTGAGAGAAGTGAGAAAAAAAAACATAATTGTGTAGCGGATTTAAAAAACTCTTTTCTTTCCTTTGGATATACTTTGCATGCTTTAGAGTAATAGTAACATAGAGAAGATTTAAAGGTAGATTTATGTATTTTTTATATTTATACTACTCTGTGACATTTTCACCTTTTCTAATCTTTTCCTACTATGTTTATTGCTAAATACAAACCTTTTTCTGACATTTGTTGTTTTGTTCTCTAAATAAATAGCTGTATGTCAGTTTATTACATGTTGACTGTAGTGGCTACAGTGGTAGAAAGAAGGTTTTTTATTTAAGCACCTCCATGTAATATCTGTGTATCTTACTCCTAATTTGACAGGGAAACATTTCACTTTTTTCTTTCAATAAAAATAGCTCAGTTAAAATACTGCTTTGCTTATTTGATTCAATAATAATCACAAGCATATCTACTAGATACATATAAATATGTATTGTATATACATATAATAAAAAATAATTATCTTCTATTTCTGCTTTTTATTCAGATACTTTCTAAACAAGTATTATTGTCAGCCCATAAACAGTATTTCTGGTGGTGGAGAAACAGAAAGCACCGGGCTCATTTTTAAGGAGAAACTGCACACATTAATAACAATTTATCTTCTCTTCATCTTGTTTGCTGTGAAATGTTTAATGTAATATTTGAAATCCTCAAACTCTTTCCAAGACATTTTAAACTCTTTGGACTCCCTTTGGTTGCACTGAATTTCAGCTTTGACAGTAATGAATTCAGGGAAACCGGAAAGTCAAAACAATTTGAGATAAATCTTTGAATTAATTGCTGATTAGTTTGACTGGTGGTCATCGTCTCCCACAGATGTGCGGTTCCCTCAGCGGGTCCCTCAGCGGGCCCCGTGGCAGTCTTCAGCCCCCTGACGCCCTCGGGGTGCTGTGCTGCACTATCACGCACACCGCTGTGTGGCCTTTAATGACATTTTTCATGTTTTATTGTGTGTAAATAAACAGCGTGTGTGTGTGTTCACATGTGTTTGTGTCTTGGCACGTCTACTCTTGTGTTTGTGTGTGTGTGTAGTCGTATGCTGTCCACACAGCAGCTCCAGACCTCCAGCCGACCTCTGACCCTGTCCTCTGTGGAGGAAGTGAACCCCTGCTTACAGTAATGGCCAGTGTGCCGACACCGAAGCAACAGGCCAGCGAAAGGGCACGAAGAGAGCAGCCACAGCAGGAGAGGAAGGAGGAGAGACGGACAGAGGGAGGGCAGGCGGCAGCAGCGACAAATAAATAAATAAATAGATGGAAAAGAAAAACTGGGAGGTGAGGTAGAGTAATGAAAGCCTGCAGAGAGGGATGGGGGGGTGCAGAGGGAGGGAGAGGAGCTGTGATGTGAAGGTAAATTAAAAAAGAGGCCAAACTATGACCTCCATTGATGGTATCAATAAAACAAACTGATAATATCAACAAAATACTGCTTTTAGAAAAGCACTACTTATTTTCTGCCTCTAAGGTCCCTCTCTTTATATTACTTACACTGCGTTAGCACTACTTACTGTGATTTATCCTACAAATTTACTCACGCCTAAAGATTCAAGTTAAAAAAGTGGGTGAACTATTTTCAACAAAGGGGATAAAGAGTGTTTGGGTGGCTTTATTCTCTGCTACATCCCTGGAGAAGACCCCTATTGTCTCCGCTAAATGACTGTAAGCTGCTTGTAAAGACTGGTCTGGAAAGAGGTTGAGGTGCTACCGGGGGGGAGGATTATTGGTTCCTCAGTGTCTTCTGTTTTCTGTATTCGTCCTCTAAATTGATTTTTGTTTTCTTGCTCTTGTTGCTGTCCATCGTGTCCGCAGGAGGAGGCTTGATAACGCTTTGCTGGGCCAGGAGTCCCCCGTGGCCAATTTTCCCACCACCACAACGACGCTGTCGCAAATTAAACTGTCATAACGCCCATAACCACAATTAATGACCGGGATTAGGGGCAGAAATCTGCATTACTGAACACCTTTAGGCACACATGAGCTCTTAAGCACAGAACAGGAGAGGGAGATAGGGGGGAGAAATATGGGAGGGAAGAGGGGAGTGAATGGAAGAGGAAAGGAGGGAGACGGGGCCCCATGCAGGAATAAGGCCAGGAGATGGAGTAAAGCTGCAAACAGAAGACACGGAAATGAACAAAGGGATGGTAAATGTGTCTTGCTCAGAAAACAGAGAATCCCGAAAACAGAGGGAAGTTGATGAATTTAGGGATTGATCGAGAGAAAGCTTTGTGTTTCAACTGGGCATTCAAATACCGGATCAATCACCTCTCCATGAACATAAATAGCAGTCATTGATGCTAATAGCCCCCATCTTACCTAAACAGGCTGCCCGCAACATGATTAACATCAGCCGCTGAGCTTTATTGCTAAATGGCCCAATATGATACAGCAGCAAAATGGTCTGATCTGAGGATTAAATTAAATTTCCTCAGGAGGCAAAAATTGCTCCCACTGAAAATTAATGACTTCCTTTGACGAAAATCTAAGTATATGAGCACGCGTGTGCATGAGTGTGTAGCAGAAAAAAAATGTTTGCGTTAGTGTGGAAGTAGTTCTGGAGATAAATGATGTCGGCGCAGGGCGTGTAACTCACTAGTTGATGAAGTCCACGGCCTGCGTCTTGAGCTGGTCGGCGCTGTGCAGGTCAGCCAGGATGAGGATCTCCGCGGCGTTCTCCACGCTGAGGCTCGTGCACAGGCCGTCCTCACACATCACCTTCAGCCTCTCCAGAGCGTACTGCCAATGACAGAGAGAGCGAGGGAGAGAAGGGGAGAAACAGCAGGTAAACGAAATGACTTAAACAGAGCTGCCACCAACAAATGTTGTCGCGCCGTGTAATGATACAGAAACACAGAATTACTTCACCACAGAGGCAAGGAGGCTGAGATTGAATAAGAAAAAAATATGGTGTGGAGAAGGAAAAGTGACAGTTATGCAGACAGAGGGGGAGCGATAATGGGAGAGCGGATCACTTGCAAAGTAAAAAAAGAAAAAAACTCCACTCACTTTGATTACAAAATTGCACGGAACAATAATCTCCTCTTATATTCACAGACACTCATATCGCCTCAGCAGAGACAACTTGCCACAATTTACAGTTTACCAAGGTGTTTACTGACACCAAAAACTGTTCTTTTGTATGAACCTCTTCAAAATAAGACTTACATGTGTCTTGTAAGCAAGATAAAGTGTTCTCTGCCACCAAACTTGAAATATCCATTTAAGAGAAAAAGCTCATTTGGAACTGAAAATTCACACTTTTCATTAAAGTGTGAAAGTTACAAATGAGGTGAGGATGGAGGAAATAATATTTCTTTCCTGAGATAAGCTGCCAACATCAAATCAATGGCTGATTTAAAAAGGGTTCTGAAAAAAAAAAGGTTTTTGCCTGTTCTCTTTTGAATTATCATTATTATTGTTGTTGTAAAGTTAAAAACAAAAATAAGAGTCTACAGACACAACTTGACCTGAATAAAACATTAGCATGCTTAATGCTAATTAATTCTTTGGTCATAACCCAAAGTTTTGGGTTTTTTGTTTTTTGTTTGTTGGTTATAGACGATAATTTGATTAATTCATGAAAATGTTTCGGATATTCAGTTCAGTTCAGATTTATATATGTAGCAAACATATCATAGTACTTAAATGAAGTCAAAGTCACATAAAGCACATGTCTGACCCTAAATCTGGGGGAAAAAAGGAAGTTCTCCAAAGTCTGTCTGGTAACCATGAATATCTGTACAGTATTCTGCACCAATCCATCCTGCAAATGTTGACATATCTCACAAAATATGCAGAAATTTCGACCTGCTGTTGGCAGCAGATAAAAAGTCACGGGACTGCCAATCGTTACGGAGACATTTTAGTCTGAACTGAAAGTGTTGCACCAACCAATAAACGGACATTGCCATCCCTGGAGCCGTGCGGCCTCAGTGGCTAAGAGTCTATTTAATGCTGTATAATTGGCTGCTTCTGTCAAAACACAGCCATTAACAGTTAGATAAATACAAATCAAGCACTACAATGAGCATCTTACACGATCAATACAGCAAATGTTGTAATCTCAAGAAAACTGGAACACTGGAGAGAAAGTTTAAAGAAAAACATGAGCAGCAGAGTTAAACATTGAGTACAGAAGACAGAACAGAAACAAATATGAATTATTAGAAGTGTGTGCATCTGTTTACCTCCCACAGGTAGGCGGGTTGATATTTTCCTACAAAAGTGTGTTTGAATATGACTGTAGAAGTGTGTGTGTGTTCTGTGATTTAAGAGCATTTGGTGTCTCTCAGGTGTATTTTTGGGTTCATTATTATGCACACCAGGTTTGTGTAAATGTACATAGTAACACACACACACACACACACACACACACACACACACACACACTCTGTACCTTGTCAGCTGCAGCCAGCAGGTCATCCGCCATCTTGTCCAGGTTGGGGGCCTTGCCTGTGTAGATGAAGCACATCATCTCTTTGAAGACATCTGGCTCCACGTCATTTATCTCCACACGGTTCTGAGCGGGAGGAGAGGACAGGAGAGGAGAATACACACAGGGTTTAACAGAATAAAAAGGCGAGAGAAGAAAAAGACAGATACTTTGACAATCTTTCAAAACCGTACGCAGCAGCATAATGTTTTATTTATTTATTTATTTATTTTATTTCATGTGAATATCCCCAAAAACCAACCTGAATCAAACTCACTCACCTTGTTTAGCACACACACAGGGACAGTCACCCATGCAGTGATACAAAACAAGTTCCAGGTGCCAAATAAGAAAAAAAAAAAAAAAAACTTGAAGAAACCTCTGAACAGTCTGAACACGTTTCAGCAAAACTACACTGTCGTACATTTATTTAATTCTTTTTGGCTGATTCCTGAAAATTAATCCTAAGCGTTCATTTCTTGACAGTGCCTGCAGCCAGCAAAGTAGGCTTTATCACTCGCTGGCACAGTGACGGTAACCTGAACCTTTCCCTCCGCACTGAGAGGCAGAACAAAGCGGTAAACCAATTATAACAGTGCTTTATCGTCACCACGGTGACCAGCGGCGTTTTAGCAGGGTCAGGCTGGGTGTACCAACAGCTTAGTGCGTTTGTGTCAACTCTGACCACTCAAAAGGAACATAAACACACTGAGAAATAATGGAAGAAGAGTCTGAAAGCAGCCAGGTTGAAATTACAGCACACAGTCTGCTATAGTGCCCTTTTACACGAATACAGATTGCACAAATAAATACATGAAAGCATGTGAGCACACACGCAGCTTCGCATGTGTGTAAATCTCCTGCTCGCTACATGACGCACATATAATCTGTATGTACATATTGTCTCCTGAATTAACCTCGGGACCTGCCGCTCGCTCGTAAAAATAACATTTCTCATCACGGCCCTGTGCTTTTCTAACTTTTACTGTGTGTGCACGATCCCGCAACGAGGAGCCACACCGGAGATGAAACTTAATCTTATTCTGCCGATTTCTGACAGCAGAGTGTGTTGGAGTGTTAATGAAATAAAAAAAGGAAAACAGCAGCACGTAACCACGCTGAGAGTCAGATGAGAAAAATCCCTAGCAGGACTTTCTCCGGTATTGCAAAGGCGAGGTTTCAACAGTGTCTCTCTCATAAATAGACAATGCTGCTGTATTTACAGTGTCTGAAGCTCCCGTCTATTCACAGAGCAGTCCTCTATTAGAGTGTTTCTTTATGAGCTCATTTGTCTCTCCTCTATAGAGTGCTGCAGAGGAGTGTTAAGCCATCTATCTGTTTTCTCCGAATCGTATGGGGACGTGGCCCACCATCTCTCCCTCTTTCTGATGAAGACGCCCACTTAAACAGCAATTAAGATGCATTTCCTGGCTCTGTGCTTTATAATTTCCCCATTCGAGTCGTGCAGGCATCAATATTCCGCTGACATGACGGCTAAATCACCAAGGTTCAATCTCACCACCTCCTATCAGACGAACACAACCAACTGTGGCACGAGGGCTCTCTGCATCACACAGCACACACACACACACGTACAAACACAGGCACACGGAAACAGACACACAAACAAACAGATATCACAGAGGACACATGAAAAAAGTAATGATACACACTGTATGCACCGCTGAAAGACTTACATGTACACTGAGCCACAAATGTAAACACCCATTACATCACTCAGGGACACAGTAACTGATAAAGGGTGTTTATACAGCACAAGGTTTCAGAGAGCTTCAGTTATTAAGATGCTTTGGTGCTTGACATTAAGGTTAACAAATGTTCTGTTACAATATGAAATGAGCCTATTTATAAATGAACAAGGCTACTGTGGGCTAAAATAAGGCATTTAAATAAAAGTGTTTCACCTCAAATTCTCTCTGAAGCCTAAAACGTAAAAATTCTTCAGAGCAATCAGCTCTATTGTGTTAAGCAAAGTGCACACAATGGATAAAATGGTTTGTGTATTGTTTTGCTCACTTCTCCGTTAATATGGACGTAAAATGAAAATCAGTCATTGCATGGAGAGAAGATATCTTGTGGCTGCTTTCACTTAAATGTGCTTTTTTATTTTTCAGATCATTCACAGTGTGTAGAACAGACCAATGTTATGAGCTAATTACAGCGTAATGCAGATATATCTCTACTGTTTTAATTCAGAATAACAGAATAATCAGCCAATAACTTAATGCCCAGTCACACAGTGAAATTCCTCTTGATAATTATGAAATATTTGATTTCAGAATGACTGTGCTAACAAGTTAACCAGTTACAAGGTTTACATAAATTCATTTGGTAAACTCTTCAGATGCTTAAAGGATAGTAAGTTCACACAGTTCATTTTTTGTATGATTGACTCACATCAGTCAATACAGTCTGTAAATAATTCCTCTTTTCTGGGGTGGTTCATGATCTGACAGGTGAGATAAAAATGGATGGTGCAAAACAGTGAATGAGACACAGTAGCTTTGTTCATTTTCCATTTCCAGTTGGTGCTTTAGTTTGCTCATTCCATTGGAAATGTAACATCGCTGCCATATTATAGTTTATCCATCTGAGAGCACAGACAAATTTATTTCAAATGAAACAAATTTAAATGATGCTTATCTCAAGTGTTGTACGATATATCATAATATACGGTCTGATTTTTCAACTCTGAACTCTTTGGTATGTCCTGGGATAGCCCCAAAATCAGAAAAATCACATACTGCACTACTTTTTTCTTGCATTGTCTCACTTTGTCTACAAACAGCAGCCTGTGCCTTCAGAAACATTTAAAACACGCTATGATCACATAATAATTCTCCATATAGCAGCTTTAAAGACGCCAGATAATAGAGTTGCAGTCAACAATACATGAACACGTGCAGACACACTTTAATGTTTTGAGAGGTGAGCACTGACGCAACAGAGGGAAAGATTAAAATTTAGACGTTCGCCTCGCCGCTGTGGGAGCAGGAACAGCAGAGTCAAGAGCTCGACTCACCTTCTTACTCTCTTCCATCTCGTGCTCAAACATGGCACTGAACACCGGCGAGCGAGCTGAGGAGAGAGACACAAAAACAAGAGAGGGGGAGGGAGAGAGAGGGAGGTTTGTTATTGTGTATAATGTTGATGCACGGTGAGGTCTCTGATATCCGTTAACAGTCTGCCACAGGGCCGGAGGAGAGCGAGGGGGATGATTGACAACAGTGACAGCAGTGGAAGCGTCGTGTGGAAAAAGTCGACTGCAGCTCCGTCCTGCTGACAGACTCATGACAACCTCTGAGGTGCGTTAAGGAGGAATTTAATACTGATAGACTGACTTGACTGGAGCTTAGCTGATACATTATGCTTCAATCAGGGTCTGTCTTTGTGTTTTGATAACATGGTCGCCTTCGGCCACTCAGCACAGACCGTTTTATCGTGTGTGCATAGAGGACTGCTGAGGCTTATTTTCATCAAAAGGAGCAGATGTGTTTTAAGCGATATTTACCCAGTGTTTATGTCCCTGCAAATTCAAAATTTGTTCTGTCTCTTGCTGTAAGACGACACCGTTCACCACAGTTTACAAATCCTCTTGAGGCAAGGGCAGTTCAAACTATGCTTACATTAAAAGAAAACGAGGAGTGAAGTGGGGAAAAATGCAAAAGAGCTGCTGATTATATACCAAAGAGCAGCTCACTAAAAGAAAACAGTTACACAGGCTGTTTGCGATGCACATGGTATGTTTAAAATCCAGTTTTTACCCATATGTCATAGTATAGATTTTTATCTCTTGATAAATTCATATTAGAAATAACCAAAGCACCGTAGCTACTACATGTTTTTACAGGTGTTTATCACTCGACAGGTGAGGAGACTAATAACTCACAGCTTTTCTTTAAAAGCAACGCAGTGTGTTTTCTCTCTTCATTCTCCAGACGTGACCCCAGCTGGAGAGGTTATGTTTAATCTTCAGCACAGACCGGCCACGCTTGCTGTCTGATCCAACCACAGCACTTCAAATTACATAAATCAGGCCCACTTCTGTTGTACTTGAAATCACCGCTGTGTGATAATTCTGCACGCTTAAACTAATCACCACATCTTGTCTCTGCAGTTCTGCTTAAGGCAAAGACACAGAGTATTTCCTCTGTTATCATTGCGCTCGTGACAGCGGTTGGTTTCGGCAGAGGCTGACGTTGAACCTCACAGATGGAGCTCAGTGTGTGTCTGAACACGACCACCAGTTGGTTGTTTAAGAGCAGAGAGAGAATATGTCTCTACAAAGACCTTGGCCTTTCACTGAGACTGTCAACCAGTATCATCTTCTGATACGGTTCACTTTGTTAGATTATGCGCTCGTTGGGTAACGCTTTACCGTATTGTTCACTAATGAATGCTTAATTAACTAGAGATTAAAATGTAACAAATATTTTAACACATTATTAAGTACGTGTCAAAGTCAGTGATATGCTTATTAATTTAAGTACGTAATAATGAGTTATTAACCGCAGAGCTAGCTGCCCATTTAATTACTCGTTTGAAAAGGTGGTGTCATCCATCAACTCTGCACAAGCCACAAAAACATGTAATACTGATATTAGCAGAAAAATGTGGGCATAAGCTGACAAGTGAATGATGAGTTAAAAATGGGATATAATGGCAATAAGGTCAACACTAACTAAAATCATCAGTTAAATAAACAGCACAGTAACAGACATCAGGTCTCAAAGGATTCAGCTTCCATGAGTGTGTCTGTGAAGGAGCTTCAAAGATCAGACATAGAGAAATGACAAACAGCTGAACCAACCAACTTTCATTTTAAGTGAGTATGAGACAAACACAAAAGTGAACATTGACAGTGAACTTTTCAGTGAATGTCTTCCAGTGACTTTTGGGTCAGAAAGGTCTTTTTATCTGGCAATCAGATGTTTCAGGATTGGCACCAAAATCACTCCTGACTGTCGGGGGGAGGCGGGATGATGTTTTACTACACAAGAGCACAAAGATTAAAGTTGTAAAAGCTCGATAGCTGAATGGATGATTAACTAACTCTTCAACTGTTGGGCTTGTTTAAATGATCAGTGAAATAGAAGGAAAAAAATAACTTTTATATACTTCTCTTCGGCTTTCTCTCAAGAGGTAATTTGTTTTGTTTACACTGGAGGCGAGGGAAGCCGGACAGACAACTTGAGGTTTTGGACTATTGATTTGTGGAAAAAAAACCCAACAATTTCATCAACAAAGAAGATTTTGCTGAAAATATAAATCTACATGACTGACACCTAAAGGGAGTTATTTTGTTTGTGAGGAGAGTAAGTCATCCTGTCACAGGATGTATAAGTGAGGAGTGCAAAAGAAAACTTTCCAGAATTCCAGATCTTTGCTTATGATTATACAATGTGCCAAAGTATTTTCAAGAAAAGACATATAAGGACATGATGTTAGTGCCACAACCTAAAAAAAATACCACCAAAAGTCATTATTAATGACGGCATCCCGGAGCACTGAAACCACACTCATCCAGGTAGGACTACGGGAACAAACCTACTGTTGGTCTGTCTGGTGCAGCTCAACACTGGTGAGCTCATACTGCAGCAACAAAGAGAAGGGGCGGGCGAGAGAGAGGCAGCGCGAGTCGGAGAGAGAGGGAGGGAGAGGGTCATAGAAAGTGAAAAGAGGGAGAGGAGAAGAACAGTAGACAAAAATAAGGAGTAAAAGGGAACTGAGCAAAATCTGAGCGTAGAGAAAGAGATAAAGAAGTAAAGACTGTAAGGGAGACAAATAACAGAGGGTTGTTGGGGGGGCAGAGAAAAGAGAGAGAGAGGCAGAAGAGAGGAACAGTGAAAGGAGGAGGAAGACAGAGATAGAAGAGAGGGGAGAAGGAGGTAAGAGAGAGAATGACAGGAGGAGACATGAAAGGGAAAAAAGGGGAATTTTGAGAAAAGGTAAGAAAGAGAAAATAAAATAAAAGGAAGGTAAGAGACAGATAGAGAGAGCCAGGGCGGTGTAAAGATGACATGGCCAATGCGGAGCCAATTTGAGTTGCTCTCCCTCCTTCGTTTGATCCCTCTCTGTCCGTCTCCACGGCGATTAACGGCCGGGAGAGTTGTCACGGGAACGGCCAAGAGGGGGAATAACGAGGAGGAGGGACGTCATCTGGACCAAGTAGAGCAGAGAGGGAGAGAGAGAGAGAGAGAGAGAGAGAGGGAGAGAGAAAGGGGAAGACCCCAAACCACAGCAGCACATAATTAAAATGGCTCCTCACACACACATTTCAACAAATCCAATAATGAACAGCCTCGCTTTGCCCCCGCAGAGACGCACAGTTCACCAGTTTCCTCAAAACTTTTCACTATCTCACGCTGCCTGTCATCAAAAGTGCCGATACCTGCAACAGGTCGGTCAGCGCTCGTCACGTGTGTGCGTGTTAAAGTAACGGGAAGTGGTCAGTGCGGACTCAGTGAAGGAAGGCCCCACACAGACGGGCGCTCGAGGTGCCAATCGCTGCCACTTTCTGCAGATATTCAATGAATTCAAATTTAACCATCCCTGTGGCGAGCAAAATTATTCATTAAAATTAAAAAATCTGATGAAGTATTTCCCCAGGAATTCAATTCTTGTCAAAGCAGAAAAGCATCTGGAAAAGCATTCAGACAAAATCAAAAACTCTCAAATAAAAGTTGGAAGCGATCTCATATTAAAACTCTCACTACTCAGTTAAAATCGACAGGAAATGAAAGCCTACTAATTTAAGCTCAATTATCAAGTAAAAATGCCAAATATTTGCTGGTTCTGTGGGGGTTTGTGTTTTCCTCTGTTTTATATAATATTTCTATATCTGGTTTTGAACCTTTGGTCAGACAAAACAATTTATCTGAGGAGTTCACCTTGGACTCCAGTATGTGTACAGTGTACAAAGGAGCAATGCTTTTTCTTCAGTCTATTATTCTATATGCTGCTCTATTGCGATGCAGCATGGACATTCATAACCACATAGGAATGACCTTCAACATAATCCAGTTTAAAGCAACATGTAGGAAGTCTTTTTAAATCTTAATACTCACATTCTCACACCCTATTCGTCCAATGTCACACACACCACAAAAGACATGTAAAGCCCACTTCATGACTTGTTTGTCAGCAAAGCAGAATAAAACCTTGCTTGTAAAAGGACATGATGCAACACTTCTGATGAGGATAATATTCATCAGAACGATCACAAACTAGTATTAACATGCACTTAATATAATGAAGAAACACGTTAGAGTTTCTACTGACACCCACTGAGCTTATCAACGATTGAGGTGAAATCTTAATATATCTTCCGGTCAAATAGCATCACTGAAGTCTCCATGTTTTTATTGCCTGAACGCTGAGGTCTATCATCTTCTTCAGAGGTGCTGAATTAAAAAGGATCTTCTCACCTGTCAGGATTGCTTTGTGTGCCTGGAACTTCTGGCCGGCGACACACAGGGAGCAGTCGGTGAATCTCGAGTTTTCCCACAGATCTCCGAGCTCCTCGGCCAGCCTGCAGTCGGGAACCTTCACCATGTTCATCGTGTTCTGGCCCGAGATGTTGACAGAGTCCTGCACCACACTCACCTGAAAACACACATATAAATAGATTATTTTAGCACAGTTTTTAAATGTTCTTTAGCTGGTCTGCATACTGTACTTCTACTGTCTTTTTTTTACATGAGTGGCATACGAGTGCTTAGATGGAAAGCAGTTGAATTTTACAATGAACTGTTCCTTTAATACACTCTCTGGTTCACACTGAGGCAAATAAATAGCATGCAGTGTTCATAAAAAGACAATAAATCAGTCAATCAAACATGCTGTGAATGATTAATGTGGGTTCTCTGCCTCTGTAATCAATACATCAGCCACTCAATATGGAGGCTATTCAAAGACAACCTATTCTTCCTCCTTTATCCAATCAGATTGGCTACGCAATCTCAAACAAGCCAGAAAATCGGCATTGAAGTCAAATTGGGTGTGTGAGTGTGTGTGTGTGCGAGATGTCTGCGTGTCTTCCCTGCTGACTTCACCACCTGTTCCAGACAATGTCAACCAGACTCATTTATCTCTCAACAGGACTCACTGCAAACACACACACACACACACACACACACACACAAGCAGCCTCACAAGCACAAACACGTCCCGACATTCTCACACATACACTAATTACTAAGTCATTTCCGACAGCCTGGATTGACTGACTTGCAGTTTTTTACCTCGCTGTGCCTCCAAATCAAACAAACACAGAGCAGTTAGCTTTAGCCTGCCTCACTTAGAATATGGTCAGTCTACTTTCTAGTGAAAAAGGATTTCAGGGCCTTGATGGTTATCATCAATAGAGCTTTGAAGTGCACACTGCTTTGCTGAAGGTTCCTGCAGTAATGGAGCTATTAATAATGTTAGACGATGAAGACCCTCCACTCTTTGATGGAGGTAAAGCTCTCACAGTTGATTCAAAAGCACAAACAAAGGATGAGCATCTCCGATGGAATCTGCAGAACAGTGTCTTTTGTTCGGGCAAACTCGTGCTGATAAATGCATTAAGAAACTTTCAGATTTGGGAACTGTACTGCAAAAACACCTACTTTTGTTTTTTATATGAATAAGAACTTGATAAAAATTGATCAGGCTTAGATTAATCAATTCAAAGCACACAAAGAAAATTATTTAGTCTCCTGCTGTAACAGACAACTAAGATTTATTATGTTTCTTTATATAAATGTGTCTCAACTGAGTCACATGTTCCTTGTTCTCGCTGATTAAAATTAAAACACAGCAGACTCATGAAGACAAGTATCCACTTCACCCACCCGCAGCCGCTGGGTTCAGACCAAGATTGATTTATATTAGGATGTGGTTAGAAGTACAGCGCTGTGGTACATGAGGGAGTCAGACCTGATAAAGCTTTACAAATGAAAAATATAAATAATGGAACTGATCAATACAACAAACAGTCGTTAATTTAATTCTACTTTACACCGTCATTATATGTTTTATTATGACTCTATGATTTTGTTTAATTTGTTGTTTTTTAACATGGCTGCCCGCTCTGATGTGAGTCCAGATGAACAAAAAACCTGAGGACAACCTTTGTTCTCAGTTTTCACTGCTGACAGCTCCTAAATACACTGAGTTCACCGTTTCCAAGAAAAATCCCCACAACATCCGCACAAAGTGACCTTGCTGTTAAAGCTTCAGCCAAGGGAGGCTGACACCCAAAAACCACACACACAAAAAACAACAAAAAAAACAGCCAAGTTCCCTCCTCATCCATCCCCGTCCATCCATCTGTCTGCCTATTCGTCCAATGCCACATCCATCCACCTATTCAACCCGCACAAAAAGAGTCCTAGAAAAGGAGGAGAAGCACATACAATAGAGAAGTGCGTAGCAAGCAGGAAATTGAATGTCAAGGAGCCTTGTTTGCTCCTGATGGAGGTTTGAGGGTTCGCCTGAACAGGACAGAAAGCCAGAGAGAAAGAGAGACAGAAGGAGAGATAATAAAACAGAGGAACAGACTAAGAAAAAGGAGGAAGGGGCGACAAGATATATGGATAATAAAAGGCGGAGAGAATACAGATGCAGAGATACCAAGCAACAGACGGACAGAGAATAGAGAGGCCATCACATCCGAGGGGGGGCAGTGGGGGTGGGGGGGGCTGTGAGCGAGCTATTGGGAGCTACAGCTGGAGATGGCATCTCGAAAGCAGCAGCTCATTTCTGGCAAAGAAATGCCATACACACAGTGAGGAGAAAATGTGACTTCTCTGAGAGGTGGAGAATTCAAAGTATGCCCGCGTGCACGAGCGTGTGAGTGTGTGTGTGTGTGTGTGTGAGAGAGACAGTCTGGTTTTCACAGCTGGCTCTATTAATCACACTCCAGGGGCATGCAGGTCTGACTGACTGACTGACTGACGTACATCCATCTCCACACACTCGTAGAGGAACGCTCAAACCACACGCACACAATCACGTGAGGAAGAGGCAGTCCTGAAACATTCATAAAATGCTGATTAGCAACACAGAAAGCCTGGGAGAAAAGGAGGGAAAACAATAGAGAGGGAGGGAAACAGAGGAGAGAGACAGACAGACGGACAAACAGATAGACGGCAGAGGACAAAAGTTCAGTGAGCTCAAGTTGGAATGAAAAATGGCTTTCGGACAGGAGGAGGAAGAGGAGGGTGGCGAGTCCAGAGCCGTGTCCCGAGTACGCTCTGAAAAAAATAAACAAGTCCTGAAAAGCGAATTGGAAGAGGAGCCAGCGAGCCTGGTCAATGTGTTTCGGTATAAATAGCCCAATTAGCATGGCGGAGCCGTCGCTGGGCTCTCAGAGGCAGCGTGGCAGAGCCGGTCTAATTACTGGCTAACTTGACCAATTATTCCACTGTTTAACCAGGCAGAAACTAAATCGCAGCACCTGGTTATTTAGACACACTGGATGCCCTGACAGTCTTCACGCCATTAGCTGTCATCTTCAGTCACTGTCAACCTCCTCCTCTTTCTCCTTGCATCTTCCTCCTCTGAATACTCCTTCTCATACCGGACGAGTGGACAGGCATGTAAGCCGGTTTAGTCACATCTTTATTTGCAGGATAGCCCAGCAAATGTACCTCAAATTTATAATATAATTGTATTGTACAAGTTAAAATGACTGCCGTTTATGATAATATACTTTTCACTTTACTTTATTGGAGATAATTGGAGATGAGTCCTCCACCATGTTAGCAGTTCTGTGAGGCTGCAGACACGACGACATTGTGTTAACATGCTAGCTTTGGCAGGGAATATTTCACCATCTTAATTTAGAGCATTAGAATATTATTTATTTTCTAATTGGCCTTAGCTGAGGCTAATGGGGATGTTGTTACTTGTAGATATTTAGTCATAAAGTACTGGGCAAAATGACGTTTTGACTTGATCGCTAAAAGACAAAAAATGTTGCGTTTGTGGAAAAGTGAAGGGGGATGAAAACAGTATAATTCATCTTCTGGGGAGAGTGAATGTTTGTAGACAATTTCAATTTTATTTCTCAAAGTTGTTGATATTTCATTTTAGGAGTTCATAGAGAGTCCAGTTATTAACTTGCTTTGCTCATGCCCTGTTCATTTTCACTGTTACAGGCAATCTACATGAGAGTTTAACAGTTCTTATACAAGTGAAAATTATGGCTTGATGGTGCAAAGCGAGATAGAAAAATTATTAGGGCTCGTCCTATGGGAACCATTTTCCACTGGATATTTTATGAAAATACAAAGATATCAAGTAATATCAATGGGAGTCAAACATTCTGACCTGAGGGTGGCGCCAGACCTCAATTTTCAATGAGAATCATCCAAATGGGGCCAATAAACATCCATGAAAAATGCTAATGCAGGCAGCAGTGGTGAAGACATCTCACAAAAGTGCTGGACTGACCAAACAAACAACTGAACGGCTGATTGACTTTTATTTATGCCCCAGTGGTGTTAATGATGATGATGATAACGATGATGACGGCAACGCATTTTGTATATAACCTAAGGTAAAGAATAAGGGTAATGAAGAATCATTGCCGCTGTATCACCACAATCATCATTTGTTTTGGTAATTAAGTTCCCAAGATAAGTACTGACTAAAGCGCTCGCCTCCCAGTTAGTTCCTCAGACATCAAGATGGATCTGTCGTAAGCTCCCTCTCAACCCTCCAGGCAATGCAGAGTTAATATTGAGTTTCGGTACCCAGATGATTTATTCATAATGCATCAATCTTTTTCTGCCTGTTTATGTGTTTGTTTATGGGTTTACAGCGTTCTGCCATGCGTGAAATAGTTTGAAAAAGAAAAAAAAATCAAATCAAATGAAATTCATTAAGTCATGGAACACTTGTTCTTTTACCTCCCAAGTCTCATTTCTCCGTTCGGTCCTGTGCGTTCGCAAACACGTAAACACGCGCAGAGATCGGGGACACAAACAAACACGTGGATGGACACATTAACATAGTCACCTGATCAAATTACACACACACACACACACACACACACACACACACACACACACACACACACACTCACACACACACACACACACACCTACACAGGACTTGGTGCAGCTGAGTGATTTTTAAAAGAAAAACAATGTGCTTTCCTCTTTGTTGGTGATTCATTTCTTCCTTTCCACTTGCTGTTAAATTAGCAAAAAAAAAAAAAATCTGCATGAACATTATTTGATAGACCTGATTTATGTAATCTGAGGAGTAATCCTGCTGATTTTATGGGTAACTATTACACATCTCATGAAACTGTTAAGGGGTGTGTTACATGTCAGTTTCTTTCCCACCTGCTTAACACTCATTTTATGACTGTCAGCACAGGTTTAAGCACATTTAAAGCATTAAAGCTCAAGCACCTGTTTGGGGAAATAATGGAGAGCTTCAGTCTTTACCTGCTGACGGTGTCTCGTGATCTTTGCTGAATCTATGCAGAAGTGTTGTCATGATAAATGACAAATCTCTCCGCAGACTTGTGTGTCATTTTTTTTTTTTTGTTGGATGTTCTTCCAAGGAATAAACAAACAAAAAGTGACAGAAATGGGGGAGAGGGGGGTGCCTAATTTTGCTGGCAGAGGCAGGGTCCGACAGTACGTTTCAGAAATGGCTGCCAGGTTGGCAAACAGCTACGGGCAGAATGGTATCTGCATTTTAACGGTTCATGATTGGGGTGATAACAGTCCAGTATAATTACATCCCATATTTCAATAATAAGTGAAACCAAGATTGGTTGAACATATTCAATTATGCACCTGCTCCAGCCGACTGTCACTTTTTCATTTTCTTTAAATTCACCCTCTTTTATTCATCGTTCTAAATTGCTCCAAATGTTTTTGATGAAATTACTGCTCGGCTTTGTCTCAGTTTCCGCTCTGCTACCTTGTGGGTTATGCTTTCTTGTTGACAGGTTATTGCTAGACTATACTCCACACTTTACTAAATCAATGCAACAACAGCACTTTCATTTACCTGCATACACAGGAGATGGGCTCCATTACAGTGGTAACCATATCAAACTAAATTATTGACAGTGACCCAAATCTGCTTGCTCGGGGCAATTATAAAACCTTTTATTGAGCTCTGTGGATCTAACTACTGAAACATTACAGTAAAAAAAAAAAACCCTGAATTGCTTGCACAAATGAAGCAAATGTTTTCTATCTTTTACAATGTTAACTTCATTATATCTGAACCGTCAAATCAAACAACACTTTAGTCTGTGTGATGTTGCTGCACAGGAGGAGGAGCAAAACAACTGTATTTCAAAAAATGTATTAAAAGTTAATTACAGAAAGGGAACAGCAGAGGGTTTTATTATCAGCAATGCATCGCTGCTTCATAATTTGTTTTTTTTACACTTTTTTACAATATAATGGAAATCTGATTGCAACTTAATCTGCATCCAACGTTGAAGGGAAACTGTCATTTTATTACACACTGAATATCTACGACTGAACAAGGTGGGTCTGTATTAGCTGAGTAATGAGACACAGGATGAAGTAACGAGTAACTTTTTCATTAAAGCCACAGAAATATACACACAAAGATGTTTCATCTACAACGGCTTAATAAAACTGTGATCTTTAAACTTGTCGTCTGAACCCCCCGAGCACAAAACTCATCACTGGCTTTTTATAATGCATGACTGGCCCTCCACTCTTCAGCCAGCCTGAGTAAACAGCCTCGATGTCACAGAGCCAATCTGCAGCTCCCTTTTTTCCCTCTCCCTTTTTTATTCACCCTTCTCCATCCACTTTTATACACTCAAAAAAAGACAAAAAACAAAACGCATTTTTGTTAGGAATTAGACTCTGATGCAGAGTCAGAGTCAGCCGCCCTCTGGCAGCTGCAACAGGTGACTGAACTGATTAAAACTGAGAATAATAGCAGAATCTCATTTGTTCCCAACACCAGCAAACAAACACAGCCCCAGATCCCGACGCTATTAAACAAAAGTCAGAATAAACACTACAGTCACTCTCCTCAGAAGACAATAGCTGGATCCTCACCTTTAATTACAGGCTATTCATTCATGTAGCTTGATTCTAATTATATTTCAAGCACCTTATTCAACCTATAAGGAGTTAATGGGAGCTTTTACAGTAGCTGTCCTCACAAGATTCTGTTCGGTAGCTCTTTTCTTTAGAGAACAATAAGTGACGCGTTTTATATTTCTGTTGTTGTTTTGTTGGGTTTTTTTTAATGTTTTTCTGGGAGAAAAACACAAGAAAAACTGGGCAGTTAGCCTGAGCAGCAACAGACATCAAGCTGGAGGAGGCAAAGAAAAGAGCGTCACATCACAGAACGTAACAGCAAACACATAACACTCATAACAAATCAGAGACTAAAGACTGCCAATGTAACAAGAAGGAGCTGCCACAGTAAGATAAAGAGCTGCGGGCGACAGGCTGCACACCTCCAACTCCTCAGCAAGGTAACCAAGTTGACTGTCTTGCTTTTGGGCGGAAAACTACTCACGCTTTGTGCAGCATGAAATCAGATCACGGTTGCTTTTGGCATGATGGGGGGGGAAAAAAGGCTGATTACTGACTGACTTCATCATTAAAGCAGCTTTTTGGCTTCACTGTAAAATGATACAGCTCTTTTTTTGTATTCCTGCCAGAGTCGACCTGTTGTATTAAACTGCACTTGCTTGTTACAGGCAATAAAGAGATAGTGATCTTCTGGATCATAACCTTTGTGTCATATCGTTTTCACTTGAATTCTTATTATGATTCTTTCAAATTTAATCCAGTCTTACATAATCCCACCACGGTGCGTACCCATTCGTGTCATGTGTGACTGACTTCAGTGGCTGTTTTCAGGGACCCAGATGTGTCCGTCTCAGCGGCTCAGCCCGCAGACAGACAGGCCGACCTGCCATTGACACAGAGGTATTTGGGTGAATCTGCACAGACAGAGGAATATTTCATGCATGATTTGAAGTCAAGCTGCTGAACGAGCGATGTGGCCTGTGCCACAATTCACAGCCAAGTGTGTTGTTCCTGGCCAACCTTGTTCTTACACATCCACACAAGCTTGCAGACACAGAGTTTTTACACACACACATGCTCAGTATCACCAGTGGCAGTTAGCATGAGCCTCTGCATGCCGTCTGTGAGCACCAGCCATTTGGGTCTCCTTTTAAGTAGTTTTGTTTTCTCCGCTGGAAGATCACAAACACTGAAGTGATAGCTTTGAGACTCTGAGGCCCGATCTAAAGTGCTTGAAGGAAATGTTTGGACAAAGAAAATAAATAAATATGCCGGCAAAAGTTGCCTGTTTGTTCAATTTCTGCTGCTTTCAGTCTGAGAGAAGCAAAGGGCTTTTGCTGGGATATAAAAGACCTGTTGATGTGGTGTTGGTGCAAAAGTGTTGCAAAGGCAATATCAATTAAAGGATCCATTGTGGCTCAAAAAATGGGTGCAAGCAAGCCATCACAGAAAAAAAATACTATTGTGAGAAAAGGATCAAAGCTTGCACTCTATTTGATCATTCTCCTCCTGTGTCTCATCCTAAATTAGTACTTGTATCTCTTTGATTAGATCTCCAATCTCCTTTTAAAATGACCCAAATCATCTTTCCTTTACCAATTTACCGACCTGGAATGAAAGATTGTTTTTGTCTTCCCCTTTCGCCTACACAAACCCAAATCTCTATGTGCATCCTTTCTCCCTCGCCCCTTCCTCCCTGTGTCTCTTCCCACCTCTGCCTCTTTATCCTGCTCCGAGAGCTGCCTGTGTGTGTGTGTGAGTGTGTGTGTGCCGTTCAGCGTGCAGGGAGGGAGCAGCTGGAGCATCTGCAGTCGTCTCCTCTGACAGCAGCACGGCATATGGCAGGGCCCTGTGAAGGATGGGTGCTGTCACCCGGCAAAGTGCTTACCCACCGACAAGAGAGGCGAGCCGCACTAACACCATGAGGAAGAGGAGGAAACAGCTGAACATCAGCACCCCACTCATTTATTCTCCCACCGCCACCTCGCTCCAGGAGGGATGCGGTGGAGGAGCCTTAAAGAAAAGAGCTCCGAACAGCTAGCAGTGGCCAAGACGCCAGCTGAAATGCATTTTAGTAAATTGCATCAAAGATCGTCCACGGGCAGAAGATAAACCAATCTAGAGGGAAAACTCCAGCTCATCTTCCAGTGTACACGCCGACCCTCACTATGCACTCATCCGCCTTTTGTATGTCACACAGAGGTGCATAAGCCTACGTGACTGGTTATCACACGCCGTATTAATAAGAAGTAAAATATGCACACACCCAGCTTTTCGCCTCCTATTTTGCCTCACAGGTTACCACTGTGAATAAGGGGGTACTTTTTTCTCCAAAACATACATTATTCACTCACAGGGACATACAATGAGCGGTAGTGTTGAATAAAAAGATGAGGGAGACGGGAATTACAGGTGTGATCACTCCGAGGCAAAAACCACCAACACAAACAATACATTTCTCCTATGTGCAGAAGAAAAAAAAACAATCCGGAGGAAAAGTCGGGCTCATCTTCCAGAGTACATGCAGACGCTGATCCTCACTATGCACTCATCACCCTTTGTGTCTCACACAGAGGTGCATAAGCCTGTATGACTGGTATCATACAGTATGTTAATAATACCTAAATATGCACAGGCCCAGTTTATTGTACCTCACATGTCACCACTGTGAATAAGGAGGTACAGTTTTACCTATTGTGGAAAAGTACATTTACAAAGCTTCATCAGCATCCTTTCTTTCACACTTTCTGTAAAACATTACATCTTTTTGAAGATTCATCTTAAATTTGACAGTGTACACATACATTTATCTGATCATCATATAAAACTGCACATGACCCAGTTCTGCCTGCCTGTAGGTCATGGTAGCAAGCAGAGTGATATTAAAGTAGGAAGTGTATGTGTTTGGATTTCAGCTGGCAAAAATTTCGTTTATACCTCCAAAGACTTTCTGTTTTGACAAGTTCTCCTTTGCCCTCTTCCTCCTGATCTCACAACAAGAGTGAGCAGCTCATTGGCCCCATATCATGTTGTACTTGCTCAGCTATGTGCACTTCTGAATTACAAAACATTTACTTGAAAAAAACTATAATTCAAAATATGACTGGTAAAATTGTATTATAATCCTTAGCATAAATCAGATCACTAATACACGGTAAACAAAGAGAACCTGAACCACACACCACAACATCCATCCATTATTCATTTGCATTACAATAATCAGATACACTGTTCATTAATAACAGCTTAGTTGCTTCATTTTTATTTCTAATAATCAGTATTTACTTTACAAGCCTGTAATTTAATGTACATTTTTTCCAACTATAATCTTCCCATCAGTGCCTCCTTTTCAGAGGCAGAGAATTATCCTTGTAAAACTGACAGTTGTGAACACCCTCACTGAATGCAGCGGAAAACACGAGGACACATGATTCTCCCTTAAATGGAAATGCAACAGGGAGACCTTGCAAACGTTCATACAAATGTCCCGCAAACAGCGACTCCAGCCAGGTGCATCCCTCTGACAAATACAGCAAAACAGAGTGAATCTGGCCTTTGTAAAATCAACACAAAATTTGGTCAAATCAGAATATATAGGCAAAACAGTATATTAGTACAAAGAAAAACACAAATGAGGAGCCATCTGTTTGATCTGAGTGCACTGTGACACAAAACAGGTAATCCAGGTGCATCATCACTGTCCACAAAAAAAGGGCACGCTGCTTCTCTAAGGTACTGAAAATAAAAAGGCTTTTTTACTGATTATACTGGCTACACTAATAACGCGACCAACACATATATACGGCATGCCAGCCCTCCCTTTGGTCAAACAATCACAGACTCACACTTCTGGGAATAGGTTCACCTTTTTTGTGGACATCATTATATCAGTGTGTCTCTTGTTGAGATGAAGACACATCAAGTGTGGCCTATCAAAGGCCTATAAAGCAGAGTGGTAACTGATGCTGTGTGTTGTGTCTGCTGAGAATATCAGAGTTTATGTTGTTCATATTGTTCACGAGGCCACAGCAGAGCGGGGAAGAACGAATGTTGTCCTTTGTGAAATAAACCAAACGTGTCTGGCAGCAGTAGCTCG